>CM062570.1:10994204-12194204 GCA_031468815.1 Morus bassanus
ACTAAACTGGGAAATTAATAAGGCCATTCTCCTTCAGTTTGGTCTGCAGTGGGTCAAATTTATAATGAATAATGTTTTGCAAGGAAGTTGTGGTTTAAGTCCATAAAAAAAGCAACTTAGCTGGTGCTGCTCAATTCAAGATGTGGGAGTTATATGATACAATTTTTAATTGCTTTATTTAATGAACTAATACAAAGAGACCCTGGAAGCTAATAAATGAAATATGCTTATTTAAATATGTTTGTTTATATATATTCTGCTTTGCTTAAATGTGAATTAACAACATTCCGTGTCATATTATGTGTTTTGTTCTTTTAGATGAAGTAAAAGAAATTAATTATTTGAGCTGGATGCAGAGTTTAAGTGCAAGTCAAATACTCATGGATAAAAGTAAATCCCTTATTATAAGAAATACTTAGAACTGCTGACTTCAAAATAACTTTTACAGTGATGTTGTGAAGGAATAATAAAGTATATGAAATAAAATTGATAATGGTAAAAATATACAAATTTATTTTAAATATCAGGAAATATTTTTAAGACAACTAACAAAGCATCTAAATTGCTATATCAAGAAAAACAAGTGTTTCCTTTGCATCAGGATATTTCTAATTTATTTGGTAGTCAGTTTCATATCATGTCAGCTAGTAGCATCAAATACATTCAGTATTTAAGGTCTTTAGCATGGCTATGCAATCCCTTCTTTAATGGGAACTTACCGAGTAAACTTAATATTCCCCTTGGGATAAATTAGTGTAAATTGGAGCAGCCCGGCCTGGTTAGGCAGGTCCTCTGTATTGTCACCTTGTTGTGCTGGAGACACTCCTGAAAAGTAGTAAAACATGGGATGAGTCACAGGGAAGTAGAATATACCAACCTATCTGGAATACAGGCAAATCTTGCCCAGATTTGCTTGTTAGCCCTGCTCTGGACATCTACCAATAGAACAAATTTCTTTAGGTAGTTTGTGCTGTATTTGTGCCTGTTATTCGATTGCATATGGCTGAGGGAAGAACTTTTGCAACTGATACAGAAAGATTTGAAAAAGCATTACCTACACAGCCTTACCAAATTCTGCAAGCACTTATGCAGATAAAAAGCTATTGATAGTCTTCAGTTCAACTGAACTAAACAATTACATGCTTAAATTGTGTGTGTTAACTTAGTGCCAATGACCCAAACCCACAAACTTCAGGACAATTATCAATTTCCTTGTTTATAGTTTATATATGTTTATTGTAAAGCACAAAGAAAATACTTTGGTTACACAGGAAGTATGGTCTGAGTGGGGGGAGAGGTTGAGTGTAGGGTAGCTTCCCTACAATTCACATGCAGCACTCCTCACACTAGTCTCTGGATAAAAACATGCAAGGAGAGGCCTCTTCTTGGTTAAAAAAAATACTAAAAAATTAAAGATTGTGTCAATTCTCCCTTTCTGAAGACTTTAATTGCAGAGCTATTCAAGTTTTAATACTGTTAAAATTTTAGTACCCATGGTATACATGATACAGTGTAAAAAATACGCTGTAGTCATTATTACAGTGGTTTGATAGGCATTGTTTTTTCATTTATTAGTGGTATTTTCTCAGGTTTTTTGCTTAATTCTCTATGATGCTTTTGATACTTCTACATAGAATTTCCACTAGAAAACAAAATCTTCAGAGTCTCTGCAGCCTAATTTGTGAAGGCCAAAATATTACTGCCATAGCACATCTGAGTGATTAAAGTTGGGTATGTATTTTAGTACCTTGTGAATCAGGATCTGTGTAGATAGAATTTGCCATACAGCATGGCAGAAAGAATTGGAGAGCTGAATTAGATTAACCTGGTGTGATTTAATCACTCTTCAGTTGCAAGAAAATTGTTGCTCTTAGCAGAGTACTATGCTCACCAATAGATATGAATTCGTCTGTAAGCTGGTACGGATGGTCTTGTTTTGGAAATCCAGTTAACAGTAAACAGCTGTTCAGGTTCCACTGCAATTTCCCAACAAAACACACAGGACTTTATTGTTCTTTCAAGACTTCTCAGCTGCATGAATTCATGCCATAAATTAATAACTGCAGGCATCCATGCTTGTGCCACAGTCACTGTGAATAGTTGATAGTGCTTACAAGTTTTGATGATTTAGTATCTGGGTAAGCAAATACACAGAATGTCATATATTTTTTAGACAAAGATTTATTTAAAGACTGAAATTTATTTGGATCTTCAAAATGATAAATTCAGGACAAAAATTGTTTAACAAAGCATTGTTTGTCCTTCTCTATATCGAGTGTACTATCGTATTCTAAAAAGACAGTCATTCCAGTACCAGAAAGCACTGTAAGTAAACACTGTGAAAATAATATAATCTTGTAACAGGGTGCCTTGTACACCAGCTCCAGCGTTCAATCAGGTATTTTGGGGTTTGTGGTCCAAGTAGCTTGTGTTGCTTTCTAGTTGACTTTCCACAAACCATATGCCATTTGATGTGCATTACTTTTAGTTACCGGTTCTCTAATCTGCAAAACCACATATTCAGATACAAGTGCCCTGCAGTTATTCTGCTAGGAAGACTGATTGCTTCCACTCAATAATGCAATAGTCACCAATTCTTTGGAGCCCACCAAAACTGCTGTTATTAATCTTAGGAGGTTTTATTTGCAGTTTAAACATAAACTTGACCTGTTGAGCAGAGATGGCTGTTCAATATTACCCAGTAACAGTAATGGTTAATTTGGGGAACTAATGTTCCTAACACCATTAGGATTCACCTAAGCTTCACCTCCTACAATTTCCTTATGTGTACTGTGTGCCAGGCTCCAATGCAGTGGCTGGTTTTATCTATATGAACGGTCTCCCTTTCTTTCTTTTTTGTTTTTTGAATGTATGTGCCTTGCACATAAATGTCTCTGAAGATGAATGGGTGTAGTTTTCTGATGGTATGCAGAAAATATTAGGCAAGGTTACTTAGTCTGCTTCCTCCTATCTGAGCTAAATCCAATTTGTCCCATAGGTTTCCTGAGATGGAGTGAATTTTCATTTTCCACTCTCAGCTTTTTATTCCCAATCTTGGCCATGATTCTATTAGCAGTAGTCTAAGACATTATTAAAAGCACACATCACAAAAAAATATGCTGGTTAAAGCCCAAAGGTTACTTGTACACTTATGCTTCAGTACTTTTTCTGATGAAAAAGCTAATGAAACATTAACTTTAAAATAGAAAGTTTCCTGGTTAGACAAATGATAATATAGTTTTGGAGGGAAGAAATTACAGTTCTGTGTCAGCATTTCTACTTGAAAAATGTTATGGCAGTTAGTGTTTTCCATATCTACCAGCCATCATGGTTCTGAGAGTGTGAATATTCTGCAGATAAGATGTTTCCATATAATGTTTACTTGTTTTGCAGCTGTGGGACAAAAGGAAGCTTGAAAAATATCTTCCTTTTGCAATTTGTTTTCATTTATTTTGTTTATGTTTGTTTAATAATGCTAAATTTACAGTTCATTTTTTAAAATGCTATTACTTTCCAAAGAGGAAAAAACTAATGGTGGGAATGTGTTTTCAGCTTTGATTTCTCAGAAAGACGGAAAAAGAAAATGGCCTATTTCAGTAATGATGATGGTTCTTCCTCTGATGAAGCAACAGGGACTACTTATGAAAAATTATTAAAACAGATTTTGAAAGCAAACAAACGAAGGCTGAAAAAAAAATGTTCTTGTCACTAGGTAGCCTGAGTTCAGTTTGTTAAAATACTTTCTAGCACAAGGACAGTGCAGAGGAACTAAGTTAATGTTCTAATTAAAACATGGGAAAAAGCATCTTTTACTTGAAAGACGATTTCATGACCAAAAGCCACATCCAGGTTAAAAGCTGTCTGGATTAACAGAACAGAACAGAACAGACACTTTGCTTCTGTTTACAGGCTTGGTGCTCAGCTCAAGCAAGTGATGAGAGATCAGTGTTAATAAGCAATTTTTTGACAGGAAACAGTACAGCAAGTTATTGAGTGCAAGTCAAGATCTGGTTTATAGAAAAACACTGAAGAATAAGAATTACGTTTAAATGGTAGCCAAAAGAAAAAATTTTTTTCAAACTGAATATTGTGAGTGTCCTCCTGTGCCCCAGTCCTTCTGAATTGTTCTAATAATGCCTTTAGGAATTGGTAGGTATCTTTAGAATAAACTAACGGAGCAGACAGCCAACAGCTAAAGGGGTAAAAAGTATTTGCTTTTACTGCCTTTTGCCAAAGACTTTACCATGGCACTTCAAGGTTGAATGTGCTCCTATAACAGCCATCATTACAGTGTGGATGTATCATACAATCAGAGTGGTTTGGGTGGGAAGGGACCTTTAAAGATCATCTAGTCCAACCCCTGCCATGGGCAGGGACATCTTTCACCAGATCAGATTGCTCAAAGCCCCATCCAACCTGACTTTGAACACTTGCAATGATGGGGCATCCACAACCTCCCTGGGCAGCCTGTTCCACCTGTATCTCACCATGCTCATCATAAAAAATGTCTTTCTTTTATCCAATCTAAATCTACCCTCTTTCAGTTTAAAACAGTTGCTCCTTGTCCTGTCACTACAGGCCTTAATAAAAAGCCTCTGTCTTTCTTAAAAGCCCTCTTTAAGTACTGAAAGGCCGCAATAAGGTCTTCCTGGAGCCTTCTCTTCTCCAGGCTGAACAACCCCAACCTTTTTTCACAGGAGAGGTGCTCCAGCCCTCTGATCATTTTTGTGGCCCTCCTCTGGACCTGCTCTAACAAGTTCATGTCTGTCTTGTGCTGGGGAGCCCAGAGCTGGACGCAGTACTCCAGGTGGGGTCTCACAAGAGCGGAGTAGAGGAGGAGAATCACACATTTAGAGAAGTGCTAGGACTAGGACTGAGATATAATGCTGATTGGAACTTTATATATGTCACAGGTGAATAGAGAGAAAAGAGATTAGGTAGGATTGGGGATTATCTGCAATAATGAAGAAATCTGGCAGTCTTGTCACACAGCTGTTGCTCTCAAACGTTCCTCAGAAACTTTAGAGAGACAATATGTTTAAAAGTGATGGTACCAGGTAACTCATTCTCCTAATCACCCACTACTTTTCCTCATCCTTTCAATGGTAATATTAGAGACTTGATTAAATGAAATAGAAGGAAATAATAAAGAATTTTATAATTAATATAAAGTATATATTCTGCATAGTAGCTGTAGTATAGTACAGTATAGAGCTGTAGGAGTGCAAGAGTCAAAATGGAAATAAAGGTTTTGGAGAAGTTGTTTAAAAGAGCAGATTAGACTGTGGCTACTTGGGCTGTGTCTCCACAGTTGAAAAGAGCAGGGAAGTCAGGAAAAGCAGTAAAATGGAGTGTCTGGAGAAGGAAGTACATTTTCTGCAATAAATTTACTTTGTGGATATCACAAAGTAAAGAGCTCACTTATGTTTATAGACCGAAAAAGGATCTCAATTTGAGCTGATCAAGAGCTAATCAGATCAATGAGCCAGTCCAAGAATCGCATATTGAAATGAACTGGCTACTCAAGCAAGCAGCTGTGTACAAGAGCTGCATGCTTCAGTAAAAAAGAAGAGTCTGTATCTGCAATCCAGACAGAGAGAAAGGAGTTAGCTCTGTTGCTTGCGATGAATAGACCGCACCACTTGCATGGGCACCTCGCACAGAGAGTAGATCATATTTTCATATCAAGAGTGGAAAATAACCTTTATCTGGTCATAAATTTATATCCCAGTGCTCAGATACTTGTGTTTCAGTGTTTGTCAAAGTACATAAAGCTTCTCTATTTGACTCAGTCGAACTAAGAGCCTTTATTAGAAAATCATCTGATATACTATCTTTTATTAACATAAGAAAATTCATATTATAAGTCACTGACAGTTATTCTTTTGTACAGGTGACTGCTTTAAGTTATGTGTCAAGTATTGCTGAAGCTTGTTCTCATGAGGTAATTTTTGCTGTCTTTATTTCACTGGCTACAGAAAAGATTATATGATATGTTCTTTGGGTGAAGGTCTGCAGACCACAAGATTTCTGGATACGTGGGGCAACTATTAAATGCTTCTGAATTTCAAGGGAAAAAACCCTACTTCTGGTGTTAACCTACTTCTTAACTTTTCATATGAATCTGAAGGGCTATACATGGTAGATTGTTACATGAAGATGTCGTATTAGTGTTATTAGAGAAGAAGAAAAGCATGTGGTTTGTGTGTACCTGTGTGTTTGTGTAAAGATACCCATGCATGCTGATGTGTGGATGTTTTGAAGGAAGAATAGTTGCTGAAATGAGTAGTCTGGTATGTGTCTAGTATGTATTCCTAGAGAAAAGCAGAAAGAAGCCAGATACCTGCACTGCATATACACTAATATGAATTAGTTCGCAATGACCCTCTGAAATTAACCTAGCCTTGTTCTTTAATAGGGATATGATTAATATCGTGTTATCTGAATCTGTCATTGTTTTGCAGCAGTTGCAGCAGCTAGTGGTTTAGTCAGTGGGAATCCTAAAAAGGTGTTTGTAAGGCAAACACTATAGCTACAAGCTCCCTGTGTTCCTGCCTGGTTAGGATATGATGCTCTGAGAGGTCTGGTATCCCAGTGCCTATCCCACTTTGGAAATAATCCACCAGACAGAAGAGGGAACTGTGCTTTTTGTTACGCTGTTGGAATATATGCAATGAGATGTAAAGCAGTGGATCCTAAGAAATGAGATGTAAAGCAGTGGATACTGAGGCTGTGTAGATAACTGCTGCTGTCGTCTGAATTCCCAATTACAATCAAAGCTTTTAAGATATTCATCCCAGTACCCTAAAAAGATATTTCTTGCAAACGGATGTGTGTCAAATGATGCTTAAGACACTGGGGCAACTTTGAGATTATCCCATGGAGGGGGGGTTCCCTCAATCAGTATGAATTTGCCCATAGAAGCTAAATGAAGACTTAAGATAAAAGAGTGACAACACTAATCATAGTAATAACTTTCACAAACAACCACTCCCTGTCAGCCACATTTGGTAGCTATATCTAGGCAACATGCATATCTCTCAGACTGTTCAAATTGTTCGTATGGCATTTCAAGACATCATCCATGCACAAGATTCATTCTAGTATGTTTCATCACCTCATTCTCTGCTCCTCTCTGGACCTCTCCATGGCAGATTTCCCTGTGCTCTTTATAGTTTCTGTACCAGTATCCAGCAGAGTTGTGTCCATAATCATCAACAAAGTAAATCCAAGATGAGACAGATGAATATCAGCTTTTTTCCATCTGAATTATCCATATTATGTGCAGATCATTGTGTTTAAAATGTATTAATGTTCCATCAAACACATTTTTATTCAATTTTTTTGTCTTAATTACTGTCTGAAAAAGAAAGAAAAAGGATATCAAATGAAATATGGCTAGAGCTACATGTGTATGTTACAATTAAGATCTGTCAGGATCTGTTAAGATACTGCTTATTATTAGGCAATATGTGGATAATGGATGTGTATTTGCCCCAATTAAATAGTGCTGAAAGGTTTAATATTCTATTTAATAATTATTTCAAGATCTTTGCACATAGCCACGTCCTACAGAATAGAAGAGTTTGATCTCTCTGTTGTTGGATTGCAATGTGGCATTGAGGAAGCCTGGGTGGGGAACAGAAATTAAATGTAATGGAGGATTTCAGGACTTCAATTCAGGAAGAGATCTTTAAAAAATCCTGAAATTCTAAGCAAAAACTACTTTGGAAGGGGGGAGTCTGTGCAATTATCCATATAGTCTGCCAGAGAGTAAGGTAGGCTGATTAACAGGAAGTTAAGATGCAGTGAATCAGAGATATACCTGCTTTCCAAAAAAAGAATTTGCTACGTCCAAGTTGATTTTAACATCTGGCAGTGGTATCAGTTTAGGATGTATCTCTACAGATGCTCTAGTTCAGTTTAGTGGTGCACACTTACAGTGTATCTCAGTCACATCTGCTTAAGCATGCTTTGGTAATTATCTGGGAGTGGCCTTGGAGAGCACAGTCTATATTCTTGGCATATGGAAGTAAAATAAGAGATGTGCTCCACAAGTGCACCTTAAAATTATGAGCCCCTACTGGGCAGCCATTCTACATAACTAGGCTGATCAGAAGTAAAATCTGCCAAAAAGCTTGAAGTGAGGCCATCAGCTTCTTGGCACAATGACTTTTTTGCTCTGGAGATCCACTTCTGTATGTGGACTTAGCCTTAATGCTACACAAGTAGCCTTCCTTCACTGCACACTGCTACAAGCCCATTCCAGAGGAGACATAGCCTGCTAGTGAGGCTGCATGGTGGAGTATGGCTGCAGTATTTGTCACTGCTTGTATTTACTCTGCTGCAGATGGAGCCACTAAACAGAGCAGTCAAGGGACACATTTGGATCCATATAAAATTTTTAAAAGGCAAAGTCCAACACAATATTGAAATAAGTTTAAATAGATTTCTATTCAGATTCCACTAATCAGACTGAGAAGAACTGATATATAACAATATAGCATATCAGAACAATACAGTATATCACGAGGATAGATATTATTATTTATGTTTCATCTTCTTTAATGCCAAGATAGTGGAAAAAATATCTAGTCCTTAGTTTACTGAGAATGTTCCAAAAATGCATATCAAGAGAAAGTGTTTTAAATTTTTTAAAATTAATTTTATGTTGGTTAAAGCTTACTACTTTTCCATTTACCTTCTCATAACCTTCCCCAAGCTTGATCAAGCACACACATACAAATCTGTAGTTATCTTTGTTTGATATTTTCCCATGCAAGTAAACATTCTAAAAACATTTTAAGTAATAAAAAGTAATTATAAAGATTCTGTGGTATACAATGTGAAACTGTTTCATTCTTAACTAATGTATTGTAGTATGTAAGAAAATCACTTCAATTTTTAGAAATGCATGGATGAAAGACTGTAGAGCTTCTGTTCCCAAGTATAGTTTGCAAGCCTACATTTATAAAATTTCCTAATGAATTATCAGATTATAATTGTTTGGGGGAATACAGTTTTTCAAATGTTAAAACCCAGTGGAAGACATTTTTGCCTGAGTCAATCCAAGTTGCAGCGCGAAAAGAATAGAGGAAGTTAATATATTTCTATGAAGGTATAGAACTTGAATAAATACCTGTGAGAGAGAGATTTCTAGGAATGTGTGCATGAAACCTTCAAGATAAACACTTCCTCCTTCAGGACCTTCAAATAAAATAATAAAAAAAAAAAAAAAAAGAAATCTGGTTACAGAGGCAAACTCTGTTCTCTCAGAAATTCTTTACAAAACCTACCAACTTTTCTCTCCTATCTGGATAGCTTTAAATCTATTCCTTTGACTGAACAAAATCCTACAAAAAATTCTTGCCTGTTCACGGATATTTAAAAGAGCCTTTGCTAAGCCAGAATGTCATAAATGAGTCTTGTCTTAGAGGCTCTGAATATGATTTAGGTGTCCTCTCTTTAGGCTGCATTTTTTTCTAATGGAATTTCATTTTATGTTGGGTTAACTGGGATAGATCACACTTGACAATATTCACCCTGCCAATTCTGCTAAGCTATGAAATTTGGGTTACTATGCAAAAGCAGCATTCTATCATGAAATTATTATACTGTTACATCTTTTTTTTTTTTTTGTAAAATAGTAAAATATGAACAAAAATATCAGGGGCTTTGCAGAAGAATGTAGTAGTTGCAAAAGTGTTAAAAGGGACAATACTTCTAATATTTAATGAACAATAAAAAAAATTAAACAAGCTGTGCTCATTTGGGAAAATATAGCTGCACTGTTTGGGAAATATAGTTGCATTTAGTTAACAAAACTCTATCCCGAGGAAGAAAGAAATCGTTCTATTTGGGAGAAAAACATCTAGTAGTTTTCACACGCCTGGTTCAACTGAGGTTAATCTTTTTAGTGAGATGTGTTATTTTTCAGACACTGAGACTATTGTAGCTATGTCATAAGCCATGTTACCTTAGCAATTACATTATAGAATAGTAGGATGTACTTCCCCAAGGTTTTGAAGAAAAGCTTCTCAGCAAGGCATCCACAATGGGAAAAAATACTCAATACTGTAATCACAATGGAGTCACAGGTAGTGACACTCCGGTGTGAACCATGGCTTGTCTGCTTGCCTCAGCCCTTAAAGCAAGCAGATCTTCAGTACCCATCTTCAGAGCTCAATAAATTCCCTATGAAATACACCAACCCCTACTTTTGAAGTCCTAAATGCAAAGGCACAATATTTATGGCTCTGGTTTCGGGATCTCAAGCCTACCATGGAGGCTGCGGGCGGCAGCGCAGCAGTTCCCTGAGACATGTTTTTAGTGAAAAAATGCTGCTTTGTGGCTCTGGTTCCCATTGGGTTTGTGAAAGGGGAAGGAAAAGGCACTTGTTGTGGTTACACCAACTTGTATCAATACAAAGATGCCTTTTTAAGGGATCTCAGATACTGTATTGTGTCCCCTGGGATACTGAAAACACAGCAGTAGCTCTGTACAAAAGTATGGATTTTTGAAGAAAACTGTGTAGAGAAAGGAAGTGAAATGACTTCAAAACCAGCTTGATGTTTGTGGGGTGTGCATCTTCTTTTGCTCTGCTTTTGAGGTTAATCCTTAGTGGAAGTTAGTGGTCATGTTAACAGTTTTTATCACTTTACAGGAAAATACAGAATTTCCATCAATGTTCACTTTCCTTACTGTCTCACTGTTGCTCTACATGGTCAAGGTCAGCCCTTGCCCTTGTCCTTACCCCAGTTTAGGTTTCTATTATTCGGTGAATGGCATTTTGTATTTTTCACTTTGTAATGTAGTATCACATGTATTTATTGCAGGCTTTTCTCTGCTCTCCATCATCATTGTTGGGCTCAGTGCACACAGGTTATGCTTCTGAAATGAAGCCTTCAACCTTTCCCTAACTTTAAGCTGGGACTACTCAGATGAGCTTTCTAAGAAGCCCTAAACCTAATACTCTTGTCTGGGTAACTGTATGCTTTCTGATCTGAATTTCATCCAAATTTGTTTTCCCATTGCTTGACTCTGTCCCTCTGTAATTTCTAGTTAATCAATTTTTAGACATAATGCATGCACGAGCCATGACGGGGACAAAGTTCAGAGGGACCCAGAGGAAGCATGCTAGTTTTTCTGGCTTACAAAGGCTCTGATCAGGAATTTTCCTGTTTGGCCTTACAGAAACTGTGGTGGAAAAGTCCATGATATGAAATCAGGTCTGAATTGCAGACATACACTCATGTAGCCTGACTCACTTTATTTTCACCCCCCACCCCATCTGCAGCTTGTGTTGAGGATTAACAGTCTTCACTTTTAAGGGATGAAATAATGGTTACTGAGCTGCTTAATAGAGGATGCCTTTCAGTAGTGTTTTTAAATCAGGTATGGACCAATCATCAAAATCACACAATGTTTCTGGTAGATTTTGACCCAAGAATTTTAGTTCCATGTGCTAACTGTGACTAAATATTTTTGGTTAATAATGGACTATATATTGCATTAAATGTTTTGATTTGTAAGCAAATAAATCACAGATACTTTAGAGTTCCTCTTTCACTCACTCATTTTAATTGCAGGTTGCAGACATGTAAAAATAATTGAGTGTAAATGACAGGTAAAAGATGAGTCAAAACCAATTTAAAGGAGCAAGGTAAAGTCAAACTTAGATCTTTTGTCAGAGTGTGGGAGATGTTACCATAAGAAATCCTCGATATACTTAGTATGCATGTATATACTTATGAGTCTATACTTATGTACTCATATATAAATACACAGACATATATAAAGGACATATATATAACTTGCACACAGGTGACAGAAATAGGTGCATGCCTAAGCAACATCAGTGAGAGCGTTCCCCATGAAAATGTTGGCTAATTTGAAAGGACTGCTCAGTACCTGGCACTCAATGCTGGTGTGCTTGGGAGGTACCTCCTCAGACTTAGTTTTTTTGTTTACCTAAACACATATTCATGTCCAGGTGAAGGATTTTTTTCCTCTCATATCCTAGTATTCATGACAGAAGGCTTACTTGCCCATCTTGTGTATACTGGTATACATGGCAATCAATGAGTGTTTTAGGAGGCAAGGAGGGACAATATTTCTTCAAAGGACAGTGTTTCCTAAACAAAATAAGCCAATGCAGGGTCACTGTAGCATACTGATGTGCAGTTGTGCCACGCATTGCACAGAAGTGCAGATACATCTGCACAACTCCAACTCTCCAAGCCAGCTGTGGGACAGTGCCATTCCAGGAGCCATGTAACTCTGGCAGCATGTACTTGATTCAAAGTAAATATATTCTGCCTTTACTGTCCAGAGGAAAGGGAAACCTACTGAGCTTTTTTAAAGAGAATACACCCTAATTTTTCTTTTCAAGGAAAGCATTGTTTTATGAGAGAAAAACACTGATTATTTTTTGTTATTCACATTATAAAAGCAGCTCCTAACAGTGAATCTCTTGCTGCTGTCATTAAGGGAAGACAAATATAAGTATGAGCACTGCCATGCTGGGACTCAGCAGCACCATTCTGGAAAAACACACAAGACCTATTTTAATCTCCACTGTTCTAGTGTCATTTAGTTCAGTTAATCAAATAGTGGAAGTCCAGATACATAACACTACTCACAGCTAATATATTTGGCAAAATGCTGCTACAGCCTGTTCAAAATGTTTTAAGCAGTTAAGCATGCAAAGAGTATATGAAAGGGCATATACTTAAATGGGTACATAAATTAGATTTAAGAACATGTAGCTCTACAGATTTTGGAATGTTTGTTAAACTGCTTCTTTCTCTGTTAAGTAAAAGCTTCCATTGCCAGTTGCATCCCCATTTTATTTAAGTGCTCCAGTGGTTGGAACCTCTCCATGAACAAATAAATATAGGCAATGTTCACATAAAAAAATATGTGTGTGTATATATATATATATTGCATATATATATAAAAAAATATGTCTTTTGGTAGGATAATTCTTTTCTTAGTAATCTGTCACCAAATACTAATCTATTGGAATGTAGTTGTTTCTGAAATGTTTCTGGTCATAAATTGCTCTCTTACACAATCTCCACAATATAGTCTGATGCAAGATTCTCTATAGACATATAAAGCTGCACCTGTTTTTGCGAAGAATTTTGTTTCAGGTATTTTAGAACTGCAATCTGTTTTAAACATTTTCAAATTGTACATAATTTGTGTATGAAAATTATTAGTAATTTTCTTTTTCGTGTTTTCTTCCAGAATGTAGAAGAATAAGGCTACAATATCACTCACAATAACAATCTACTGTGTAATACACAAACAGTGTAGGCTCCAGTGCTCATCTTTCCAGGTACATTCATAAAAGTATGATAGCTGTGGGTCTGGTTTATGTTTAGCAAAAGACTTGAAGACATCTAGCCTTTTCTGCAATACTGTGATTTGTGTTTCATATTCAAAAGAACAGGAAGACATCCAGTTGCTGAGCAAAGGCTTATGGTGCATTGTGCCTTATATGTGATGAAAAAGGCTGATCAAAAGATGGTATTGATTCTAAGAGAGTGGTGTTATTTAGGAATACTAGACTTCCTATCTTTCCGTGTGTGTGGTGTGGTGTTTTTTTCCCCAGATGTCTCAGCTGGAAGATAAAGAGATGGGCTTGTGCTGGGAAGTCCGTGGAGATAACCAAAACAGTAGTACTGTGGATACATACTGAAGTATTAGATATAAACATGCTGTACGCTTAGGTCTGTCCTTGTCCTTAATTTTCAGCAATGGTGCTACAGATCAGCCTATGTAAACACAGCGATCCTCATGCTATGTTATCTGCCTTACAACTAGTATTTTTTGAATACTTTTAGAATTTATTAAAAAAAAGAGGTATAATAATATCTTCCTGCACTCACAGAGTACCTTGCTTATACCTTACCACTGTGGGCAACTGTAGTTTCAGTGGTTACAACATTGCCTGCAATACAAAAATTGAATTAAAGGTATATCTGCCAAAATCATTGGAATATGATCTGAACAGCGCAGTGGCACCTCCTTAGACTCCAGTAGAAGACACTTTACATGGTTACCTTAAATACAAGGACATAGAGATTAGCTGGGCATTTTTCATTTTCCTGGTGAAATTCACATTCCACATTTAACATTTTAAAACTGAGAATTTTGCCATTTCCAGAATAGTTCTTTGACCAAGTAAGTAATTTATTGCCTGGCTCTTCAAAAAGCTGAAATCACCAGGATTTGTCGGTAGTGGAATTGCCATCTGAATTTCTTTCTCTGAAGATTTCTTCATAAAACCAACAGACAAATGCATTTAAGACAGCAGATCATTCTAAGTTTCACTGCAAGAAAAATGTTATCATTTTTCTAGCTGCGAATATGAAGTCCAGTTCTGTCCTGATATATTCAGGCATGGAAGTAGAAGTGAAATTTCTGGGAGTTAGACGTGCATATACAAGGGCAGAGCTTGGTTCCATATATTTCAAGATAGAATTTAGAAATACAACTTGAGGATTTTCTGTCTGTTTGCTATTACTGAGCACAGAACCCTCTGTCCCTCTACGCTGGGGTCTGTCAGCTATATTTGCTTATTATGTAACAGTATCCTGAAAGACTCAGTTACCTTAATACTGACTGAGGTATAAGTGTCTGTATAGGTAAGTGGGAGTTAAAAGACAGCCTTTGTTTTGCTGGTTTAGTCCTGATATACTCAGAACATTGTCACACATGACAAATCAAATACTATAGCATGGAGAAAAGTTAATGAAATTGCTTTAAAAACCCAGAAATTTTAAAACAGCAAAACATCTACTTCCACGTATGTGCACCTGAGAGAGTATCTCAAAATTGACAAAAAACATACCCGTTCAGTGTAAAAGTTACAACCTGCTCCTTTTAATTTCAAGTGATTTCAAGAACAATTTTCCTCTGCTTTTTGTGTCCATCCACAGTCTCCTGTTGCATCTGAAGCCCTGTTCTCACACGTTAAGCAGAGTCTAGCCCTATTCCCAACCACTGAGGTGACACCTGGACTGCAGGTATGCGGTGATAAAAGTGGCAGAAGACTGAAATGAAGGGCCTCTTGGAGGAAGAGAAAGAAAGATTTTGAAGTAGCTGTGGGAGTAATTTTAACAGGACATGGAAATCGGTAGGAGAAAACCAAGAAATCTTCTTATATGGAGGCATTTTGCTCTCACAGTGCTTTCTCAAATTTCCTAAGTCATATCTTTCGTAAGAAGGAATGGGGAGATGTATTTCTGTGAGAATTAGTTATTTAGGAAACTGTTTGAATCCACTTAATGAAAATGTGATAGGCAGTCCTAGTGGCATAGCTGTTTCAAATGCAACAATTTGCACAACAGTGCAAATAATTTCTTTTTTTTTTTGCATTGATTCCCCATGTTCTCTTTTCCTTTTTCACTGACTTTGATATAAGAAGTTTTGATCAACTCCACAGTTCTTGTTACATTTAAACTCCCCATGATAGTTTGTACAAAAAAAAAATAGGTATCATCACAAATCCAACATGGGAATCATAAAAAAACCCCTCCACAACTCAACCCTGAATTTCCGCAGGGGTTTTGGCTGAACAAAGCACAGAAAAAAGGACTTTATTTATGAGAAATTCATCATCTTCTGGGACATGAGATTCCTTTTACAAGTACTTTACTCTAGTTTACGCATTTCTTGACAATTAATATTGAGAGATTTCTATGTAAAGTATTAGCATAATTACTGTCTCTTTTCTTCTTGTTAAAATGGCACTTTTTAGTAATGTAGTATGTGAAACAGGCTTTTACTAATAACTGGAAAGGCCTTGGAAAAGAATTTCATGAAAATTTGGGCTGTCAAGAAGTATTGTCAATCTCTGATTGACTTGTGTCACATCTGTTTAGTTACGCGCTCTTTGAAGGGCTCCTTAGGGGTGTCTAAGTCATGTTAGATTTTGGTTTTAGTTTATCCTCACAGAAAATCACATACACTAAATATTTTTAGTATTAAAATGTATTCTAAAAAATGTCATTCACATAAAAATAGCTTCACTATCTTGTATTGTAAACTTTATAGAGAAAATACCTGCTGTAGCATTGTGTATGCTAGTCTACCGTAAATAATAGTCTTCATCTTCCAATAGAAGAAATTTTAGTTTCCAAGTAAACCAGCTCTTGTGAAACATTTATTTAACAGTACATGTGCTGGAAGAATTTTGGGGAAAGACAACCTCATTCACAAAATTTGAAGTGAAAAAAATGCATTTAGTACTCCGGGAAACAAGCCCACAAAAAATACTTAGAAGTTTATTTCCATGATCTTTCTGAACTTGTACTCCAGAGATTTGTTTTTCTTTGAAACAAATAAGTAATTATACATTGCTGTCCAGGGCCTTAATTATGCTGTTTCATAATCTTGTGTGACTCCTATCAGCTGTAACACAGGCTGTGCCCATGAAGACAATGACATAATTTCATTTTGGAAATGGGGATTGAAACTGGTGATGCACTGAGCAGGGAGGACTACAGCAGAGAGTTTCCTGTAGTAACAACCACACCGCGTTAATCAGTGCAATCGGCTCTGGCCCAACAAGGGATGTTATATTTGGTCAAAGCTGTTCCTGCTGAGATCCATTTCCACATAAATTCCCTGTAACTTCTCTGAGAGTACCTAATGCCTTTCATCTAGAGAAGGCTACAGTATCTTCCACCCCTCATAAACCCTGTGTGCCTTAATATTTAAATAGTTGGTTATTATGACCAAGCCGGGAGGCAGAATTACTTGGAAAAGAGATTTTAATTCATGTTTTTGGAATATTTTGATTTTTTTTTCCTGTAAATATGTCAGGGAAAACCTCCTAGTAAAGGGGAGTTTTCAAACTGATTTCCATTTGTCTCAGATTCATCCCTTGAATTCAACAGTGCACTAAGATGTTGTCTAACATTGGTGAAGTATTAGTATATGAACCTGCAGCTACTGTAGGGTATACTTTAGGACCTGTGTATATATATTTAGTAGCAGAAAGGTGTGCAGTTTAACCAGGTCTAAGATGCAAAAAAGAATATTCTTAGTGGAAAACTGAACAAGAGTAGTATCATCTATCATTATTTTAATGACAGACTAACATGAAGTAAGTTCAGTAGATCATGCATTTCCTTCCAAATACTCTGGTCCCATTTATTTATTTTCAAAAATTCCCAGATCCACAGCAAGCTAATTCCTGAGTTGAAGACAACTGGCCATATTCCCCACCTGCTTTCTCTGTGTTCACATCTGCTGTTCACTGTGTGCTTTTATGGTTTTAGTTTCTTTGGGGTTCTAATTCGGGAAACTACAACTGGGTCATGAGCAAGTGCTGCAGTCCGCTGGTTCAGAGGAAAATAAACTCTTTTTTTTTTTTTTTATTTTAAAAAAAGTATATGCAGTAGGTTTGTAGCAAAGTCCCAGATGTATGCATTTATTTTTGAAGTCTAACAGCTATAAATATGTACCCACAGGACTCAGGAACTAAATTGGATAAACACCTGAGTCTTTCTCATGCTTTGTAAGTGTCAAAAAAAAACCCTTTAATGTGCTTCTGCCTTCATTTAACTCCTGATTTGTTTCTGCCTTCGACCACTTTTACATCTGTTTCTCCATCTGCCAGTGCTCTTACAGCACCAAAAGCCTGGTTGTCTAACTTTAAGTGCCGTAGAGAGAGCTGACAAAATGGAAGGAGATCGAAACTTGGGTGCTAGCCGCTGTTGCAGCTCAGCAAATATGATTGTTTCTGATTTTAGTAAAGGCCACATGCTGTGTATTAACTCACCAGCTCTGGCCTCGGGACTCGCCTGGACTCGCCTTGGCCAGAGTTCATTTTAGCTTGTTTCCAGCTGCGATAGCAATTGTCTGTCTGTCAGAAGACTATTACCTACCTTGTTTAAGCTTATCTCTATGCATACCAAATGTGGTAAAGGTCTAGCAAACCTGTGCCATCCCTGCATAACAAGCAAACGACCTTTTCTGATAACTGGGGCTGTGGGAGGCTGTTGTAT
Organism: Morus bassanus; assembly: GCA_031468815.1. Lineage (NCBI taxonomy): Eukaryota > Metazoa > Chordata > Aves > Suliformes > Sulidae > Morus > Morus bassanus. The sequence goes on from CM062570.1 coordinate 11,012,228, forward strand.
GTCTTTAACAGCAAAGGGGTGAGGATTGTCAACCTGTAGCTGGGAAACCAGTGGGGAAAAAAGCGTAAGTGAGCAGACTGCATTAAGAAAACATGAAATAATAGCCCTGGGCAGATCCAAGACTGAAAAGAAAGAAACACCACCATGAATGCCACACTCCTCCCAGCGAAGCCCTCAGGCTGCTACTAACAAATTGATGTAATACCTTCCCCTCCAAATTTCTTGATAGGCACTCTGGACCTTGGGACCCAGAGGTACACCCCCAAGGGTGAGCATAACACTGAAGAAAAGGGGTAGATACTAGAAAGCAAACATATTGCTAAATAATTTTAAATTTATTATTAATGGATCTTTTTCTGTATTCATTTTGACTGTGAGTGCTAGTAGCACTGTAACTGGGCTAATAGAAAATGTTCATTGCATTTTGATTAGAATGTCAAGACCTTAGTGAGGGTAGCGGTAAGTACTTGGATCTACATAAAATTCATGCAGCACCAAAACTCGATGGGGAAGCCGGACAGGATACCCAAGGATACCAAAGGATGTCTATGATGGCATTAGGTGCCTCTGTCTCAGGAACTACACTGCACTCTTCATGACACGTTATGAACAGGCACAGTCAAGAAAGTAAGGTAGGGCCTGGGTCTTGCAAAGACTTATGCGGGTGTTTAACTTCCCATAGCCCTCGATACACTGTGCATTTTGCTGGGGAGCTTTACAAAGTACGGCACCAGCCGTTGTGAGAAATTATGGAATTTGTGAGCTCTGCAATACTTTCTAATAAAGTTGGTTTGCAACAAGACTGCTTTGCCTGTGAAGAGCAGAAGCTAGGCAAGTCAGCCTCAGTGGCATCGTGGTAGGAGCTAAGTCAGGAAGAGCTTGTAGTCTTTGAAGTGGATAACCAGACTATAGGGTAATTCCAGTCCCAAACAGAAGGAACCTCAAACACATGTATCACGACAGTAAGAACGGTACCAACAGCTGGTGAAGGATATGCTTTTAAAATAACAAAGGAAATTGGTTAAAACTCAGGATCTGGGTAAAACATGCTTTGAGTTTTCCTAAGTTTTTAATGTTTTAACTTTCAGGTTTACTTATGTAGTTTAAATCTAGATTTAACTCCCTGATATAGGTGTTTATTTTGGGGAAAGCTGAATTGTCTAAGCACCTGTATTTATGGTGAGGGGAAGATGACAGATGTATCTGGATTATTTTCCTGAGGCCAGTACAATACTGATAGTTGTAAATTTTAGAAAATTCATATTACCTGTTCTGCCGTTGCAGTGGGATGACAAGGAAATAATTAACAATGGTATTTCAGATTTAATGTGAATTATGCATCTCTGTAACGTTTCCTTTAGTTCTTACCATTAAGGCTATCAAAGCACTGTGGAACTATTTTATTCTGAAGTAACTATGCATAACTCTATTTGTTTTAATGTTAAGCAATATCTATACTTTAGCTAGGGAAATGTAATCCTAGATCATGCACAATCCCAGGGTTCGCATCGATGGAGTACGTCTGTTTCAATACATGCTGCTCCATCAGATGTTCTCTTTCCTTGCCGAGGATCCAGCCTGCACTGATTTCACCCAGAGCACTCATCCTGCTCAGCCAGCAGAGTGATGTACGGGCACAGGGGAGATGTCCCTCCCCAGCTCCAGCTCCTGCCAGCTTCCCTGCAGCCGATCAGCCTAAAGGCATAACCACGTCTCCCCGCTTTATTCCTGTCTGCACACAGATAACAGGCTCTGGATCACAGGGCTTTTAACAGCTAAGGGTCAATAAATTTTATACAGTACATGCCATGACAGTAACAGGGATACTGCATGTGTATATCTTTTCTAAGGGCTGCCTGTACAAAGCCCTTTGGCGATTAACAACCATGGTAATGTCCCCTGTCAGGAATTTTACCACTTTGACATCGAGCACTTTGGCCTTCAAACAATTGTGCACAAAAGGTTCAGAACAGAGTTAGCTCTTTCAAAGGGTGAATCATTTTCTGTTTTGTTTTGTTCTGGAGAAGAATTAGTTAGAGTGTCTCTTTCTTCCCTTCTTAATGCTTTCCATTCCCTAAAGAAGATTGTGCAGCCATTTAAGCACTAGTTTATCAGTGCAGGGATTGAAAGGAGAAGCGGTATGTTCCAGGGAGAGCATCAGTGTCACTCTGCATGGATTTCTCAGAGGAAGATCCAACATAAGGAAAACAACATCAGTTGCTGGGCACTTTTTTTCCCCATAGCAACTGTATTTCTCTTTCTCTTAATATATCTGTTTTTTCTCTTCATATATCCATCTTTTTGGGATAATTCAAGGAGCCCTGGCAAAACTTTTAAGTGGCTCAGAAATGAAAACAAAAATCAAGGTTAGGAGAAAAATGAAAAATTTTCTGTATTTTCCTACAGCCAGAATAAAATAAATAGAATACCTTGTGGGTAATATATCCTCAAGAGAAGAAGGGCAAAATGCTTCATCCTTTGAAAAGTGTTTTCATGACTCAACAATAAAAGTCATGCTGGGCTTCAATATTGTATGAAGACACCAAAAACACAGGAAATCTCATCTTGGTCTTCTGCTGCTCTAGTCAGTCACATTATACTGCTGAGTGAAGGATATTTGTGATTTGCACCTTCAGGTTATATTTTCTTCCGACATAAATATTGTTTTCCCTGAGAAGTTTAAAATGCCTGTTTAAAACACTGTATTCAGTTTAATTTCTCCCAGCAATATAGCTGGAGAGATATATATTCCTGGAAATATATATATATATATATATATATGAAAGTTATACTCAAGCATTCTGTGAATTTTAATGTAGTATTTTGGAAAGTAGATTTCTGTAACTGAAAAAAAAAATCAAATTCTTTCTAAAATGGTTGAACAGTCTATGAATAAAAACACTTCTGTGGACAACTTGATGCAGTTTGCAGTCTACGGTTCAAAGATTTAGTTACTCTCTTCCACTATTTTATTCAAAGGAAAATTGTAACTTAGGTAGATTGGAATATGGAAGATAGTTCACAAAAATAAAATTGTAGGTCAATATTTTTCTAATCTCAGATTGGGAATGGTTGACCAGTAATAGACAGATGTCAGAAGAGATGAGTTGAGCAGTAATTTGTTGTTTAAAGCAAATAAAACATTGTTCAAAATGAAAACTAGGAAGCTAACATAGGAAAGTTATTCGCCCAGAAATGTTTCTTGAAGGCATATATTAGTATACACCATGAATTTCAGAATTCTCTGCTGTCAAATAGGCATGCCAGTTTGTGTAATCCAGGATACTGGTTTTCATTTACACATCCTGAAATATTAGTTCCTAGCATGTGAAATATGTCCTTTAAGAATATATGATAAATTCCTGTGATTTACTATGTAATTTTATTGTGATTTAACGTATATTAAATACTAGATTTTTATATATATAAAGTCTATATTAAATTTAATTCTGTTTTTTAATAAAAACAAAGAATAAAATTATTTGGACTCATCTTAGTGATGGAAACTTATGTACTACCTGGCAAAAAAGGGAGCAGTTCTTCTAGAGTCCCTTTGTTGAAGTGGGTTCTCTTTGGAATGAAGACCAAATATAAACACCTCATTTCATAAACTTGGAAAAATGCAAATGCATCCATGCTTTTGCAATAGTTTTGCAATTATAGATTTATGGGTTGCTAATGATTTTTAATAATGTGAGAAAAAGAAAAAGATCACACAGTTATCATCTTTGATGATGTCAGGAGATGTTGGAAAACTGGTATCCATGGCATGTCTGGAATTTACTGGTGCTTGTCACAGGAATAGTGGTAAACCAATATAACGCTGCGATACAGCCATCTTTTTGCTATACTGCTGTAGCAAAATAGCACAAGAATTTGTTTAAGATTCTTCAAGAACTTACTTAAGTGTAGGTGATTGTGAGGCATCATTTGGTAAAGAATTTATGGTATTTCAGCTGCCTTTCAAGCAGTCTGCTAACTTAAAGATTTTCTGTTTTCTACAAGCTGAAACACTAGTTCCCCAAATCCCTGTTTCTTCCCAATGCATTGTCCAATATCTGTAAATAATGCAAAAGGCACTTGCAAAATCCAAATTCCATCACATCACCATTTTACTTGTGGAATTACTTTACCTAAAATATATTTTCCTTTAGGACTGGAATTGGAAATGGTCTTCAGATTTCTGAGGCAACATGTGATGAGGCAACAGGCTCGTATTCATTCTTTCGCAATTTCATAGTTGGTACCAGACTTCAAAAATAAAATTAAGAAATTATAGTATTTCATGCTGATCATTTGCTTTTAACAAAACAAGGCTGACATGCGTTGGCTGTTGTTACTATCGCATTATGCCTGTGACAGGCGAAGGGAATGACTTCGCATGTCAGAGTTAACGATGCATTCAACTTAGATACACGCTGTAAGTTGTCAGAGCACTAGTAGAACAGGAATGGCAATTTTCCAGTATGAAATGCAGTTGTTTTCAAGCATTTAATCTGCTCAATCAGTTTTGCATAAATTCTCAGAGAAAACTCTGCTTTTGTTTTTTAACCTACTTGAAGTGATTTACCAAAAATGTATGTCTGTACGTTGTCATGTAAACAGCTAATGCTACGGGTGAGAGTTTTGTGGCATACACAAAGTTGCTGTTTTTTTTTTAACATCTATGTACAATAAATAATGAATGAAACATCCTACACTAAAATGTAATGCAGATAAGTGAACTGAGTACAAAAATTAAATGCAAACCAGATGCTTTTAGATTTTAAAGAGCTGCCAGGATGACACCACTATAGTACAAGGACACTGTTGGTGCAGCTGTTATACATGCTGGGTCCCAGCTGCAAATGTGATGTACCTTTCTGAAAGCAATTCAGGATTGTCATAAATCCTTTGCTAATAAGTTTCTCTAAGGCTTCAAAAGGACTCTGGCAATGATTAGATTGCCAGATTTCTGATACAACAAGATTTACTTACTGACATGGTCTAATATACAACATACACTAGAATGAAATTTATAGTGAACGGTCACTCTTAAAAACATTTCATTTGTCATTGCCTTGGTCACCAGGCTATCACATTACTTCTGTATCATTTATTTTTAGTAGAAAAGGTACTGTAATATTTGTGTCTGGTGATGGAAGATGAGGCTAGACAGTAACTCCTTTGAAACAGAACATGGAGCAGGGAAGAAAAAAAAAGGCCAAAAACTGTTTATCTTTTGAGACAAGCTTTTTATAACACTGAGCAAGTCATGTGTGTGTCTTACTTTAATAATTTCTGGTACTGCTTAAATATCTTATTGAATGGGATCCATATCAGATTTAAAGTCTTAAAGTTGATAGATTAAAACTAATACAAAAGAATATAAAGCCTCTCCTTTTTTGATTTTTTTTTTTTTTGTACAAACTGTAGTCCTTCTGTTTGTCTTTTTAGCTTAAATATTTGAATGTGGAATCTTTTCTTTTTTCTTCTAAGTGATTCTATTTGGGGAGATTTTGGGTGTCAATCATTGCAAAAAGAACCAGCAGCAGACAACAAACAGCAGTCCTTCATCATCTGAAACAAAAGATCCTGAGTCTCTCAAAGGACAAACTTTAAGCTTACATTCTTTCATCAGGAAAATCATAACCAAGATAGATTAATTTTAAAACCGTACTGAAGGGAAATTGCAAAGTACATAGACCAATAGAAAATAAGGTTTGTTTATTCCCCAAGGGGTGCTGCTTCATTTGCTGCATTGTTACCCTAGATAGCTTATTGCCCGTGTGAATGAAAAAGGAAAAGAGCAGAAATAGTGCAACAGGGGATGATATGAATTAAGGATGAACAACAAGATGGATTACTGTTGAAGCGTGCTGGTCGTTATGAGGGGTACCCCTGCTTAGGGCATTTCCAGAGCACACAGCTGAGGGTTTGTATGAGCTATCAACCTTGTAACAAGCTGCTGAAACAACTTGTTATGTAGGGGCCCATATTTGCTGTATACTTCCTTTGGATTATGTAGTTTTTCTCTCTTCCATTTCTTTAAATCCTACCAGCCCTTCAGCAGCAGCATTTATCTCATGGCAAAGAAAATAAGGTCCCGTGCCTGACTTTTGCAATTGCTAAGTGTCTGTTTGGTCTACAATTTTGCACATAGACCTAGTTCCCTAAATTCTACCCAAATGTCATGGTTCCTAAACTCTCTGTAGGAGTTGTCCTTAATGCTTAAGTTGCATAGGACATCTTTCAGGAAAGAGGTTTTATTTAAGTTGTCTGAGAAGTAGAACATAGTGTCCATTCATGTAATGCCATAAAGTATATTAAGAACTCTATGTTTCTAACCAAAGAAAACCAGCTATGTTTATTAGTAAACTTTATTGCAATTTGTATAAAAAGACAAAATAAATCTGATACTTTTACAGGGAAGGGGAATTTATGAGAGCTAAAGCAAAGAGATTTGGTAACATGACCTTTTAATAAGCCGCATCCAGTATCCTCAAATTGAAAAGGAAACAGAAAAATTAAAAGGAAAATAAAAGACGGTACAGCCTAGTCACAGCCTACTGTTAGAATGACAATATCACTCTGTGAAATACTGTTAAAGGCAGAAAGAAAGACAACAAAGAGGAGTAGTTAAATATTTACCATCTGAACCTTGTAAAGGACTCAGCCATAGAACAGCTATGACTGCCCTCGATGTCTTGCTTCAGGAAGAGCCGGGTTCCTTGGAACCAGACCATAATTCTGCTTTGTAAGGCGGCAGTGTTTAAGGGTCAAGAGTCTAGGAGAGGCACAGAACTTCATTTGTCTGGCATGCTGAAAAATTAATGGAAAAAAAAAAAAAAATCAGTCAAATATACCATATGGCCAAAAAAAAAGCATAGGCTGAAAAAATCCCTCACCTGTGCATAACAGACCAAAGAGACAGACCAAAACATTTAGCTGAAAGTCTTAACCATTAATTTTGTCATGAGCCTGATTACAGAGACACTTGTCCAACACTAATACAGAGGATGCAAGATTAGACAACATAACAATTCAGTAACCATCATCTTGTTGCAAACATTATATTAATTAGGTTTGTCAAATGCTAGAAGAAATCACGTGAGTAGCAACCTTCTATGGATTTTTTTTTTTTACACTAGCAAATTTTGTGTACATGTGGAGCCCCATTCCACATGATGCTAATCATCTTTTATTTGTATGAAGCCCAAAAGACTAGAAATAATCAGTATTCACAATTATGTGCTTAGAGCTACAAAAAGCTAGCTAGTTAGCTAGGTAGCTAAGTAGACATTCTGAGAGTTAATGCATGTGACGTATATAGGATGGGCACCCATAGCCATCTTGGTACAAAATTAATAACTGAAATTCCCATGCCTTTCTTGCCAGATCCAGCAAGGCATCCAATATTTGTCAACACCCAGATATTCAAAAGAAACGTGTCGTAAGTATCTTAATACCTCTTTACAGGGATGCCAAGAATGCAAAAGCTTTTTAAAACATTTACCAATTATGTGTTCATTCTTAACCCAGGGAGAAGTTCTCCAATCATTTCTGCCAACCTAATATATCAGTATATCAGTTATGTGAGCAGTTACAGTTAATGTAGATTTCCACACAATTACCTTACCTTTTTTTTTTTTTTTTTGGCTCTCACAGCAAAATGATGAGGTCTGGAGCAGGGAAGATAATGCTCACAGCCCCTCTAGCTGTAGCTGTTCTCCTTTGTATGGAGTGGGTACATATTATTTGGACACAGGCATCTCCGAGGCCAAACAAGGGTAAGGCGGTCAGGTTGTTCAGGTGAACGTTCTGTACAGAACAAAGTTATGGCTTTCAGGTCTTCAAAGAATCATTACTGTAAACTACCAACAAACACTAACACCTCCTCCTTTGCCATAATATCTGTGCAAAGTGACAGACTAAAGCATACAAATCTAGGAAGAGGTACATCCCTCCATAGAGACATTAAGAAAAACAGAGGGGCCAACTGTTATTAATTCATAATGCTATGAACATATGAAATGAAATATGAAAGTAACTTTGTCTCAGTTTTCATGTAATCCTATTATTTAAAACTAAGTAATCAAGCTGAGACTAAGTACAAGCTGGTATGCGGACTAACTGACTTCTTAGAGTTGTTAAGGAGTATACTTTCTTAAGACAAAGCTTATTATTATTTGAAAATATGAATCATTTTGTGTGCATATATAAGGCCCAGATATTGTTGCAATGTTGTACTGAGAAGCTTTACTATATGCTGAATCAATAACTTTTTGTGTTATTTCAAGGGCCGGTGGAATATTGTAGTAAAATGAAAGTATTATGTGTAAGACTATACATTACAGATTTTTTTTTTTTAAAGCAGCACCACAGTCTTCATTAATGTAGTGAAAAAGCAATTCTAGAAGTTCTCAGAGCAGTTTGCACCACTGTCATATGGCATTGCCCGGTTGGATGAAAAACAGGTGAATGCAGAGCTCTAAATTTCCTTCCCAGGTTTTGTCAGGAGACTGGGGAGTTTCTGGTGGTGACTTTTTTTTGTCTCCCTCTGTGGTATCTTATGTGGTAAGATGCGTAAGGATGCAGTGGAGCCCACTAACTACTGTCATCATGTTTGGGATTTTGTGTGTGTGCATGTGCGCAAGTGTGTGTTAAAGATTAACCAGACTGGCACAGATAGATAGCAAAATTTTCAAGTGAGCTATTCCAGCTGTGAAGTAAGGGGGGTGGGGGGAAAGTAGCTATTTTCTGTGTCTTAGACTGATTTTTCAAATATGCCAAAAGCTACCCCTTAAACAAGTACTTTTAATTTAGTCTTTTATAGGCATATATAAGGCAATGGGTTGTGACACTTTAAATCCAGGTGTAACATTTTTCACCTTTTCTGCCTGTCATCTTATTGTGCTGGCAATCTGCATTAATAGCTTTACATTGTACCTTGCAGTACTGTATTTGGATTAGAGATGTACCAACACTGAACTATTCAGGGGTTTAACAAGGTCATGCAGAAGAAGAGCATGGAATGCTCTTCTAAAGCAATTGCTTTTTTGGTTTGGAAGTACTTCATTGACAGGGTTTTTTTACACAAGTAATTCTATTTATATTAGCTTTCTTCAGTCTAATGCACTTTAAGCACCATATGTTGTCCTCAGAGAGAGTTTACAGATTTTCAAAAGTTAGACCTTTTTGGGGATTTCTCAATTATTACATTCAATTGTTCAAACTGAATGGTAATTTTACTTTTAGATCTTATTTTTGCTTTCAAAAGAGGCAAGTCTTTCAGTGCTTTCCTTTTTTTTTTTTCTTTTTTTCTTTTTTTTTCACTTCACCTCAAATCAAGGACAAAATGGCTTTGCTTCTGTTATGACAGCATCTGTGCTAAATGTGTTTGACTCCCACTCTGCTTTCTTTTTCCCCAAGGAAGTGAGAAATGGGAGTAAGCAGAATTTAAAAATTATTCTTTGAGCAGATTTGTGTATGAGGTAGAGAAGTAATGAGCAGGAAGGATCTGAGGAATGATAACCACTAAACAGTGAGACTAAAACAGAACATGAGGATGTAAGAATAGCTGCTTCAGGTCAGAAACAACCATTGCTCCTGTATCGTGTCTCAAAATACGGCTAAGAGGGGACACAAATAATAATACTCACAAAGGGTAGAATAACAAGTAAAATTTATATGAAACTCTCCCACAGATACTTTCCCAGAGTCCTTGCATTTGTTGCCCAGGACTTTGAGGATCACATTTTAATCTGAACTTGTCCAAGTTCCCCTTGGATCTGTGTAACCTCTCAACATCCACCTCATGTTGTTGCAAGGGGCTCCACAGCATAAATCACAACTCATTTTTTATGCTGTTATGTCTATTATCAAGGAAAACACTTTCAGAATTCAATTCCCTACAAAAAAAGGAGTTAGCCATATTACTGGAAAAACTATGCAGTAAGGAAGTATAACCTACATGGGTCTCTTGTGCAGTGTTAGCAGTCCTGTGGAGCAGTAGTTGGTCTGTAGCTATGTCTACACATTATTTACCACATTTCAGCCTGCTTGCTGTGAATGTCCCAGCTCAGTTTGATGTGTCTTGGGTCCCCCAAGAACCTCACATGCACCACGAGAAAGGGGACCATGATGCTTTCAGCTGTGTGGACATAAAGTCTGGGCATAGCTGACGCGAGTTTGCAGCATGGATAGGCATCCTTTTCTGTTTACAGCTTTTGGTAGGCTAAAACACTACCACCTGCAGGGACTGGTGATGTCAGAAGTTACTGAAATTTGCCAGAAATGTGCATTGTACCCATATAGAAAGGATACAAAAACAGTAAAAACAAATAGACAATTGGCCCTGAAATACTTACCTGTTATCATATCATATCATATTGTTTGTTGCTGAAGCACTTCCAGATTCAGGTCATTGCACCTAAAATGAACCAAATTCACATAGCAGTGGAGGGAGGTCTTTCCTAACCTGGTTTGCTCTGACTTACAGGCTAGCTGGTAGGAGTGCTCCTGTGGCCAAGTTCACCTCAGCGGGACTGAAGCAGCAGTGACTGTTGATAAGGGGGTGGGGGGAATTACAGTTTTGTCAAAAAACAGCCGTGCTCCCAGTTACTCCAACCATCTTTGGCCAAATTTCTATCTGCAAAATTGGCGTAATAACTTCTTATTATGTGTTATGAGGCTTCTAAACACTACACAGCTCGATATTGTGAAATGGCATAAATTATGGGGTTTTTTTGCATTGTTACAGGTTTTTTTTTTCTTTATATTTGCACTCTATTTAAATGGAACCCATCTCAGGAATTTAAAGCATCGGTAAATGTGGTCTCATTCAAGTTAAATAACAAACAACTTTTTTTATTTTTCCAAATTGCCTATAAATTACCATGAGAAACAAGCAATACTTATACCACCTCCCGTGATATTTATGAGTAGGAGTCAACTGATTTTGTAGAGTTGGCAGTTCTAATCAGTGCTGTCCTGCTGTAAGAGTGAATTATCACAAGGCTCAATACTTGATGTAAATTTATCTTTACAAAGCATTATCAGTGACAAAATTGTAAAAAGAACAGAAAATGACACAAAGCCATTTTACTTTGTGCCAAAACTATAATGAGATCTGAAAATGGCAACAAAAAATAATCCATTTTGTGACAAATCTAAGATTTTAATCTTATGGAAAGACCTCCTTAGAGCCATATATAAATACTATTAAAATACTGTTGAAAGGAACAGATGGCATTTTTTTTCCAGAGGGTGATCTGCATGTGGATGAAGTACAGTGTTATTAATGGTCATGAAATCATTTGCAAATATTTTAAACACAAGTATTAGCATATCTCAAACTTGGCAAATGTCCTCCTTTGCAGGAAATTGAATTCTGGAAATATGTTTTCCTTGATACTAGACATAATAATGTAATTAATGAATTGAATGCTTGCTCAGTTCAACTGAATGTTCAGGTAACATTGTCAATTGATGAAAAGTCAGGAAATATAGAAAATGAAAGATAAGATTTTAAGGGCATTGTGCATTTCTACATTGTCCTTTAACATGCCACACTGTCTGCGATGGACATCCTGCATCGACACATTTTATAGAGTTTCATTTATTGCATAAATAAAGGTTACTAAATATCAAAGCTGTTAATGAAAAAGTATAGAAAATACAGCACTATGACCCTAACTTTGATATTTTTCATCATTTGTTTTGTTGCTATTCCTTTTATAGAAATTGGATACTGGTTGTACTGATGGACAGTATTTAAGGTTTCAGGCAATGCTCAGCAACTACTGTTAAATATAATTGGCATTAAGAATTAGAAATACAAACAGCATGTGTCTGTTTTCCTTGTATTGAGAGTAGCTGTATACTATTATTGTTCCAATCCTGATGTTCCAGAGGAGCAGAAAAGGAGCAGAGTCAGTCCCTACAATGTCATTCATGGAGCTGTTAGAGGAGAAATATACACATAAATTAAGATTGCCATTTTCAAAAGATATCCAAATCTAATTTTTTAATTGATTTTCTCATAAGACTGACTCTACTTTGCCGTGGATTTTTTTTTTTTTTTTTTTTTTTTTTGGTCTATGTCCTGGTCAAAACTGTCTAGATGAAGTTGCTGATAGATATCTTAGATATCTTTGTGTCTCTTTCCCTAACTTTGATACTAAATCTCTAAACCTCCTGGAGGACTGGTGGAAATTAATTAAGTGGATAAAACTGGAACTTTACTCCTCCTTTTCCACCTCATTAATAGGTTTTTCCTAACTCTTAGCAACTTTAACTAGCACAGTTTGCCAGTTACAGTTCTTCCTCTCTGGTATCTTTTGCCTCTCCCCACTTTACTTTTAACCTGTAACTTATTTCTAGCAAAAATCTCCCATTTTTATCTTCCTGTTACCAGCCTATCACAGGAAATCCATCAGTGAGCAATCTGATCAATGACAACAGGAGGAGCAAAATCCCTGTAATTCTCTTGTGGCACAGTTTAGCCATTTAATGGGCTACAAGATTTTCATCCCTTGGCTGACCGGGTTGTTAGGGTCCCAAGGCTGACAACGGACACCCCCAAAGCCTTCTGCATGAAGAGAGGACTGTAGCTCTGAAGAGCTGGCCAAAACCAGTTTTGGGATACTGGGACTTCTGGTTTTGATTTTGTTTTTATTACTAAGCACTTTAACCATGATCTGCTTGGTAAAACAGTGACCTTTGGCCAGCAACATAGAAAAACTGCTAAATAAACATGTACTGTAGAATATTTGAGAAGCTGTATTAACTTCGACAGGATTAGCACTGCTAAATGTTAAGTACTTGCTCTGGGGTGTTGAGTGAGGATTTCACTGTTCCAGGTTCCCGAAAGGGAAAATGTATACATACATACATAAAGGTAGGTAGAAATAGATATGCAGTAATGAAGATATGGTGTAGTCAATACATCTTTTGTCCTGCTCTGAAGAGAGCAAACAGAGTGTCACGAGACTGCCTACAAAAGTCAGCAATGATTTCAAGCTGGCTCCATGCTATTCATCATCAACCTTGTGGGCATTTTTGTATCTTTCACAGATGCAGTTGGTACTAAAACTTCAGAAATGAGATCACCCTGGTCATGGTTATGATGATGCAGGGACATCAGTAAGACTTTGTACGCATCAGGTCCTTTGGTGTGGTAAATGTACAAAAAGCGAAGCTTAACTTTTCTGTCAAGAGACTAATTTACACTGAAATAGCATCAGTTACAACAATAACACAATGGGCTCACCAAGGAATGTATTTGTACCTGTGATCCTTTCTCTTTCTATGTGTAACTCTAACCAAATGATACATCATTCCTCTTTTCTGACCTGTCTTGTCCTTCTCTTCCCACTCGTTAGTCATTGAAGTCTCCAACACTACTACTGTCCTGAGGCTCTTGCACCCCCAGTATCCACTTTTAGAACTTTGTATGCCTTCTGTGTTACTGACAAGTTTTACATCACTGAGGTGATACTTATTCATTGTACTTTAGTAACCCATAATTTTGTGGAAAAAAAAAAAACAACCGAAAAATAAACTCTACTTTTTTCTTTTGTGTATTTCTTCTTCAAAAACATTATAAACTAGACCTTTGTCCTTAATCTGTATCAGGAAAACTCCTCTGATATTTAGCAATAGTGTTCCTACCCATTTATGTGACATTTCTCAGAAAAAGGACTACTAATTAGTAAAAGAATTTTTCTGACTTTAAATCATTAAGAACTTGAAATCTAATTCAAATATATTCAGCAAATGCCCTAGTTTATAATACTTGAGGAAATGAAAGAGCATAGGAAAAAATTAATGAAATAAAGCAGCAAGAAGCAAGGTTGAGGTCAGAGTCTCAATGCTAAAGGTGGAAGCTTGTATTTAAAATACAAGAAGAAGTATCAAGAGGCTTGACCAAGTACAATTTTGAAGTCACAAAAACCTCCAAGTCTGAAGGTTCATATGCCCTTGTTTGCAATGTGGCTAGTAACGTTGCAGATGTTTGCATAGAATCATAGCTGAATAATTCTTCCTCCTTTTTAGTGAGACCAACTTTGCAGGCTAGGTTTATGGTGTTGGTGCAGAAGTCTGAAAAATGGGCAAATACAGGATAGGAACCTTTGCAAACTTGCCTGAAGCTTACTGATGAAACATAGCAAATGAAGCATTTCCTGAAGAGGCAGGTATTAGCATTCTACTTATTAATGTTATTTAACCCTGATAGTTCTCAATGGCTTCAGTTGCTTCATATGGCTTATTAACAAGATTGTATGTATGTCATGCCATTATAGTAAATGGTGATGCCATGTGATTAACTCATTGGCTTCCGCCTTTCTCAGTGAGCTGGCCGTGATGCTACCGTACGAGATTCCTGTCCAGACAGCCAAAGGCAGCCTGAGATGATCAGCATGCCAGCAAATCCCTTCTGTGATATTTGGGCTCCCCCAGCAAGGACTTTTGACTGATTTCTCTGTCTGTCACCATCAAGGACAGATATTGCTGCGAGAACAGATTGATTAAGTGATGGAAAATTTCTGGAAGCTGCTTGTTTGACTCTATACCAAAGATTAGCAAGGACGCATGTTTGTTTCTCAGTCCTCATGCCCATATCTGAACTTGGACTTGCTCCTGCACTGTGTTAATGTGAAGCAAATTGAGATTAAAATAAAGGCTTGGGCCTATGCTCAAAACACAATTCATAGGTGCTGCTGTGAAAAACTCATTTACTATATTGACAAGAATATTGTGGAGTATCCTTGCATAAATTAATGCTCTATAATAATAAAATTTACTCTGTTTTTGTTGCATGATATACTTTCAATTTTATTTTGTAATGTGAATTTAATGTAGTTTTTAGGCTATTTTACATATTTTATATTGGATGCACTAGTTGTTTAAGGATTTTTAAAATCTTTTTCCTAGATGACTTTTCAAGCCCCTTTGGCATCACTCCTTGGCTTGTAGGAATTTAGAAGCTGGTTTCCATGGATTTTGTATGTTGGGATTTTAAATTCACTTTCCACAAATGCTGATATGATTAAAATTAGATAAATGAAATATATGTAAAAAAAAAAAAAAAAAAAAAACCACCAGCAATCAGTTGTTATTATTTTATGCAATTTTAATTTTCTGTGACCTGGCTTCCATGAAAATAAGAAGCTAATCATCACCTATGTATGTGGGATAAAAATCTGTGACCTTTCAGTGGATTCTGCATGAAGGCACCTGAAAATTCCAGGTAGCTTTATTTAAACAATGCAAACTGCAGAAATGTGTTGAGTTAATTATAACCTTGAATCAGGGCCAGTTCTAAATATATCTGAGCAAAGCACGTAGCTTAGGGTAGCAGGCTAAGGAGGGGAAATGGCTAGATCTCTACTGAGCTCTGGAAAGGTAAGTTTGCTGCTACTGAAAGAAGCAGCAAAGTGTATTAACTCCTTTGGAGGGCAGGTATAGAGGTTGAAAATGTCTTCCTTAGAAGCAGTTTTTGCTACTCCCGGCTTCCCATATCCCACTGGGAAATTATTCAGTAATTCAATAAATTCTCTAACAATGGCTTTCCATTGCAGCTCTGCTTCCTTACCTTCCTCTTCATCCCCATCCATAGTTGGAATACATTGATCATGGCTCCTTATTCTGAAGACAACAAAATCTAATTTAGCTGATGCTTCAGAAAAGCCTTTAATTAGATGGTGCTGAATAACACAAACAGTTGAGAAATCTCAGTGTTATTTGTGTTAGCACAAAAATGTGAAGGCTGTTTATTGGCTTATGAGATCTTACTGATACAGCTAGTTCTGTCATACTCAAAGACTCCTTGACATCAAAAAAATTTCAGGTCCTTCTGCCTCATCTCCATGTTTGTAGAGACATTGTCTCCGTGCTACGCTCATTTGTACTGGATACACTCACAGCTTGTTATCAGGAGAAGGTTGGATGGCTGGCATGGAAGAAGGGCAGGGGATAAAAACTGTGAGATTACCACATTAGCTAAATGTTTCTGCTAAAGTGAATTGCTGTGAAATAGTTTACACCCTTGGCAGTTAGGTTTTTATCTGTGTTTCTGTTGCCACTGCCATAGGATGCATGTATCAGCTGAGGAACCTCAACTCTACAAGATACAGTTCTGCTTTAGGTGATATACAGAAGAGGAATTTGCATTTGATCAGTGCATGTGATGCATAAGTTAATGCTGAAAGCACTCAGTCAATATCCATCATTAGAAGGATGAGAAAAGAAAAAGAAAGAATTAAATGGGGTTTTTGTTTTCTTCCTGATTTTGAGGTACTACTCCTGCTCTCCTTTTATTTGTCAACAGTTATCTGCTGATACAATTTTGTTTATAGTATTTCAGGATCTAAGGCAATTTTGGTCTACTTGGTATGAGGAAGAGATTGCATGGGTAAAGATGATTATACAGTTGCTTTCGCTTCCTCATGTGTCTTTCTGAACCATCCAGTCTGGACATTTACAGAAACAGGAAATCTGTATTTGATTTACCATAGAGATACTTCCAAATAAGCTGTATTTTTAGGTATGCTTGTATATTCTAATTATTTCAACTATTCCATCCACAATTCACTCAGTTCTTTTAATCATTTTATGCTGTACATATAAGTCTTACTTCCCGGAGAATGTGTAGACTGTCTCAACTCCAAACTGAGAGCCTGCTGTATTTATAAAATAATCAGTATTCTTCCTTTTCAAAGACACAAGTTTCAACAACAGATTAATGTACAGTAAGGGAAATAGGTGCACATTTTTCCTCTCCTCTTTCTGAGGAAATAGCTGCATTGTTTCACTGCTGTTTCACCTAGCTTTCAATTTTCACTCATATCCCATAACTTAGTAAAAACTGTTTCACCAAAGAAATAAAAGGAAAATAAAAAACAAATGAAAAATAAAATTCCCCCAGTGCCAACTTCATTGCCAATCCTTTATATGAGTTTGATCTAACTGCATTCTACTGAGAATAAAACAAAACTCCAAGTGATGAGGTCAGTAATCTAATTTTGCCTGAAGCAATCAGATAAACACAATGCCAAAAGCAAGGTGAATATTCTGCAAAGATAATAGGTAGAAGATAGAAGTCAGTCATTCAGGGCTGGAACCAGCTCAACCAGGGACTTATTCAACCAGCTTTCAAATCCTTTGCAGGCTCTCTCCAGCTCTTGAAATATCAAAGATTATACTAAATACCAATATATATTTTTTTCCTGTCATTAATTTTTCCATGCAGTCTGGAATAGCTATTGTAATTAAATTTTCTGTGAAAAATCACAAGTATATCTCCAATGACAATGTGGGTTGCTTAAACATCAGGAATCAGTATGAAACATCTGCATGTAACAAATTCTCTTTTGTCGATAAACTTCAAAGGGTTATGAATGAAAGATGTACCTATTTATATGTCTGTGAGTGTGTAAAATATGCCTGCATTTAAATCTATGAGAGGAGTTAACATAAAGTTGTTTTCTACTTTTAGCAACACTCTTCATGTATTTCTGTTTCCTATAATTTTATCCAAATTAAGTAGACCCAAAGAGGAGATAGTGAGCATATTTTATAAACTTAAGAGGATGTTAGATAAAGAAAATAACAAAGGAATATTCATAATGCCTTCCTGTTCAGTGATGAGTTGGTATTTGAAGCAAAGAATATGCACTCCTAACTGCAATACATAGAAGCCTAGATCCCATCTTTTTTTACAATAAAAAACACATCGTGGACTGGTGCCAATGACAACAGACCTCCATCAGTCTCACCTACCTGACCTGTCTCAGGATCCAGAGCCAGACTTAGCCATTCAGCTAATTTTTCTTTAGAGTCGATGAGGGTGGAAACCTCCAGTAGCTCATACACCTCCTACATTGCCTCATTGTGAAATCTGAGATCCCTTTGAACATGAAGCATCCCAGATAACCATCTTACTCCAAACACAATTTTTAAAGGAGTCCTGAGCCCGTCATGGTCAGATTGATACCCCTGGATAGCTACACACCTATAAAACCACTTTTATAGGCACCTAAATACTCTGCAAAAGTAGAATTGGGCTTCTCAGTCATTTGACTCAAAATTCATCTTGGTTTTAGTGCACCAGTCAGGACTTTGTATTCCCTTGTTATCAAAACCATACTTACAACTCTAAATGTTGATCCCTTACCCATAGTCTGTTATGACTAAGAGGATGTCTTCTCTTATGCTAAAGTTTCTAATAACTTTTGAAATACATATCTCTAGTAACTGGAGATCCTACTGGTGTGCTATAAACACCTGTGCTAAATGGCTTTGGAAAGATGATGCTCAGACAGCCAGTTATCAAGGTCATACCATTATTTGTCTCTTGGTGGTCTGTTGATGATTTCTGTGATGGGAATGTGGAATTCACCCCTTCTCCAGATAACTCCCACTACGCAATTATAACGAACAAAATAAGTAAAGCTAGACGTACTTTGAAATTACCGCAGTGGTTTTCATATTTGTTTCAACATATCATTTCTTTGCAATTTCGGTAATAACCAACATTGTTATTTAATGAGGACAGCTTTGTAACGATCTAAAGCTACATGCTTATGTGGAGTGTTCTTTATAATTAATATCATTACTGTTTTAGGCTATGGTACAATTCACTAATTAGACTCTGATTCCTCCTATTTGTTGGAATGCACCAATGAAGCACAATTTACCACCTGTAAGTATTTTTATATGCTCTAGAAGGTACCTGAAACAACTCTAAATAATTAAGAGGAAATTAAGTCTGAATAAGTTCAGCTCAGATTTATCAGACATAATTTGATAATGTCTGTGTCTCCTCACCCTCCCCCCCAAAAAAAACCCAAAACAACAACCAAGCAGTACTGCAACCAGCAATTTGCCCTCTGAAAGAAGGATCACTAACAGGAGCCCATTAGGTCATCACCAATCTGTTCACAGAGAGGTTCAGTGCTGGGAGCTAACCTGAGCTGACACAAGAACAGCTGTGGGTCCTAACAAGTGGATGGCATGCACAGACTGTCTCGAGCATGGACAAAAACACAGGCTTTACTAATCAGTATGTGAAATTCTGGTGTGTATATATTCGTAAGATTAAAGAAAACAGTAACAGTGCAGGTGTTTGCCCTAGCTACAGAATGAAAACATTATTAAAAGAGGGTAAAGCAGCAAATTGAGTCTGTCCATCATTATTTTTAATTTAAGAAAATCTAAACATAATGCTTCAAACCAGCAAAATGTTTATTTGAGCAGCATGTATTGTAGACTGTTCAGCAATTTACTAGTCCTTTATGGAATGACTCAATAGTATTATCAGCTGAATGTTATTTTAATCTTTTATTTTTCCCTTTTTTGCATAAAAAGTCTTTTCTGATACTTGTATTTCTGTGCTTTTTATCATCAATGATCCTTGTGCAACTTGCTGATCTCACCTGTGCTACCTGCACCGCTGCAACAGTAAATAAGTCACGGGAGGCAAAGTCAAGTCCTGAGGGCTGTCAAATGGGGATTGTTGCCACAGAAACTACTTGCACTCTGCAGGTTCAGTGAGCTTCATTTCATTTCTTACGGTCTGAAAAAGGTGAATTCCTCTCCTGAAAAATGAAAAACCCCTAAGCAATCGGAAAGTAACAAAGAAAACAACCTAGGCACCTGCCCCACCTTTTCATTAGACATAGGACTGTCTAATCCCATGGGGTACTGAGACTGATAGTGTGGGATGGTTCCATTTTCACTGCATGAGGGAAACTATTTTTTTCCATCCATTTCCCCTATTCGGTAAGTGTGTCATTAGATAGCCTTTTCACAGGCTTAATCTGAAAGCTGAACTCTTTTTCTAGTCCCAGTGATGTAGGAAAACAATCCTGTTACCAAATCATTGCTTCCACAGGTCTCTCTAGAACCCAACACACAGCTGTCGCGCCATACACTAACTTTGGAAACCTCATTGTTTTGTAATAATTCATTTAGTAAACGCTTAAAATAGCTCAAAGGAAACGTCAGGCAAAAGAACACTTACTGCACCAAAGGAAGACAGATGAAAAACCAAAGCCATGCTAAAAATACAATGGAAATTAAGAGGGCACTTGATTCTAGTGGCATGAGCAAGAAGCAGAATTTGAAGCTTATATCAAGCTTTCTTTCACAAAAATGAGAATACCCAGTTTCATACAGACTTACACTGCTCCTTACAGAAACAGACCTGTGATACAGAGGTGAAAAAAACTGAAGTGAAATAGGTAGATGCAGAAGAAAAAGATTAAATAAGAAGAGAATGATTCATTTTTCACTGTGTCTCATATTCAATATTCTTAAATGAAACTCATTTCATCTTAGTACTCTGCAAGGCTTTGCAGAAGTTCTCTGCTATAAAATCTCCTGTGCAATCATAAAACATTCAAGTTAAACATATACTAGAGAAAATAACAAACAAAGATATTAAATGGTGCAAAGGCCAAAACCCATTTTTCTTCTTATGGCACAACTATGCTTCCCACCTGTTGTTTCTTATGATGATGAATTTTACTGCAATCATTATGGACAGACTTTCAAGGGAGATGATTATTTTTAATGAAGGAGAAAAAGATCTTTGCTATTTAAAAGGCTAAAAAAAGTCAGGTAGTTTTAATAAATGGCAAGTAACTTTATAAAAAATTATGTCTTCTGTTGTTACACAAATCATTGAGGTTTGCAAATTGTTTCATTACAGTGCATTTATTTTAATCTTCCTGCAATAACTAATGCTCATGGTACACACACCCATATTGACCCTAAGTTGAAGTTTTGGTTCTTAAACTATGTTTTTAAGCAGAGATGACATTGTTCTATGTTTTGTGATTTATTATTTTGCCAATAACAATGCTATGGAAGAGTAGTAAAGCAAGATCACATAATAATGGAGTGGCTTCTTTAGTCTTCTTGCTTGAAAAAACATAGATTAAAAAATTTACATTTCGTGTGTGTGTGTGTGCGTGTGTGTGAAAACCCAAACAAAACCATGAGTAGTCTTCACTGAGCTCTTGAAATGACAGCCTACGTTTAGGATTAATACCAGGCAAGAAGCACTGACGATTTTTGGCATTCCCACGTTTTTGAACTGTCCCTGAGTGACCATGGAGATTAGACTCTAAATTGGAGGACCACAACACTCTCCTCAGCTTACAGCTCCAAGGGTGCTTCACTGTTCCATCTTAACTCCAACCTGAGGCAAGATCTTTGCTTGAACCTGCTCTTTGTTATGCTTGGCATGGAATGAACTGTGATGTCTGGGCCTGTCTGGACAGACCCTCACTGTGGATGATTAGGAGATGCACGACAGAGTACGTTTCCTTCCTAGTTTAGCGAACTGGATACAGGAGCCAAGAAAAGAATCAATTTGAGTGTTTCTACGTATAATAACTGCAAGCATCTTCTCCTCTCCCTTAATCCTTAATGTGGGCTCTAAAAAGGAAGAAGGACTTGAGCTTCATCACTTGGGGAAAATAACAATGTATTACATTCTTTGTACATCTTTTAAAACAGGATTTTGATTAATTTCACATTTCTCTCAGTCTACACAACTTTTAGGCAGCCAGTTAGATGACATTTTGCACAACTCGAAAAATAATTGGCTCCTTTTGATTAGGGAAAGCGTGTAAGAAAACCGGTGCTCTTATTGCAGTTAGCCTACTGCTCATTGCTGCTGACATTACTGGTTTATTAACTTTTAAAGTAAGGCTTCCCCAAAGTAGTAAGTTGAGAAATGGATTTGTTAGACCTCCATCCACTGCAGGATTCAATGTGCTTTCTAATGGATTTATACT
The DNA here is from genome assembly GCA_031468815.1 of Morus bassanus. Classification (NCBI taxonomy): domain Eukaryota; kingdom Metazoa; phylum Chordata; class Aves; order Suliformes; family Sulidae; genus Morus; species Morus bassanus. The sequence goes on from CM062570.1 coordinate 11,034,016, forward strand.
AATTTCCTGTGAAATACCAAAATCAGTAGTGGGAATAATGGTTACAAAGCATAAAAGAGTATAAATACCTGCTTTAGACGCTCCCCACTTTTCCTGAAATATCAGACATAAATGATAGAAGGATATTAGGAAACAATAGATAAAAAGCATAAACAAATGACAAGAAAAATTTTGATCTTTTTTACTCCATCAATCTTTATACTAATACATACTGTTGGTATCTATTATACTATATAGCTTTGATTGAAAGCTGCCTGGATAGAGGTTTCATTCTTCATTTATCATGAAGTGATAACATATTCCAAATCAGAATCTATTTTCGCAGTAAGTTTTAAAACATCTCAAAATAAGGAACAATTCTTCTTTCTATCTCCTTTCTTTGAGTTGTTCCACATGGACAGAAAAAACCTCTATCTGTGTGCCCTGGGATGATCAAAGAGAGGCAGAAGTTTGCCCTTCATAACCCCTCTGACCTCCTGTCTCCTTCAAAGGAGAGAAGAAATGAAGAATGGGACACTTGACCTTTTTGATTTCTTTTGTCATTACTCCTGCAAAACCAAAACTTACTAATAAAGAGGTTATTTACATTGACACTGAGGGAACCCTCTTCAATAAGGTGTCACATCTCTGAGGGGGAGGAGATGACCAGCCTAGCAGGAAAACAAGCCAGTCCAAGAGTTTCACGCTCACTCATTGCTTAAACTGGCCTTGCCAGAAGACCAGTCCTTCACCTTTGCAAAGGAAAAGGGACCGAATGAGATGTGATTCATCTGAACTCAAATGTCTGAAAGTTACATATTACTCTCTGAGCCATTTGTCTAGGCAGGCCAATTTGTGTACATAACAGAGAAAAGTGAGCATGATCAAGGGATGAAGGGTTAAGTATCACTTAAAGATACCTGTTAAAGGTGGATGGGATGAATTTTCTCCTCAGGATTCCTGTACCTTTTCACTGACAATACAGGGTCCTAACTTAGTCCTGACTTAGACTGTATGCATAATTTTTATAGTTATATGAATTTATAGTGAGAAGACATTAAGACTGTTTGAAGGAATGGGAGTTAAACTTGGAAAATTGGAAGGAGAGAAATTTAAGGGAATTTAGTTTGCAAAATGAATTTTTTTCAGTAGAAATCAGGCCATACCCATTCTGTTCCTGCTGTACTAAACATGTATTTAAAACCTGGCAATTACTCTTTAGAGCATATTTAGTTCAGCCATTGATTTAATAAATCATAAAAACAATTGACTGTCAAGGTCAAAATACATTTTTTAAGAATGGTAGATTTGCTAGGCTAACAAGGACTGGATATCTCCTAGAATATGACACATCCTTGAAATCCTAAATTGTATAATGAAGGACAAATTTTGGCATCTGCAGTATTCAAAAAATTTCTGGAGACGGTGCATTAACTTAATTAGTCTTTCTGCATCATTACATAGTTCACTTAGGGAAAAAGAAGAAAAATAATGATAACTTGAATTATTTTTTAGCTCTAGCTTCTGTCAGTCATCCCTTCATTCTGAATCTCACAAGCTTTTTCAAGTGTATGTTGCTATTTGTTATCTTGCATGTCTATACACGAGGATTAATATACCATCCTATTAGAAATACATAAAGCCTGTGTTTTTGTCCATGCTCAAGACAGTCTGTGCATGCCGTCCATGTGTTAGGACCCACAGCTGTTCTCGTGTCAGCTCAGGTTAGTTCCCAACACTGAACCTCTCTGTGAACAGATTGGCGATGACCTAATGGGCTCCTGTTAGTGATCTTTCTTTCAGAGGACAAATCACAGACTGTACAGCACTGATCGTCTAGCAAGAAGAAAAACACATTATCCAAATTTATTTGATTTTAATAAGACAGGAACCTGAGCTGACCTGTTTCTGACTTAATTTCCTCTTATTTATTTATTTAAGAGTCCTCCTCACTGTATCGACAGAAAACTCTCTTTTGCCTTCAGGAAGTACAAAAAGTAGAACACCTCATACATTCATTTTTAGTTCTAGCAAATCTAGAGGTTTTATTGTGAAATCAGTAAACATGCATTCTCTAGTGCTCGATGTTATGATCCTGTATCTGCCCTAACACATATCATTATTTTGTATGCATTTTCATGTTTTGTGCACCTGTTTATTTGCCAAACTATTTAAAATGTTAGTTATAAGACAAATATAACAATTAGCATCTACTATATGAATCTATATTGATTTTTTCTTATTACTTTACTAATTAAATTATCCAAAGAAGTAGTAATAAATTAAGCCTCATAGTTTACATTTTAGCATTAATAATAATAATTTTGCATTTGAAAGTGTAAGTAAGTGGATCAGATTAGTATTCATACATATCAAAGTGCTTGGAAAAGGTGGGAAAGTACAATTGTTCTCCCCTCACAAACAAGGAAACTGAGCTATACACCGGGGCGCTGCTGTGCATTTTGTGGGAGTGACATGCAAAGTGCTGCTTTGAATAGCTGGGTAGGCTTTTCGTGTTCAGCCTGAAAGGGCAAAGGCTGGAGGAGGAAAGGGCAGAGATCCGCTGAATCAGGTGCAGCAAGAATAAAGTGGCTCAAGATCAAAGGCACATTGCCCCTTCCGAAGCAAGAACCAAGACCCATAACACAGAGATGTGGGGGAGCCAAGTCCCAAAGAAGGGGTGGTACGGGATAGTATGGATGCATATCTTGCATGGGCTCTTGTGGAAATTGGATGTATACCTGGAACATAGTTTTCTCTCTAGGTGTCTGCTTATGACCACTGCTGGAAAACAGTACCAGGCTGGATGAACCCTTGTGCAGAATCAATATTGGTTTTGTGGTGTTTGTGTCTGATACTTAACCAAATGGTAACATTTTACAGATAAGAAAATAATTACATTGCAGGACAATGGAATTTCAAGTTCTAAGTAACTTATTACCAGCTAAAATTAAAGTCTATACATGTTGACAAATCACAAACAGTGTGTACCGAAAAAAAAATTATTCAAAAAAAGCAACACAGATTAATATAAGCAAGTTTTCGAGATCATGCATTTTAAATACTGAATTATTGTTAAAACTGATTGCTGAGGTTTAATAAAAGTACTGGAGATAAGAATAGCTGCTTGGTAATTATTCAAAAATGCATGCACTATAAATGAATCATTCTTATTAGTTTATTAAACATGGAAGGTCTGTTCAAGCATTTAATTGGCTTTAAAGGAAACAGCTATGAGGAAATTCATTAGGTATTAGTTAATTACCAAACAAAGTAATTGGCATTTAATAACTATTCTGATTGATATCTTTGTTGGCCTAGTTCTAATCCACTATTTCATCAGTGTGTTTATATACAGGATTACAGCTGGATTTTAGAATACAGCTGTTTCCCTAAGAAAGTGCAGTGATCTGTCATCCATGAACAGGAATGACAGGGGCATGAGGAGGTTTAACATGCGTAGAGAAATGATGTTATGAGAGAGGAAATGCTTACATCTCCAAATGGGAATATGACTGCAGCCACTGATCCTGGGGCTGCCGCCCAGCAATTGGGGCACTCAGATGGAGGAAGGCAGAGCTGACTGATTATAAATCTAACACGGCACAATCTTTGGCAATCAGTCTGTAGCACAGGTATCACCGGCTAGGGAGTGCTTCCCCTCTGTGCCTTAAAGGAAGTCACTTATCTTTAAAAATGAAGACAGCTTCCAGCTTAGGAGTTGAGTGTGACACCTGAACCTACTTCTCAAAGGAGGGAAGGTACCATCAGGAGGGATGGCAGATATCCCTGGATTTCCTCAGCCTAAAGGAAAGATTGATCTTTCATTACACAGTTTTGCCATACTGGTACATTTCTGGGCGTGCTCGGGATTATTAAGTATCTGAGGAAGTGAGGACTAACACACTTTGTGAGGGACTTGAGGCTTAAGCTCTAGGTCAGGTTGCAGCCATCCCCGTTTGTCTGAGATTCTGCTTTATGTTTCCTTTTGTGGAACTGGGTCTGCATAACACATGAACTTTTTCCCAGAATGACTGCAAAAATTACAAAAAAATGTAACCCCATATTGAGATTGTCTTGGACATTCATATATTTTGCAAAGTCACTTCAAAGTATTTTTTAAAGCAGTGGCCTTCCCAAGCAGTGTGCAAACACTTGGTCCAGAAACATGACATTCAAAAATGGGAAAAGAATTGTACAGAAATTGTACATGGTTGGTGCTAACACTACAGATGTTTTGATCTGATAAAACAGCACTTCTAAATCTTGCCTGAATTTACTTTTGCTTGTAAAGAAACAAAACCATCTGCTTTTTAGACAATCTCTTCTGTTGCACAGCTCACCCTGAAAAAGATATAAACTACAGTGACATCTATTAATACTGCTATCATTAAATGAAAAACTTACAGCTCAGAACACATTTGAACCTTTTTGACCGTTTGACGTTGATATCATTCCCATGACCATAACCCCAATAAGTTCGGACAGAACCGTTTCTCTTCCCTATTTTTATGTATCATATAGCATATTTCAAAATAGCAACAAGAGTCTCAGACTAAACCATTGCAGAGAAATTATTGGAGTTCTTGTGTGATTATAGTCATTTGGCTTAGTGCCAGCAAACACCACCTGAGGTGTAGCATAATTGCCCAAAACTGCAGTGCCTGTCATGTTTTATTTGCTAAGGGTCTGTCAACATTATAAGTATAAATCCTAATTAACAATGATAGAAAAGTTATACTCATGTTAATATGTATGAATACATGTAGCTATATACAGTTGCATAAGGTGTGTGAAATGTATATAATATGTATGTGGATATAGAGAGAGTTTATTTCTGTATGTAATGTATTTATTGTTGTGCAGTACTCATAATAAATACCATACATAAAACTATGTATAAAGTATTGTAAAATATGTATAGGTACAAAGAGATTTTTTCACATACACACACACACACACACACACCCCTTTTTTAATATCATAAATATGTGCGTGTATATTTATGTCTGTGTATAAACTGCAGCCTGTTTGTACCTGTGTAGAAATAGGAGCTTCATTAATGCTGCATTAGGATTTCATAGTGAGGTATTCTGTGAATTAACATGTTGAATGCTCATGAAACATAATGTTCAGCAGTCAAATATTTTTTACTAAAATGCACACAATGGAATTTATTTTAATGACCTGCTAGTGTAATGCCTAATTAATTTAAAAAATAGAATCTAAAGTACTACAAATACATTATCAATACAGTAGCTAACATCTGATAAATGAAGAAATAAAACATATATCTATATAGTCATTCTTTTTCAGTAGCATACTGTATTCCCAAGTATCAGATTAACAAGAGAGAAATAGATAAAACGCAGACAAAAGAAAGATGGAGCGTAGAATAATAAGGTATCAAAGAATAGTGGAACCTGGAGCAGGAGAAAAACTGTTTCAGAGCTAGTTAAGAGAGATGGCAACTCTGAGGCTTGAAAAATATTTAGAGGAACTTGTGTGAAGTAGCGATCAAACTTTCCTACTTCATAGGAGTTGAGATGAGGACACATTAATTAATATTAATGAATATTTGCTCAAAAACTATGATGTTGAGCATACTTAGAGAATAAGGAGCATCCTATTAACTGGATCATCTGCACTATTGCACTCATTTTTCTATCACACAAAACTCAATACCTCATGCCCTCTGTGTCAGTTGAGAACTGAAAAACACTTCAACAGAAAAACCAGTTGATCCTAAATACCAGGGTAAGTTATATCAGAATAAAGATATCTAAAGACTTGCCAGAAAGCTCCACATGTTCACAACTAGCCCTTGCATTCAGTCGGGAGCTATTTGTATGCAGGTGTCGGTGTCCTATTCGCTATCCCGTTTGGACTACTCTATGTCTTTTCAGCAAGAAAACCAGTTTGTCCAGGCAGGCTACCTACAATACTGAGTCACTGACATTCTCGTAGATAACAAACAAAATAAAACAGCTCCCTACAATTCCTTCTGTGCAACTATGATGGCATTTATTAAAGCCTGTGCTACAGGGATGTGATTGTAGATACCGATTTCTTCACCTGGGATCCAGATTCTGGCAGTGCTGCATCATTTTACTCCACAGCGACTGGATTATTGCGGCCCATCAGGACAATGCAATGCAAAACAGAGATAGCAATGGCTTTCCACCTATCAATTAAAAGTATAGGTAGTACAATTTTCAGCTCAGTGTGTTGTACTTTAAGATCTATACTAATAGGTCTTTTCTTGGCAAACAGACTTTGTTGATGTTGCCCTTTAAAGCCTATATTACTGAATGATTAATGAATGAGTGGATCTAAGTCTAGTCTATTAAATAAACCTCTATAAGTGGTAAACATTCACACATTTCTGAATCTGTTTGCATGAATTTATCCAAGGTGAGCCTCTGATTCAAATCAATGAAGTTATTATGGTTTAGACATAATTCAAATTCACAGACCCAAAGATACAGAGAAGTCCTCTACAGGACTGCTCTACAGGCAGTCAGATATCCAGAATGCCTCATTTAGAGCTGGCTGATTTAATTTTTAGTACCTCTGAGCTCTGACATAACATGAACGTGGCAGCCAAACTTGAGTACTGTGTTAAGACTACATTGGAAGATTGCCCTAATCAGGTATCACTTCAAAAACATCTCTCTGAATGCCATACCAGCCCCACAAGTGTCGCGGCTGAAATCCAGAGGCTGGATAGTCTAGATGACAGTGAATAACCTTGATTACTGTCAATAATCTGGCCCACTTGGATGGGTGCAGCACTAAGCTTTGCAAAACAGAAGGTGGTGTGGAGCATGCAATGAGGGGTTAAAAAAAGCGTGTACAACTGGGGAAGCAGTGGCCTGCAAAGGACCACAGGCACATTTGGATTGATGATGCATCTTGAAGGGATTCTTCTTTTTCCCTGTCTTCCTTTCAGGAAAAAAACTATTTGAGCAATGATTTGAATAGGAAGCTGAGGCTTAATGATTGAAGAGAAATACCTGTATGAAAGCGTGTTGCTATTTATCATTGTCATGGTTTAACCCCAGCCGGCAGCTAAGCACCACACAGCTGCCTGCTCACTTGCCCCGCAGTTGGGTGAGGAATACAATCAGAAGAGTAGAAGTGAGAAAACTCATGGGTTGAGATAAAGACTGTTATTAGGGAAAGCAAAAGCCGCACATGCAAGCAAAGCAAGACAAGGAATTCATTCACTACTTCCCATGGGCAGGCAGGTGTTCAGCCATCTCCAGGAAAGCAGGGCTCCATCACGCGTAACGGTTACTTGGGAAGACAAACGCCATAACTCCAAACGTCCCCCACTTCCTTCTTCTTCCCCCAGCTTTATATGCTGAGCGTGATGTCATATGGTATGGAATATCCCTTTGGTCAGTTGGGGTCAGCTGTCGCAGCTGTGTCCCCTCCTGGCTTCTTGTGCTCCCCCAGCCACTCGCTGGTAGGGTGGGGTGAGAGGCAGAAAAGGCCTTGACTCTGCTCAGCAGGAACTAAAACATGCCTGTGTTATCAATACTGTTTCCAGCACAAATCCAAAACATAGCCCCTATACCAGCTTCTATGAAGAAAATTAATGCTATCCCAGCTGAAACCAGCACAATCATGAAAATATATTTTATTTTTATTAAGCAAAACTACAGAAAACAAACTTTTCATCTGTTGCTGCAATGCTTTTTACACTTTATGAAGCAGGTTATTTGTGCTGCCTCAGGAATGTCAAGCTGAAACATGACAGAAGGCTGATATCCTATTTATTTGAACGTACTCTTTAAAATCTGGGACTACATTAAAGATTCTTGACACTGGCAAAGCTGAATATTTCCATCCTGTTTACAGCCTGAACTGTAACAGGCAGGTTCAGTGTTAACAGCTATTAGCATGGGAAAAAGGAAAGAGCTTGAATCAAAGAGATGTTGGCTGATGAAAGAACTGCAGGTAATAAAAAGACATATACAGAAAAAGACATTGTTTTTCAGGAAGTGCTATGACTCACATTTACAGACATTATTCATACCAGCTAGTTATATTGTTCTCTTCTGGGAGCCACTGAAATTTTTTGACAGTACACACTTGGTTAAAAAACTTTGAACCACACAGACTATGAAGTATGTAATAGATATTTTCACATTTGCACCCTTTACTTTGGGGGAAGAAAAACCCCCAAACAATACCCCCTCTTCTCCTTCCCCAGCCAAACTAAACCCCAAACCCTTTTCAGCTTCTAAGAAAGCGATTAGTAAAGGTCTTTGTGGGACTATGAAACTGCTGTTACTCAAAGTCCATGAAGAATGGATATATGATAGAGTAGCAAATGAGATCCTCAGATTTTTTTTATTCTTTTTACACTGTCAGGGCACAGATTAAGCCATCTTGATTTACACTAACTAGGAATTTTCCCCCTCTGCCCCATGGAGTTTTCTGTGCCTCTGTAAGAGGTGAGGGGCCACCCCAGGAGCATACACTGCTTTTCCCCTGAAACACCTGCTGAGTCTCTGCTGCCTAACTATGAATCTTGACTGCTGGTGTTTTTTTTTTAGAGGCTTTAAAAGGCATTTAAAATTATCACATGCAAAATGATGCTTTATTTCACTACTATCATCCTTCTAATGATGGTTAGTCAAGATGGTACAATTTGGGGTTATTTTGATCTTCTTACGTAATAGCAAAAAGTACATGACCAACAAGGGCCCACACACTGTGTGGTGGATTCAGTGTAGCTTAAACAGCAGTGGCCCCTATCTTACTGTGATTTATGGGAGCAGTATTAGCGTGTCTGGTTTAGAAAGTTCACGTGGCAGCTGCCTGCTCCAGTAGATGATAAAATTGCTCTAGCACTTTCTTCTAATTCATGTTTACTACAGACAGTCGCTGGGAGCCACTGGAGCAGATGCTGGGACATCTCTCAGATACTCCTTTCCTGGCAGAGGTGTCCTTCTGCCAGTATCTGTCTTGGTGCCACATGAAAGGAAGAAATTTCAGAAATGGTGAGTACGTCCTTTACCTGGATGAGAAAACAAAGCAGGGCTATGTTTTGCTTTGCTTTGCTTTGTTTTATTTTCTCAACATGACTAAGAACACCTTGCTTCTACCACAGAAAAGTCATAAAATTTCTACCCTGTAAACTTCAGCAAATTCCTACTGTGCTTGCAAATTACCTCCATTAATAAGACTACCCCCTGTTTTATTCTGTTGTGCTGTATTTCAGATTCATCCAGATGCAAAAGGCAAGAAATATCTACTGGGACATGTGCTGTAAGGAAATAAAAAGAATAAAATGACAGAAGACGACCAGAGCATTAAATCTGAGGTTGAAAAGTATTTTTGTGTCATTTCCATAAAAAGGATGATTTTGTAGCCATTTGAGGAAACGTACCAGATTTTTATATATCAGTCCTGATAATGGAAAGCAGATCCTTTGAAATAAAACTTACCTACATAAAAGAAGAAAATCAACTGCATGAAGTAGTTGTTATATCTTACAGACAAATGGATAGTTAAAATACAGACGAGATAAATAAGCTGTAACATGCTTTTACTGAAAATGAAAACTTGCAAAACATATAAACCTTTTCTCAAATACATTGAAGTTTATAAATTAATAATATAGAACATATGTTCTGTATATTCTTTTTGCATTGTAACTGAAGTATACATTTGGCAAATAGCAAACCAAATAGTGAATAAAGAGGTAATATGGTATCATGTTTGGAAGCCTTTTGTCATGCACAGTATCACTCAAATCTGAGTATAACACAAATACCAGAGAGTGCCAGGAAAGTGCTATTAAGACAGGAAGGGAGTGGGAATCTGCCTTTGCATTTTTATATCAAGTCTATACTGCCAGAAATATCAGCTCCTTTGTATTATAGTGCATCTCATGCATGGTGCATAGGTGTCAAAATACCCCTTCAAGCAGAAGTGATCTAAAACAAGTGCCCCCTCAGTCCCCAGTGTAAGGCTAGCAATCAGACTATATAATCTTGTCATACGTATACTAATTTTTCAGTTACAAATCTCCAAAGGCTTGGATGGCAGTCTTTGCCATCCTTAACCACACTGAGTAATGCAGTATACTCTGAGTGGACCAACTCAGTCAATACATACTCAGAGGGTGAACTGTTCATTATAAGGGTATCAGCAACTGGCCCTAGGTGAGCAGCATAACAAAAGTCCCACTGTAGTATTTTTCCACACTTTTTCCAGTTCGCTAAAACTTCCCATTTTTCTTCTCAAGAAAGAAGAAAATCCAGAAGGTGGATTTTTTCCCTTAAGTATATCAGTTTCATGGATGCCTTTTTTCCTAAATCAGGTCTTAAATTTTTAAGGCTACACAGGCTGGAAATATCTTGAGGTAATACACAATGGATGTGTGAAGCAGAGAATATGAATAAAGAAATACGAATGGTTATGAATATAAAAGTCTGAGAGGCAAAGAATGGTTTTCATTTAGTGTGATCAACCAAGCACAAAGCCTGATTCAGTATGAATGGGCATGAGTGAAGCAGTGTAAATGGAAGTCAATATGACTATCAACAGAAGATTAGGAATGTGCAAGGCAGACTCTGACAGGGTATTTATAAGCATGTCAGATTACAGATTATGATGAGAAAGGAATTTTAACTTTTCTAATACAAAAAGCGAACACATTCCGCTTCCTCAGAATATAAAACTCCATTTTATGAACAAGCTCTTTATCCCAAGCCAGAAATGTGCAGGAAAAAAGTGAATAATATTTGTAAGTATGTCTCACTGTCCAACACACACTTGTTTCAAGCACAACATGTGAATGTTAGGTAGATCTTTGTAAAACATAATTTAATGTGAACAATGTGCTCTATGAAATGACAAGTAAACTTCATGGATAAAATTTTAATCTTTTTTTTAACAGTAAAAACAGAAGGGTAAACAGGCACATTAGGAAAAAATTGTAATTGCAGATGGATTTTTACTCTGTTGAAGAGTTTAATTTGTTTCCAATACTCAGTACAAATTTTGTCATTCTTGGTTTTACCTGGACAGAATGAGATGCCCCTAGAAAAGAGCTCCTATATTAAATTGGTAGTTTTCAGAGATGTCTTTGAGAAAGAAATCTGAAACTGTGAAGTTTGCTGGCCCCAGGGGACTAAGGGGCTCCTCACTTGTAAGCAACATGCATAACTTGACATTTTGGGTAGAGTGTGTATCAAACATAGGTGTGGTCTTCTGGCCTTTAAGGACAAAAGATAATTTTAAAATGAGCAAATCCTCAGTGTTTGGGAAGATGCTTCTTATATTATACATGCATTCTTATTCATATAAATGGAGTTCTTTGTATTTCTGGACATTAATTAAACAAGTTGTTTTTTTCACTCCTGGAAATAATCAGTAGGTGAGACTATGCAGACTTACTACCAGAAAAGGTATTATATGAGTCCTTTTGCAAAGGTATTATTATTACTTTATTGCCAATGACACCAGGGAATAAAATTTCTTCGGTATGAGTAATACTTTTAGAAAATTTAGGGTCTTACAATGTCAGACACACATTAAGACACTTTATTTTTATTCAACTACACTACAGGAAGTATACCTGAAGAAGGAAAAACCTGTCCTGAAGTTCAAATAGTTATATATCTAATTTTATACATGCACACATATCTATATATCTATGCATAATTCCCCTATGATAACTTATTTTAGCAGTTAACGATTAGAGGATATGATTGACATCCTGTACTTTGTTTGGCTGTGGTAGGATTTTTGTTTCTCTCCATATGCACCATACAATAACACCGAATTTCTCCTTGTACCTTCTCTAAGTACACAAAAATTTGGACAGAGTTTTGTTTAGCTCTATTACCCCCCTATTTGAAGTAGAAATAGAATTTAAGGGAAAAATTACGTATTTTAATCACATTTTGATTACTATGAATTACAGGAGTTTCCACCCATGTTTAGGAAGCATGAGTAAAATGAGGTTGCTTTTATTCCCTCTAAAAAGATTGTTAGTACATCCACCTTCCTATGTAAGGTCTTTCTGAAGAACAGCCTATCTTATTCACAAAGACAGAAACCCTAGAAAAACAAATTAAGATTTAGATTTTTAACTTGTGATCAATTTGGGAAACTTGATGCCAGCTGAATTTCTATTTGATATTCACATTACATTCAAGGTCCAAAGAAATAGAAGCCACAACATCAATAACACAAAGCTAATGTATATGTCAACTTCAATATTATACCTGTACTACTGGAATTCTTGGTTCAATAAAATCTCTGTGTTTAACCATGATATAAGCCTTAATACAAGAGCTAACTTTTCACAGAATATCCGAAGACTGGTGCATCATTTATCTAAATCACCTAGATAGGCTCAGCACTACAGATTGAGATTAAAAGTCTTTTAAGGCAAGAAGGGGTTGCTCTAGAGCTGCCATTCTTCACTGTAAGTAATCTCCACTGTTTGTGTCCCAGATCCCCAAACTGACATAAAGACCTACTAGACACAGAAGATGAGTTTCCCCTGTGACTGTGGCCTATATTCCTCCTTTGTGACCTTTAAAACTTACAGATGGTTATGCTTCTAATACTAAAGAGCATTGGTGCTCAAGAAGAAAAAAAAGCTAGTAGCGTAGTATCTACCCTACCCACAGTAACCTGTGAAAATGCACAGCTATAGGTATTTAAAATTTTATTGTCATCCCTTTCTACAAATGGAGAAATGCTCTTTTCTTGAGTATCTCTTTTGCAAAAAGTATATCCTCACCCAAAGAGCAGAAAGATCAGTGTGAATTTTTCACTGTGTGTACTTCAGCTATTTGAGACAGAAATGGATGGGGGTGGATCAGGAATTTGCTTGTTTCCTTCCTTCTTTCTTTCTTTCATCCAGAGGTAGATTCTAAGGCAGAATTTTCCATTTGCTCTTGCATGTTAAGTTTGCAAGTGAGCTCAATGTTATGAGTGTTGAAAAAGGTTCAACTGTTGAAAATAATTGCTCTGTTTCCTGGTTCTGTGATTGTCAATGGTTATTCCCTCTTCCCACTAAGGTCAACAGAGGCCACTGTGATTTCTTTTCCCTTTTAAAGTGTATCCTCAGATGTACTGAAATGAATACCATGTTCTCAACAATTTTCTGCAGAATTTTGCTGCTCAGATTTTTCTCCATTACCCACTGGGGGGGTGGGGCTCTTTGCCAGAGAGGTTGCTTCCTGTCCTATTTCATCTGTCCAGTTCCAGGGGTAAGTGCCTTTTCTGAAGCAGTCATTGCTGATGTGTTTTGCTGATTTCCTTGCAAAACAAATTTGATGATTTTTAAAAACAGACTTCCTTATTAAACGATCATCAAAATCAGAACTGATATGAATTCCATTCTTTTCAGAATTATGGGGAAATGCTCAGTACACTTTGCTCCTACAATTATTTGACATTCTGTTTTATCAGTCTCTATGGGTGTATAGAGGTTTCTGACACAATACTAGGCATGAGAAATAGATTCTTTAACAAAGTAAATAAGTTAAATAGTGGGTATCAATCACAATGGCATTATTTACTTTTGATAAATGATTTTCTTGAAAAAGTATTTGTCTTGCTGAGGTTCATTTAGAAAATTTGAAGAAGGCCTTCAACTGAAAATACAAGACGAATTCTCTTACTGTTGTGGTTTAGCCCAGGTCAGCAACTAAGCACCACACAGCCGCTCGCTTACTCCCCCACCCTTCTGGGATGGGGGAGAGAATCGGAAGGGCCAAAGTAAGAAAACTTGTGGGTTGAGATAAGAACAGTTTAATAATTAGAATAAAACAGCAATAATACTAATATAATGAAAAGGAAAATAATGAGCGAGAGAGAGATGAAACACTGGAAGAAGAGAGGAAAAAAAAAAAAAAAAAACAACAAAACTAAACAACAAGTGCCGCAACCGCTCACCACCCGCCGACCGACGCTGCCGGTCCCTGAGCCGCAATCGCTGCCTCCCCCAGCCAGTTCCCCCCAGTTAATATACTGGGCATGACGTCACATGATATGGAATACCCTTTGGCCAATTCGAATCAGCTCTCCTGGTTGTATCCCCTCCCCTCCTGGCTTCTTGTGCACCTGGCAGAGCATGGGAAGCTAGAAAGTCCTTGACTAGTGTAAACACTACCCAGCAACAACTAAAACACCAGGGTGTTATCAACATTATTTACATACCAAGTCTAAAACACAGCACTATGCTAGCTACAGTGAAGAAAATCAACTATCCCAGCTAAAACCATGACAGTATCCACCCCTTATTCCATACCATTTACGTCATGCTCAGGTCTCATACTATCCAATATGACCTCAATAACCACCACCCACCTCCCCATCCTTTGATGACATACGCAGATATCATTTATCATTCCTGTACTCTATGGACCATCCCTGTAGAACATCTGTAGAGGGTCCACACATGTCCATTGAGTTCATTCAGTCCATAACTTTGGGCTCCATCTATCGTAACAGTCTTTCAAGGCTGGAGAGATGGTCTGCGTGGTGTTGGATTGTTGCATGCTGAAGCCAGTCTTTGTTCCACCACCGCTACACGTTGCTTGGTTCAATCAAAGTTCATTCTTCATTAATTTTGGAAATTCTTACTATGATACCATTGATACGGCATATAGCAACCATAGGAGTGATGACATACAATATCATATAGCAATTAACAGCATACCGTTCAGTTCATTGGCTATTTTCACCCAAAATCAAATCCCCTTGAGGCACACATCAAACTCCTCCATCCTCCCGCATCACCCACCAAGTGCACCCAGGTCCTCGAGCAAAAGCAATCCCACGAATGGGTTTGCCTTTGCCTGAGACAGGAATAACCCAGACGGTTTTCCCCAGCATATTTTTTACATGCACTACAGGGACTTTATCCCCTTCCACAGTACATAAGAGTTCTGACTGGGCAGGCCCAGCTCGATTGGCAGATCCCCTAGTGTTGACTAACCAGGTGGCTTTTGCTAAATGTGTATCCCAGTGTTTAAATATCCCACCCCCCATTGCTCTCAGTGTAGTCTTTAACAGTCCATTGTATTGTTCAATTTTCCCAGAGGCTGGTGCATGATAGGGGATGTGAAACACCCACTCAATGCCATGCTCATTGGCCCAGGTGTCTATGAGGTTATTTCGGAAATGAGTCCCATTGTCTGACTCAATTCTTTCTGGGGTGCCATGTCGCCATAAGACTTGTTTTTCAAGGCCCAGGATAGTGTTCCGGGCGGTGGCATGGGGCACAGGATATGTTTCCAGCCATCCGGTGGTTGCTTCCACCATTGTAAGCACATGGCGTTTGCCTTGGCGGGTTTGTGGCAGTGTGATATAATCAATCTGCCAGGCCTCCCCATATTTATACTTCAGCCATCGTCCTCCATACCACAGAGGTTTTACCCGCTTGGCTTGCTTGATTGCAGCGCATGTTTCACATTCATGGATGACCTGTGCAATAGTGTCCATGGTCAAGTCCACCCCTCGGTCACGAGCCCATCTGTATGTTGCATCTCTTCCTTGATGGCCTGAGGTGTCATGGGCCCACTGAGCTTTAAATAGTTCACCTTTATGTTGCCAGTCTAGATCTACTTGAGCCACTTCAATCTTAGCAGCCTGATCCACTTGTTGGTTGTTCTGATGTTCTTCAGTGGCCCGACTCTTGGGAACATGAGCATCCACATGACGTACCTTCACAACCAGGTTCTCCACCCGGGGAAGCAATATCTTGCCACAATGCAGCAGCCCAGATGGGTTTGCCTCTGCGCTGCCAGTTGTTCTGCTTCCACTGCTGTAACCACCCCCACAGGGCATTTGCCACCATCCATGAGTTAGTATAAAGATAAAGCACTGGCCATTTTTCTCGTTCAGCAATGTCTAAAGCCAGCTGGATGGCTTTTACTTCTGCAAACTGACTTGATTCACCTTCTCCTTCAGCAGTTTCTGCGACTTGCCGTATAGGACTCCATACAGCAGCCTTCCATCTCCGATGCTTTCCCACCAGACGACAGGACCCATCAGTGAACAGGGCATATTGCTTCTCATTTTCTGGCAGTTTATTATACAGTGGGGCCTCTTCAGCACGTGTCACCTCCTCCTCTGATGATATTCCAAAATTTTTGCCTTCTGGCCAGTCCATGATCACTTCCAAGATTCCTGGGAGACTGGGGTTTCCTATTCGAGCCCGTTGGGTGATCAGTGCGACCCACTTATTCCATGTAGCATCAGTTGCGTGATGTGTAGAGGGGACCCTCCCTTTGAACATCCAGCCCAGCACCGGCAGTCGAGGTGCCAGGAGGAGCTGTGCTTCAGTACCGATCACTACTGAAGCAGCTCGAACCCCTTCATATGCTGCCAATATCTCTTTTTCAGTTGGAGTGTAGCGCGCTTCGGACCCTCTGTATCCCCGACTCCAGAACCCTAGGGGCCGACCTCGGGTCTCCCCTGGTGCTTTCTGCCAGAGGCTCCAGGTAGGGCCATTCTCCCCGGCTGCAGTGTAGAGCATGTTTTTTACGTCTTGTCCTGCCCGGACTGGCCCAAGGGCTACTGCATGAACTATCTCCTGCTTTATCTGTTCAAAGGCCTGTCATTGCTCAGGGCCCCATTTGAAATCATTCTTCTTCCGGGTCACTTGATAGAGAGGGCTTACAATCAGACTGTAATTTGGAATATGCATTCTCCAAAAACCCACAACGCCTAAAAAAGCTTGTGTTTCCTTTTTGCTAGTTGGTGGAGACATGGCAGTTATTTTGTTGATCACAACCATTGGGATCTGCCGACGTCCATCTTGCCATTTTATTCCCAAAAACTGAATTTCCTGTGCAGGTCCCTTCACTTTGTTTTATGGCAAAACCAGCCTTCAGAAGGATTTGGACTATTTTCTTCCCTTTCTTGAAAACATCTTCTGCTGTGTTGCCCCACGTTGGGCGCCAAAAAGGACTGTTGTGGTTTAGCCCAGGTCAGCAACTAAGCACCGCACAGCCGCTCGCTCACTCCCCCACCCTTCTGGGATGGGGGAGAGAATCAGAAGGGCCAAAGTAAGAAAACTCGTGGGTTGAGATAAGAACAGTTTAATAATTAGAATAAAACAGCAATAATACTAATATAAAGAAAAGGAA
This sequence comes from Morus bassanus, assembly GCA_031468815.1. Classification (NCBI taxonomy): domain Eukaryota; kingdom Metazoa; phylum Chordata; class Aves; order Suliformes; family Sulidae; genus Morus; species Morus bassanus. Next base: position 11,051,130 of record CM062570.1, read on the forward strand.
AATAATGAGCGAGAGAGAGATGAAACACTGGAAGAAGAGGGAAAAAAAAACAAAACAAAACAAAACCAAAACTAAACAACAAGTGCTGCAACCGCTCACCACCCGCCGACCGACGCTGCCGGTCCCCGAGCCGCGATCGCTGCCTCCCCCAGCCAATTTCCCCCAGTTAATATACTGGGCATGACATCACATGATATGGAATACCCTTTGGCCAATTCGAATCAGCTCTCCTGGTTGTATCCCCTCCCCTCCTGGCTTCTTGTGCACCTGGCAGAGCATGGGAAGCTAGAAAGTCCTTGACTAGTGTAAACACTACCCAGCAACAACTAAAACACCAGGGTGTTATCAACATTATTTACATACCAAGTCTAAAACACAGCACTGTACTAGCTACAGTGAAGAAAATCAACTATCCCAGCTAAAACCATGACACTTACACTGCAAATAGGCCTCTATATGCTCAGACATGATGTTCTTATTGCTCAGAAAATTATAATTAATCATAGCAAAAAGTAAAACTCGGGCAAGTACTATGACTTTAACAGCAATAGACCCCCAACCTGGACACATATGTTGGCTCAGAGGTTTAACTTTTACTGTCAAGGGTAAGAAGGTGAACCAAGAATATCTTCCTGATTAGTGTCAGATAGACTGAGGATATTTGCAGTGGATAGTTACAGGAGGTGCGGGAATTAAGTAATTTGAACTGGATGCCTTTCTGTGACACACTGAGATTTTCCTGGTTTCCAGGTCATAAATATTGATTGTTTAACTGCCTGGTAACAACTTTAATACAATTAAGAGGTCCTTAAAGTAAAACAACTTGGTATTTTTGGGAGGGGGGAAGTCATGTATAAAGTGCCCAAAGTACAATCTCACAAGTAGCCCATTTGCTTTCTGGACTAATTTCTGCAGTCAAATTTACACAGTGTGTTTTTGGATTTTATTTGCTGGTTTCAAGTTGTGAAATAAGTTACAATATGTGTGTGCATGTGCATGTGTCTGTGCATCTGTGTGTAAACCAGAAACTATCAATAATAATGTGCTTGCTTTTTCTTTTCTTAAGTTATATGGGCATACTGTAATTTATGCCCTTCCCTTTTGACACTGTAATCCTTTCACAGCAATGTCACATGCAGTGTAATTCTTCTTCTCCTCTGTATTTTTGATTTAATTGCTATAATCAGTGCAAATACTTCCTCATTTACATGCATTTCCCTCTGTGCAAGCATATGCATACAGATCTACAGAAAATAGTTTCTCCAAATGCATTCCAAATCACCAGAGTGAAATATTTGATAGCTAGTGGCACAACTAAAGTAAAAATATAAAAAAAAAGTCAGTGTCTTACCTTGTCAAGACAGACATAAAACAGGATGGAAAGCACTGCACAGTAGCATTTTGGATCTTCTGGAACAAAAGTGAGGGACTTCCGGATGCGTGAATGGTTTTCCAGGTTTATTTTGTTATTATTGGTTTCCTGATATTGTTCAGCAAGTAAATAGCTGAGCACATTAGCAGTTTTAACGTTCCTTCTCATTTCAGTTCACCTCTGAAGTAAAAATTTATGTTGAACCTGTGGGTGGGGAATTGCCTCAATTTAGAAAGTATCTATCACATGTGAGTTTAATTAGATTGCATGCTAATACAAAACATCCCGTGTTAAAATGGGCATGTTTTCATCAATATTTCCATTACAAAGCCAGGTTTCTGAGTGATAATTTCAGTGCAATATCTACTTTTACAAACACTTAATCTTTGAAATGTGAAGGTGCAATTCCTGTTGACATGATGGCTCAGTTTGGCCCCAGAGTTCAGTTACATCAGAAAAAGGCTTTGATCTGATATTTCCCAACGCTGGACAAATGCTTTTGGTTTTGGATTCAAAAACTGTTGCTTAGTTTAAGTAACTTTTCCAGAGGCTGGCTTACATACTGTGACCTTGCACTGTTATCCTACCTTTTACCTACATAAAAAGTACCTGAAGTAGTCTTGGTGTAAATAAATCTGTGCATTAAGTGGTTACTTTCCTAATCCATGGATTGTCCACCTTGCCAAATTCTAGTGTAAGCCAATGTACCCACACAGGAAAATTCTGTCCAAAAGGGGAGCTGAAAATCTGTCCTGATAATCATGGAGCTCTTTTACCACCAGTTGACATTTCTGCATATCTATTTACAATAAACCAGCACTATTGCTGACTTTTCTCATGTCCCAGCACTACAAAAATTCTCTTCTGTTTGTTTGGGGTTTTTTTGTTTTTTGTTTTTTTTTTTCCAAATAGGTAATTGGGAATGCCAGGAATAGAACTGAGACAACTCTCTGTCCAAACGTGACATAAAAAGTCTTAAGCTATTGCTACTAGACGTCAGCATTCAACATGGTGACATTATTAATTTTTGTTACAATTATCTGTCTTTTTGCAGGTAGCAGACTGTCTGTGAATTGCCCATACATTCTCTATAAATGTTTTAATTTTCCTAATTATTCAAGTAGCAACTGGTCTCGTGATTCTAGCATTCAGAAATGTCCCTTTATTACTTGATACACACAAACTTGATATCAAAACTTTGATATATACAAACTGTACTGCAGTTTGTATTTTTTGTCACATTGAGACATAAAATATATTTCAGCCAGTAAATTATTCAAATAGCATGGAAAGTAATGAGTCTTTCGAATTCTGGACTTTGGATCACATTTAAATATCTATATTAGCTCTAGATTTTAGACTAGCAAATATGAAAAGAACAATCAGATTTATTGCTGGCTTACAGACTTAACTCTCATTTCATTCTTGTAAATGAAAGAAAGGGTAAGAAAAGGGTAAAAAGAGAAGGAAAGATCTTCTAATACACATACTTGTTTGTATACACTTGTTTGCATATAAACACTTCTGTTGGTATGCTAATACATTCATACTTACATAAAGAGTTCTTACCCAAACATTTATCATAACAAAAGGCAGCTTCTCCAAAGTACATGGAAAAGCAAAGGAAGTCTGGTACAAACATGGCTGAATCAATTTGCTGGATTTAGCAATCATGTTTGTGAATATATCATTCCACTTACTGCCCAGTAGTGACCAAAAGTGAGATAAATCTTTTCTAAATATACCTGCCTTACAATATAGCTGTAGAGAAATCTTATTCCAGATTGCCATATGACTTTGAAATAGAAATAAGAAAAAGTAAATCAGAACTCTCTAAAAAAAAGAACAAAACAATTTTGGCAGGCTCCTTTTATATTTATTTTGAATAAAAGGTCAAATATCAGCAACTGAATTACTCACAGAAATCTTATCCTTTAATTTGTCTTGAGATTACAGTCATGGTTTTCAGAACCATACAATTCCACATTATGTCTCAAACTATTATTATTGTGACTAAGGAAAATTGCACTATTTTCCTGGAAAGACATTACTGACTTAGACCTGGCTTTTAACCGTGGAACTTAGCCCTGCTTTGAGGACTTGAAGAAACTGGATTGTTTAGAGGGACCCATTCACACAGTTGGGATAAATGCTGTTGGGATAAATTCAGAGGCTTCAGCTGTGTTTGCTTTTATTTAGGGCTACACAGGGTAGGAGAAAACGTCTTTGCATACTTTTTTATGTATGTACAGTCCCTGATGCATAATTATAAATAGAAAAAATTGCTAGATTCACTTCAAATAATTTGTCATATAAAATATAGCCAAATTATTAGTCTCAAGTCAAAATTTAATTGCAAAAGCTGGAAAATGTCACCTAATTCAAACTGAACATTTTAAAGGGTTTTCTGAAAACAAACTGATAAGCAAGAACCAGAATAGTAATACATTTATATTAGAAGTGTACCAAATACATAACATTACAGTAGGTATCACCAGGTGGCGCTGTTACAAATATTTGATTTATCTTAGCAATCGGTAACAATTGGGTGACAGGAGTTGTGCAGAAGAAACAAGAAACTATGCGATTGCATATTAGCGTTACCCCTTCTGGTATCCTGTTCTGACAGTGAACATAGCCATAAAGGGTTTGGGGTCAGGGTGGTAGGATAGCAGAAATCAGTGACACTTCTGTGTCTAGAAATATGCAAATATCCACATGTGCAATTTATAGTCTAATGGAACTGCTAGAGAAGATAAAACGGACTGTGAATGGCACTCTGTTGCTGTGCAACCTCTATAGACAACCCAGTTCTTGGTAGATATCATCGTTGCAGTATTATGTCAATAGTATTATGGCAATGGCTTCACCATAAGATGAATTACAGACAGTGGGTGCAATTTAACAAGCCCCAGGGTACTGTATCTTGGGGTGATAGGAAGAAATGATGAATTCACTGTCTTACCTCAGAGGCAAACCTTGCAACAACTGCATCTTAATATGGGCCACAACCACTTTCACTCTAGTCTGTGAAGACTGTGTTTCTTTAATGACTTTGTAATGATGGCATCTGTGTCCTTTACATCCATTACAGTTGGGGAGGAAGATAATAGGTCTTAGTTATGTCTTAGACAGATCTACAACTAAAACTGAGTAAGTAGGGGCAGAGTGAGTAAACAGTCCTGGGACCACCAGCAGATGTGTCATAGACCAGACTCTAGGAAATGCTCTCATAAATACTTTAGCATCAAAAAAGCTATTGTTTTGAAATTAATTAATCACACTATCATACAAAAACCAGTCTGATATTTTAGTGGTGGTGAGCACCCTAACTATATCTAAAAAAAAACCTGGATTCATTGGTGAGGTACTAATTCTGGTGTTTTGGGTTTTTTTTTCCCCCCTCATTATTTGCTGAGTGTTTTTCTTTATTTTGTTTGGTTTATGCTTTTGAAGTGATGCTATCAGGTAAGGCAAACATGTGTTTCAATGTGTACCTGTGTTGTCTTTCTAGCCTCACCTGTTATATGTCAATTTTTCCTTTAATGATATGCTGCAGTACTGGAATATTGGGAGAAAACCAACAGCAAGAAATCCAACACAATTTTACAGAGTTATTTCACAGAAACATCCTTACATTAATTTATGGATTTTTCCTGTTTATGACAACCCTGTTAATAGCAGACCAGGGAAACTTCAGCGCTCTGTAATATCACTAGATGTAGATTTGCTCTACCACATCACTCCTAATCTAAAGCAGGTTAATTTCCAGGAGGTGCTTATGTCTGCTTTAAGCATTAGAGACATGGTTATCCTTTGAGGTGTAGCCTGTAGGTCAAGGAGGATTAGCTTTTTACACTGATACAGTCTTTCTAGATGTACTTAGGTATAAGCCCCAGCGAGGATACTGTGTGTCCCCTGAGTCTGATAGCAGCTAAAGGGCTGCCTAGCTGGGGCCTCTGTAGGAGCCATTCTTACTCGAAAATAGAGTTTTAATTCAGACTTTATATTAATGATACTAACGTCTATGTTCCAGAGAAACAGAAGGTAACAAGGCAACCACAGACGGGTCAGAGAGCAGCTCCGTTTTGTTTTTTCTAGGACAGTAAATGCATGAATGCAAGCAAAAATCAAAGCAGATAACCTAGAAAGCAGGACAGGGAAAAAGTACAGAGTGGCAGGAGTGATAAATTGCTTCCCCTTCCACACACCCTCATTGAACAGGTTGGCAAAGAACTGAAAGGAGAAGCACAAAATCCCAAGGAGCATATAAACAGGATAGGACTTGAAAATGGCCATTTTTGCTGAACTCAGTAGGTCAGGAGATTCTGGGATTTAGATCACATTATCAAAGCAATAAACTGAAAATACTCCTAGTCCAGAGGGGGCCTTAACAATGCTTTAGAAATACAGGGATCTGTGAAAAACACAGACAAACAAACAAAAAAACCCCAAATGCTGAATTATATCAGTTCTGGTCCCACCAGTACCAAGATGAACAGCAGATGGAAAAGCATGTATCAGAGCTGAGGCAAAAAGCATGAAATTGGGAGTCAGAAAATACTGAGAATGACATGCTTAGAGATAAAACTGTGCTCAGTGTCACTGATAAATCACTTAGGTAAAGGTGTCTGGGGAAGGCCGATTTGGGAGTGCAAAAAGAGATAATCTGCAGAGCTACAGTACCACCCAAGCAGAGATCAGGGCTGCACTACATTTTGAAATCAGCACCAGCTCCCACAGTAACCACCCTGCAAAACCATGCAGGAGAACCAGCAGCCTTTGGGCCAGAGCAGAAAACCCTCCACACCTCACACCTGGGTAGAGTCACTACCACTAGCCTGTGCAAACTTTCTGTTACAAATGCAGCATGTGTAACCACTATTCTTGCTTTTCAAAACAACAAACTTACCCCAGGGAAAAAAAAGCACAAATCCCCGGCTGAACTCAGATGTGACTAATCTCTTCTTGTGGGTGTAATATCGGAAAATAAGACAACTCCTACAGCACATGCACAATGTACTCGAAGACATATACTCAGAGGGGTCAAGTTAAGCTGAGGTTCACCTTTTCAAACAGACACCCTATCCCAGTCCAGATAAAGAAATTGAATGAAGTACCTGTGCTGTAACATAGTCCCGGGAAACACCCTGAAGTCACCTTAACGGGGTAATGGCTGAAGAAAGGCTGGTTTTTGACCCTTTGCTATGGAAGTACCGTGAAGGCCAATGTAACTCAAACACAATTAAAGATATAATGCAAAGCAGACATCCCAATGCATGAAGCATCACTGCATACTGATCACAAACACCCAGAAATCTTCAAGGAGTTAGCAGGATCCCTTAAGAAGTACACATATATATCTGTATTCATCGATCATCCCTGTCGTACACAGCTGTAAAAGTGACAGTCCCAGTGACAGAAAGCAGCAAAGGAAACAAGCAGCAGCTAAGTAAACAAGGGAATATAGGCAAAACAAATATATTCAGTCTGTGGGCTAACAGCATGACATCAGCTAAAAAGAAAAATGGTAGAATTTGGATGTATCGAAACTCCAGCAACCTCAGCAAGGCTAAGCTGGGATAGCAAACGGTCAAAGCCAACTGGGCTGCTAAAAGTAATCCTGGTAGGAAGGATGGATACTGACAAGTCGGATTAGATGAAGAATGATATTAACTGTGCACTTTTGGTTCACCCTGGGGCAGGAAAAGATTTCATTGCCTACCTTTTGGAATAAGGTCAGCTAGTGAAGTGTTGCAACAAAAGAAAAAAGACTACTTGGAAACCTTACAGGCACCCAGAAAATAACTGATGAGATAGTAATAATGGCATCAATTCCAGTGAAACACTTATCTATCAGTGCTGAAGAAAGTGATGACAAGGGCTCGTGCAGAAAATACTGAGTTTGGGGCAGATAAGATCCAGCTCATGATAAAAGAAATCAATCACATTGGATAAAACATTTCATTAGGAAAACAAACAAGAAGACAGCAAAGGTTTAACCTTATCATACATGAAATTTTCATAGGACAAAACAAAACATTGTGTAAGGTCCTTTCTTAGATACTTCACACTGTAGAAGTATTTCTGGGTGATTCCTCCTTGCAGATGATGTATCTCTGATTGCTCCCTTGCAGTATGAGATAGCAGGTGGTCATAGGCATAGGGAATGATGAGGTGCTACAATAAATAATGCCAACTCTCTCTACAATCCTGTGTCAAATTCCAACACCCCAACAAGTAAGACATCACCCACACAGGTGCATAGAAAGATAGTCAAAATGTTTCTCCACTAAAAAAATTCATACATCGCATTGAGAAAGCTACCCTACAGTGTAACACAGATGATCAGCACAAAGCCCAACTTTAAGTGGCAATTTGCTAAACACCCTGAAAGAAAAATATCTGTTAACATAGGTGTTACACAAGCTGTCATTAGGAGCCAGTGGAAAGAAGACAAGAAATTAATTTCAGACCAAGAGATCACAATTTAAGCAAACTGTTCCTGTGATGCTTTCGAGCCTTCCTCTGCACCAGGCAGTTTGCATTTAGCCTTGTAGTTTTAAGGAAGGGCCAGGTCTCTCCAGCTTCTCCTCCTCTTACAACTCCTCCATGAGGTTATTACATTGAGGTCTGCCTTCCTGAGACTTACTTGAGAATTTAACACAGAAACAGGTGAGCCCAACATTAAGAGTTAATCAGCAAGCTGCCAGAATTTCTGCAGTAGTCTGCTCATGCTGCAGGCCTCAGAGAGAGATGCTGTTTGAGAGGTTGTTTAGGTGCAGGCTTTTGAGTGAAGGAAGAACAATGCCATATTACGACGGACTCCTCTGCAAAATTGGCCACATATTGTTACCAGTGCGGTGATGGCTCTCTTCAAAAGAAGCAAAATGTGCCTCAGATGTTGTAAGGGATACCTTCAAAACCTTTTGCTTTTTTTCCCAGTTTCTGACATGGTTTAAACTTTATATTCTCACCCATTCCAGGTTCCTGATGAAAAGTCTACGAGGCAGTTAAGAAAGCATAACAGAAATACCAGAAAGTTTTAGCCACCCCCTGTGCCTTAAGTTGTTCACCAGGGGAAGTTGCCTGGAGAAATGACAGAGACGCTGTGCTGTGGCAGCTCCAGCAGAGGCGAGACACGAGTCCCGGCTTCTGAGGCAGATGTCACAAACATTTAAACAGCTGTCAGAACCCACTCAGGCTGTCATCAGGCCTGACCTTAAACCCAGTTTAGTTTTTAAATGTTAGGGGGAAAAAAAAGTGGAAAAAATAAAAAAAAGCCCCAACACAATAAAGTTACACAGCTGCCTGAAATATTAAATGAAAGGACTGAACATCTGTTTACTTGCTTTTCAAACTTTAATGGTTTGGAGAGGTATTCTGTTGTCTTAGATCTTTAAGAACATCTGAGACCCATGCAGCTTCAGCACCTGTGAAAAATCATCTCTCAAAACATGCACACACTTCAAAACTTATTACTCCTGTTCTGTGCCAAACATATGTTGCCAAACACCACAACAAATTATTAATAATATTTAGGTCGTACTTGATTTTTGTGTGTTGAATTTCCTGAGCGAGCACCAAAACACTACTTAAGCATCAACAAGCTTGTAATGCATGAAGTCAGAAAGGACCATACACAAAGAAGCCACTGGAGAATTGTTTACTAGGAGATAAGCGAAGTATTAGATTGACCCATTTTTGGTTTACATTTGTTTTGGGGTTTTTTTTAGCTACTCCTTCCTTTTAATTTCAAAATTTAAACTAATTATTGTTTGCCAGGATCGGGCATAGCGTATAATGAAGTTGTAAGCTTCCTGCCACAGGCACTATTGGCATAGTTAGGGGAATTACAAGTGGGTACGAGAGGGAAGTATTAGGCTTTTATATGAATAAGAAGAGCTTCTGTGGTTAAACTATACAGTTTATATCGGCCGTCAAGCCCTGTGTTCCAGGACATCGGATGTAAAATAGAGACTAGACAAATCTGTAGTAGAAACATGATTGTAATTTTAGAACTAGATATTTGCATTGTGCTTCTGGGACCAAATATATAGCACAAAGTTATACTTTGCATATTTTTGCAATACCAGACTTCAAGAGGAGGCAGAAAGTGAAAAGAAAAAAACTGGTCAGCAAGATTTCTGTTTATATTTCTGTTTTCAATTCTAATGGGTTTTCACTGGAGGCATTTATTATCACTCTGCAGGGTTTCCTTTGGTTACCACAACTTAGAATCTCAACTCTCTGAAATTTCAGCATGCAGTATGAGATTACAACCTTTAATTCCACACCTGGAATATTAGCTTTTCTTTAAAGAAGGTCTAAATATAGGTGACATTTCTTTCCATATGTAACCTTAAAAAGAGAAAGCGTAAGGCCCTGGAGAGACGTTGGCTGTAAGTGAAGCTAGGCTAACTTTCTTGACACTCATGCATTGCAATGTATTTTTAATGTTTTATAAGTTGATGATTCAAATGAAAAAAGTATACCAGTAAAAGTAAACAGGTAGAATTAATAATAATGAAAATAATAGCATTAATAATGCAAATCCCATATAAGTCTTTTCAAATTCAAAGATAAAATGCGATTTCTAAAAACCCCTAAAACTATAAATAATTCTTCATTAAAAATTAAAACAATAGAATCAAAGCAAAATAGTGGAGGAATAAAAAGCTATGGCAGTGGATAAAAGTAATTAATCAGACCAAAGGGAAAGTATTTTCAAAACAAACACAAACTGTGAAGAAACTTCAGGATTTGCAGGCGGGGGCTGTTAAGGATGGAAGAAATTATATGGACAAAAAGCAGAGTAGAAAATGTTACACATTACTAGGAATTAATTGTTTTCCACTAAAGGAAAGAAATGAATTATTGGCTATTTATACAAAGGAAGTATCATCATTAGGTACTGTTTTATAAAACAAAAACTAAATAGTGAATAGAACGCAAATTCTGTCATCTCGTATTATTTTTGAATTATGGTGCTACATATACTCCCATACTGTTGCACATACACTTACCATTTACAGAATACTCATAGAGAATGAAATTTAAAAAAAAAAACCTCTCATTTCCTACATGAAAGTAATTCAAAACCAAAAATCAGAAAGTAGGGCTTAATAACAGAGTGTTAGATACACAGTGTGAGAATAATCCAACAAAGATAAGAAGAAAATTGATTTAGGAAGACACCCTGTTTGAAAGTAATCCATTGTTGTCTGAAAGCCAAGGCTTAGTGCAGTAAATTTCAGATATTAGAAATATTTTGCCCTCATACATGTACACAGCTGTAAGACTACAGATAGGGTGCCCTGATTAAAGATATAGGCTGTATAATGGCCATTTATTGAGCTGTGCAGTTTTAGATGCCATTCCACATTTAACAGCTGTGATGGAAGACCTCTGTGATATTCATTCCAACACTGACACCCTCAAGTCATATTTCTTCCCTTGTCACAAAGTATTTATTTTTATCAGCAGCTTGTCATTCAAAAGTGTATTAAAAAAATGGAGAAATGGGCAGTTGTGGAGCCTCTATGTCAACCGTGAAGATAATGTCTCTCAATTTAGTGCCACTATTTGGTTATTATACATTCATAAATAATCAAATATCAGTTCAAAGACTCCAGGCATCAGAACTGAGAGAGGGGATGGAAAGCATAGGTGTTATTGAATTTTTCACTTACTCTCACAAAACAAGTCTTCCTGTTAATAATCTGGCTCTCATCCCAGCCAGACATAACACATTTTGAAGTTGTCTTTCTCCCTGGCTGTGTCAGAATTGGCAGCTATATTCACAACTAGAAAGTTTCCAAGTGGTCAGACAGGTTTGTTTTGTTTTCTTACCCTCACACTAAAGACTTTTGCAGTGCCGGTGAATACAAGAGAACAAAAGCAACTGGCATATCTAGAGTTGCACATTAGCTTGGTATCACATGGGTATGAACTCAGAAAGAGATACGTTGAAACAAGGTGGATAGGCTTCATGAGACAGGAGATCTCGAAGTCTGAAGCCTAAAATAATAAAGCTAAAGCCATGGTAAATTTGTTCCTCCTCTGATTTGTATGAACACTGAGGCAGGAAGCAGAAGCTGCTAGCTGTTCTTAAGACAGGAAAAAGAACATTTGTCATTCTGTGTTCTATTAAAAAAAATAAAAATTAAAACAAAAATTCAAAAATAGGTATATACGTATATGAAGGGCAGTTAAGGTCTGTCTCTTCTCCAGGAAAAAAACATAGTGATTCTCAGCACTGACTCAGCACCTCAGCACCTATGTAATAAGTTATTTACAGACTCTTATGTCATACAATTTATACTTTATCATGTTTGTCAAATAAATTTTCTTATGTTTAAGATGGCAATTTAGTTTCTAATGGGAACTGGGGCAGGTGGGAATTCAGGACAGAACAGCCCTGGAACGATGATGAAGCCAAAGTCATTTCTGATTTGCTGCTAATCATTCTGTAACGTAACCTACATTTCTACATTTCCTACACACAGACACTCACATCCATCACACAGCTAATGTAACCACTAGATTCAGCTCACTCCTGTGATTAGGCAGCAGTGGGTCATAATGCAGGCAGCGGTGGTGGACACCATAGCTTCATAACAACTTTAGCAAAGCAAACGCACTGGAGGTCTGTCTGTCTGCAACTCCATTTACTTGTGTTCTCGTCCTGCAGCAATTAGAGGGTATGGCTTGGGATTTTTCCATAGCTATACCTATGGTCAGATACCCCCATGGTTCACTTCCATTTACATATACGTTTATATACCAACCTCTGTCAGTTGTCTAAAAGGAAAGTTACCAGTATAAGTCAGAACTCTGCCTTCAGTATTACAGAGAACTGGAACACAAACCCCAGGCATTTCATTGTGCTTTATACAGTTTCTTCATATTCTTTAGCTGAAGTCAAAATTTTGTATTAACAACATCGTACATTTCCTTAGGAGGCTGAGGCTAAAGGCTTATCTGAAAAGGGATGCATCCTCTACAAGTAATAAATGTACCATAAATATATAAGATCAGCAAGTACATCCCAAAATGTGGTATACTGATCTATTACGCATTGTAATTCCTGTACCGTTCTATGGAAAAAAAAATACCTGTTTAAGTATACTCTTTACATAACGTGTCTTTGTTGTGCACATTGAGAATATGAACCCTTTTCTTATCTTGGAAGTGACAACCTATTTTTTTTAAAGCTTTAATCTTTCTTCATAAAATGTATGACACTATATTGTGGGTATTTAGAGGGTGCTTGACGTGATAGAACATGTAGTGGTCTAAGCTAAAATCTGCTGGTTTTAAGCCTTCTAATGAACTGCTGCCCAGTTCTGCCAGCCAAAGTTGGAAAAGGCTGTATCGCTAAATTGAGAGACATTATGTGACAAGAACATTGTGCAGGAGCCTATGAGTTTCTGCTTCTGCTGTGCCTGAGCCGTGCCCACTGGCTTGCCTGGGAGCCTGCAAACCAGGCTCCACTCTGTCTTTTTTTACCTGAAAGCCCCAAATCAAGGGCTGAGAAAGCAGACCCATGGAGAAGCCCATGGTGGTAGTTGGCGACCTTCAAAGAAGAGACTGGGATGGGCTTGATGCCACCCTCAGCCCCTTCCACTGCTGGGGGAGATCCAAACCTGCAGAGTTCTCCTATGGCCAGAGCAGGGGCTGTTTTAGGTGGAAACACTTGCAAATTGTCCCATTCCATAAAGAAGAGTTACAGAGGAGGGAACGTGGTAAAAAATTCATTCCTTTTTTGGTATTTCAAGTTTGACATGCTAAATTCTGATAATACTATCCTAAGATGCCTAGCTACTTCAAGGCATTGTGTAGGAGCTGTAGGTATCTAATTCAGAGACAGCTGATGGTATCGTGATGAAAGCTACAGTGTGCTACAGGGATTTTTTGTGGGAGTGGGTTGGTAGACTACCTGTTTTTAAAGTAGGAAGTTGCAAGACCCCCCCAGTTAAGAAATTCTGGTCAGCCTCCCTTTATAATTCCCCCTGACTTGGCTGTCCCCTCTGGCATCCTCCAGATTTGCCCTGCCTACCATTTTCTTTCCATAGAAAATCCTGAAGCATCCTACAACATTCTGACATACAGCAGGACGCCAGTATTTGTTCAGCACAACTCCCTAACAGAACAGTACAATAGACATTTACAGTGCTGTAAAATTAAGCTAATGTGTTTAGTAAATCTGTTTCTAGAAAGGTTACAGAATGTGCTGCTTTTATCATTACAGGTGGAACATGGCTTCTATGCATTTGACATTTTGGAGTGTTTTTTCATAGATCCTAAAAGGTCTTTTTGTCATATAATTATCTAAAACTTTTTCCCTTAGGAGACCTGAAAATGAGCAGCTTCTCTGTTTGTATGCATCAATTTCCTTGCATAGAATATTGATCCTCATGAGGCTTTTCTTGCTTTACATCTCACTAGAAGGGCTCGTATATATTTTGTAATTTATATATATATTTATTTGTGTGTGTGTGTGTGAGAGAGTATGATCTTTTCCCACCTTGCGAAGGTGATGAGGAGGATTGTAAATTACTTTATTTCAATTTACTCTGAAATGTAAACTTTTGTGAATGCATTTGTATTTCTGCTCTTTCCCAATGCATCATAAATCTGTAAGGATTTCACAGCTACCATTCATATTTTACTTGTGTCTTTCTGGAAATGTTGGGGCAAGTAATATCATGCACTGCAGTCTGAGCATGAATCTGCACATGTGATTTATATTCTTGTTTGAATAACGTAGTATGCATCACTATCTTGAGAAACAAGCTTTGACCATTATCGTTGCTAACAACAATATTAATACTAATGCGCAGTATTCTTAACAAAGCTTATTATGGGACATTTTGCAATTCAAATACAATTAAAAAGCAACATCAAATAAATGCTTGATTTTGATTTAAAAGATGAGTGATTCAGCTCTCTAAATATGCACCAAATTAAGAATATTAGAAAACAAATTCCTAGGGCTGCCTTCACTGTCCTCTCAGAGAGCAGGGCTTTCTTCAGCCCACAGATGACTGAGGTTCCTCCTGGTCCGTGAAATGAGGATGGAGTTCAGCTCATGAACCCAGAGGCTGCCGACACACCTTGGCACTCTCAGGGCCACCCCATTACATTTACAGCACCCGGCAGCTTCGTTCTGTGGCTTCTTCTCAATCAAAATGTAGTTTTCCAGGTCCATGGGCTCCACCTTGAAGAAGACGGCTGTTGGCAGTGTGGTTGCCCTAGCAGTAAGATCTTTATCTGATGGCAGAGGATGTCCAGGTGTGGCTGAAGATCATAATATCCTCTTCAAAAATCTTAGTGCTGCTGCTGGAAAAAGTATGACCCCAGCCTGGATGAAAAGCTGTTAGAGAGGATGAAAAAGCTAACATTTATTTACAAACTGAACAAATTTATGCAGAAACTCACTGCGAGGCAATCACTGAAACACATAACAGCATTGTTTTCTGGGTATCACTATAATTTGAAATATCATATTGGTTTGCCAGTGTTACAAGTATTTTTCTTGCTTCTTTAATTCACATATACATGCAGAAATCCACTTTCCTTAAGCTTATTATTTGACCCTGCTTTAACAGAGGGTCTGTCTGAAGTCTCTGTACTTTGCACATATATTTTATTTCTTAAAATGAACTCTGTTCTTTAAAAGTGAAGGCTTCAGAGTATAATATACATCAGATGAAAAATTTAGAGCAGAATGTACTGCTTCATCCTAGTTGATAAATTACACATTATGATATGCTGTAACCCCTCCCAGTAGTACTCCAAATATTGTATATTGGTTTTGCATATCATCTTCTCTTGGGAAGTATGCTTTTTCACTTGTAACTTTAGTCACTGCCTCCAGCAGAAGTTATACAATGTTAGAAGAATACCAGAAAAGGAGAAAAAAAAACACTCTGAAGAAATGGTTGCATGCCAAAAGAAATGAACATAATAAACTCACCCATGAACATGATTTTTCCCAGCAGACTCATACAAAGCTTTTAACTGATTCTTCTCCAGGTGTTGGCGTTGCACTGGCACGTTGGGTCAGTCGGCAGGCTCAGGGTTGCACTCAGAGCAGCATTACTTCTCCGGAGGGGTGAAGGTGTTTTGCAAACAGTCGCAGGCGCCTTTGTGGGGTGGCTCCTGCCTGAACATGGGCCTGCAGTGGCAAAGCTGCCCAGCTCCACTGCTCTGAGGAAACCCCACTCGCAGCTTCAGCTACAGAGGAACAGCAAGGATTGAGGTTATTGATACAAAGCACTTCCAGGCACAAGGAGGCTATTTTGGCTAAACAAAGAGACATTAAATGCCTTTGAACATATATCATGTATCACAGGCTACCTGTTCCTGGTGTCTCCATGTTAAAATACTGGCAACACTTTGCTAGTTTTTTTCTGACCTCTTGTTTTTAGATTCAGTTTCCATCCTGGATTGGTACACTTATGTTTAGCTTATGAAAACTATGTGCTGTTGAGAAAAAGAGTGAAATTCCCTCAGTGATAGCTAAAATATTCAAGGAAGCCATACATGCTTCTGTGGTCATGGTGCATAAAAATATGTAATAACATAATAACATAAAGGAAGGCTTGGCATTGTTTAATTTGGTTATCCCATATTCTCTCTGAAGCAGGACTTACGCTTCCACACGCAGAGGGAAGTAAGCCTGATGGAAGGGAAAGGGGCTTTGTACCTTTGTACCTTGGGTGTAAAAGGCAAACGTACTTCTCCAACACCTGAAAACTCTTCTTGGAGATTTGTTGCTATGCCCTAATCTACCCACAATTAAATTTATTCATGTTTCCAGAATGATGTGGTTCCTAGCTACTGCTGTAGGAAAGACTATTATTTGGTAAACTATCAGGCCTTACAATGGGAGTGAAGGGGTCCCACATCATTTATGTTTAAAATAGGAAATCTAATGTCTGGTGATTGTTCAGAAGAGTTAAATTTGCTGCAATCCAACCATGCCCATCCATGTTACAGCAACTACTCTGAATTTTTTCTGCACACTCTACATCATTTTTCAGCAAGTTTCAATGCCTAGGAATGTTAATGAGTTTTCAGGATGGCATAAAGCACTTAAGATGACCGGTGTGTAAGGAATTTTGAGACCCAGCAATGTGGTCCTGCTATTATGCATTATTTGCTGAAGGGAATTATGCCTCTTTTAGAAGAATGTTAAAAAGAGTTTCTAGCTAAGACATACCAAAAAATTTCTTGTAGAATAATATGGGTGATTTTCTTTCTTTTGTGTGTTCTGTGTGGGTAGTAGGCAAACTGTTAGCTGAAGTAAGTGAAAACCCAAATTTCAACCTCTCAAGAGCTGGCATCCACTTAGAGAAGTCTTAATAGGTTTGGCAGGAGATTCAATAATATTTTATCTGGAGTGCCTTAGCGATATAAAGCTGCTACATTTAGTGAGAATAGTAACTAAAAACTACTAGTAAAGGGAGAAAAAGTAATTCTAAAGACACATAAAATATAGCTTCCATGATTTATGCTTTTCCAGATTCGCTCAGAAACAAAAATAACTGCAAGTAGCTATGCTTACCCACACTCTTCCTACCCGTGTCTAATTAGTCTAGGCAGGGAAAGTGGTAGGTTAATCGTATCCCTTCTCTAACACTTCAACAACGTTAAAATACAGTAGCAGCCTAGTAAGTTGGTTTTGGATGCATACTTCTAGTTGCTCCTCTTAGTTAATACAGTGGTCACAGGACTGAGAGAAAAGTTACAGCAATGGCAAAAGTGGAATCTGCAGAACCCTGTTTCTGGCAGACTGTTGGCACTCTTCACCAAAAACCCATCATGATCACTAGGAGTATCACACATTTTGTCCTGCTTCTTTTTAGCACTCCAATCCCATGCCCCAAATTTGGTCTCCATTTCCATTGCTCCTCCTTCATTGAACATCCAAATCAGGTAAAATTGTCATTAGACAAAAGTGAATTTATACTAGATAAGATACTTTTCTTCTTTCTCTGTACCCAGGACCACTGTGACCAAACAGAATTTGAATGTGTAAAGACGATCTTTCTCCTCCACCACTGACTTTATGAACCAAGAATCACTGTTTGTCTCCTTTGTTTTCCTTTCTCCTTTTAAACTAAACAGTGACCCCAAAGTTGGTCACTTCTTTTTCTTTACAGGAGCCAGTTCCTTGATGAACCGTTAATACAACATTATGGATATGCGCTACGTTAATTAAACAAAGGATGCATTAAGTTAAAGCTCTTGGGGGCAAAGAAGGGAAGATCTGCTCAGCAGTTCAGCTGAGAATGCCATATTAAAAAACTATGGATATACCTTGGAGAAGGAGAAGAAACCCAAGACTGTCTATGAAAAGCCCAGCTGGGGATAGGTTTTCTCTTACAATTTACCTAGAACTAGAAAGATGTTAAAAAATGAATGCTTTTCTCATTTGGATAAAATTTATGTATAAAACTAAATTGATCATATATGAAAAGTTTTTCATCTTTAGGCTTGCTGAAAAATAATAATGATATGGCCTCCCAGATGTGCTAGAACATCCTTTCTGGTTTCACAACACACCTATTCTGGGACAAGTTTCGTTATTTGTCTCTTTATCTACAACAACAGCAACAAAAAACTTCAGAGTTTGCCCCATGGGAGTATACTTGGACCCAAGATTTCTTTCTAGAAACTCTAACAATAAAAACAAAATATCAAAATCTTTCAGAGAGGAAATGATAAAAAATTACTGCCTTTGTAATACCTTATTTTTTCCCTGACATTTTTTAACATCTGTCCTAGAAGTATTCCTATAGATCAAACACCTGTAGCTATATTGAACCTACTACAGATGGGTCATATTTCTGCTGTGATAATTTTATTACATTGTGGTCTGTGTAGATTGTATTTGATGCTACTATACCACACTGTATGTATGTGAATACCAGAACATTCTCCACTTTATTTGAATAATTTGGGGAAACTTGCTATTTCTGACCACTTTGGAACAATTTAGGCTGAATTATTTATCTTCAAGATTAGATTATTTTATTAATTGTAAGCAATAGATAGTGTAATTTTCTATTTCTTTTGACAATAAATATTGAAAAAATGTTTTCCAATTTTGATGATGTGTTCCCAAAAGACAATTTTTTTAATGGCTTTAAATGTGAAGGAACTGGTTTTTTGCTTGTTCATATTTGCTATATAATATTCCAAATATTCTACTCAGTCATCCACTAGATTTTTTTTTTCTGAAATTGTGGTTGGTTTTCACTAACTCTTCTTTTAATTCACAAAATAAATACCTGAAGGGGTCAATGGTGTAATGATTACTATAGAAATTATTATAAACCCTCTCCTCCATTAAAAAACAAAACAGAGTTCTGCAGCTTTGTCTGAAGACCAAGTTAACAACCTAATAGAGCACTTTCTTCCCACTCTCCCTATTACTTCAAACAGCTGAACAGTAGAAAAATGCCTGTGTTTGTAAGTAAGGCTTTATCCCTCTCAAAGTGTTTCCTTTCCTTTATATTGGTATACTTTTTCCCATTATAATAATCATGGACTGACACTTGCCAATGGTCAATAAGATTTTTTTTTCCCAGAATCCTTTTTATTTGTGTGTTTAACACACTGCATACCTGGGCAAGGTAGCAAAGTGATAACAATTTAGTATTACATCTCCAGAATGTTGACACATTTTGAGCCTTACAGCTGCAAATAATACCAATTGCTGGTTGAGGCAGTATTAAAACATATTCTGCCTAAACTGATTCTAGCAACAGTGAAATTAGTACGCTGGAAAGAAATGGGGGAAAGGAGAAGCAAATCTGGCATAATTTGGGCCATCAATTGGACAAAAGCTGATGTAGTGATGTTAACTTCAAAAAATGTTTCTAGAGAGCCACAAAAGGCACATAGATAACTTCATTAAGATCAAAACACATAGGAAATGCTGCCTGTCAGTGCTATGGGCTTCAGCACTACTACCAATATATAACCTGAACCATTATTTACTGGCTTGGTCTTGATGTACAGTCCCAAAGGTCTTTAGAAGATACATTTATACAGTAGAATCACCACATCCGTATTAAATCATGGGAGAGAACCTATTTCAATTTCCTTTTCACCTTCAGCTGTTTGACCACAGACCATACAAACATGATTTAGAAAACTATCGGCTAGTCCTTATATCACAAGGGTCAGACTAGTCCCTAGCTAGCATAAATAATAGAGACTTCAAACCCAGTCTTGTTTTGCTCATTAACACATTAGGTTATCCCTGCTGCATTTCCTCTTCCATTTTATATATATAAAAAAGTTACAAATACAACATACAAATAAATTTTCTTTGCATCATAAAAGGATTTTTCCCCTCTTCCAAATTCAATTTATTCATTGAAAGAGCTGAAAAACTGTATTAAAAAACGCCCCCACCCCCCATCACCAAACAAAAATAAAGCATTTGCTTCTAGCAGTGTTAAATGATGTTTGATGCTCCAGAGAGCCTTCAACATTCATTATAGAGTCAACCAGAGCTTCATTAAATATCAGTCTAGCATGTGTATATGTGGTACTGAGCGCCGGCCTCAGGCGCTCCCTTAGGTGATGTTCTATAGGTTTCTTTCATCTGTCATTTTGCTTTGACTTGGGGCGATTATCACTTTTATCATTGACAATAGAAAACTCATTCCTGTGTGCATTTCATTTTCATTATTCCTTGCCCCGTGAGGATGACTGACATACACAGATTCTTTTTCGGCTTTTAAAGTATTGTAATTAATCATTTTAAATTCTCGCCTTGGAGTGTTCTTTTATTAGCATTGGTAGATGAAATCAAATTAAAACTGTATATTGGTACTGAGAAAACTTGCTGGGCTATCCTGGCCTAGTAGCAAAGGACTAACTCTTGTACATTTTACACTGGTTCAACTTAGCCACCCTGCATATAATCTATTCTGATATTCATTAGCATGAGCAGACTGTGAATATGGGCTAGGAGAGCCTAATGTTTTGAAACATCAAACACAAAAAGCTGAAAAAAACCAGCCTTTTTTCTCCATGGGAACATCACTGGAGGTTTTTGAATCTGAAAGTTAGTGCAGGCAGCTGTGAAACAATTTTGAAAATATGGAAGATCTTAAATGTACAGTGCTGGTCAGAGACTGAGGAGACCTGGGTTACTGCCACTGCCATGGGCTTCACAAGTTATCTTGAGCAAATGACAAGTTCTCTTCTTGTTTTCCACCTGCAGAATTAAGATATGAGTGCTCCTTTTTCCCTTTTTGCTTCATTTGTTTAGGTTGTGGGCTCCTGTGTACAGAAACAGCCTCTTATAATTGCCAGGGACGGCGTCTACCACAATCTCACTTAAGCACTAATGTCAAACACATAATAATTGTGTGCCATTGCTGTAATAGTTACTGCCTGTGCATTAAATTATCTGAGAGAGACAGCACTGACAGAAGCACAGAGAAGCCTTACCCCTGCAGGAGCGGTGCCGTTCCCTTCCTCTCCGTGCATCAGGACAAATTACCATAGAAACAACTGCCAGCGCCGAACAAGTGACAGACCCTCGCTGGAATTGGGGGGCAGAAGCAACATGAACATAACAGCAACGCTGTTTTCTTTCTCTTTCTGCAATTTGTGTTTGCCTCGGAAGTTTAAAGCCTAATTGGAAAAAAAAAAGAAACCAGAGTACAGAAAAATAACATTAGATCTAAGTTTCAGTAGTTATATTCAGCGTTCTTTTAAAATTTATTGAAAATGCAGAAGGTGCTGTATTTTACTATATCTCTTTTAAACAGTGCCTGTTCCAGATCATATTGGTTTATTTTAATGCCTAATTTTTAAGAAAATATATAAGACATAAATCATGGATATTTTCCTACTAGAACCTGCAACACAATCCTGTTTTAAGATTAAGCCAATTTTCTTCTCTTTGTAATTCCTGAGGAGATGCAGGGGTGCTGAATTTATTAGTATATGGCAGCTTATCTTGCATTTTTGAGAATCCTCCTATTTCACATCTTTCCTATATAGTGTTTATTTTGGCTGTCTCTTCCATACGAAGACTTGCAAAGAAATCCTGAGAACACAAACTACTGTGCACTTTGTCAGATGCCAATCTGGGGAAGCCTTCCCTGAGGGAGCTTTCTGGCTTCTCTTACATGTGCAAAAGGGATGAACAATGGCCAGACATTCCAGAGGCTCCATTTCTGTATCATTTCAGTGCTATTTCGGTGTAATGGTTTCAATCAGAAGTGAACACTTTGCTGTGGATAAAATAATAAATAAATTTCACAAAGATTTCCTTCACATTATATACAAGATTAAAATATATTTTCATTGTTGGTACTGATGATGTATCAGAACGTACAGGGTATTCTGTATAATGGCAAGGTATCACCTTGACCTCTATTCCTTTTACTTTAAAAAGTAAATCCTTTATCCTTAAGAAGATCCAGTGACAACCAACCTGCCATCTACTCACACTTTAAATAGCAAACTGCTTTAATATGTGCAACCAGATGTCTGAGGGTAAACTTGTACCCATGCGAAGAAAAATTTGGAACCTTTATTCTGATTTGTTCTCGACTATACTCAGAATAAAATTGCTCTGAAATATTACGTCACCCATTTTCCAGTATCTCATGTTACAGCTCCAGAGCCTTTATTATAAACTAATAGGAAAAATTGCGGGCCATAGCTTAAATTTCAAAGATCACCATTTAAGGCACACTTCATATGCCTTAAATTGATACTTCATATCAGTTATTCATCTTAAATAAAGATGAATTACATCCTAGAGTGCCTGAAAAAGAATATTTAAAATACTTTCGGTTGGGTTGCAGAAATTTGAGTTCTTGAACATACATTCTAGCCAAAAGAGCAGTGGAAGTTTAAAGAAATCCTTCAATAAATGTAAAACATTAAAAAAGCTGTTTGCCATTTGAAATTATCTCTTTGAAAGAAATGGAGACTAAAGTTGTAAAACATTGTGCTTAGCCAAGCACTGAAATCCAGAAACATATCTTTTTACTAGGAGAAGAATCTGGGTTTTGCACCCAGGCTCACCTAGACTACCAAGGAACACTGAATGAATGCGATAACGAAGGATTTTTTTACATTATACAGTTTTCACAGAGGCTGATTGGATAAATTTTATTCAAGAAAAATCTCACTTCTGAAGATTTGTGAAGCCAGATGGTGCCCCGTGAAGCTGTCTTGGAGCAAAGTATTTCTCTCATAAATTGAGAAATACCCAATTTTTGTAGTTACATATGGAACTTTTTTTGCTTTAAGGATAGCATTTGGCAAACATGGTGCTCTGTGTCTATTCGGTGATCCCCACTGCCACAATTATTTCTATGAATCATCAGAAGAACTAGAATCCAGTATGAAAAGTGCCAAAGAAAAAGCATCTATTAGTTAAGAAAAGAGCCTGTTAATTAAATTCACTACAGAAATCAGATTTCATTTTAAATTCTAGAAAAAGTAACCCATACAGTGAGTGGCCCATGTCGTATTTCAGTGGCCATATGCCATGCTTTTGAATAAACTGAAGAAATTTAAATATTTATGTTATGTTAAATGTTATTTAAAAACAAAATGTGTGGTATCTACTAACCACATGAACTGACACTCCATGTGTCATTAGTTGGTTTATGGTACATACAGACCAGTTGAGGTGTACGTATAGTGAGATACCAATTCACTGGAGACCTCATGTCAGTGGCACTTCTGTGGAAATACATATATCTTAGAGAAGAGTCAAAGGGAACTTAAGATGGCTTATAATTTTGGCCTGGTGCCTTGAAAACACATCCTGTTGTATTTAAATAGGTCAGCACTGACAGACTTATAGTGTAATTAATGTTGATTAAATCCATGTAGGAACAAGAAAATATGAAGTAACAACTGGTTTGGAACTATTTTGTATATGACATAAGTAATCAAGAGAAGCACAGAAATCTAAATGTCTTATGGATGGCCGGGTTATGATTAAACCCTGACTGAATTTTACTGAACTCTTTGGATATATAAACATTTTCATTACAAGTCTTTTTGGTTGTTTTTTTTCTTTTAATTAATAATGACTGATAGTAGTAACTGTCATTAACCCAGAATTACCTGTTCTACAAATAAAATATGTTAAATGAATATGAGAAAAGGTTCCTAATATGAAGAACTATGTACAGTCAACTTAGTATGAAGCAAGAAAAATAACCCCAAATTCCTGCCCAAGCATCAAACCAAACACAAACTGATAAATAGGATAAATATTTGGTGTATATTCTGGAAGAAAATCTAGTCAAACAGAAGATTAATGCAACTGGAATGATTTCATGTAGACAGTTCTACACAGCAAACACTCATGCAGTAGCTAATTTTCAACACTGCTGGGGTTGGTGTAACACAGGAACTTTAAGCACAGGAAGCACATATCTTCCAGAATAAAAGCTAATATATCAAAATTATTTTGTTCCCTTGTACGTTCCATTGTCTCTTGTTACACCAACACACAAAATACATAACACTGTGAGTCTGCATCTCAAAATTTTCAGTAATCAGGAATTATTTTCTTGTTAACCGTCTTCCAGGACTTTTTAGCTCTGCCTACATATATCTCTTCTGCCCTTAATTTTCTCTGTTTGCACCGAACAGAGATAGGATCTATTAATCTTCCTATTTTTGTTTTGTCTGCATTATTATGACAGAGAAAAGATGCATAAAATTGCATGCTTTCTCACTGAAGAGACTATTAGCAAAGGTCAGCAGGAAGTCCTGTCCAGCTATATCATTATGACAGGAAAAAAAGACCTTCTGCTGCAACAACTTGCCTTTCCTCAGGTCTGCCATAAAGTGGAATTAAGATGTACAAAAATGCGGAGAAAATTCTGAGTTAAGATGATCCAGGTAGAGTAATATACACAGAAAGCAGATTCATGATTAAACATACCCACTTCAAATCTGTGAAAGGTGGTTAGCTGGCGCATAAGATGCCACAAGTTATATTCAAAACGTGACTTCTTTGTTAGCTTTGGCTTAAAAAAACCCTCTCTAAGTCAGTTATGGTTAACTATAATGGACTGATTTGGAGGTGAGTTCATTTCATTTGCAGTCCAAAGAGCAGACAGTTATTGGATTTATTTTCCATTATTTACAATGGAAATGAGCTCATCACTATTCCATTTTACATTTCATATTAATCAATTCATTTTTCTAGCTTGCAATCAGTTTATTAGTTTCAATAAGTGCTTCATGAATTGTTAATGACAAGATAAAACAACAAAATCCAGAATCTGGCTAAAAATAACACCCTTTGAACATTTTGGCCTGCTGCCACTATTATATGCGACTGGTGTGAGGTGGAACACACATCACTTTTAGCACAATTATTTGTGAGGGTCAACTTGGCACCGTGGATTGCAGCTTCAAGATATGACTATAATAAATATCATATTAGAAAACATCCATAACACTTTGAAGAGTACCAATGCTATAATTTTCTAGATGTATGTGGCAAAGCCTATACTTAGATCCATCTACCAGAGCTGCTAAGGGGAGCTGTCAGCTGTTCTTATGATCTTAATCAAGACCTTAAACTGAAAAGAATAATATCTCAACTATATGCAGACAGAAACTGTCATGAAAATATATTTAAAATAGCATCCAAATAGAAAAATAGCTATATGGGATTCTCATGTAATCTAGAATGTATTTAAATAATTAAAAAAATTAATTCACTTTTCCAGAAGTATTAAATATTTTTATGTAATAAGGAGATATTAATCTCCTCCAAGGTGCCATTTGCATGCAAACATAAATATTGTTTGGTGATCAACATACCTATTTCAGAATGAGTTCTGGAGCTGTCCTCTGTAGAGCTGACCTAAAGATAGTATAATTGCATTTCTGCTGAATTTATTCCAAAATCCCAACACTCCTGAGAATTTTAATGTTGATTTAGATAAAAAAAGTACATCCTAAAGAAGGTGCTCTCTACACTGAGAACCATTGTTAGTATAGGTATGCAAATAGTTTGTGATACTGCCTGAGACAAAAAAGCTTGAAAATATATCTCAAAAACCTCTCTTCTGACCTCTGTTTCTCTTTATAAAAGATGATGTTTCCAAGCCATTGCATTGGCAACGGCCTCCAAAAACAAATACCTGAACAGCATGACTTTAAGAGAAATTGATAAGAAAATTAGTAATTATTCAAATTACAATTTTTATCTGTCTTTTGTTGTTAAACAAAAGGAAAAAGCATACTACATTAATAAAGTCCTCTGGGGTTATCCAGACATTTTCTTAATAGGCAATAAATCATTGAGAAAATTATGAACTCAACCAAGATATTAGTTAGTTGTACTAACTAAAATCCAGACAAATAACAACGTGCAGAAACATAATTAATGTGCACATAGCAAGACAAAATGACCATAAATTTGGCTTGGCAACCACTAAATCTCACCTACTACCTCTCTTGTTCAATCAGGGTGTTTGTTTTGTTTTGTTTTTTAAACAACTTTTTAATACCTTTATTTATAAGCAAGCTATAAAGCTATTTGTTGTGTGTTCCCTCATAAAGATCTTCTTCCACACTTTTTCATAGATTTCTCCAGCCACTACCATTTATTTATATTTATTTTTTTCATATGGTAGTTAAGACTGCTAGGAAAACCATATATAGCATGTGACTGAACTGACCAGACATGAAAAATACGTGGCATCTCCTCAAAGGAAAATGCAAAAATACATTCATCACCAATAGTATGTTCATGAAAACTCATTGTCAAGCAATGCTTTAGCATCTAATAATGCTTATAGTTTACAATGAAACAAAAAAAGTCAAATCTATAGTGATGACAGCAGGGTAAGTTAGTACTGCTTTGTTGGTGACAACTACTGCAAGTCTATAACCTGCTTTTCTTTTCAAGTACAAAAACAGAGCAAAACCTGAATTTTAGAATTGACTGTACTGAGGGGGAGAGTTTCATTCAAGCTCAGCAGACCTTGTAGCTATCATGAAGGCTATCAATTTATAAGGCCGAAACCATCCTTATTTTGAAGACAAACAGTACCAATGAGCTCTAAAATGTACTTTTTCCCAAGGAGTGCATTATGTTGTGAATTACCATAAGATGTCATCCACCATCCCTCACGACTGAAACACATGGCAAAAACACCAGCTGACTGCAAAGGTGTAAGGTTAGATCCCCAGTTTCTGGGTGAGCTCTCATCACCATGTGCACCTCGCAAATGTGCCTTCCTCTGCTTCAGGCTAACCAAGGTAGTGCCCTGCGATGATGGAAGGAACAGAAACAAACAGCTGAGGAAGAAATGATTTTTAGGCTCCTGAATTTAGATTACATTTTAGAGCTGACAGGTGGAAATTGGAAATGGTAATTATAAAGGGCATAAGCAAATAATTTGTATTAGCAAGAAAGAGGAAGGGCCCAGGTTCTTCTTCTCTCTGTCACTTCAAAAGAAAGGGGTAACACATTGTCATATGGTAGCCAAAATAACTTCTACTTTTCTAATTAACAGGATTGCATTAGAGGTTCAGATTCTCCTCATGAGAAATACTAAACTTAGTTTCACAGATGCAAATCATATTCACTCTTTATCTGAATGAATATAAGATTTGCAATAGTATAATTACAGAAATTGCATATACTTTTATTATACTAATTTACCTTACACATTGCCAGTTATAAAGAATATTTCATGCAATGAGTGCATTTCACAGTGTGCAGGTGCCACACTTGTAGTGTTTAAAATGCTGCAAAAATGATCCTCCACATACAAAGAATATTTTTTTTATGTTTTCCTTAAAAATAATTTTAAAAAGACCCTTTGCACAAAGACTCTCTACACCATAGTGCTTTTTTTTCCCCCCTTATATTCCCTGGAAGCTTTAACCTTCTAATCTTGATAGCAAAAAGCCTTGTGGCTTAAGCCCATTTTTTTTTTTTGATCCATCTTGTTACATTTTCTGGTCTTCATTCTTGATTTGTTATGATGACACTTAGACTATGTAGCAGACTAGGCTCAGTTGGGTGACATCAGAGTAGTATATCCTGCCTGAGGAGTCTTAAAAACAGGTTTTATTAATTTTGTATTTGGTCAGAAAGGGTTTTAAAATACAAAATCAGTTTCAAAAAAGTCATTGACCTTTCAAATAAAATAAAATGACATAATTGCTTTGTGCAGTGAAGCATTAATATTATTCTGAAAACTATGTTTATTGTTAAAAAAGTGTTACCTCTCTTTTTTGATCTGAAATTAATGCAAAATCAATAGTTAACTAGCAGTTAAACATACGGAGATAGTAACAATCAAGTCTAACTTAAGGTATAAGAAAAGTTAATCCTTATTTTGGGAAGGAAAATTAAAAAAGTGGCAGGCTTTTACATGGGCTGTACAAAAGGAGGTGGCAACTGGGTGGAGGAACAGTATATTTTCCAAGGGATCCTTTTTCCTCATTGTAGGGTCTTTAACATTTGCTGCTGCAATTGGGAGGATGCTCATGTCTGGAGGGCATGAGATGCTGGGGCATCCTCCCCAAATTGTCAGCACCAGTCCAAGCCCATGGCCTTTGTCACTCTCCCTTCCCTAGCGATAGTCAGGGCAATAAACCCAAATTTCATACTTCCCCTGCCTTTCCAGGAAGGTGCTGTCTCCAGAATAATCCTCGCTGCTAGTCATAGGCCTTGGAGGTGCTGGCTCACCACTGCACTGCTCTCTTCCTTTATTGCACATTGCCCTCAGAGAAGCAATTCTTGCCCTTTATTTACATAAGAATTTAACAAGGAATTAAATTAAAGAGGCCATATGTATTCCGTTCTTCTCAAGGTGGGTCTTCTCTGTTGAGTTGCCACCATGGCTATTTTACATCAAAGTGCAAATTATTAAGTTTCATTTGATAAATACTGGATAGTCATTTGATAAAGACTGGACAGTCAAATAATATTTCTAGACTATTAGTAAGGAATCTTAAAAAAGATAGACAAAAAGCACTGATACTTGGTATCAGATATTAACAGTGCTTACCTTTGTATTAGTCTGGAAAGTAATAGTAACAAAAACATCCACAAAAATGTGCATTCTTTCAAAGATAAAATATTTCTTCTCTGAACAGTCTCAGTCTGTAGCGCAAATGAATGTTGCATGCATAAATTCTGGCCATTGAGCACAAAAACGATATGGCACAAAAACTGTGTTCACGATGATTGTCAGACATATAGCTGAGGCCAAATGAAAGCCAGTTGGAAGCTGCTCATAAAATTTGGCAGTTAAAATACATACTTTAGTCCTTATGGCTGCATTCATTGCCATATGTTGAGAGCTGTCCCTCTCTATTTATCTGCAGCTATTGTATGTTTGGAACTGTCCACACCTATTTATTTGCAATCCCTTAATTAGGCATAATGGCTCAGCAACTAAAAGATATTAACATATTGCTGCAGATTGAAGGGAGAACAACAGATATAATTAGAGGTTGAGAGGACACTGAACCATGCCAAAAGATCAAGTTTGATTTAGTCACACAATGACAAAGAGGGTGATAACCACCCTACAGCCCTTGTTCTGGAAAGATGTGTATTCTGTGCCAAGGTCCATTTCAGCCTATATTCTAAATTTTCTCTCAAAAGTAACCGTACACTGAAATAACAGTTAGAAAAGATTTACTGATTCAAACTACAGAAGTTTGATCTAAGCTTGCCCCAGTGTTCCTGACCGGTCTGTCGATCAGCAAGACTACATCCAGCTCTGTAAAAAGGGGAATGGTATACTGGATACTGAAATAGCCAAGAATCACTCTTGAGAGGCTAGTGTTTCGGAAAGGGCCTGTCACTGCCTTTTGGAGACAGCATATAGAGGACTGTATGGCAAATGGGAGAAATTAATTTCACCATGATGACTGGATCTGCTGCACACAAAACCCCGCCATGCTGCCTTTGTTAGTCTGATGGAGAAATGCATCCCAGCAGAATGAATGTGGAGGCAGAAATTAAGCTGCATCTCCCCCTCCACCGGCTCTGACTAGTCCTGACAATACTTGGTGCGACCCTTTGATTCTAGCTATTATTGCTTCCCTAGTGTGTTATTTTTCTCCTGATTTTTCCTCTTTCCTGTGCTTCTTTTCCTGACTTCTGTCTAATATATGTTGGGTTTAGCCAGCAAAGATAAATCTGCCTTTTTGCAGCACTGCTATGAGACTGCAACCTGAAAGCAATGCTTTAAACAACATAAGGCTGCTAAAAGTTTGCTGAGTTTAAGAGTGGTTGATAAGACATCGCGCTGTGCCTGTAACTTCCCAGCAGCAAGGCTGCAGGGGAAGAAAATTCAAGAGACACAATCTGACAGAGAGAAGTAGCATTTCCTTTTCTTTTTTTTGTTTGTTTTCCTACTGTTTGAGTTTGTTTTGTTTTAAAACAAATAGAATCTAACATCAGCAGCAAAAAACAACTCTTCAAAACTACCTAAATTGACTCCATCCTTTCTTTTCTCAAAATAGCTGTTAGTATGTACTATGAAGTCTGTTTAAACCATGGTTTCACCTGTAAAATAATTCAAAGCTTAAGGAAAAGGGATGATGGAAACTGTCCAAATTAAAAATCTTATTTAATTATGTGCAAGTTATACAATTGTTTTCTGGCTTATTTTAAAGCTGTTTATTAATAGGTCAGAATGCTTCTCCTGCTGGTTGTTACCAGGCGAGAAAGCTGGCAAAAGCCAGATAGAAAGCCCTTTTGAACTAAACCATTCATGTAACAGCCAAACCGTCTCCCTGCAGACAGCTAGCTGGCCCCTCATATTATAAGTCCATGACAGTTTGTGCTCTTTCTAAATGTATTTTTCCCTGTGAAGCTCCCACAAGCAAGGGAAGAGCTCTTATTGTCATTTAGCTGAAGGATTTAGGCACCCTAAGGGCAAAGACAAAGAAGGATTTAGGTGCTCAAGCCCAGACACTCAGTTCCCAAATATTACCCTGCTTATTTAAGCACACAGGCACTTAGCAACTGGTAGGTTCCCCCATCTTTCAGCTTCAGTATAAGCCTTTCTTTTCAACCAGTACTGAAAAAATTTAGCATTTCAAATTTTTAATTGGAATCTTCAAAGCAAGTACCTAATAGCTGCCACAGGAAAGATGGGAGCATGTCTAATGAAAGTCAAGAAATTCCATATATGCTGAGATGAGGAGCCATTCCCCTTTAGCGACAGAGAAAAGAGCAAGTCAGGTTCAGCTTTGTGGCACTTCACATTCACGAAATAGCCATCATTCAAGATTTTTTTTGACTGGATGCATGCTCCAGCTGGAAATGTATACCTGACTCTTGAAACCAGTCTCATCTTTTTTGGTAAGTTTGATCTACACTCCACCTACACTTCTCTGCCTGTGAGGAAAGCAGCAAGCTTTTCCCCCAAAGTTTATATTATACAGTTATCTTATTTTTCCCCCTTCCATCATGTTTTCCCCATGGCATAACAGGTTATTTTATGTAATGCCCTGCAAATACTAACTCTTCTGGGTAAGGCTGAAGGGAAAACATTTCAACATTTGCAGCATAATGAATTAGAGATTGGCAGATAGGCTTGTCTTTTTTGAAGTTCCCAGACTAATGTCTATCTGTCTGTCTTTTATTCTCAAATAAAAGCCTTTTCTAAACCTTTTCAAAGATGTATTATCACAAGTCCTCCTGCTAGAAGTACTCATTTACCCAGCTCTGATCAGCAGGATTGTGAAGTAAGTGTCTCCCATACAGCTTCCGGTGAGGATTAGGAAGAAATCAAATCAAATCTGAGATTTGCTGTTAATTATGAATGTCTAAAAGGAAGTGTGGAAATTGAAGAGAAGGCGAGATAGTTCTACAGCTTTTAAATAGGACTGTTATGACCTTAAGACTAGAGGCTCAGTCAGGTATACCGTAAAGCAGTTCACAGAAAATTTTCCTATGAGGTAATACATTTTATATCTTACATTTTCAGTTTCTTGAAGAGATAAGCAGAGGAAATGGCTCATTGATGCATCTCAGGAGAAAACCCTTAAAAGGAATGCTAAAATTCAGCACCAGACAGGAGTATTGCTGTATAACCTAAAATATTCTACTTGGGTAGGTTATTTTATTGCCCTGTTAAAAAAATAGAGTTTCTTCTCCCTGAACAGAAGGAATTTAAAGATTCCAAAGGCAACTGTATGAACAATGTTAACTGTGAAATATATTCTTCTTCTATAGTGTTGAAATATAAATAATTAAAGAACTCCATAAAGTTTTCATGGGATTGCTCATTTGGCTATTGCATTCAAAACATGCGAATATGCATACTGAATATATACAACAATGAAGAAGACAACAAGGCTCAACCATATCAGCTGATATGTTTAGCACATTTTCATTGGCACATGGAGCAAAGGAAAATTTTGGCTACTAGCAAGGGCTGGACTAAAT
The DNA here is from genome assembly GCA_031468815.1 of Morus bassanus. Lineage (NCBI taxonomy): Eukaryota > Metazoa > Chordata > Aves > Suliformes > Sulidae > Morus > Morus bassanus. The sequence continues at coordinate 11,082,962 of CM062570.1, forward strand.
TCATTACTCTGTGAATACCCAAAAGTTTTCTCATTGTAAGGTCCCGTTCTAGGCAGTAGCTTTGCTGGATCAGTGACCTGAGCTTTCACGGTGGGTGGTATGTCAGAGATGGGTAGTAAATGGAGACTGGTGCAAAGCAATGTTAGTCATCTGTCACCAGAACGTCTATAAACACCCTGCACCAATGACACAACTGAAAGCAGTGCTGCAAAGTGCTATTTGGAACGAGGACTGTGGCTGGTTCCTTGATACCTATTAACAGGACATGTAGGACAGAGGGAATCCAGAAATCTATTTCTAAACTGGCATTTTAAACAGCCTTGTGCTTTCTTTCAGTGAAAGCAATAGTTTATTTTTCAAAACCTAGAAAAGAACACAAAATTGCACACAATTCTGGACTTATTTTTCCAATTCCTTCCAGAAAAACATATATCATAATTAAGTTTTCATATGCAGATACCCTGCAGGGCATTTATTGTTAAAGCAATTATGCAATTACACACATTTGTTCATTTACAAAATAAGCATATCTATCCCTTGCTCTAGATCCATACGATCATGATAATTTTTCTGCCCTGAGCCCTTGATACTTTGCAAAGCAGGTTCTCAGAATCTGATTTAAATATAACAAGTGTGTCACCTCCCATATATTAAATTTACACTTGACACTGACTTTTAAGTCAGCCTACTTGGCAGCTTTTTCTAATATAGTTGTATGTTTCTCACCTACAAGATATCTTTTCTTTCCACAGTAGATCTTATCCAAAAGTCTGCAAGAAAATCTGGAGTTTCTGTCAAAACAGAAGCCAGGGAATTATTTGATTCTTGATTCCATCTGACATTGCAAGCCTCAATTTTAAGTTTGAAATATATTGATTTACAAATAAACAAATAGAGTTATAGAAATGAAACAATGAATATACATTATGCTGCATCTTTTCTTGGACTACTAAAGATAGCCCAGGGTAATGAATGCATCCAGGATGAATATATTCAGACTAGCAATGCAATAAAAATTGGCATGCAGAAAACTCTCAAATGTAAGAATCAAAGCTATAATAAGAGAGAGTATGGGTGACAGCAACTGTTTTATAGATTGTATATGGAGATTGGAAATATAGCATATTCTTACAGAAAATGTAAGAAATACATGTGTTGTTGTGACAGATTACCATTTAAAGTACATGTATAGTAATTATATAAATTAAACTATGTTTTCACAGTGACTACAATTTGTAAAATGTGTGTCAGACTTGAATAGGTTTTTAGTACAGTTTGTTAGTAGGATGCTGGAAATGTTTTAAATTGAATTAAATTAAAACGAAGGTTTCTTAGTTAAATAACATCTACCTAAAGGGGCTAGCAATCATGATCAATTTTCAATATGCCACAAGTAAAGAGAGATTTCTCTGTAGCGTGTATTAAAAGAATTCCTTCTATTATGAATATTCAGGAAACTTAAGATGTTCATGATTGAAAAAGTTTTTTAAACACATTAGGCTTAGATACTGCACCATTCAACTGCCCTCTTTTTCCTATTCAGGGGAAAAAAAGTAGAGTTGAATTTTCTGACCTTTAGATTTACAACTTAGTCTCCCAGTTTGTTTAACATCTTTTCTAACTATTGCATATAGAGGATACAACAGCTGGAATAAAGAAACATTCTGACTGTTGTTACATCTACTAACATTCACCCTTGTCATATTTTGCACAGTACATTAAGCAAAAACATAACAGGCAGTTATTACCGAGCCTGCTTTCTATTACAGTGAATCTTTGTTAGGCAGGGGCAGAGGAGCACGAAAAATAAGCAGGGGTGGAAAAAACCCAACCAAACAAATAAAACCCCCAAAACAACACAGAGTAATTACATTATACCATTTTAGGAGTAGTGATGAGGTTTTCAGAACCACAATGTACTTGTTATGAAAGTCACATTAAATGTAACAATAAAGCAAAACAAAAGAGAAATTCTCTAAGAAACCAAATACAAAGTGTTGTTATCAAATCAGCAATCTAATCATAGAAATAGAACAACAGAGGATAGGATTTCATATGCCAAGATGCATGGTAACTTTATATTAGTGCAGTGGGGGCACAATGGAGCATAATAAGGCATAAGGTGATGCACTTACATCTCCGAAATGCATTTTATATACATTCTTGTAGTCATCTGTGATATGTCCACTTTCTTCTTTTTTTTTCTTTTCGTTAGTATGTAGTGAGCAACTGTGCCTCACTGGCAGCAGAGGTGGTAAAGGCTCTGCTGAACCGATAGGTCCTCCCTGGGGCATCCTGGGGGATGTGCTGGTTGCATGGGAAGTCATCTGTGCCTGGCCAGAGGTACCAGCATGGCCAGCCATGGGCCATTCAACTTCATCTCACAAAGCACTCTCTGGAAGGGGAATATAACTGCCATTTCTGCAAAGCATTTATTTTCCTGCTTCTTTTCCTTTCTTTTCCCCCTTCTTCTTTCCCCTCTAGTCCCCTATTCCAGTCTATGAACAGTATGTGGCAAATTCCAGCTATATTTGCAAATGGTTTGGGGATGATGGAACTTGCATTTTTACAAATGTGTTGGCTGAAAAACTGAAATTCACTCAGCCTCATGTTACCTACAATTATCCAACTGGCTGTCATGATATTTAGTGTTTTACTCTTTTATGTTGGTGCCAGTCTGGAAAGTTAAGACACAGATTATTACCAAGGGCCATTATAACAATGTGAGCTAGCAAAGAGATTTAAAATCCAGTGAAATGGATTTGAAAAGATAGGAGTAAACAAACATATCCTTTCATACAAGAGAGATGTGTGATGCTGTTAAAGGGCTACTCCCATGTAAGCAGATGATTGAGAAATACTATCTCACTGCTCAACAGACCATATAAATATTTTCTTCATTCTCAATGAAGTAACATGACTCTTAGTCGTGTTTTCCAAATTAAGTGTTATTATTAATCTCCAGCAATTAAATCTTATTGCAGGTCTTTTGAAAGCTATACCTTCACTGAAAAAAATGCACTCTTAGTTGACATAAGGAAGTAGAAAAGGCAGTCCGAAGCCCACTGAAAACACCAGAAATATATGACTTCTTTTGGTTTTAGATCAAGCCTTTGAAATACTAATAGTTTAATAAAAACTACTGAAAGTTTTAAAATACACATGCACCTATATCCACATATATTTTTTTATATTTGTTGACATGCCCTATCCATATTCCATAGGAAAAAAGAATATTAAAAACTAGGAATCATGACTGCTTTCAAAGTACACAGAGATAAAAAATCAAATCAATGGCCCTTATCTCGGCAGACTACTGAAATCTCCAGGAACACAAAGAATTTCTTGGCATCTCTTTGCATGAGAAATCTAATATGAATGTTATTCATACTCCCACAAAGGTGAACAATTATAACACATTCTTTAGCCATATCTTTCTTGCTGATAAGATTGTGGCTGGGGAGCCAGAGAAACCCATTTCTTTCTAGGTATAAAACAAAATGTCCGGAAAAGACTGTCCTCATTCATTACAGAAAATGCTAGCAAATATCAGTCTATTTTTATTCCAGTTAGCAAAAATATATAGAGAGTTATATAGGTAAATGCATAAGCAAAAGTAGTTTCTGATCTCTTCTGTTATAAATAGGATTTACTGCTAGGAAAAACATAGGTTTAATATTTAATCTGGGGAGAGCAAGATGCAAAAATTATATGCATGGCTGACAACATTGGACCATATACACTTTAATCAACTTCACTGGAGAGATCTCTGAGCAAGAGAACAGAGCACACCTATTCTGTGCAATTGTTTTGCTCTTGTCTGGCACTGAAACTTATATAGGAATTTCTTCTGTGATAGGGATTTTTAAAAAAATATTTATTTAGCTTTCTAGTGCCATTCCTATTAATTTCATGGAGATTAAGTGCTCCCTGGCTAAGCTTATGTTATTTATTTTTTCTTTTAAAAGAAAGTTTGTCCTTAGTCAAAACCCAAGCAAAATTATACTGTTACAACACTGGAACTTATTCTTGTCTTAAATCTCTGTTTTTTCCCAAATTACAACAACAAATGAAAAATGTCCCAATTATAGCATACTTAAAACATATTTTAGTAACCAGCTCATCAAAGCTCTGAATCCACTTCCGTAGTTCCATAAATAAAGAAAAGAAAGTACTTTTAGGGTTCTTTGAATTCAATGCAGAGAAAATAATATCGTGCAGACCTGATATTGATCATTGCAATGACATGATGGAGTCCAAAGGACACCTTCTGTAACTAACACGAAAACCACTTAGAGCTTTGGACACAGGTACCTGAAACTCAGCTCTCCCATTAGATGACTTCCAGAGTGAAATTTATAGTGTTAGCAGAGATTATTTCCTTGTTATTACCTGACTGTTTTAATAGTCACACTTCAGAATTTTCTTCAAATGGAGTCTAAAAGCTGACACAAAAAAGGATAACAATGGGAAGATTTAAACATCAGGGTCTATATGACAAAGACTTGTATGGGGTTTTTTTTCCCTAAATACAACTTTGCCGGTGTAGCAAGATCTGTTGTCTAATCCTAAGGAAGATGTGTAGATCCCCCAGATTTCTGAGTAAAAAATGGTAATTAGTAATTGGACAGGGGGTTGGTTGCTCCTATCAGTTTTTTCAGTTGTTTCCATTCTCTTTCTGTTCCACAATCTTTGCCTCCATTAACTTCTGAATGAGGCTTATCAAAGGGACAATCTGATTACAATTATATCGGGGAAATCGATAAATAATATTGAGAAGTGTCACTTTCTGGAAACAAATGATAATACTTTGGGGTCTGTTACATAATAGTCTTCAGTACTATAAATTCATTATTTAGAAGTCAATGTAGTTTTTGTTCCCAAGGATAGGCTTTCAGATTTGCTTTAACTGTATTATCAAGGGAAGCTTGAATTACAAACATCAAGAAGTATGGTTTCAATATTTAAAAGATTAGAAAATTCAATTAGACTGGAAACACGGAGTGAATTTCTTATATATATTTTCCTTCTGCTTGGAAAAGTATTCTGAATTAAAAATCTCCCTTTGCTGCCAATCCCCACAAGTGAATAAATTTACACGTTTAAGTAAGCGCACTATACAGGATTTTACCAAAGAGGGGAAAATTGCAAGGGGAGATAAATTGTGCAGTTGTGGATGGGTGAAAAGAGAAACAGTGTTATCCCTTCTGCCATCTTAGAGTTCCCCTCAAAAAGATTTTTAAAATATAGAGTTGTCTTTCTGTGAGAATATTCAACCTTTAAGCAAAGAGTGGGTGATTATGTATGGGAGAGGCATACAGAGGGAAGAGCACTGAAGAGAAGATGAGCAATGTGGGAAGAAGGAGCAGATAAGGAAAGGAAGCATGCAGAAAATTAAGCTAAAGAACACAGAGAGGAATATGAGTCATAGGCTTAAAAAAGACACCGAAAAATAAAAGATGGAAAATTCTTCTACCACTATTCATACATACTGTATAAGGGTAATTCTCCAGCATTTGTACAAAGTTAAGGATAGAACTTCTCTTTTCCAAGCTGTTGGAAGAATAGGGATTTTCATTTATTTTTAAAAAATATCAAAAAAAGGGAATAGAATAGAAAGGAAAGAGAATTTTGTTAACTTAAACTGCTATCATGAGAAACTTGTGGATCCTAAGTCTCTGTTTGGTTCAGTCATATGATTGAGGTAACATTTACAAAGGCAATTAAGAGACTTAAGTAAAACATTTGAAGAAACTCATCGTGCAGATAATTCTAGATTCTTCAGCAAAATTTTACCAAATCTTTGTACTCTGCTCCAGGTACTCAATCTGTGCAACACCTTTCTGAATTCTGGACTGGATCTCACATGTTAGGCTAATTCCATGTGACGACAGCAAGCAGTCCCACAATGACAGGGGTTGACATACAGTAAAACTAACACAGAAACAACATGGAGTTTCTTGTCAGTAACAAAGTACGTGTTTTTATTTGAAGTCAGTACCTGTTATCACGCCAGAGAGCCAGCAGCCAGCTCTGAGCGCATTTACTGCAGGTTCTTTTTAACACCATCACATCATTAAATCAAAGTTGCTTAGTGGTTGCCAAATGGTAGCTCATTAAGCTGAAGGAATTACTAGGTAGCCTCAGAAAAGAAAATAAGCTCAGAGTGAAGTATATGAATAAGACAGTATCCACTGTCTTTCTTAAATGGAGTGTGATACTTCTGCAGTTGTTCCATTTGCTCTGTCTTGGACAACGTTTTCAGGTTTAGAGTATTCAAGAAAGCCTGGGATGCTGTTTTCTTACCTACTGCTGATCCTTTGACAAGCAAGGGCTTGCAACACTGACAACAAGGTAAGATTTTTTCCTAGAACCAAAAAGTGAAGACTAACTAACTAAACGTGCTACAGGAAATATGTATCCACATGCGAAAATTGAGTTTTTGATAATCAGCGTGCCTAGGGTAGCCTTTTAACGTCCTGTGAGAAAAAGATAAGCAATTTCAGCTAAAACTGCCATATTAATATATTCCCTTAGGAATGTCTGATTAACTTCAATTCCTGATTTATCATTCAGTAAGAATGATACAATTTATTTTTGAAAACCACAAAAAAGTGGTCCTAATACTGACCCATATTAGGAACCCCAGAAAGGTAGAGGACAGGCAGTGAGAGGGAGTGAGGAATAAATGAGTCAGTGAAAGTGCACAACATGCATCTGCTTTCTGCTGGTCTTTCCTTTACTTAACCTTCAGGAAAAAGAGCTGTTTATCTGCTAACACTGTACCAAAAAATATACTATAACATCAATTTATTTTATTGAGTGACAAGTAGTCACCATTAAGCAGATTTACAGTTTTGAAAATCATTTTATTGTGTGTCTCTGTGGAAATTCCTTTCTTCTAGATAAAGCTGCACTTGAGCTACGCAAGGAGTATATAAGGGAACTGCTATATAGGAAACATTTGGCACATGCTCTGCTTTTAGATTTGCACGAGTGAAATCACGAGATGACACTACAGCTATAATTTAAATCAGCTCTTGGCCTAACTCTATGTTCTAAAAACAGCTGCAGTATACTATAGTGATGGGGAAACACCACCTGACATTTCAAATGTTAGGATATAAATCTGGGCTATCAGTTTAGTGGGAATCAGCTTCTCTGGACTAAGCTGAAGAGAGTAGAGTGGAGTCGCTGGGCTGGTACAGCTTTGTGAAAGCCAGGGGTGGAGACTGCAATGGAGACTGCTGGAAAAGAAGGGAGCATGGGAATTCACTTTTGAGAGCCTGTTTACAGATCATGAGTGCAGTTAAAAAGTTAATTTGGCTTCAGTGTGACTTATTTCTAGTGCAGCCAGAAGGAACTGTGTGTTCTTGGCTCTCATATAATTGGCTTTATAATCAGTGGATTTGGAATAAGATGGTAATTGACCACATTTAATCACAAGACTTTTAAAAGAAAACACTCTTATTAGGCAAGGACTTGTCTTTAAAGTTTGTCTTCAAAAATGTCTTAATGAAGATCAGATATAATTCTTCCAGTTAGACCGTCAGTCTAAATAAACCTGCAAAGAAGATGACTCAAGGAGCAGGCTCTTTTCAACTTTACCACGTAATGAAACTAGGTTCTGCAGAAAGATGGCTCCATCTACAGACAGAGGCAAATGTGATCATAGCTGCACTGTAGCTTAAGGTGTAGGTTGTAAAGCCAAGTGGCTTCAGCCAGGCTCCCTAATCTGTGTGAGCTGGTGTCCCACCAGAGATCAGCTGGGGCAGGCTTCCCCGTGTGCGTGCCTAGGGATTTTAGGTTTAAGTGTATGTCATGAGATAGTGTGTCAGCCTGTTTTTACATATCAGATCTGTCCATACCTGTAGCCTCAGAAACAGAACAAGGCAAAGGTGGTCCTGGCTTTATCCAAAACCAAACTATAATCCAAATCTTACAAAAAAATGTTTCTTCAGTCCTGTTATGGAATGAATCAAAGGTTTTAAACATATCCATGAACTGACTTTTCATTTCCCTCGTTTCATCCCTGAATGTATTTCCTTAACATTTGGGACATTTCAGAAACAGCCAGTCACACTGGATTTACAAACAGCCAGACCAGCCAAACTGTCATAGGAGCAGACAACAGGTGGAATAACTAGTTGGGGGGAAATGAAATAATTTGAGACACTGACACTCGCTAGCCCAGAAGTGCAGCATATGCCATCATCTCAGCAAGTAATCTACTGCATGTAAATCTGTGGAATTTAATTCCTATTTAAGCACATGAAAAGTCCTTTCTACGTGTCTCAATCATCTGCAGAACCTCTTTACATCTGACTTCCCAGTTGTCTAAATCTTCGTCTGTGCTTATAGATTGCTCTCTGTCCAAATAAGCCCTGACAACTAACACCACTGAGCTGCTCCTTTCTGAAAGCTTAGATACCCTTAGCTGAAAGTAAAACATACATTTCTCACAGGACGAATTTGTTACCTGAGCTTCTCTCCAATACATGTAGATTCTCAGAATATTTCTCCCATGGAAGGTGACATACTGCTGTGTTGTCTGAAGCTGTGCGTGGAGTAGACTTGGCTGAAGTTAAACTGGAAGAATTTGGGGTGTGATGTTTGGTTCTCACGCTGACAGATTTGTCTTGGACTCAGTAGAAATGAACGTTACCTGAGATAACACTTCCAACACGTCTTAATTGTTTATCATTAAGTTCTGGCAGAAACATCTTCACCAAAGAAAAGATTTCAAAAGCATTTTACAATCAATTTTGAAAAGTTCTTCAACTGCAGCTTTTAAGGGTGAAAAAAATAAATAAAAAATTCTTAATAATATTTCTGACTGTGAAGTCCTTCTGCAGAGTAACAATCAGTTCTGCCCTCCTGACAGCAAGCGCTCTGTGCCAGGGCTGTTACACATGCTAAATTACCATTCAGTTTTGATTCATTTAGAATAGAGATCGAGTCAACCATTATAGTGTATCCAAACATGTCAATGGCAACTGTTGAATTGATGACTCAGCAGACTCATTATTTCAGATCTACTGTGAGGTGACCCTAGAAATAATACACTGCTAGTACTGACGTAATATTTTATATATTGCTTCTACACAAGACATACTTTCCCAAGGCTGTCAAAGACTGATTATATTTACTTTGAAAATGTCCATACCACCTATATATTTGCATTCAAGCAAATTAGTTTAGTAACAGAAATATTTGCTGAAATAAATGAATTTAATGTGGAAAGTTACTTACAGAGTGATCATTTAAAATAGAGAGTTATGAACGTCAACACCGGGAAACTGATTCCAATAGCAGTGCTCACCCAGTCATGAAGAGAATACTTGTATATGCAGTCAAAAAACCTAGAACATAAATATTCTCAGTGAGCACCTTGCAAGTTTGCTACTAATCAATAAATTTCTGCATTACTTGAATTTTAAACTGAGAAAATCACAAACAGAGCACGAGCAGCTTTGAACACCTAAAAGACAATGCACACAGAATACTGAAGCACTCACTCATTTTCTCAGAAATAATGGTTTTCTGGTATTCCTGTCCACCAATTTTTAGCCAATCTATTCTGGATATACAAATTAACAGTTTTCGTTCTGCCCTAATGAGTTCCACAGTATTAATATCATATTCTAGATCACCTGGTTAGCACACAGTGATTTTGTACTTACCGGGAAAAGCAGCTGAGAGACTGTCTTCAGTTCATAATGGTAAGGCACTTTGGCAATTGGATGAAACACTGCAGGACCCATGAAAGTGGCCCAACATTATTGGCTGGTGATAACTTTCTTTTCAGATTGATTCTTTTTCATTATATTTCTAGCTGAGTGCAGGTGTACTGAATAATAGCCCATGGCGGCAAAGAGGAAGATGAAACTCAATAAAAACTGGGGATGAGAAAGAAAATTCATTTTTAGTTTGTGTTAGCTGTTGCTACGGCAAACAAAACGACATGTTTTTACCGCATAAGAGCAAAGAAAATCAACGTGTAATGTTTGCTCGTCAACCCTCTCTCTACTTTATGCAATATGGGAAGTATAATGTTTTCTAATATATCTGTATGTCTTTCTGTGTGTGTGAAGTTGTTTGTCTGAAAAGCAACCCAACTTTTGCACCACAAAGTACATATAATTTTATCATAGAATCACACCATAGAATAGTTGGGGTTGGAAGGGACCTTAAAGATCATCTAGTTCCAACCCCTTGCCATAGGCAGGGACACCTTCCACTAGACCAGGTTGCTCAAAGCCCCATCCAACCTGGCCTTGAACAATTCCAGAGATGGGTCATCCACAACTTCTCTGGGCAATCTGTTCCAGTGCCTCACCACCCTCATAGTGAAGAATTTCTTTCTCATAACTAACCTAAATCTACCCTTTTTCAGTTCAAAGCCATAACCCCTTGTCCTATCACTACATGCCCTTGTAAAAAGTCCCTCTCCAGCTTTCTTGGAGGCCCTCTTCACGTACTTGAAGGCTGCCATAAGGTCTCCCCAGAGCCTTGTCTTCTCCAGGCTGAAAAACCCAACTCTCTCAGCCTGTCTTCATAGGAGAGGTGTTCCAGCCCTCTGATCATCTTTGTGGCCCTCCTCTGGACTTGCTCCAACAAGTCCGTCCTTCTTGTGTTGGGGGCACCAGAGCTGAATGCAGTACTCCAGGTGGGGTCTCACAAAAGCAGAGTAGAGAGGCAGAATCACCTCCCGTAACCTGCTGGGCACGCTTCTTTTAATGTTGCCCAGGATAGTGTTGGTTTTCTGGGCTGCAAGTACACATTGCTGGGTCATGTTGAGCCTTCTCACCAACCATCACCCTCAAGTCCTTCTCCTCAGAGCTGCTCTCCGTCCATTCTCTGCCCAGTCTGTATTTGGGCTTGGGATTGCCCTGACCCATGTGCAGGACCTTGCACTTGGCCTTGTTGAACTTCATGAGGTCTGCACAGGCCCACCTCTCAAGCCTGTCAAGGTCCCTCTGGATGGCGTCTCTTCCCTCCAGTGTGTCAGCTGCACCACACAGCTTGGAGTCGTTGCTGACAAAGATGTTAAACAGCACCAGTCCCAATACTGACCCCTGAGGAATGTTACTCGTCACTGGTCCCCAGCTGGACATCAAGCTGGTTTTGGCAAAGCAGATTTTTCACAGGCCTGAATATGGATTTGAATTATATTTAAACACGTTGACCTTCCTGGTCACAGATTTTATGATCTGTATCCACGTGGGAGGCAAGAAAAAACAGATACTGTAAATTTAAAGGCTTCCTAGAATCTCCCCTTCCTTTTCTCCCAGTTTTTATAAACAAAAAAAGAAAAAAAAGAAGAAAAATCTCCCTACCCCCAGTATACTGACAGTGTACCTGAAATTCCCCCCTCTTATTATCGTGTCAATAGACAATAAATGTAATCTTTTAAAAATCTGAGATAGCATTTGATTTCCTCTCCTGAATGTAATTACAGGATAACCATTTCCATATGGGAGTTATTACAACAAGATTTTTTAAAATCCATCTTATAATAGTGCATTCATGTAGCTATAATGCACCAATATAATATGTTGTGCATGTTAACTTTTATTAGTAGAATAAATCGCATTTTTTGTATTGCAAACTGAATTATACTCTTACCCACATGCTTTCTAATTCTGCCAAGCAGTTCAATAAGCAAATGTAGCAAAGGTTCATCATTTTTCCACAAGACAAAAAAATTTGCTTTAGTTTAGGTTTATTACATCTTTTTGCACATTTCTTCTCCACATATTTAAGTAGTAAGCAAGTCTTGTCTAAATTTATTATTTCTCACAGAAAGGAATAATGCTATATCTAAATTGGGAACAGATATGTAATACTGCCAGAAGATGTTCTTCTGAGTAAGGATGTCTTTTCCTGTTTTTTACTAAGATTTTCAATGAAGAAATTAGCAAACAGAAAAGTTAGGTTTTTAATGACAAATAGCAATACAAAATCATGAGAGTTAGTAGAAACAACAACGTTTCTGTGATTTTACTTTTAACCTCAGTAACCATAATTTCTTTCTGAGGACATATGTAATGATCCAAACTATACTCAGCAACACTAGAAATCAGCTACATAATACCACCATGGGAGGGTGCGAAAAGCAGCAAGCCACTGAAACCAGCTACAGCATACAACTAACACAGAGAGGGTAAATAAGTAACATGTATTGTGAAAAATACACTTTCATTTGGCTTTAGTTGCATAAGCAAGAAACTGTGATAATAATATATAGCTGTTGTGTGCGTATATTCATATAAACAGAGGTGCGCACATGAATGCACTCTTGGTTGTACAGTCTTTTCTTTTTTTTGACAATCCTTTAAATGTATTTTCTTTTTTCTACCTGTAGTCACATTTAGACACTTCTGACTGTGCAATGAGGCTGAATAATGACATAGAACTACCTAAACATGCTGGGAACACTATGCTTCGTTTTGAGCCTCAATTTGCACCTTAATCATATCATTATATTCAGCAGTATCACATAGTGTATAAAACTTTCCATGTTTAATATTGTGAATGTGATTTAGAAATAAGAAGTAAGCAAGAAGAGTTCAGCAAAAGATAAGGAATTGAAAAAGCAATAATGAAACTCACTTTAAAAGAAACAAACTACCTTCATATATTAAAGGTGTAACATACTATTATATTTAATGTTGACACAAGGGTATAGAAAAAAAGGACAAAAAATTATTCCCATGGCATATAGTGAAAATGGAAGATGAACCTCTGCCTGTGAAAACTCACTATCATGGATCTGGATCACTTGGCCTCATCAAAGTCATAGGGGAGCTGAGGGGATTGATGTGAGATGCAGAATGAGGTAGTGGAGGAGCTGCATGTGTTCAAATAGGCCTCACAACGCACCAGCAGGATTTCTGTCCTGTAGTCGATCTCCTCTCAAGTTGGTATGGGAGGGATTCAAACACCTGGCTCTAACTACAATCCTACAAAGGTGCAGATCTCCACCAGGTCCTGGGCTGTAGCTGCCAGTAACCACGCAGGCATCTCAGATACCCTAACAGAACCTACAGTGGTGCTAGACACCTATATACAGGCAGGCAAACCCCTGTGATACCAGTAGTGTCCTCCACAGAGCAATTCACGCACCGAGATTATCCTAAATATTTACTGATTACTTGGAAGACAACATTAAAATCTTACTGAAGAAGATCTGCAGATGACATAAGGCTTGACAGACTTACTACTGAAAGACTGGTAAGCACTGAAAAGGTAGGCAAAGACACAGATCAGACAGTCTTTGGGGACAATCATTTAGTTTAACTAAACCAAGAAATGCCAGCAATGCATATATACTAGAGGGGTGACTATTCTGGAAAGCACTGTTAAAAAATTTGGGAGTCATAAGAAATAGTAAACAGAAGGCACTGTTTTTGCAGCTAATAATATCACATTTGGATCATAAACTTAGATATCTTTTACATATGGAGAAGTTATGTTAATCACTCATAAGTCCTTCTGTTCTCCCATGTTTACCAGACCTCCTTTCCAGGTGAGTCTGAACTCCCCCCTGCCACCTGAGACATTACCTCTCACTAGTTACATCTTCCACAGCTACCTGTATCATGACAAATTTAAGCTGTTAGTAACAAAATGTGCCAGGTACTTTGAGCTGTCACAAATATTTTCATAACAATAAGACTGCTTCTCATTTGCCAAGAAAAACCTGCTCTTTGCCCTCAGAATATTTAGTAGAAATGGCACTGAAATAAGGTCAACCTAGGTTTGGGGCCAATAGCGGGGGAAAAAAACTGCCTCTGACTAGATTAACTTTTAATGTCTGGCTCCTTTCTCTGGAATAGCCCAAATTAAATCCCAGGATGCAAACACAGCAGCATTTGTAGCTTTCAAGATCAATGTCAGGATATCACAAATGTTTCTTACTACACAGAAATTTCAGTTTGTATCTGAGCTGTTCCTAAAGCTCTACGCAGAATCTCCCCTCATTTCTCATAAATCACCTCCATGAATATGAAATAGGCTGTAGGATTAGAAAGTCATTTCATCACACTCCTCAGGCTGGAACAGAAGCTCTACTTGTCTGTAAGGTGTAAGGAATAAGCACGCTAATTAACTGGATTTTGCCAATATTTTGTTTGTTAATAGAACCAAACACTGTTCATCTGTATTTCTATTGAAATACTTAACAAAATAATATTGAATGTAAAATTTTGGTGCTTAACAAATTTGCTGAATGTAATTAACCACTTCCAGAATTTAAGAAGTGCACAAAACCTATGCAGGGGAATCTCTGAGAAATTTTATGACTTACCATTAATGTTAATAATTCAAGATTCTTCTCCAGACCTCGCCAAGTGAGCTTCATGCCCAGGTGTCTCCTAAGACTGCAAAGAGGAATGATTTCCTTTCCTGCAATGGAGTGGCAGCTGAATACCGCTCAAATGCACACACTTTTTTGTGAGCATGATCTGAACCATTTTCTCATTGACAATTAAGCAACACAACCATTCTTGTTCTGAAACAAATCCAGAGAAACACATCTAAGCTGACTTCTTTCATTGATGACTATATTTTTGGTGGCATGCAGACACAGCTGCCAGCGTTGCTGTGACCCAGAGGTCTGGTCTGCCTGACAGTACAGCAAGCATGCTCCCATCTTAACACTGGTGCTGTATCTTGCCGTGGTGAGCTGCCATTGACAGGTTTTGAGAATACGGAAGTGTTGATACTGTCAGACAGTTGCTGAACAACTGCTGAGTGCTCCTTCTGGTGCATGGTTTGGGCAGCTGGACTGGGAAGACCAGAAGGCATCTAGTGTGGGGACAGGAACAGCCTTTGTGGAGGAGACACAGAGTGGCTCTGGATTCACGAAACCAAGAGGCTGACAAAATCGCTATTGCATTGCTGTACATTTATGCAAAGATTTTGTGAGAATCCTTATAGTACTGGAGCTACTGGCCACTCTCCTGCCTGGTACCCCAGCTCTGCTGCACCAGGGGCTGCCAGAACAGCAAATTTCTAAGTTGTACAGGGCAGGTGTGATGCTGAATGGCTCTCTACGGCCCATCCTTTCCTGTGCAGTTACACTCCCTTGCTTCTGATGCCAAGAGGACGTGCCGTAACTATGCAGGAAAGGTCTCCAGAGCAGCTCATAGTCTTGATCTCTTATAAGTTATGATCCAGGGAACTCATCAACAGGGAATAAAGTGGAAATGAAATTGAACAAATCACAATCTAGTGAGATAATAATATAAATATAGAAGGTAAAAAGTGAGAGATAAAAGACAATTTAAACACCCTGATTAAGGTCTCCACGTACATGCCACTGTGTGTGTACCTGTATGCGTGTGCATGGATATACCCCAATACTGATCCAGAGGATTTGTGGGAGACAATCCAAAGGAAACAAATTATGGAAGCACAGATTAAAATGAAAAAAACATTAAAGGAAATTTAGTAAGGGTAACCCACTTCTCTGGGCGAAGTCGTGACAAACTCAAGAACAGATCACACTACAATAAACTCTGACTACAAGAAATACTCTGCAGACTGGATAGACACTCACACTGAGAAGCTCTCAAAATTAAGAAATTCTCTGTAGAGTAGGTGTGCTCCCACACTGAGTAATTCTTGGAAAAAAAATTATAACAAGAGTATCAAAATATGAAATTCAAAAATATACACATATCACAGAAAAAGAACAACATATGTTTCTGCAGAGCCATCCGCTGAGGAATATTCATCATGTGATTGTTTTCCATGTCCTGAGCTTTAGAGAACACTGTGAAAATTTACCCTTTCCCTGAGAAACTGAAAGTCCGTGTTACAAAACATAGGTGATATTTTGTTCACTACATCCCCAGACCTGGCAGGTAAATCATATACAGGATGTGCCAGGATGGGCAGGAGGCTGTTTGCTCCTGCAGACTCCAGATAGCAACCACGTCCCCTTGACTTCAGAAAGCTGCTCCTATCCAGGATGTTTCTGAAAGTCATTCCTTCACTGAAGGTGATACAGCCATGGTGAAACCCTCCCTCCACCGCTGTCAAGGGGAAAGTGGTACCTCTGCAGGGGCTGGCTTGCTCGTCCCTCCCCTGCTTCAGGTCCCTTCTTCTAGAAAGTTGCAGTATCAGCTTACAGCAGTGATACCAAACGGTTGCTAAAGGAAATCCCCAAACTACAAAGTCAATTCTTGATATAAATTCATTGACTAGACTGAGATAATACTTTAGTCTCTTATGTTCAGTATTTGCTGTAGCACATTTTCAACTCGTTTGTTCAATTGGAATTTTGGCCTGAGAGCTATCTCACCCATCTCTTGTTCACATCTGACAAGTCTCATGAGATCAGGTTAATAATTCACAGGAAAAGTTGGGTCAGCCTTTCCTTCGAGTAAGTACAAGTCATGTTTAACAAGTCTTTGGCAGCTGTGGAAAATGCTTTGTTTTCCTAATAATTTTAAAAACTTAATATTATTTTTGAAAGTATTTCTTTAGAGGAAGTCAATCCAAGACCATTTCCCTTGGTGTTTTCTCCTGTAAGTGGGGTGATATCTTCAAAGCTATCAAATAGAGTTTCAAGGGAAAGGCTTTTTATGAATCCTTTGATAACTGTATGTTTCATGATAATAAGAATACGGTATTTTATTCAGGGACAGGAGGAGTAAAAGCTCTCAAGAGGCTGCAGAAAATGTGGAATACCTTACCTTTTTCCAACATGTTTGGCAATTCGGATGCTGCAGTCACTGTCATGATTTCCATGTGTATAAACAAGTAGGTTTATGGGGAAATCAGGGAAGAGCTACATATCCCTTCTCTCTACTCTCCTTAGCTCTGCAGCATCAGGTAACCAACACTGTGGCTCATTATACATAAAATTTTTGAACTGTATTTTTACCACAGTAGTGGTACATGTATAACGTGAACACAATTACTACACGGAAATGTATCCTTTTGCAAGACAGAACTATACATGCTGTTGTAGAAGTATTTTTTTGTAATATTTTTGTACAGTCTTAATACCAGCAGAGCTATGTTAGTTCTCTCTCCTGTAATTTCGTACTAAAATCGTGTTAGCTACACAGATAAGTGAGAAAAGTTTGCATTCCTTTTTAAACAAAAAGATGAAAAAATCTAATAATAAAAAAAGAACTCTGTAGCAATACACAAGATATATCCTGGAAAGCCTGGGATTAATATGAAAAAGCTCTTGGCATTTGGTACACTTTGGCATCGTGCAATAGTCACTAAGGCTCTACTCTACACAATTTTCCTCTTGGGCATAGCAGGAATAATGCTACAGGACCGATGGATCTAGATGGAACAAGGTCTTTAGTAAGTGCATTACCTTTTTACAGGTCAATTTTTTTTCATTCAGTATAGGAGTTACTCAAAGCTTTGTTTATCACATAAAGTGAATTTGCTCCAATGAACAGAATAGGTAAAATGTACCATGATGTAAATTCATTAAGTACTTTCATGACATATGTATGACCTTTGTGGGAAATAGATCCATCTAAAGGTAGAAGGTATAAATACAGAGAAGAAATTTTTTAAAAAAACATTTGAAAGATGTTTCACTTTTCTTCCATATTAAATTTTTAAAATTTTCCATTGTCAAACTACAGTCTGAAGGGATCCCTTGCCTTTTAGACAGTTCTCAAATCATGTCAATGGTTAGCATTACAACCTGTTGGAAACATACAGTAGTAGCACATGGATTTTCCTTTTAATAACCTCCTCCAAAAAATGAGTTACTCTTCTAGTGAAAAATTAGACACATTTTGAAGCTCTGAGGAGCTCTGCGTGCTATTTTCCTACTTCTTGAAAATGAAAGCTACAATCAGAGCACTTAAGCAACTCAAGTGCCAGAGCCTTCCTTGGACATAAAGTCTAAAACATACTGCAGCAAGAGCTTGCTAATCTGCTTGCAAGTTCACACTAGCTTCTTACTGTTACTTTCAATAAGTGAAAGTCACTGCACAGGCTCCATAAAAATCAGATTTGCACAAGTTTAATAAGCCTCATTGCAAGTTATTTCTCAGATTTTCATGGTCTGGTTATCTTGGAAAGCATGTAGGAAAGAAAACAAAAACTCTCTCAAACCCTGCATTCTTGCAACAGCACAGAAAACAAATGCAAAACAGCAATTTCCTCTGCTGTAGAGAGAAGTCAACATTTTGCTCAGTGCAACGCTGTGAAAGCGTACATGGTGGGAAACACTTCTTTGTCATATAGAAACTTAGTGTTGTATTAAGAGATAAGCTTTTAATTAAATTGGACTTCCTGAGAAGCTGCTAAAGACTATATCACTGTTATCCTGCTGACGGGGCCATCAATTGTGGCACTGACAGCAAGTGAGTCTATAGCTCAGAGCCATGGAGTATTTTCCATTTAACCAGTATTCATTTCAAATTAAAAAAATGAACCCAGTTATGTTATACTTAAACCTATCACACCATTCCTGAATGAGACCATATGAATCATGTTAAAAATCAGTAAAGCTGTACAGCTAAAGGAAGCACTCGGAGACCATGCAAGTCAGAATGGCAGAATTAGACAATGCAGTTGTTTCGTAACATCAGCTTTTTACCTTATTTGTCATTTAGTTAGTGAACGGAAAATGAGAATGTGCAAGTTATGATCAAGTGTCAAGGAGTTACAGTAGCCCTTGCTAGTGACTGTTACTGAAAAAGGACAGTAAAGGTCATGGTTAGATGGTAGAAAAGCTTGATGTTGCTTGCACTACTGTAAACATCGAGAAGCTTTGAGATTGGAAATCAATGACTAGTGTGGTACAGATCTAAACCTGTGAGAAAACAGGTACCAGATACCCAAACAGAAAACAGCTCCACAGAACCGTTCAGACTGGGGTTTGCAGTTCTCTTCTTTGTGTTTCTAGTTGTGCTTTTGTTCTCTTTGAGTATTTCTTGAGTAATTATACTGCAGCAGATAGGCATCTCAAGTTTATATGTATTACTTAAAATATTTTGTCGATGTGCCTTCTTTATTGATATAAAAATATGGGAAATTATATTAAGTGTAGTTAGGAACCATAATAATGCCCATCTAATGTGCAATATAAGCTGTTTTTC
Source organism: Morus bassanus (assembly GCA_031468815.1). Lineage (NCBI taxonomy): Eukaryota > Metazoa > Chordata > Aves > Suliformes > Sulidae > Morus > Morus bassanus. The sequence goes on from CM062570.1 coordinate 11,102,056, forward strand.
TTCTCAAAGCTGACATACTTCCTTTGTTTCCCTTTGTTTGCTGGTTACTGCTATTTGCTGCTTCTGGTTTTATTTTCAATTAAAATTTCTTTAAAGAACAGACATCACTGTCTATGTTTGGTTTTGCTCTAACAAAACCAGCAGAACAAAATAAAAAGTTATGCAAATGCAAAGAATGAAAATTTTTTGTGCTTATTTTTTCTTCCTTCTAAAAGAAATTCTTGAATTTTTAAATACCCAGCTCTGGTACTAGCAGACTCAGAGACATGTTACTTTCAAGGTGCAAAGAGCCCCTACTCCACAAAGGAGCCTATAGCTCCCCACTGTGCCATATGAAAGTGGCTGCTTCCAACACAGATTCATAATCACTGCCCTCATGGAAGCTACACAGAGAGAGATGTGTGCTTTATTTCCAGAATGCTTTTCTAGTAAAAAAGCCTCAGGAGATGATGTAGTAAATATTTTAGTTTTCTTTGGTGCATAAAAACCTTTGATGGTTAAATGCCCCAGTAAGATCAAAGTATGCACAACCCATTATGTTATATTTCTGGATTAATTTCATATTGTTTGCTCCATCTATACTACCTCTTTCCATGACTGGTGCACAGAAAATGTATTGCCTCTGATTTTACTCACAATGTTCTAATGCCATTATGGCCTTATTCAATTGCTCCTTAAATAATCTTCGTAAGACCTGACTGTTGTTCCCTCTGTTAGAAAAATTGATATTGTCATACAAATTAGTGTATGACTCACCGTGAACAACGACAGTCTATTGACCGCATAGGTTGCCGGGCATTCTTAGATAATAGATGGTTTAGATCTCTTCTCACTCCTTTGACTTTAGAGAACATGGTTGTCATGACACAAGTTGACTTCATAGCAAATGATCTGAAAAAAAGCCAGAGAAAAGAAGTAATATTTCCAATTTATACAGGAAGCATTCACAGGGTAGTGTTGAGGTCTCCCAAGTCCAGGCCAATGACTTAATCTTATGTTCATTCCTCATCAGTAGAAGGTGGCTTAGTAAAGAAATATAGCAAAGAAAATACAGAAGTCTTTTGAAATTAAAATAATTGGATTCAGAGCTAATAAATATAACTTTACCTTCAAGCTTTTGCAAAGATCCATGCCAAAAACGTATTCTTTTTGAAGATAGTTTGATCACTGAATATACAATCTTTGGTGTTTTTCTTACCTGAAATATTTACAAGTTGTGAGTACTGCATACATGAAGACTGCAAATGATGCTTATGCATACTGCAACTTTGTTAGGATTTTTTGTACAAATCACATGCCATTTCCTCACTTATAAACTCCACTGAATTCAACACTGAGCAGTCATTTTGGGGAAGAACAATACAAGCTATGGAAAATATGATGATGATGTCACTGCACAATCTCCAGGCAACTGCCATACATGATATATTTGTAGCTTTTCTAACAGCTTTGTCATATTCCATTGAGTGTATTATAATTACTGTCATCAGTACCACAACTGCACTGAAAATAGAGCCAAATGCAATTTTCATGGGAGTCACTTCTTTCTCTGAAGGTGGGAAGAGTTTCATGGTCTTAGTCTTTTATTTCTTAAGATCATATTCTATCACTGGGATGAATGTGAGAAAACTATTTTGAAAATGAAGTTTAAAATAGCCTAAAGTGCTTGGATTTGGGTATGAATTCAAGAGATTGATACTAGAGAAGTATGCTTTTAAAAATATGGACCTTTATTTAATGTCCCATATATCTTTAAAAACAAACAAAATTACTGTGAACTTCTGAAAAGTAATGAACAATACTTCAGGCTCACTAGCAGGTGTTTTTCAGAAGATTTTCACTGGATTTTCAAAAGAGCTAAATATTCAGGTCTTAGTAACACACAAGTGCTCAAGTGTTCAGTATTTTGAGATTCAGAAAGGGGAAGTGGTTTTAAGCACCTGTTTTAGGATCTCCCTAGCACAGGTAGGCAATCTCTGGACTATGAAAAGCAACATAAACAGGCTCTGCTAATAAGCATGGCATATTCAGTAGTGTAGTTTTATTTTATCTAACATTTTGCTGAAACATGAAATAGTAGAAAGCAAGCATCTTTTTATTGTACTGTTGTTAAACAAACACCAGTTGTCTTATCAGCCAATAATTTAGTACTGTTACATTTCTATTAGTTTTAAGCAAGTAAGATTCAAGAAACACCTTACTTCTCTTATTTGAAAGAGAAATTATTTGTTCACTTGTGATAACTATTTATGAATAATTTAGAAGCACATGATATGCGCATTTATTTCAGGACTTTTTAAAAATGGTAGTCCATGAATATTCTCATACTGGAATCATATCAATTACAGAAATTTCTCTGTGTGTCCCCTGACTAGAATTTAATGAACAATCACTGTCATGAGCTTCCTAAAATATAGAATATAGAAATTTATTAAATGAAAATGTAAACCTGAGTCAGTAAGTATATAACATGTGGTCATTTCCATCATTTTTTTCCAGTTCTAGGACTGCAAGAAAAACCTAAGAACAGTATTTGCTTTTCCATGAAGTAATTTGATTTCATCTTACTCATATGTCTGCAACACATTCCTATAATTTTTTATAGCCTGTATATCACAACCACTCTTCTATTACAACAATACAAAATGGTTTCCAAATATATTTAAGGCTTTAACTTTTATTGTATTCTTCTTGATTTCCAAACATAATTTTATTTCACAGTACATTACTTTCTATTACACACTTTTGTACTTTATCATTAATACCCTTTCATTATTTCAATAAACGAAACTAAATGTAGTGTTGGCTGTTTGGCTCCATGCTTCAGTAATCTCACCATGCATCAGACAGCTGTAGGACAATCAAATAAATGACTGCAACACACCATTGTTTTAATTATATTTATTGATTCAAGGGTGTTTAAATCCTTGGTTTTTTCTTGAACAATAATGTATTTGTGTCTATAAATTGATTAATGGATTGCCATCTTTATCATGCAATAACCAAATCTACAGCTGATTAAGTAAAGCATTTCTTGTACAAATTAGCTAAATTATACATGCCAAACACATCACATTCCCCATTTAACAGAAGCAGCCACTTGCCAGGAAATCTTTTTATCATTAGCTCTTCTCAAGTGTGATACAGCTGTTAATGAAAGAGCAGGACACTTCAAAGAGGCAACATTGTTAAATGCAGCTGAGCATCCTACATGGGCATTGTGTTGTAATACGTGTGGTGCCCTTCGGATGTTGTGCAGTGTACATTACTTTACACCACACTAGTTAGTGGAGAAGCTTACATTTCACAGAATCACAGAATGGTAGGTGTTGGAAGGGACCTCAGGAGATCATCTGGTCCGACCCCCCTGCTTGAGCAGGTACACCTAAAGCAGGGGGCACAGGACCACATCCAGGTGGGTTTTGAATATTTCCAGAGGAGACTCCACAGCCTCTCTGGGCAGCCTGTTCCACTGCTCTGCCACCCTCACAGGAAAGTTCTTCCTCATGTTCAGGTGGAACTTCCTGTGTTCCAACTTGTGCCCATTGCCCCTTGTCCTGTCATTGGGCACCACTGAAAAGAGTCCAGTCCCATCCTCTTGACACCCACCCTTCAGATATTTATAAGCATTGATAAGATCCCTGCTCAGTCTTCTCTCCTGCAGGCTAAACAAACCCAGGTGTCTCAGCTTTTCCTCATTAGAGAGATGCTCCAGTCCCCTGATCATCTTTGTAGCTCTCTGCTAGTCTCTATCCAGTAGCTACCTGTCTTTCTTGAACTGGGGAGCCCAGAACTGGACACAGCACTCCAGATGTGGCCTCACTAGGGCAGAGTAGAGGGGGAGGATAACCTCCCTCGACCTGCTGGCCACACTCCTTTTTATGCACCCCAGGATATCATTGGCCTTCTTGGCCACAAGGGCACAGTGCTGGCTCACGGTCAACTTGCACTCCCAGGTCCTTCTCAGCAGAGCTACTTTCCAGCAAGTCAAGCCCTAAACTGTACTGGTGCATGGGGTTGTTCCTCCCCAGGTGTAGGACCCTATACTTTTGTTTGCTGAATTTCATTCGGTTCCCCTCGGCCCAGCTCTCCAGCGTGTCCAGGTCTCGTTGAATGGCAGCACAGCTTTCTGGTGTATCAGCCACTCCTCCCAGTTTGGTATCGTCAGCAAACTTGCTGAGGGTACACTCTGTCCCTTTGTCCAGGTCACTGATGAACATGTTGAACAGTACTGGACCCAGCACAGACCCCTGGAGAACACCACTCGTTACAGGCCTCCAACCAGACTCTGCCCTGTTGATCATGACCCTCTGAGCTCTGCTATTCAGCCAGTTCTCAATCCACCTCACTGTCCACTCATTTAACCCACACTTCCTAAGCTTACCTACAAGGATGTTATGAGAGACAGTGTCAAGAGGCTTGCTGAAGTTGAGGTAAGCAACATCCATTGCTCTCCCTTCATCTCCCCAGCCAGTCATGCCATCACAGAAGGCTACCAGGTTGGTCAAGCATGATCTTCCCTTGGTGAATTCATGCTGACTACTTCTGATAGCTGCCTTTTCCACTACATGCCTGTAGGTGACCTCTAGAATGAACTGTTCCGTCACCTTTCCAGGGATGGAGGTGAGGCTGACTGGCCTATAGTTTCCCAGGTCTTCCTTCTTGCCCTTTTTGAAGACCTGAGTGACACTGGCTACCCTCCAGTCCTCGGGCACCTCTCCTGCCCTCCATGGCCTTTCAAAGATGATGGAGAACAGCTTAGCGACAGCATCCACCAGCTCCCCCAGCACTCATGGGTGCATCCCATCGGGGCCCATGGATTTGTGAGTATCCAGTTTGCCTAAATGATCTCTAATTCAATCCTCCTCAACCAAAGCAAAGTCTTCCTTTCCCCAGATTTTCTGTCTCCCCTCTGGGAGCTGGGATACCTGAGGGCCGGGATACCTGAGGGCCAGCTTTAGCAGCAAAGACTGAAGCAAAGAAGGCGTTCAGTAACTCTGCCTTCACTGTGTCCTGTGTCACCAGGGCACCCACCTCGTTCAGCAGTGGGCCCACAGTTTCCCCCATCTTTCTTTTACTGCTGATGTGTTTGAATAAGCTCTTCTTGTTATCTTTGACATCCCTTGCCAGACTTACTTCCAAGTGGGCCTTGGCCTTCCTCATTGCATCTCTGCATACCCTGACAATGTTCCTATATTCCTCCCAAGTGACCAGTCCCTTTTTCCACATACTGTAAACCTCCTTCTTCCACTTGAGCTTTTCTAGAAGCTCTTTGCTCATCTGTGTGGGTCTCCTGGCTCCTCTGCTTGACTTCTTCCTCATAGGGATGCACCGATCTTGAGCTCGGAGGAAGTGGTACTTGAGTATTGACCAGCTCTCTTGGACCCCCATACCTTCTAGATCCCTAACCCATGGGATTCCTCTAAGCAGGTCTTTGAAGAAGCTGAAGTTAGCTCTCCTGAAGTCCAGGACTATAATCCTACTTGTTGTCCCACTTCTGCCACGCAGGATCCTGAACTCCACCATCTCACGGTCACTGCAGCCAAGGCTACTCCCAACCCTCACTAGACCTTCTTTGTTAGTATTTGGTCCAGCAGCACATCTCACCTCATTGGCTCCTCCTCCACCACCTGTGTCAAAAAGTTATCCTTGATTCTCTGCAGGAACCTCCTGGATTGTGTGTGCCTTGCACACAAGAAATAAATTTCCTTTATTTTTACTAAATACATCATCTCTCAACACAATTTTAAAAAAATGAAAATTTGATTTACAGTGTATTAAAAATACATGCATGCTCAGAGCCAGCTTGTAATTAATTCCTTCACTTGGTCCGACTAATTTCAGCTTGTAAGAGCAACTTCTTAACAATGTGAGCAGAAGATGTGAGAAAAAACATTCTTCTCGCCACCAGAGCAGCTCATTTTAAGAGCTCAAGAAAACTTGCTCTCTCCTTAAGAAAGCCATTGTTTCAAGTAGGTACAGGATCCCTTTCTGCTTTGCAAGTGAATTCTGCTCTTCAGTGGTCTCAGCTCCAACTCACTGACCTCTGTACATGGTAACCTGTCTGCCGTTACCACATCTCATCTACTTCTTGGAGAAGCAGAGGCAAACAAATTTTTTCTTCCTGATCATGAGGAAATCAACAAAGTCATTACAGAGGTGGTTTTGGCTGCGATAGAGTTAATTTTCTTCATAGTAGCTAGTAAGGGGCTATGTTGTGGATTTGTGCTAAAAACAGTGTTGATAATGCAGAGATGTTTTAGTTGTTGCTAAGCAGTGCTTACACTAGTCAAGGACTTTTTCAGCTTCCCATGCTCTGCCAGGTGCACAAGAAGCTGGGAGGGGACACAGCTGGGACAGCTGACCTGAGCTGACCCAAGGGATATTCCATACCATATGACATGATGCTCAGCATATAAAGCGGGGGGAAGGAGGAGGAAGGGGGGATGTTTAGAGTGATGGTGTTTGTCTTCCCAAGTAATCGTTACACGTGATGGAGCCCTGCTTTTCTGGGGATGGGTGAACACCTGCCTGCCCATGGGAAGGAGTGAATGAATTGCTTGTTTTGCTTCATTTGAATGCATGGCTTTTGCTTTCCCTATTAAACTGCCTTTATATCAACCCATGGGTTTTCTCACTTTTACTCTTCTGATTCTCTCCCCCATCCTGCTGTGGGGGAAGTGAGCGAGCGGCTGGGTGGTGTTTAGTTGCTGGCTGGGGCTAAACCATGACAAGAGGCCACCCAAGGACACAGAGTGGGTGATGAAGTTCCTGTGGTAATCATCTTGTTCAAGGCAGCACATTAATATCCAAATTTCCAGACTGTTGAAGACACTGTAGTTTGTAAAGCAATCTTTTGGCAGTCTTGCGTAAGCTCTGGTGGGACACTGATTGAAACTAAAACTTATGTCTCCAAAATAATGCACTTCTGTCTATAAATGAGTGGATTCCCAGTTTTTTCATACAATGATTGCATCCATAACAGGTTACTGAATGTGTTTCTTGTGCCATTCAGCCAAATTGCCCATGCCTCAGGTGTTTGCTGACCAACACTGCAAAGCATGGCATACACTAAAATGCCTAATATATATCCCATAAGGGGGAGATATATATATATATAAGCACATGCCTCTGAAGTTGACTCAAGATTGGTATGCTATACGTATATTATTATATATATTTTGGAGAAATTAATAAATACACACATACCTATGGCTTGTTTATATTTAGTTACAAAGCTGCAAGAATAACAGTATGTATCTGCACTGTTCCAAAGGGAATACTTTGAGATATTTTCTTTCAAGATGATGGAAGAATATTTAATTCCAATTTAGAAGATCCTCCACATGTTTCTTAGCTTGTGTCACTGTGCATAATAGAAGTGATTGTGGCTGGAGAGCACGTGGCTAATTCCAGTGATATAACTCAAAGGAGCTCAAACAGCATGCTAAATTTCAAAATGGGATTTTGCATTAGGCATTGCTCAGAGACACACCAATATCTGAAGGTTTTGGTTTTTTTTTAATTATAAAATATTTCTGATAGTTCTACTAGAAATCTGGCCAGGAAAAGAGACAGTAAAAATATTTACATCTACTGTTCACCAAAAAAAAAAGAGGACACCAGATATTTTAGGAAACAAACATGAAGAATGTTGTTACTGACTGACATAGTTTTACAGAAGGAACAAACAGCAAAGGACAACAGGGTTGAAGAGAGCAGACTGCTCACAACCTAGCAAAAAAGCACCCATTATGTGATGCACTTAAAGGAACAGCTCAAAGGTGGCTAAGTATAAAAAAGTATAGCTCAATCTAAAATTAGGGCTAGGTATTGTATGTTAATCAACAAAGACATAAGTTGTTCCAGCTTGGCAGCTCATAAGGTATTAATCTGTTACCTAAGAGAGACCTGTAGCAGGTAAGTATTTCTGCAGAATGTAGAGAGTGACACACTTGTATCTTTAAATTTACCAAAGAACATACAGTAACTCTTTTTAGCCAATTTTAATTGTGTATGTCATGCTGTCCATATCTCATACAACTCATACTCATTAACATAGAAAGTAGCATTTTGGGGAACCTATCTTAAAGTTTTTATAATTGTGTCATCCACAGTTAGCAGCTACAGTGCACATTCTTATAATTTCACCTGTATTATTAACCAGCTCTAATGCTAATATGAGATTAACAATGGGAGTGGAAATATTCATTAAATTATAGGTTGTTTTGGTTGTACTAAAATTACTTTTGACCACAGTAAACAAACCAAACATCAAAAAAATTTTCATAAGTATGTTATTCTAAAAAATGTGAATAAAAAGGGAAATTAAGACCAGATACTATGGCTATAAAAAGAATAGTAGAGTTCCATCCCTGAAAATAAATATCTGTTCATAAGCAGGATACTTTTTCAGATTAGCAGTCATACTACAGGGGGAGAAAGTGTTATCTGAAGAAAGCCTGGGAGAACAGCATTTTTTTATAAGGCTATTAATGAGGCTGCATCTCTTACTCATACGCGAGCAATGATATATGAGGAACTGTGCTGACCAAGGCAGCAGGTTAAAATAAACTATGCATTCAGTAAACAATTCTGCCTTAGCCTTTATTGTCATTCACATTAGTATTACAGCAGGTTAGAATTTGCAGTTGCCGTGGGGTGTTGTGTTTGTGTAACAAAAGGGACTCCCCAAAAAACACTTTCATTGGCCTATAGAAGGAAAATAGGATGCAATTCTTAGCCACAGCATGCAGTCTGACTATGCCACAATGAGGGAACTTGGTGCTTACTCTTGCAACTGTACAGTTTGCCAGATGCATTAGTGTTCACTCTTACAGGCTGTAAGGTTTTATCAATTTAGAAAGTTAAAGTGAATTTGAACTTGAATAACTGTAAACTTATTTTAGGCACTAAATAGGCTTGGCTAGTCAAGTCAGACAAAATCACAGGAAGTTAACTTGAGCATTTTGTTCATTCAAAGTGTAATTCTTTGAGCAGTTCCCTCTTGCGATGACAAAAAAGCCAGGGATGGGACAATTACCAATACTTAAAGTCTAGGGAGAGCCTTTAGGAGAGTATAGATGTTTCTCTGAAAAATAATTGTTTCAAAATCTAGATTTTGTAACACTTGAAAGATAGGTCTATATCTGAGACATTATTGCTTCCGTAAGTCCTGCCTAGCAGTGAAACAATAATTGCTGAATTTCAGAGAAAGGGGCAACTCTGCTTTCCAAAGTCAAGTCAAGACAAAGTTTAATATATGTGATTTCCAGGTTTGACTCTCAGAAGTTCTCTTTGAAATCTTTCTCTATCTGCTCTTTGAGCCAAACGATGCTGCTCTGGGTGCACAAAGCAATAATTAAGCAATTAGTGAATACGGTTACTTCAGCGATGGGCAATACTCAATGAATGATAGAAGAAGAGATAAAGCACAAAATCAGGCTCTGTGTATCTAAGGTCATTGCATTCCCACTATCCCTTAGATGTTTTATAACTCAACATGAAAACGAAAGAATACGCACTAATGATACTTAATTGGCTGTTCAGCACATACATTAAGTGCCTTTTCCCATTTTCTAGCTAAATTTTCACTGGATTTTTTGAATGGTAGAATCACATAGAAGCTGTTTCTTTTTCATTTCTTACTATTAAACTTCTGGACTTTGATGTATTTTGTCTTTGACACTGCTTTATTGGGGTTTGGTGGTGGGGTTTTTTAAAAAAAATTTTTTTAAGTCCAAATACCTAATAGCTAAATCAATACTTTTCAGTGAAACATGAAAATCAGAAGTATAACTGCAATGTAATTTTATGCAAACAGCATATTAAACTTACCAGTGATTCCAGCTGTTAATCTTAAGATGTGTATATTTAACATGTGATTGTGGGTAACAAGCTCCCAGAAGATTCCAATCAGTTTCTTCCTTTGTAATTCTTCTTAAGGGACTATGCACCATTATTATACCTGGAAAAAGAAGAATATAACAGTAATCCTGCACAAAATCTTCCTTCTTTCACTAGCAAACAGCAAGAAGTAGTAAAATATGCATCTGATGTATTTTCACCTATATTCAATGCAGAGGCACGTAGCTGTACTAGCAGAAAGTTTGTTGCAGTGACTTGTAAACTTCTGAAATTCTTCTGTCTCTGTGCATGATTCATATACAGCTAATTCTTCATGGACAAACAGCTAGGTCTTGCAGCAGTGTTCCTTCACATTTGTTTTAAAAGGCTATAATTCATATTTATTGAAATATTTCCTGACTTCCTCCCTAAAAATTTTCCAGAGAAGTGCTACATACATGCCTCACAACCATATTTCTACCTGCCTTTGTAGCGCAAGCTACAGAGTTTCAACAGTTGTTGTGGGTCAGTGCTGGCCAGCAGCTAAGCATCCATACTGCTGCTGACTTCTCCCCAGCTCACCACCCCAGTGGGACAAGGGAGAGAATAGGAAGAGCAAAAACCAAGAAAACTCATAGGTCAAGATAAAAGACAGTTTAGTAAGCAAAGGAAATGGAAAAAAAAATGATGCAAAGGCAATCAGTTACCGCCTCCTACAAGCAGACCGATGCCCAAGCCAGTTCCTGAGCTCCAACAGACCCTCCTAGCTGTATTGCTGAACACAATGTGATCTGGCATGGAATACCCTTTGGGCCAATTCAGGATAGCTCTCCTGGCAGTGTCCCATCCCAATTTCTTGCCCAGCCCAACCCAACCTATATGCTAGAGGAGACAGAATGAGACAAAAAGAAATCCTTGATGCTGTGCAGGCACTATTCAACAGTAGCCACAACACTGGTGTGTTACCACCGTTTTACACAAATCCAAAACACAGCACCTTACAGGCTACCATGAAGAAAGTTAACTTAATTCCAGTCAGACCCAGCACAGCAATGCATCTGAATAATGTGGCCTATTGTATTCATTTTCCCTGAAACTATTACACCTACTTTATGTTCTATTTTAAATACCACAATGTATTCTGAGAGGCTTTTTTTTTTTATCCTCCCTACAAGCTCACTATAAACTTGAAAATACAAATTGTATTTATACATCAACACAGCATGAAAAAGGCTCTTAAAAAATTACAAGCCAATGCTCAATTGCTGACTACAGGTTTTACGCTGCACTCCAAAGAACAATTACTAGATTTCTCCCATCCATTCCTGAGGAAAAAAAAAAAACCAAACCACCAAAATTTCCAGAGCTCCTGAACATTTGTATCCAATAGGAAGAACATCAGAAACAAAGTTAACAGCAGCAGTATATTTTTGCATTATATAGTGTGACATACAGAATATTAAAATACTTTCTGTCTTTGAACCAGCTGAAGCTGGTACACTTTGTTTTTAATTAGACATACTATAGCATTCTGCTTCTAGTAGTGTTAAATAATCTTTGCCATAACCTACTCCTGACTGTAAACTGAATACAAATATGTTCCCTGCTAGGCACTAAAACAGTGTGGAATTTTCCATAATACTTTTCCAAGGAGATACACAAGGTCCTTTATACAAGAACAGACAAGGAAAAGCAGATAATGTTGAACTTCGAATTCCCAAAGCAGTAATATACATGTGGAGGGGGTGGTGGCTGCCTGAAGGGCCCCTCCATGCCTGTCCCACGGGACATGAGCTCTCAGGATACGGGTCCTAGACCAACATGAGGGAGTGAACGTGCCAGCCGTTTCTGACTTGAGTGGGATGGGAATCATCTGAATGATCTGCAGACCCGGTCAGAGTCCTGTCAATATTCACAGCATCTTTACTTTCAATACAAGAAATACTGCCACTGTTTTTCTTTCACATTTCATTTGTTAGATTAAGTCTATAGTTTGGAAGACACATGGTGTTTACGACCCTCCCCCTGATCCCCCCCCCCCAAAATACTTTGTTCAGACTGTACTTACTCGGTTTGAAAGGCAGATGCCAGATAAAGAGGAATGTCATGTTTAGTTTCCCAGATAATTACTACAATTATATAGAAACGTTTAAATTAAACAGCTTGGCAAAAGTAGGCAGCATCTACCTATTTTACCTAGCCAGTTTAAAACCTGCAGCACTAGTAGTATCCAGCGTTCCCATCATGTCATGTCTCTAGTAAAAAGGAAGGAAAATGATGAGAGTAGGCTAATGTGATACCCCAGCCTGCTCTTCCTATTTCTTCTCATTCTTCCTTTGAATGGGATAGCTTTGTTCTGACTGATTCTTTTGGAGATTTTAGCATTTCTGCACCTTCTTTGAAACAAGAGTGAATTCAGCCCAACAATGAAACAGACAGAAAAGAAAAGGTCGAATAACAAGGCACATAGATTTAATTTAGATTTTAATTTAGATAAGATACTGATTATTTTCTCAGACACGGGGCTTCATGATCCTCAATCTGGAGCAAAATGCAAGGGCAATTATGGAGGTCCTAAACAAACAAATTCAACAGATTTCCAGAGAAGTCTTACAAACTTCTCAGCATTGTTATTCTCTTTCATGGCAATGTTGTTAAAAACAACCCTGCTGACAAGGAAATGTGCTATGAATGAACAGAAAGATCTCTGCTTTGTCACACATAAAAGGTGCCCTCCACGCATTCCTGATTATAAAGGGGTATAGTTCAGGAACCACACAGTTCCTCAGTAATAACGGCAATGAAAATATGAAATACTCATTACATGAAAATATTAAATACTCATCATATCTTGCAATTCCTCAATAGCTTACAGGAATTTTTGTTTGGAGATATAGGTATGCCACATCCCTTCCCTCAGTAAGAAAAGAAACATAAGGCTCCACATTAATGCATAAAAAAGCTCAAGCACTGTGCCGCTAACTTTGACATCCTTTCCCAATCCCAGCTGCCCCAAACCCTGGAAAAGTCCTTTATACTCCTAGAAGAGTGGTTACGATTTCAGTAACCTCCAGAGGCTGTGTATTGGTTACCCAGTATCTTAACAGTACCTCATTATTCCCTCCTGTACCCTCCATACCCTGAATAGCAGAGTGAAATCCTCCACCTGCCCTGGAGCACAATAGTCCTTTTAAACCATTCCATCCCCTGAAGAGGTTTAAGGAAAACATGACAGGAATAACTGGAAACAAGTGTACACTACTTTTAAGAAAAATGCGAAGAAACATCCCTGAATAACCCAGATTACAGAAATAATGAGAACAGAAATCACCATTACCTCTTGGACTCCACTGTAAACAACATACCAAAGAAAGAGGGAAGGAGAAGACAGACAGCAACGCAGTCCTCACCCATAGCTCTTACTACCCAAGGTGTCCATAATATTGTTTCACATTGCATCAAGGCTGAATGTGTTCTTTAAAATCCACTTCCAACAGCTGAGCAAGGTAAATATTTTTGTAAATTGCTTACAGAGATTTCAAGAACGTTCACTGTTTGCCTGGGAACAATTCTTTTTTTCCAGACTGACTCATCACATACAGGATTTTTTCATGTTTGTATATAAGACTGCAGACAAGATATTTCTGTGTCAACAGCATTGTACCAATCATAGGTGAATAAATATTGTTACTGAATGACTGATACATAACATTTTTTAAGGCTGGGCTTGGCTTCTTCATTAGTCAATTAGAGCACCATCATTTGAAAAGCTAAACCACATCACAAGAAAATAACAGTATTTTTAAATGGATTTTAATAATCTCAGCCTCATTATGTAGCAACCTACTTCTAAGCTACTCCATGACGCCACCTGGAAAACAGGAGATGGCACAAAGCAGAGCACACTGAAAACTGCCTTTGAGTTCAATATTGACAAACATTGGTGACAAAATGCAAAACTGAGCAAAAGGAATTTGAATTCGGGATTTGGAATAACTTAATTGAATATGTTGCTGTACTGATAGCACTAGTGCAATCACAAGAGCAAGTCAGCATTAGAATGGAAGACGTCTACTGAAGTGATTGGTAGAAGTGAAAAAGATGGAATTTTAACACTGAAGTAGAAGCCATGAAACAAATACAAGGTTGAGAACAAAACTAAGTTAATTATTTGAAACAATTAAGTAAACCACAGTATGCAGCTGCATCTTGACATCTCATATACTTAGTTGTTATTTTTGGCAAGTGTGAGACAAATGTATGTGGCTTAGATATTTTAAATTGACATCTGAACCCACTAATCTCAACTGCTTCTACTTTTAATTTTTTTTAGTAAGATATAATTTTAAAATTTGTTTTATGATTTGGTTTGGTTTATGACACTGTAGAAAATTAACAAAACTGTCATTTATGTGACAATAATTATTAGACTTATATAAGATTATAAAAGTAGAAGCACACAGCCATTTAGCTGCATGATAGCACCCATATAATTTTTTGAAAGCCAACATTGAAATATGTGGAATAGGCTTATGATTTTTTCCAAACATGAAAGACACAGACCTTTGGGGAAAAAAAGAAATATTTTGATGATTGAACTCTGTAAAATGCAAACAGAGGGAGTCAACTGAAATGACAGCTGTTTATACAGCATCTAAGGCACTTTCTGTTTAGCTCTGTTTAGCTACTGAGAGTTGACATTTCAAGTTAAGTAGTCAATAGCTAGGATGTCCCTCCATTTTAGGGGGAAATACCCTAATTTTCACATTTACACAAACAAGAAGCCTTCTGTATGTTAATCAAAGTGTGCAGTTTCACTGGTGTGAGCAGTGGCTTGTATGTGAATGGGGTGAGACCCTGGGTCTTCCTTATCCTTTCCCAAATACACGGAAAGTACTGTAAACAAAACTGAAAATTGAGTGGTTTTAAATTTAAGCCTTGGCAAGTGTTCTGAACCATTGTATTTAAAATAGATGAATAAAAGAACTGATCAAGACTACGATTTTTTTTTCTAGAAATAGGCATAGAAATAGTCACACATGAAAATATATAATAAATAACAGTCTTGCCAATGCTTACTTGAATTTGGGTTTCATTTAATAGCTTATGTTATCTGCAAAACACAAATGTACACAGAAAAATGCATAGCAGTTATAATGAAGTTAAAATGACTCTTTTGTATTAGGACTTGAAGAGGGAGAAGGAAATATACATATATTTCATGATATATATACATATGTATTGAAATACTACACACATATTGAAATACTACTATAGCAGACAAGGTAGATAACAGTATGAGAAGAAAGTTTCTGCTCCCTTATATTTGTCTTTTATGGTACTGTATATCTCACTGTTGGCTGATTTCTGGATTGACAGCTATAGACAAAGAATTGTAAGCATACTTGGCACAAGCTCTTAAAGTCTTACCCTGAAAATATGAACCTAAATCAAAAATATTAGGTAGATCACAACATAATTCTTTCCAATTAAAAGTGCTAAACCTCACTTAGACATTTTGTCTTGTGGAATAATCAAGTCAATTCATAAATGATTGAAGCCATGTGAAGGAAATACTGATGTAAATGCTTACTGCAGTGTTGGAGGCACATTGTTGATTGCAAGGTCAAAGTTGTGTTGTTCTGAGCTCTTTCTCTTCCCGTTGAGGTCAGAGGGAATTGAAGTACCTGAGGGGATTAAGAATCAAGTACCATGGCCCAGTTCTCAGCGGACCCAAGATGTAAAGTTGAGATCCTGCCTGTTTGTGCCTGGATCTGAACTTTTTTCAGTTTACAACATCTGACCTTTATGCTTCACACGGTGGCTACTGCAGAGAGACTGAACCGTGATATTTGGATCAGATCAGAAACTGCCCCAAAGGTGGGCAGCAGCACAGAGTTGGTATGTCAGTCTGAGGCCATCTCCTGTTTCAGGTGATTTGGGACTGTAAAAACAATTCCTTCTGAGGGGAGTAAAAAAAGGGCGAGATAAAGATGTACAAAAGAGATGAACCGCAAAAATCATACCTGAGTGGTATAAAAATGAATCAGTGGTGGGATTTGCAGTGCCAAACTGAAAACGCAGTTTCACCTGCACATACAGCACCCTGTGAATGGCTTCCAGAGGTGGCATCCAAACCAGACCAACGCCAGAGAAACTGCAGCCATCTAAAAAGAGAATGGGAACAAGTAGTGCCACAAGTCTCATCCCCAGCCACAGCTGCTGTTTCAACACCGCAATAAGATTTCTGCAAGAGCCAGGCTTGGAGCCCCCTTTCCAGAGAGACTTTGGATCTTCATTGTACTATAGAAACAGTGCTCCAGAAATTGAATTTTGTAATAATAATAATAAAAATAAACCAGATTACGTTCCTGACTCTCAGAGATGGGGACTCTTGCTGGGAATTATCCAAACTGCCTGTACCATATTAAAAGGAAAGGAGCATCAAGATTGCCCCACTCAGCCAAGAGATTTATTCAGTGAATTTCCACACACAGAACAACTTCAGCATTAAAATCTAACTCTTCCAGTGATGCCTGTTTCAGACCCAAAATGCAACTCAGAGAGAAAAAAATTCAAGCAAATACCTCTTCTGGAAATTCAGCTTCAGCATCCTCCAGTCAATGCGCTGGAGTTACGCATCTCATTCGCAGGCTCCGCAGATTCCCACTCATACCCAGGAAACAGAGGCATGCAGACAAGGTTGCGATATCACTCATGGCAAGTGCCCTTCCCAAGGTACTCCTTAATTTTATGAGTTTTACCCCTTTTTGATAATTTAATAGTAGCATATATGGGGAGTGGAGTGGGGTGGGGGTGGTGAAACCACAAACCAATAACCTGTTTTTTCCCCCAGTTTTTGTCTTTCAGAAATACTGCTTTGAGTGAACAAATCTTTGTTCTTCTTCCTAAGCTAAAGATTTAATGGCATATATGTTCAGAAAAGGTGACTGAAAGAACAAAAATGAAAGATCAGCAATCCTATTCACTGTTCACTTTACACCACTCTCAGCTGAAGCAAGTTATTATCACCCTGGTAATATGTGAGATTAGTGTTAGGAAACATTTTAGGGTTGTAACCTCAATTCAGCTAGACCAAAGTTTTTTTTAAAGCAAAGAGCGTATTTTCAAAGAATTTGTGGGAAGCTAGTTCATTCTATAAAATGAAAATGAATCCTCACATTTCCATTAAGTTAGAGGTAATATACATCACATTTCCATCAGGTTTTACCTTTCTTTTGTAAGTAAATATCTTCTGCCTATGGGTTTATATAAAGCAATGTTTGCTCATAAAGGGTAGGTGTTTACCTTATCCTACTTATGAAGTGAAGTAGAAAAAAATTGCCCTGAAGATGTGTCTGAAGCTCCTCATGATGTCTAGCCTGGGGTTTTGCAATCTGTTCTCCTGTTTAATATTTCAGTAAATATCACTTTGTTTCACCTAAAGCAAGACAAATTCCAGTCTCCACTGCAATTGATGGTTGCCAGGGGGCACGTATAAAACATCAGGTGTGAGAGAGTGCTAAATCATGAGCCTATGGAATTAATGTCAACATCTAACTTCTTAGCAGATGGAAAATGCTGCAATAAGGCTCCATACACTGTCTCCTCTCTTAAAGGTTCAGTCTGTTAATGGGACGATATGCTACTGAAGTACTTCCAGATCAAGTATGTACAGCTATAACTGTGTCATCTTCGCCGTTAAGTCCCCTCCATTTCACGCCCAATGTTTCGTGATGCATTTCTATAGCACACAAACCCCTTCTGACCATCTACACATTTCTGAGAGACAGAACGCTAGAAAGTACTGTCATAAATATTACCCTAATTTAACACCACCAAAAGCTGTGACAAACTGTAAGAGCTTTATTGATTTCAATGCTAATCTACACAAGCACAGGGTCTAGCATATTGACTTCTGTGATGACCAAGTATTTCTAATTTCTCCCAGGAGTGCTCTAATTTCTAGGACCTGCTCTGTTGGAACTGATCTTCTTAATTCTGATCAATGCCCCATGATATTTTTAGTTCCCAACTCACTTCTTCAATATCTCCTACCACATGCATGAGAATGATAACTTAAGACTGATTTCTAGGAATAGTTGTATATACATCTTGGTTACATATTTTCTAAAAACAGTTCCAACAAGTGAAGTTTGATCAATGTGTGTTCATGAAAGCTACAGACTATAATTGGGACAAACTCTCAAATACAAGACAAAATTCTCACATTTTTAATTTAAGTGGGATAAACTTTTCTAAGTCTCTCCAACATTTGAAGCAGATCAGCTACAGCATTTTCTTTTATTGTATATTATATTATAAGTATATTGTCAACCAAAGACTTCTGATCAGATTTGCATCAGACTTTGTCCAAATCTTGAAGAAAGAGCTTGGTACCAGTTTTCCTCCACAGAAATTTTTAAGTGATCTCTCACATTTTAACAATTCTATAATTACCTTTTGTATAGAAATACAGTTAAGAGGACAGACTCAGCTTGTTTCTGAAGGCTTAATATTCACAAGACTTTTTTCCTTAGTCTGTTGATGGCCTGGGATCTTTAAATGTGGCTATTTCTACACTAAGTTCTTCAAAGTCAGTCAAAGCTTTCATTCTCACATAGAATTAACTCCCAGCAAAGCAGGACGTTCTTCCTCTGTTTGCACTCAAAACCTTTTTATGGGAAAAAGGGAACATACCAGAAACATGAAGCCAAGAATTTGCTGTTTGCCCTATTCATGTTTGAGCAGCCTAAACAAAATACAACAAGCAGTAATGATCAGTCCAGTTACAATACTGCCAACACCTCACATCCTAATAGATAAAGAAAAGCCTCGTTAATGACAGTGTAAATTGTTATATGCAAAAACCTAGTAATAGCTACCACTTTTGCCTGGTGTCACACACCCTGCAGGTACCCTCCTGGCCCCAAGGTGACACCATCAGCCTTCCTCCAGGAGGATGTGGGTGGGAGGGTTGCAGCAAACTGCCACGATCCCAAAGGCTTCTCCAGATGGGCACAGTGTTGTGGTGTGATCCTCCCACCTCACTGTCTGGTTTGCATGGGCTTATCTGCACATGTTTCCTCCTCCCAGTGCCCAGATGAGACCTACAACCTGCACCAGCATCTTTCCAGCCCTTGGCCACCCACCAGGCTGCTGCTGCCTGAGGGGCAGCCTGCAGGGGTCAGGCGCCCCACCCCCCCAGAGCGCTGCTGGAGCTAGCACCTGCAGGAGAGGACACCGTCGTGTACCATGTCAAGGCCCTGCTTTTGTTTAATGCAAAGCATGTGGCTTTTTGCTACCAATGGCAACAAATCTTATTTGCTGGGCAACACTGTTCACGACAAAGAGTCTCCTTTATTCACTTTATTGGTCCACATTTCTGTGCATTTATTTTGGTTTCCTTGATACTCTACTTTCTCGCAAACCAGTTGTGCTGTATCTGCTCTATATTCCTTTCACCATTACCAGCCACATACCACCCTGAATCCCACCACCTACCTAGTTCTTCATGGACTACTGAAAATGTTTAAACCAAATAACCATGGATCTTCAGAGATTCTCAAGTAACTGGGCAATGATAGCTTTCTTTTATGTGCCAAAGCAGGAGAAGGGGAGTGGGAAGGCATGCTCATTCAGAGGACAGCACGGGTGAGCTTCTGGGGAGCTGCGTAGTCTGGACAAGGGACAGCAGAGCTATCTATTCCTCTGCCAGACTTAGTTCTCTTCATTTCCACCTTATTGCAAGTGTATACGTTTACCTTGGGATGAATAAATTATCCAGCTCACAGTATATTACAATTGAAAGGGGAGTATCTAATTGCTGGAAAGCAGATGGCTTTACCCTTTTGAGTATGCCTCAAGAACAAAAAAAAAATTATTGGCCTGCAGCCATATTCCCATAGGCTGTGCTCTTGTCAGATTCCATCAGCCAGGGAAGTTTGGATATGATGACTGGTCAGTAACAGAATTTTTCAAGGCCAAAAAACCAACACCCACTTTTTATTTTGTACCAGTTTAGCCACATCTGCATATCATGAAAGGAAAGAAAAATTTGCACCCTGCCAGTCTTTCTTGTTTATGATACCAGTTTATCCAAAACTGCGTTGTTTACCACTATTACTTCAGTCTTCCTTCCTTTTTTTTTTGCAAATATTTTAATTCTATTATTTTTATCAATAAGTTATTCATTGGCAATATAAGAAGCCAACAGAGCCTGTTAATGAGAGTCTGGGCTAAAGATAAATTGTCAAAATATGCGAAGTGTTCTAGTAGGTTTCTCAGGGTTATATTGATATATTAACTTATTTGAAAACCAACATCTCCAAACAAATAGCTTTAGAATATGCTAGTCTTTTTATAGTTATGTTAAATCTTGGCAATGACATTGTACAGTATATCAAATGGTCAAATATTACAGAGGTGAATGATGGTAAATCAAATACTTGAATTTCTAATGGAGAACATAAATGGCTTAAAGTTATAACTACAAAAAATTGTTGAAATAGAAAAAGCTGACATAACCTTTTTACAAGAAATTCACTTAAGAGAACAAGATGCTATCAGCATAGGAACACCTTGGATAGGAGGGAGTCAGCAAAATAGCTTTGCACAAAACAAGAGAGTTCTTTCAAAATACTTGGTAATTTATATAACATCTGACATAAAGGAGATTTTCTGACTGTAAATATATACCGAAAGAATGCTCCTGTTTTAGTTAACACATATGGACCCAATTCAAATAAAGCTTTTTTCACCATATAGGTTACTATTTAACAGCATGACAAATGTTCCTGTGGAATACACAGCTTGCGCCCAACTTTCCTGGTCAGTCTATGTATAACTGCGCATGTCATATGAGAGAGTTCAAAACAATGGGAAAAATTATATATTTCTTCAATGAGTTTCCAGCAGAGTTCTGATCTCCAGGAGAAAAGGCAAGCACAATGATATGCAGTCAACGTTTTTTGTTGGCATTAAACATAGGAATTAATCAGTCTCTAAAATTTAAGAGCTTCATGTTCCACTCAGCAAGCTCATGCAATCTGTGACTCTGAGCTTTGCTTCCTCCGTTCTTTGCCCTTCCCTGCATACCTCCATGAATTCCCTACCTTTGAAAATGTCCCTTTCCTCCACATCGTACAGGAGATGTCAACACAACTGAAGGTTCTGTTATCCAGTATGCCTTGTCCCCTCCGCTCTGTTGCACAGGTAATTCAGGGATACTATCAGTTTGGTATATTAGTGCAGCATTAGTGGTCTACAGGCTTCTCCCAGGGCCTAGGGTATGATTAAAGGCATGGAAGAGAGAGAGAGACAGAAATCCTTGCCAGTGCTCTTCAAGCGAAGGAGTTGTTAATGCTCCTGACTCCTTGAAATTAATCTGACAGGAAGAACTGGAAATAGCCCAGACAGATCTATCCTTGTGCAGTCTCAGGAAACACAGGAGCACACTGTAGCCTTCGCTGTCAAACACCGCTTATTTAAGCAGGACCACTTGTGTGAAGCAACACTCCTTCAAGCTAATAATCCTGCTGAAGTGAAATATTCCCCTCCTGGGAAAAAATATTCTACATTAATGGTGGCAGCAAAAAAAAGCCCAAAAATCATTCCAGAAGGTATATTATCTCCAGCATAATATCTGTGCCATATTAGCCCAGATTAAGAAGTGTCCAGAGAGGTGTTCAGAGACTCCCCCAGGTCACGGACTGAGGGTGCAGCTCTGCTGGAGCCAACCCAGCCTTGGCACCACAACCAGACCCCGTCTGTCCTGAGCTCCTTCCCCTGCACCTGGCATGTCCCCTGCCTTGTGCCAGGTTGTTTTGGTGCCCACGCTCGGCAGAAAGCTGTCCCAACACAGTAATAACAAGAAGTGACTCATTTTGTGCTGATTTGATAGTCTGAAACAGGACATCCCTGTGCAGCCAGAGGTGCAGATTCTGAGGATGTGCCAGAAAACTGCAAGACAAAGACAGGAAAACAAAACAAAATAAAAAAGAGAAAAAAAAGTTCTCTGGTCCAGCATCTGCTTGCCCATAGAACACTATTTTTCTCCTCTGTATTATTTTCCTGAAGTATAATCACATATTACACAAGGAAATTATGTAGAAAATCTGCAAGGTGAATAATATGTTATACTATGGTGAGCATAATACCATGAAATTTTTGGGAAGTAAAGCTCAATATATATACATAAGCTTCCATTTAGTGCTTTTAAAATGTTCTTGGTAGTCAGACCAGTAGAACTGATGTTTTTATATGCTCCTCCTCGCTACATTTAATAGATTTTTTTTCCTCTTCTTATTTAAAACATGTTAATACATACAGAAAGCTGTCCTTTTCTTATTCTCTGAAGATAACTTCCCTAAATAACTGCACAAATCTTGCTTAGAGGAAGTTCTCTAGCCCTGGTGTTAGCTGGTAGTTTTTGCTAAGTAATATTAGATTGTAGTATGGTGTCCTGATAATAAGTCAGGAGTGATGACATTAATGGGCCACGATGCCCTTCAAATTCATTTTATAAATATTTTTAATAGCACTGAGGCAATTCTGCTGAGCCTTGGCTAATAAAATATTTCATTATTTCAGGACGTTACTGGTATTTTATTAGCTGGCCAAGTAAGCAACTTCAGTTTTAAAAAATGTTGATCAGGAGTACTTTCAGCTGGTACTATCTTTTTCACGTCCATCTAACATAGTGACTGCTTTTTAAAGGGTAAAGGACCTGCTAGCTACAGCCTTTTTAAGCACTGTATCTTGAATTCCAGCAAGTGCTACACCCACATTTTAAGCATCCTTAGGGGGCTGAGTCAGCAGCTCAGGCAGTACAAAATCCATTTTCTTGGCTTTCGTGAATGTATTTGCTTGCACCTCTTCTCCTTTACTTTGCACATTGGGAGTGGTGCCAGATGCCCCTCTGAACAGTCAAATTAGGTGATCTATGCTCCTCTACAAGTGGTGAACCCTTGCTAGACAAAATACCAGCACCAAGACAGCAGTCATGTTTTTGAGAAAAAGTGATGAAATCCAGGGGAAGAATGAAGTTTTAAGAACTGTTTTTTCTTAGTTTTAAGCAAAGTGCATGTCATGGGTTTTAGCTTAATTAAAAAGACTCCAGATACTCAAAATGAAGGTGGCAAGTGTTATTTCTACCCTTTGAGTCAAGTATCTGACATCCACCCAAGTTCAGACTGAAGAACCATATACACCATTTATGTACAAGCATGCAATCAGTGCAAACTCTAGAGAAGAAAATTCAAAGCATAGATTTATCTTCTCTATAAATTCTGTGTAGGAAAGATCTATCACAGTCTTGCTCACAAAGTGATGTCATTGCACTCAAAGACATCTAGCAACGTGAACACAAACATGCCGGTTATCAGTCTGGCATACCACTGCGTGATTACAGGTTTGTTTTTTAACTGATCACGGATGCTGACAGAGGCTCCTAATGAGCTGTTTATACTGAGCACAAACAAATTATTTGGGAGGAAAATTATAGTCTGTGAATTCCAGCTAGGATTCAGACAAATAACTCATGTTTCAGAAAATCAAGTTTTAAGTTGAGTAATGATTAATTATATTTACTAATATTGTGACTGTAAATCATCATAGCATTTCAATCATTCACATTCATATAATAGCTACTGCAGATCAAAAAGTTCATTTTTGAGTTCCAAGAACTACAAAATGGTAAATATTATAAAAATGTGTTTACAAATATTCATTTAAATAAAAGCAATGCATCCATTTTAGTGGACTTTCTAAACTGTTTATTCATTTCCTATGAGTAATCAGGTTAGCAAAATTTTTTTTGTGATAAACTTGACAGAAAGATATCCCATCATGTGAATACCCATATAAACAAATACTAGCTATAAAAGTAATCAATCCTTAAAGTCCTTTGTAGATTTAAGAGTCATCCTAGTTGGGAAAGGTAATAGTACCGTGGCTGTTTTCACGGGGTGAAAATGTAATGAATGGTTCCTGAGAAGCTAGTAAATAAAATGTATTCTTAAACTTAAATTGAAACGGTTTTCTTTATTACAAAATGGTTTGTTTGGGTTTTTTAAATTCTTTTTATGCAGGAATGATTATCCTAATGTCATCACACATTTACCCAAAGGTTCTTTAAATTTGCTGCCTATCCAGAGAGGGATCCCATCAATGTGTACAAGTATTTGAAAGGAGGGTGTACCAAAGACAGAGCCAGGCTCTTTTCAGTGGTGCTCAGTAACAGGACCAGAGACAATGGACATAAACTGAAACACAGGAAGCTTCTTCTGAACATCAGGAAACACCTTTTTGCTGTGAGGGCAACTGGGCACTGGCAAAGGTTGCTCAGGGAGATTGTAGAGTTTCCATCCTCAGACATATTCAGGGTCTTGGGAAACCTGCTCTGGGTGGCCCTACTTGAGCAGGGGGCTTGGACTAAATTACCTCCAGATGTCCCTTCCAACCTCAACTGTTCTGTGATTCATTTTTAATTATTCTAAAACAACTGCATTGCTCAAGAACAACACAGAAAGTAAAAGAACAATTAAGTTACTTCTGCTCTGGCTCTAAACGTGCAGTATGAGGTCAACTTTCAAAGGGCTACTCTTTCCATCTGAGGGTTAGCACCACTACACATATCTATATGCCAACTCATGCTAACATACTGGCCTTTGCTTAGCATATGTGGAGTGGTGAGCTAAATCTGTGCTAGGTGAGCAGTTGGCACAGATCTGCTTTTTGTTAAGTCCTTTCTGAATTAGGCACTGAAAGGGTCATTTTGCTGGTATGAATCACAATTGTGCTCTAGTATGCTCCTGAATCCACATAACTTTCCACATTTCTGTATCATTTTGCCAATATGAGAGTCATACTTAAGTGGTATAATAAATCTACATCTAATAGCCTTGCAATTACAGAAGGGAGAAGTGTTCTTCTAACACTGAAATATTATTATTATCTTCACAGCTTTCTAGGGATATGCAAACTCTATCCACTAGTACAATTCAGTACCTTCTAGCATGAGATGAACAGCTGCTCCACACACAATTCTTTCAGTAAAAGGGACTAAATAATTGCATATGCAATCGTGACTACTGAGATAAGTCTAAATATAATACTGCAAGCCTCTACAGTTAACTGGACTTGTTCAGAACACAGAAAGATATACTTTCAAGTCTTCAATCCAGCAAATTAAGTAAATCAACAGATTCTTGCAAAAGTCCGACATAATAATGGATGCTTAGTAGAAAAGATTTCAGCATCAAAGATTCACACAGCAGAACATGAACATATTGTTGCCCCAAAGGTTTTAATGAACAGCATCTATAGAACAAAGTAGCAAATTAAATTTGAATTTAGAAGCATATTAGAAAGGCTGAATTCTCAGCCTTTAAAAACAGAAGCATAATAAGACATGTTTCTGCCAGCAAAACCTTAGTAGCAAAAAAGAAAAGTATCTCCTTTGTAAGTTTCAGTAGTGAGCCATGAAAATCAAAGGTTCAGTGAAATATTCCTAGGTCATGGCTGTACATTAATTTTTGAGGACAAAGCATGATGCTGAAATCCTGTACATCAGTTGATCGTTCTGAGTAAAGGATTTAATAGATGAACTCTGATCCAGTGCCACACCTTTCAAAAGAAGGCTATCAACCTTGTTTCACTGCAATTTCATTTAATCACCAGTGTTAGCCATGCCATTTAGTAAGCCTGATAATAGCATAAGGACTTACAATGATACAGCATTTTTAAGCATGCACTAATACAGAGACCCAACACATTTGTTTTAATAAATGAATTAAGGCATTTGAAGAAAACTATTTTAATTCATTTGCTGAAATATAATGTTCGGCAAGATGCTGACAGATGTCTAAAATGAGAAATAAGTTACCTAAATCCCTGTGTAGAATATCCTTAACTAGGAGCCTTTGGTTTTATCTACATTTACTTACACTCATTGAGCACTTAGGGTACCCATCACCTCAGAAAATCTTTGTCACAATTTTATGCTACATATTAAATAAAAAAAATGCTATATCCACTAATTTATACTTACTCTATAATTGTGATGAAAAGCAGCTTACCCTTATGGATTGAAGTAACCTCCTTCCACCCCCAGAAAGCTCAGCAATGAGAATTACCTCTGCCTTTGCCAGGAGCAAGCCTCACGTATGTCAAGAAACCCTTGCTACGCAGAGTTTTCAAGTGACAGAGGCAGGTTGGGGCTCAGCAGACATCACAGTAATGCAAAGACATGGAGAAAGAGAGTCACCAGGGCCAAAGGCAGGGTAGTAAGTCATTCCCTGGGGCAGCTGAGGGAGCACCCCCTGGGGTCCAAGCCAGAAGATCAAGAGGAGCCCAGCTATGAGCAAGGAGGCATTAAAAAAGAGTGGGGACAGCTGGTGCTTATTCTTGGTAATCAGCTCCAGCAAGCTGGACTGAATCACTTCCAGCCCAGCTTTGGTAAGAGGATGTCAACAGGAAAGATGGCAGGCAGACAACTTTTTGAATTTGACATGAAGTCTTATTCTGGTTTTCTTTTTTTTTTTTTAATCTTTTTATTTTAAGATGATGCAAACAAGTACTTAAATTAGTGCATCGAAATTTAGTTTTGAAAAGCATTTAACCCCCATTGAAATCAATGGTAATAAGCACCTGACTCTCACTCCACCTTGACATTTTGTTTGAATTCCAGGTGCCAAACTGCCTTCAAAGATTTGGCCCTAAATGAATAAGTATAATATTCTGTTGTTTCAACTATATGCCATTCTACTTCCTTTAAACCTACTCTTGCTCACGACCCTTTACATGGAGCAAACTTTCTCTCTCTTTCCCTTGAGGAGCTCAAACCTTCTGGATTCCCCAGACACAGAGAACACAAAAGTTCTTCTGAGCCCCATGCAGCTTAAATTCACACTGAAACTCTCCATACAATCATAGCCTGTGAACTTAACAATCAAGAAAGAGGAAGGAAGAATGGTTCTGTGGTTGAGGTGTTTGGGAAGACGAATAAGCAAGAGGAACTCTCGAGGTATTCATTTGTGTCCTTACAGTAGAATACTTCACCTCGGAGGAAGACAATTATTCTGGAGACAGAAACAATTCATTTTCTTCTTATCTTCAAGCATGTTACTTTATGCTCTGTCAGAACAGGCACATTGTGGAGATGGGACCAAGACTGATCACAGAGCTGTCTGCTGCCTCTCTCCTCCTTCATGTGACAGACTCACAGGAGTCTGCCATCTATCTCTAGATATCCCTATCAGATTGCTCTGTGTATTATAACTCTTTGCTCTCCTTGTCTCTAAACTAGTTATATTCTTTTATAATCAAGTATAATTTCTTTTGTAAGCTTACTAGTTTTACTGAACCAGCTGTAACATTTCATATCATCTAGGAATGCTGCTTGATTCAGACTTTCTTACCACATCATGCTTAAGGTTATTTGAAACAAAGGTCTTGTTTCACCTTCACTTATCTTTCAATTAAGCAAAATCATAAGTAGAGAGTTAGAAGTAAATTAACTTCCAATTCAGTCAACAATGAATTGCAAAAATAAAATTCCCAAACATCTTAATAAAACTGTATAACCCCTTAACTACTAGCATATGGCCTTAGAGAGAGGAATATGGTTTTGGTTGTCATTTGATATACACTAAAACAGAATATGCCTAAATATGTGTTCTGGAGTCTTGGGTATTTGTTCTTAGATTACTTTGCGATCAGCTCAGTATTTTTGATGCAAATGAATTTGCACCAACCTTTACCCTTCCCAGCCTTAAACAAAACAGCAGGACTCATGAGAACAGAAACAAAAACTTTGCAAATGTTAAAGGAATTAAGCATCTGGCAGAGACTTTTAACAACCTTGAGAAGAACATATCCCACTGGCCATCACCATTTTGTTGTTGGGAAAAATTTTTTTTTATATTATTCTTATTTCTTCTTCTAAGACATTTCATAGATTGTAGACACACTTATTGTTTTAGTAGAGAAGAACTAAGGCATGTTACAATATACAGTTAGGTATCATATAATTTAATAAGAGGTGAAGCCATGCCAACCCAGATTATATTGTCTGTATCCATTTACAGACAACTTCCTCCAAGAAAAGATTTTCCTCCTTCACATGAGAGCAGAAATCAAATTCCTTTCATCCACTACTTCCTATTGTTCTCCTCAAAACCCTAACTTGTGGTCTCTGTGCTCCATGCCAATGGGCAGTACAGATACTAGAGAAGGTGGGAGGAATTCAATAGCGCACCCATTTCAGACTCCACAGAACATTCCTTGAAAAGACAACATTGCAAAGATTTACCTGTTGGTGCAATTGGCCCTTCTTCTCTTGGACCAGATTTCTGGACAAGAGTATTTTCAGCTCAAAAGGACATTTGGGGAAAAAATAAAAAATAATTGAAATATTTTAAACCTGTTATTTAGAGGCAGATAAAATATCTAAAAGCTGTGAAATTGTATGCAAAATGAACTTCTAATTAAGTCACAGAAGGAAGAACTGCAGATGCTCAAAAGAGGAATTTAAACTGCTGGAATAGTCAGGGTAAAATCCAGATATTCAGCTCCAGACTCCTTAAGCTATCATACACTATAACTCCAGACCTGAAGAAGCCCTGGCAAGCTACCACCTAGAATGAGGAATGACTGCAGGAACTGGGGCTGTGTATTAGTGCAGAAGGGAAAAGAAAGAGTAGGGACATGTGACTGGAATGAAGGCAAGAATCGAGTATCTACTTATGATAGAGAGAGTCAACATAGCAACCACAAGAGCACAGCAAACTATAAAAATGAATTATGCTGACATCTGCAAGAATTCTCCAGTCCTTTATAGACATAAATTGAAGTCTCCTGAAATACTAATAGGAAAGTACTAGAAGTGAAAGGAGAGGCAAGCTGGAGGGTTTTTTTTTTAATTTTTTTTTAGACTATCAGTATTAATCATCTATGGAGTAGTTGATTATTTTCTGTCTATTTCAGAAATACTGTAAACATCATTGGCAGACCAAAAAGTTCAGCCAAAACCAGAGGAGAAGAAAACTCTGGCTTACCTCTGTCAAGGGTGCACATTATACAGTAGGTTTTCTTTTGTCCAGGTTTAGCAAATCACGAAGTCTGACAGCAGATTTCTTTTTCCCTGTGATGGCCGTTGGATTTGAATGCATGGGCCAGAAACCCGAAGTGACCCTTATATTTAGTGTGAGTGAAATAGAAAATGAATTATAAATACCTCAGTTGTTGTTAACCTGTTCACAAAGTGAGCCAAATTTTTCCTTTCAAATCACTAGAAATAGTACCTACTGTCTTTCAGGAGGCTGGAACCCAAAATGTTTTGCCCTTTTGAATATTGCCCAGAAATGAATATTGCATAAGATATGACATCTCAGACTGTTTTATAGAAGAAGCCAGCCCTATGCACATCAGCTTACCAGAAACCAGCTGCACAGGAGAGGAAACAAGACAGTTGAGTCTTCGCCTGGAGCACGTACCCAAGGTGACAGTGGTGTGTGGAGCATCCCCCAGTGTTGGCTGGGTTTGGGTCCACTTGCAGCACTGCATCCCTGACACCCATCCACAGGACACAACTGTGCAATTCTGAATCCAAGTGAGACATTGGTACTCCCTGGATGAGATATTTATTTGAGAATTATACATCTGAAGCAAGCAGCACTACACTTTTATTAGCAGGCAAGCTTCTGACTTTTTCTGCAATGCAGAGTACAGGGTAAATGTACTGCGTTTTAGAGAAAATCCGGTGTAGGATACAGCTGAATTGTTAGCCAGCTACATGTCCTTTATATTCTACTTTTCTAAGGTAAATACTGTTAATCCAGCCACCGCAAAAAATTGAAACTTGGTTTTCATTCTCAGATCTTGGAGAACTACCATTATTATTATTACCATGAAAACACTGGTCAAAGACTTTAGTAACTGTGGCCTGATTTTGCCCACAGTGTTACAGGCCTTAAAAGAAAGGACCCGAGTCATACAAATTACGTCATGCACATCAGTAGACCTGTAAATACTGCTTTTGGTGGCACATGTACAGGAAGGTCATAAGAGGCAAGATTAAGTGACAGTACAGCATGTACAGTGGTGAAAAAAGAGATAGTTACAAGAAGGGCAGGACACATTTTTTCATGGTAAGCTCTGATTTAATTAATCCACATGAACAAGGATTATTAATTATTAATTACTAACTAATGGTCAGTTGCCATATCAGTGTCTTTGTAGATCTTCTACAGAAATTGTGTCCCAGATGATTCTTCAAACATGATTAAGGACTAAGTAACATTTTTGGAAATTTATTTGGAGAAACTTCCTTTTAAGTTGCTTTAGAATTGCTAACTCTACCATTTGCATATGCCAAAAGACACCAAAGCTTCAATTCATAACACTGGGTAGAACAGGTATTTGAAGGCCATCCAGGAGCTGGAGCCATGGAGTAAGAGCTCAGTAATCAGCACACAATCAGGGGCTCCAGACTTCATTGCCTTTTAATTAGTGAGAGAACAGGTTTGTGAATAGATATTCCTAGTAAGCAGGAGAAATGGCAGGAACCCGTGGAATGAACCCGTTTGTCTACAGTTAAATAGTGTGAACAACTCATTTAATTCAGGGGCTCTGTCAAACTGCTACTGTTCCTTTTCTTTATACATTCAAACTATAATACATGTATTTCTGGGCAAGAAGAAAGAAAAAATAGAAAGCAAATACACTTTGCATGCATAATTCATGACAAGGTCCTAATTCTGCAAACATTTATGCATGTAAGTAGTGCACACCATTGGACTGGGAGTAGAGTTGGCTAAAATATTTGAATGTATTTTAAATACAGTTTGGGATGAAGAGGGTACTGGGAAACATAACTCTTTGAAAGCTTCTGTTTCAAAGAGAAAAACAGGATTTTTCATATTTTAACCAAAACTGTTATCAAGACATCTAACAAAGTAGTTATTGACTTACCTTTCCTGATAGTAATTACATGTGTGATTGAGCATACTGAAATTACAGTTAATTTTGGATTTTACCATATTTCAAAAGGAATTCAGAACTATCACTAAGATTTTGTGCTTCAGAAGTTCTAGAGGGAGTAATTCATGTAACCAAAATACTTATCATTTACAAGTTTTTCAAGATATGAATCAAAAAATGAAATCAGTGGAAAAATAGACCACTATAATCAAATAGGAAGGTACAAACCTGAAAAGCTGTATTTTCTTCTTGTAAAGGAAACCTTTTTTTATAGTGCTGAGAGCATCACTGATGATAATTTCATTCTTAATTCTGGCATGATTATCTTGCATGTTGTGAAAAATATTGGTTAACAGAGATTGAAGAAGCAGCCTGTCATCATACTAAATGTGCTGTGAAGTTAAAATATTGAATTAATCTGTAAAATTATCACCAGTTCTGCTAGAACATTTGTGAAAAATAGTAATATCTGATTTCAGATAAAATGCAACTAAACCTTTTGGACAATTGTGTTTAAGAGCTCTGAAGTTGCAAAGAGTAAAGAGCTCAGTTCACTTTTTGAGAATGATGACATTTTAATGCTCAGCTGAAATTCCCCTAATGAACAAAGAAGAAGGTTGGTTTCACACCAAGTCTCTGGTGATAACTCAGCTGAAACTACTGGTGCTGACTCCTCTGACTGGAGAAAATCAGGATCATTCCCAGAGGCCAAATCTGCCTAGAACTAGCACAGAGGGTTGGCATTTGGCACCTGCACTTATTGTGAAGTGTCAGAACTGTACAGCACATGCTGATAGTGGCCATCTGCTACGTACATCGATATCCCAGTGAAGGTCGGTGTGGGGGACAGCCCTGGTTTTCAGCCCTGTGATTTGAATGACAGAACTAGACTCGTCTTCTGTGCCTCTCCAGAACATGAGCAGTTTTTATGTTGTGAAATTGGGAGTAATTTGTGTTCGCTTCCCAGTGTTTTGAATATGCATTGAGAATAGAAATTCTTTATACTGTTAAACTCATATTTAATGCTTTGCTTCGTATTGGTCACAACTCTGTGTGGAATGAAAAGTTCCTAATATAAGCAGCCTATCATATGTTTTTTTCCAACTGTGCAGGGGTATTTTGAACCTTTGTAATTATTAGTCTTGTTTTCCCATTCAGGCCCCTCATATCTTTATGCTTAACAGCATTGAATGCTGTGATGAAAAAGAACAATTTAAAAATTTGACCTCTGCTTTACAATTACTATCATTCTACCCTTCCAGTAAAAGTATTGATTGCTTTAATCTTTTTCTTAAAAAAATAAAAAAAAAAAAAGATGAAGGATAATATGTTTCCTTTTATTATTTAAAAGTATTATTTTTACTTCATCCTATGTTTTATGACTTTATATTTAAATAAAACATATAAAGAAATACAAAGAAAAAAGGTAGAGTGAAGTAACAAGTAACAATCTCTAATCCTAGAATTAGTACAAACTCTCTGTATGACTTTGGACATAATTTTACTGTTTTCTCCTCTGTGAAAGAGGATCAATATTGGGTACCTATTGTTGGACTTCTAACGTTCAATATCCTGTCATGTGCAAAAGAGGACACACCAAATACACGGAGCCAAGAATTCATTGCCTGTCCAATTTGTGTTTAAGGCACCTAATAGTCCTAATTGGAAAGAAAAGCCTCATTAATAATACAATTGAAATCACTATATGAGAAAATCTACTCATTACATACCATTTTTGCCTAGTGTCACACTCATCTCCAGATGCCCTCCTGGCCCCAATGTTGACAGCATCAGCCTTCCTCCGGGAGCGGGGGAAGTGGTGTAGGGTGTGTGTGTGCAGCAAACTGCCACCATTCGGAGGGCATCTCCAGATGGGTGTAGTGTTGTGACGGGTCCCTGCCTCCTCATTCTTGGGTTTGCTAGGGCTTATCTCCCCAGAAATATTGCCAGGCATGTGTGTATTACAGAGTAAAAAAAAAAAAAAAACCTCTCCTCATATGAAGTGGAAGACAAGCTGAGCACTGGAGCAGAGAAAATTAAAGACATTTCTATCAAATGAAATAAATAAACCATATATCACCAAGAAACTAGAGGTTTTTGGGACCCTGTGATAGAGCTACCCCAATGAGACATTGGTTTATCCTCATGTCTATATTAAAGTTAAAAGTGAGCTTTCAGACTCTGACTTTGTATTTACTCCTCCAGCTGTTTCATTCTCCTGATTCTCTTAATAATGCTGAACAGCTATGGCTGGACTCAAATTTAGGGATAACCATCTCTAGACTTCATATTCACAAGAGCAGAAAGAGAAAACAAAGAAAGATTTCAGTATTTTTGGGGAGTTCATAAGTCACATCCTTTCCAGAACAGAGGACCAAAGCATGCCTTTACCTTGAATAACAAAAATTCCTGTGAGTTTTCTCCTTACAAAAATGGAAGAAAATGTATCTTACACTTTGCAAGACTTACAAAGTAATGATAACCCCACGGCATATTATCAAAGAGTCATCAGAAGTGTTCCCACAGTGTTAGCACTGGATTAAGATGGATTTCTAACAGATTCCTCAATTTATCAGGTCAGATTAATTTAGTAGAATAAATGTTTCATAGCTTCCAGTATCCTTGTAGGAACTTTCTACTTTCATTAATTGCTGCATTAATTGCTGATTGGAAAATACTCATTCTTAAATAGGCTGTTTTGCATTATCAAAAATATCCATTAACATTCATTTTCATAGCAAGTGAATTTCAAAAGTTCCATTTATGAGAAATGAAATTTTAAATTCCCATGTCTATTTGTTACTGATGTTCTTGGGGGCATTGAACCAGGAGGGAAATTGAAAAAAGAGACCATTGACTTACATTATCAATCTAACTGAGCAACATAGAACGCATACTGAATTTTAGGTGCTAAATACTTTTAAATCTAGAAAATAAAATAACCTAGTAGGTTAAAGTTATTCTAGAAGAGATGCTAGAGAATACTCTTAAACTTTCGGTTATTTACTTATTTGTCAACAAATGATTGATTTCTCCTAAAGCATGAATGCATCTTTTAGCTTATTTACAACCACAGAATATTCTTTTTTATTAATTTTAGCAGAGATACTATTTTAGTTCTATTTTGAGCTAAGAATTTACTATTCTTAAGAAAGTAAGAAGAAAAGCACTTCATCCCATCTAAAGTTAATCTAGTTGATGTCTTGTCATTGACAGTTGTTACTCATGGCTACCTAGGGAAGACTATGAGGACAAGGGCAATAGAGCCAAATATTCTCCCATTCCCTGAAAAGCTACAGTTCAGGGGACTTCCCCAAGACACTTGAAAGTACTTCTTTTGTGTCTAATGACCCTCAGCTGGGTTTTTCCCCTCATGAAATTGTCAAATTATTTTCAAACCAATGTTGGCTCTTAGCACTTACAGCATTCTGAACAAAAACTTCTACAGCTTAGTTGCTCATTACGTGAAGAATTAGATCCTTGTATTGGACATGTTCTCCACTGGTTTCTTTTGATGAATCCTAGTCATATCTTCTAAAACTATGCAAAACGTTCACATAAATTAAGACTTAACAAGCCATATTTCCCACTAATATTTTAGTGAAGGTGGATTACTGCTGCTTTCTCAACTAGAAAAAGAAATAGAAGTGTCTGCCTTATCTAACAGAGGACCAACTTGTAAATATTAAATGTAAGGAAGACTGACATATCTCTAGCTTTTCAAGTTCTCAAACACTTTTACCAGAAGTAGTAAACATTATGTGTATCCACATAGAACATAAATAAAAGTCATCACGGTTTGTTTATAACTATGACAACATCTTTACACAAATTCCATTTCATAACATTACACAGGGCTCCACTAGTTTGTCCTATGTGCCTCTGAGTCCACAGGGAGATTCACAAACTTTCGGTTTCATAAAAGCTATATGTTAAATCATGCCTTTAAAAATAATGTCATATTGGAAAGATAACATGTCACAAAAATAAGGAGGAAAATGGTGACAAAATCCCCACAGGAACTTGTGATGCATTTTCATTTTGCTGTAAAGAAGATAAATGATTTTTTACTGAAATATTCAAGATAAAATGTCAAAATAAATGCCAGTGAAAAGCAGACTACTATGGGTAGTTATAGAAAGGAACATTCAAGATGTCTTAATGCTTTATTCTCCAAATATGATCATGGCTTTCATAGCAATCGCTGTTTGAATAGTAATTTTGATATTCATTGGCTAAGCATATGTAATTTCCATCTTGTTTTGAACATATTCTTCACCCACATCATATAAATTTGCTCAGTGCTTCTGCTAGAAATTGTCTTTAGTCAGTTCTCCATTTAGAACAATCAGACACAAGTTTACAATTCCAAGATTTCTCTCATGCATTGGCTCTGAACAGTTTTTTTTTTATAGTAACTCTCTGTCCTAAACATCAGCTGCATCCGTCTAACTCAGTTCCTTCTGTAAAAGGCAGCAATCAAAATCAGACACATCACAAAGGTAATTGCAGGAGTTTGGCCAAAATTTTGTCTGATGAGTGAGGAAAAGATTTTTAAATTTTTTTTCTCCAAAAGCATCCAGTCATGTATGTCCTTCCCCCCCCCTTTTTTCACCCCTTCTAATTCTAATGTAACTATTTAAAAATAAATTTGGTTCAATTTTGACATAAATGTAAACATTTCAAATTTGGGGGACAATATTCAAATTTGTCCTTCTAAAATTTAGTCTCAACAGTATGGTCTCCTATTAAACACCATATGCCTGAATTAATTTTCCTTCATTTAATCTTTCTTTGAACAATTTCCTTCTCTCCTAAAAAAAAGGTTTGTTTTCAATTTCTATGTTGAATATTTATTTTGCAAAAGCTCTAAGGGACTGTAAAGAAACAATAAATGACGGAGTTGAAAGTTCAAACCAAAATGAAAATGAGAATCTTGATGTTGAAAGAGGGAAAATAGACCAGATAGAGAAGAGCTCAGGAAAACAATTCTTGGTAAGGCCTTCTTGGTGCATTAGAAAAAGCTGTGCCTGAGAAGAGGCTCTGTGTGAAAAATGCTAGATTTTGATAGCAAATATCTCTCTGATTCATGACAAAAAATGGAGAAAGGAACCTGAAATACTTTGCTGCTTCGCCAAGCAAAACTAACCCCTCCCCTCACCCAAGTACTCAGACAAACTAAAATCTTTCCTATATCCAGTTTGTTTAAAACAAAAAAAAACCCAAAAACTTAGAGATGTAATTTGGCGGATGCAGAGGTTTTTCGATTTTCTCTCAAAACCACCACTGGCCAGTTTCTTATTCCAGACCCATTTTTGTGGTGCTGCTTCTCTGTCTCATTGTCACGACACTGCACTGGCCACTACCTTGTATCAATGGACACGAGGAATCTGAGAGATTCAGTCAGATTCACATCAAAATCAGACAGAAGTAAAGAATTACCAGAAATACATTCACTACTTCTAGCTCCATCATCTTGATTATTTTTCAGTTTTGTCAGGATATAGTCTATTAAAAGTTGGTGTTATGGGAAAAAAAAAAAAACTTGAAATCTTTCATGAAATACTTAAAACAGAATATTTGAAAGCAAAGTCTTCCTGTACAATAATACATAGATGGATGTAGGTGGAAAATTGTTTTCCTTTCCTCTTTTTCTTCTTTCTCTAATTGCTAATCTATTTCAAGCACCATTTTAATAAAATTCCCCTCTCATTTTTTCCCTCCATTTTTTATTTTCACTTTCAGCAACTTGAAAATAAGTTAACACTGATAAACAATTAACTTTCAATTTTTAAAAATCTCCTCAAGCACAATTCTTTCAAACATATACATTGTCTTGATCTTTTATTTCATTTTAAAAAAAAATTGCATTTTGTTGTATTTTACTTTTTTCACTATAATCTCAAATTTTAGTGAAACAGATTGCAGGCAATTTGATTGAGCTAAACAGATGTTTAAATTGGACACATATGCCTAAAATGTTTAAGGTATCTCCCACTAAAGTTATACGTATGCCTAAGAGATTTCATGGATCATGGTTTAATGATAGTTTCTCACACTCTCAATGAAGTCAGTGATAACACTTGATGATAAGGTCAACAGGCATTGCTAATATCCACTGCCCCACTTTCTTTTTTTAATCTTTTCCCCTTTTTTGGAATGACCTGCTGTACAGTGACTTGTTCTCATTCTCTCCAAGAGTGCAGATATAATTACATATGCATGCAAACAATTACCAAATCCATGCTACCCTTCTGCCTCATTAGTCAGAAATCTGAGGGGGAAATGCCACCACTAATATGGCTTAAAACACACTTGGTCTGATTTTTATCAGGTTTAAATCCTATTACTT
Source organism: Morus bassanus (assembly GCA_031468815.1). Classification (NCBI taxonomy): domain Eukaryota; kingdom Metazoa; phylum Chordata; class Aves; order Suliformes; family Sulidae; genus Morus; species Morus bassanus. Next base: position 11,139,236 of record CM062570.1, read on the forward strand.
CAAGTGATTATTAATTAACATTGTATGTAGCAATAACTCTTGCATAAATAAATAATATGCAGCTGTGTGTGACCCTCTGAAACACATAAACTCTCCTAAATTATGTTCTCTTTTATTATGTATGTTATTGACTTTGATTTTTCTTGTTAAACCAGTCATTATGATTTATTTTATACTACCACCATGCTGCCAATCACCATGAAATGAGGGCTTTCTATATAAAGCAGCTGTGGCAATGTTTCTTTTGACTATTATTATTTACATAATAATTGTCCCTCCAGGCTGTTACTCAAATCAATATCCAAGACTGTACATGAACATATGAAGAAAGCTTTGTCCCAAACAGCCTACATTATGAACAGTTAAATGTAGCGAAAAGTTATCATTAATAATCTTCTTTAGCAGATTAGGCTGCAGTTAAAAGAGTGTAAAGTGAATTAACAAAGGACTGAGATTTCAGTCTTGTTCAGGACTTCAGCATCATTCAAACTTTAAACTATAAACTTTATTTTTTTTCCCCCAGAGGCATCCTAAGAAGTTGTTCACCCTTTTCAGACTTACTGTCATCTCAAACCAGTGTTGGTCTCTGGGGCAACTCATGGCCCAGATGGAGCAGTTAACCGAAGAAAGACAATGTCTCCTTGGGAAGTGGAAGGAGAAGAGTGGGCAGCACTCATCACATTTTTCTTTGTACACTGTTTTCTTCTGGAAATTCAACAGGTTTTTACAAATGCTAACACATTAATGTAGCCAGTCTTGACTTTGAAGCATTGCATTCACCTTCCTTTTCACTCTACCACCATTTAAATTTTTGCATGCTCTCTCCTTTTGCAAAATCAGATACAAGTGTCATCAAGTTTCTTTATGAATGTGAGTTGGCCTCCCTTTTCAAAACTGGTAATGAAGACCTATGTCTTCTATCATCAGATCACACAAAAAATAATAGTAAAAATGCTGAAGATATTATGAGAAAAACACTTTCTCATATGCACAGACACTCACATATATGGATACATACATATTATTATATAATTTTTTCTTACTATGGTTTTTTTTAATCATAGAATCGTTTAGGTTGGATCTTGACCTTTAAGATCATCAAGTCCAGCCGTTAACCTAGCACTGACAAATCCACCACTAAACCATGTCCCTAAGCACCGCATCTACACACCTTTTAAATACCTGCAGTTATGGTGATGCAGCCACTGCCCTGGGCAGCCTGTTCCAATGCTTGACAACCCTTTCGGTGAAGAAATTTTTCCTAATATCCAATCTAAACCTCCCCTGGTGCAACTTAAGGCCATTTCCTCTCATCTTACCATTTGTTACTTGGGAGAAGAGACCAACACCCACCTCACTACAACCTCCTTTCACGTAGTTATAAAGAGTAATAAGGTCTCCCCTGAGCCTCCTTTTCTCCAGGCTAAACACCCCCAGTTCCCTCAGCTGGTCCTCATAAGACTTGTCCTCTAGACCCTTGTTTTTGTAACACTGATTCTGTGCTAGGATCAAGAAAATATGGTTGCAAGACTATGATGCAAAACTTTCATATTCTGATTAGAGACTATGATTAATATATTCAGGTTCAGCTTTCCTGAAGCCTAATATACATTAACCACATTGTTCTCTGCATTTCATTGTTCTGGCTGTGACTTAAACATAGAGGGTGGCTAACAAATTGTTCTGGGTGTACATATGTGAATCAGATGGAAATCCATGTAATGTATTTATATTAGCAATTACTATATTAACTATCAACATTTAGAGTGACTCAGAATAGGAGCTAAACAATTAGAAGAACATTGTTTTAAAATATGATGTAAAGGATTACATAGAATAAAAAACTGGATTTTTAAAAACAAATCATCCAAATCACTTGAAATTTACATTTCAAATTCTGGCATTTGTGTACAGTACCTGAAAGTTAGTACAGATTTGCAGTGCAAATGTAGAATGTTTTTTGTTTGAATTTTAACAACATTTTTTTATGCTACATGTCACAGAGAGTGGGAAAAGACAGGCTCATGAACAGGCTGAGAAAGGCAAATCTTCTACAGTATAACACTGCATGAAAATGTCACCGCAATTTTGTTTGCTAAGTGGAAAATGACTACATAAAGAAAAATTCAAATTAGATCAATATGTTTTTGTTTCCTTGGTGGCATAGGAGAAACAAATAAACAACCAAAACCCCTCTGTGCTTCCTATGGGAGGGACGTGGGATAGGAGGACAGCCCTGCGTGTCTGCTTTTCTACGTGTCGCTGCTGCAGCGCATTGCTGGGTGACCAGCCTGAGCACCATCCGATGCTGTGTGCGACAGCCCACATCTAACCAGCAAATTCTCTGTGTATATTGTTAGCTCTGCCTGCTGGTAGAAAGCGAAACTGCTCATAAGCCCTCCCTTCACATGGTAGAAGATGTAGGCATCACCACTTACTAAAATTGATGATCTTCTAAACTTTCGTACTGAGCTAATTTATTTCAGTAAAACAAGGGTGTCGTGGGGAAATAACTACCTGTTATTCATTCTTGTTCTGTTTAAATAAAGGCTTCAAAGTTAAAGCATTACTAAATTGTGTTATTACTATGGATTTTTAATGTGAATTGGATAATAGCATAAATCTAAAATTATATAAATCAACCATCTTTACATGCAAGTCATTAGAAGGGACTTTAAGTGTATCACATTTTCATTTAGGACCAAAATTTATTACGCTTATGTGATCTGTTCCACAAATGTCTCTGTGGGTTTAGGCTGGAAAAAAGAATAGTCGGATGTTTTACCTCAATCTCAGAACCTGACTCACAGCATTCATACCAGCCAGCTATTGCTGACTGTTATTAATTACGTATACTGGGTTTTGGAGAGGTTCCAGTTTGGAAGTTGTTCTCCTAAGGAGCATTAATGAGGTCCCAATTATGCTGCTGTGGGGCAAGTGTGAGTAATAGAGTCACACACAGGCTCCAGCTTCAGGAGGTCTGTAGAATTTAACGGACTGTTTGACCTTGACAAAACCGTCTTTTTATGCTGTGAGGGACAGACAGGAAGGTTTGGGTGGTTCAGGTAGAAGTTTCCATCCTGTCAGCTGTACACACAATTCAAAGGATAAGAAAAACTAAAAATAAAAGACAGAATTGAATACTTATGTAAATGAGGAGATACCATATATATTTTGAGATTTGTTTTCATGTAGATAATCCCCAAAATTACCTAAATCATAGCCAATTTAATGACAACCACATTCACAGTGTGTTCTGTTCCTTGAATGGGTCAAACCTTTCTTCATTTTTATCTTAAACTAGATACAAAAACCCTTATCTTCCCCAAATCTATTACTTAATGCACTTAGCTGTGAAACAAGTGATAATTAGTAATGATCCATGGAGCCAGTTCACTGTTCTGAATCTGTCTTTTTACAGTTTTGCATGGTTATTCAAGTGCTAAACTTTCTCACATTTATGATACACCTTTTCTAGCAGACCCTGTGATGTTATATTTGGTTAGAGAAGATTACTTCCCATAAACGATCACATTTTCAGCGACTTCAACATGGAAGTCTGAAAACATAGAAGGCCCAACAGAAACTGTATTTACCTGCTTTACTACAAAATCAGACCAGTATTTTTGCTAAGATTTTTTTCCTCATTTTTACCAAAACTAAAGATGCTCAGAACTTCAGAACTTACATAGTTCACTCTGTGGCTTCCACTCCCTTCCCCAGTCTTACTTTACTCTTGTAAACGTAAGCAACTCTCAGGCTGGGATAACTTTGAATAAGATGATGATCAAACTGAGAAATGCTGGTTTATCCTGCTGAAATTTACTTTGGTAAAAGTACAATAAAGACTCTTAGGACAAAATTAAAAAAAAAAAAGTAGTAATAAATAACTTGGATTTTGTTCTGAGCTGTACTTCTGCAACTTCAAAGCACAGTCATTGAAAGGTTTTTTCCTACACATTTTCCACTATTATTCCAATGCTAATAGTGAATGTAACAATCTGTTTCTTGTAAGTCATTCTGCTCCAAAAGCATCTCATGTGACACAGGAATGCTCAATATTAGATATTGGTGAGCAAAGTCTTCTTAAACACCTACCTTGAGATTTTAAGTAATCTGGTACAAAAGTCAATATTCACAGTTACATTTCTGATTCTCTTAGATCTTTTGTGAGGAAAAATGAAATCGCTGTAAAAGAGTTAAAATGGTAAGTAAAAGACAATATGGTAAATGTAACATATTAATCAGAAGTTAGTAATTGCAAAATTAATATCATTACAAACAATGTAAGATAATAATCGATTTTATTAGTCTTATACACCGGGTGGGTAATGGCACTGGGGACAACACAGATCTCAAAATCCAAGGGCCAATTTATCTGAGCTCCTAATCTTTCCTTATCTGCTACACAGCCTTACAGTTCTGTCTCTCCAGCTGCCATAACCAATCTTCTGAAAGGCATCAGAGGGATTCTCGGGCAAACTGGCCTGGGAAGATAATCTGTTGATAGGGTTCAGACTCAGATATGGATTTCTTTGTATCATTGGCAAGTGAAGAGAGAGACCACTTCTTAGTGGTACGTGTAAGTACATGGAGCTTTAAAAAAAGGAAAACACTGCTCTGGTGCTGCAGTGAGTTTATTTCATATGACAGATTTTAATTTCACCCACAGCTTTTCTGAAATATATGAGAGTATGATTCATTAAAATAAATTATTTAAATTTGTCTGATATCAGAGTAATATGCCATTATTACAAAAAAGTCTAATGAACCAAGAAATCATTGTATGGCGTTTAAATATGGCATATAGATATTTAAATACCAGCTAAGCAACTAAAAGCTGACTGTTGAGGGAACGAACCTGGGCTTCTCCAACAGCTCCGACATATGCTAGAGCATCCAGAGAAAATGCTGGCAATACTGATCCCAATGTACTGGTATTTTGTACTGGTATATTGTGATAAGTCTAGAACATAGCAAGAGGTTTCATTACCCAGAGAGGAGGAAGGTATGTCTACAGAGTGGTCAATTTTGGCTAATGCTTCAATTATCATCATTTTGATAGAAAGCTATAGAGGTGATGCTTTTAAGAAAGGCATCTAATAGTCAAAGCACTTTTATACTTCTTAAAATCCACATCTTGCTGTACTTTGATGATGAGGATAATGAATAGTCTCAAACCATGTCAAAACAACCGCACTTTTAGTCTTCACAGAGAGAAAGTGGGGGGTGGGAGGAAATCAATTCTAATTTTCTAAATTATAGTATCAAACTTGTAAAAGAATGTTAAGCAAGAGCAATTTCTTTATATCTGTACAGTCTTCAGGAGCATGCTCTTACCAAAAATGAAAAGTTAAGGAAGTTTTTCTTACGTATTCATTATAAACCACAAAATTGGAGTCAGAAATGTGCGCAATTCTAGCACCAGTTACCTTCTTTTCACCTTTCCTGCCCTGAAGGCTCTATCTAAAACACCTTAAAACTTCTGTCAGCAAAAGCAGGAGAGATCAAAGGAAATTGTTAGGTGGCAGGAAAGGCATTCTTGGCAGCAGGACTGAGCAGTATTAAGCAAAAGAGTGACAACCTATGGGAAAAGAGGGAAAGCAGGAGAAGATGATGGATGCAAAATTCTGTGACAGATTTTAAATTCTATATAGTGAAGTAGACTCATTGGCTAGTTACATTTCTGGTTTTTTTCAAGTACCACAGAGATATATGAGATTTCTAAGAAAAATGTTTACTATCAAACCAGCTGAAATATTTTTGTTTATTAACAAAATAATCACAACATTGTATTGAATTTGTTTAGACTTAGACTGCATACTCATACCCCAGCCATACTCATACCTATCCACATGTAGATACCTTTTATGTCACTCATACAAGAACTTCAAAACCAAGGCAGCAGAGTGATCCTTTTCCTGTGAATCACAAGAAAGATTATCCAATTTCTTGAACAGAAGTGTACAACACAAGAAGGCATATGCCCATGGAGCCTTGAGAGATATGAAGTTGACCTAGAAGGATAGAGTTCAGTAGAAACATTCATTCATTAAAATACTGACACAATTTAAATTGTAAATTTGATTTTTAAATTACATTGGTTAATTCTAAGTAGATTAGTATAATTTATGGCCATTCAGCCTTACCAATACTCCTGTTGTATTTGTTTGTTACTAACGCTAATAAAACTCAAAAAAGTAATAGGGCTCCACCATATTTTTAAATTAACAACATAAGAATGACCTTGAAAAGGTAGATAAGTGAGATGATTTACTTGAGATCCTACGTAATTCCTCTAAAATTATGTCTCTGATGCTCAACCAAGAAACTTTCTGGCCTGATGACAGTACTTCACAGAGGTACAGGATGAAAGCCTTAACCTCTCTTTCTCATTCCCTCGTTGGTAAAACAGGGATGCTAGTTCTCTCAGACACTGCAGCATTCTCAGAATGAAAATGTCTCAGGACTAATAAGTGTCCTGAATTTAGTATTTACATTAGCAAATAGCAGTTTGCCTTTTATGTTAAGCAACAATAAAGAAATCTACAAACAGTTCAGTATTCATGCAGTGTACATCCATTATTTAAAACAAGATGTGAAGGTGAGGACTAGTTTTTGATATCTGCTTAGTAAAATTTTACAATACCATATATGTGTTACTAAAAGTTTAATAATTGCTTTATGTATTTGTATACTTTTTCACTCACTTGGTAACAAAACCAATTGTATCTATGGGATTTTCTTCTGAATACTTACAGGAATGTCTACCAAAATTGTGAATTAGTGAACCAGAATTTATTTAGCTTTTGATTGAACACAACATTTGCTTATGCATCTGTATGAATCTTGCTCTGTTTATACTACCCTACTTAAAAGGTCTAAGACTCTGTAGATTCATCCCTTGGTACTCATATGGCAAAGTGCAGCTTCTATTTGCACCTGAATAAATGTGAGACAGTGAGCTGATTATTTCTGACTGTCGGTAAAGCAAGAAGCAAACATACTGACAGAAATCCATGTGCAGTACTAAGAAATGAAGAGGAGCAAAACATAACCTGCCTGACTCAGTTATAAAGAGATAGCCAGCCAAGGTACTTTTACCAAATGGTAAGTAAAGGATACTAAATTAAAAAGTTACTATCAAATAACCACATGATCAAATACGTCAAATAAATCAAATACAAATGATAATTACTTTAGGAACCAGTACTTTTAAAGTATGTGTGCAACTGCTTCATGACGTGACAGTGAAATATAATGCTTACTTAATACAGGGTATCTGTTAGTACAAAAAGAATGACATTTTATTCTAATTATGCTTTTATAAAGTGATAAAAATAAAGTATCCTCTGCTTCTGCATACATATTCCTCTGTTTACAGTAACTTATTTAAAAGGACTCTGACTCTATAAATGCAAAGTTTGCTCTCTCATCAAAGTCATATACTTTGTGTTTATGAAAACTGCTTCTTCTCACTGCAGTATTACCAGCTATGGCAATTTTGAAACACTGAGAAAATGTAGCTAAAAAGCAGAATCTCTGCTTGGACTTAGAAAAAACAACAACAACAACAACAAAAAACCCAAAAAAGTGAAACTCATGCTGTGTTTGTTTCCATCTCTGATAGCTTATAATGCATTTTAACCCCAGGAATCTTCCCATCATGTATTAATTATGGTCTACAGATAAAATCATTATCATTATGTAATGAAAAATGTGAGTAAACTACTTTTAATATCATGTGCAGTAGAAATTCAACAGAAGCCATGCAATTTTTATGTCAGCATTTCTCATTATCAGATTTGCTCCTACCTGCTGTGGACATTATTTGGCATTTCTTTTTCCTTCATGACAAACAAACAGAGATTTACAGAAAGGCCTCTCAAAATAGTCATGCATCGCTCTTGTGTATATTAAAGAATACCATGTCAGCTCTCCACATATGATCTCTTGCTGCCTCCACTGTCCTTTCTCTTGTAAGAGCCTTGGAATTTCTATTTGTGCTCATTTGCTCTACTTGAGTGGATAAAAAGACTTGGCAAGCAGGACTCAGTTAAGCATTTCTAGAGCTTTTGCTAAATAAAACTCCCTTTCTTCAGGGAGTCTGCAAAAAGACCATTGAGTGCAATTCTTCCAGCCAATATATTCTAAGTGCATATTGATACACCTATGTATGATTTTTGAAAGACCTTTGCATAGAAATTTGCCTTGATTTTACAGCTTTAAGAATCGTTGAAGATTCCCTGACAGGAAAGGTCTCAATATTTTTAACACGAGACTGAAAATTCAACTTTGATGTTGCTGAACATCTCCCAGCAGATGCAGGAATAAAGTGGATTCCAGAACAAATATTGATCAAATATCACGATTAAGTGACATCTTTGTGAAATATACTGTAACTAATTACCACCACAAAAGAGACTATGTGGAACTGGCAGCACAAAAGTGATATGCAGGGAGGCCAACTCTAACAGTAACGACATAATCAGACGGGAAGCAAGAAGCCGCTTCTGTTGGTCTGTACATGCCACGAGCATAGACTGGTCCATAATCAATTTTAGCAATTGGTCGATAAGCAAAATAAGACTTTTTACAAAAGTATGTGGTGATACATAAGATAAGAAGGAAAGAATATGGGAAGGACTTGCAGTGGATGAGACTAGATGATTCAGAGCATCCTGCAGTCCTGTGCTCCTCTAAACTAGAAAAAAGGAGGTATTTGCTGCAGCAAACGATCAGTATTGCCATGCTTCAAATGATTCACGGTGTACTACCTTACATGTTGCCTGAGGATGTAAGCTGATCATGAAACATTAGCTTACATAATATGCTTCTATAAGAAGCTGATCTCCTGAATTACATACTTTGCCTTCTTTAACCTGGCTAAAAGAAGATCCTTTTATTCCATATCCTGACATATTAATTCATGCGTGTGCATAGCATGGGTACACTATACAACATACATAGGCACGTATTCATGAGCGAAACAAACATTCCTCAACAATCACAAGAGCAAAATCAAGACTCTGCATGACCTAAATAGTAAAATTTTGAATAAACAGTATTGAACAAAAAAATCCCAGATAAAAAATGTTTACTAATATTATACTTCTAAAAAATTCCTCTACTGTACAGCTGTCTAGTTAACTCTTCCTACAATTGCTTCATTGCAGAGGGTTAAAGAGGATATTAACTAATAAAACAATTCATTTTCTAAAAATAAATTAAAGTGTTACTGCATTAATACAAACATGGGGCCAGACTTAGCCAAAACTGAGTTCCTTTGCCATCAGTCATGGGTGATGTGAAAGACTCCTACCCGGCAGAAAAACATGTTAAGTTGTTTTTTGGCCCTGTTGGAATCCAGGGGGGATTTACCATTAACTTCTTTTGGGCCAGCATGACCTTTAAAAGATTTTAAAGATCTTCTGTCATGCAGAAAGCCCACAGTGACAGGACACAGCATTGTCCAGTATATCTCATATCAACACTGCCTCCGTATTCAGGCACTCCAGGACAGAAGGTACTTGGGAAAGGGTAGCAGTAAAAAATGTATGGAAGAAAATCTGACTCAAAGTACAGAAAACAAACCAACCATGTGAAGAGTTCCTCTTTGTCATAACTTTTCAGAATAAAATTAAAGATGAAACACTTGCCTGGCTCTACTGCAGATAGTTTGATAAAAAATTGTTTTAAGAGACCCTAATCACATGACTACAGTCATTAAAACATAAATTGATTCAGAAGAGATTTAATTAATTTAATGCATCTGGCTGTAATTATTATTCTGCATTTATTATGTAGGATTTTTATTAGCTTAATGGTTTTATACATTTATCAGATAGTCGCTGAAGAAAATTTGAGTTGTTCATAAAGAATCTGAATAAATCAGCAATGACTTTTTTTTCTTTCAAACAGTTTTATTATAATGATTTGCTATTTTGGCTCTTACCAGTCATGACAAATTTCTGCTGCTTCATTGAGAAAAAGCTCTATCCAATACCCACTAAAGTCAATAAACAGATTCAATTGATTGCATTGCACTGTAAATTGTGTTTAGAATATCTTTATAATACGACGGTTCCTCCAGTGTTCAGATGTAATTCACAAGGATTGCTTCCATTTTATTTGTTTTTTAAATAAACAAGTCATTTTAACACTTAGTTTTAGAGTAACCACTCATGCCTTTGACAAACATTTTTATTTTTATTTTCTCAGTGCTCTAAAGCATGTCTGCATCTCTTTTCTAGTCCTATGTATGTATGGTGAAACCCTGCAAATTCCATCACTGATGGCCTTTGACACTTTTAAATTTGGTTTGGCTTCCAATCAAAATAAAAATACATAAACTTATTCTGTAAAGGGAATGCATGCATTTTAAAATTTTGACTGAAAAAATATTCAGAAATTTATAGCAAAATGTTAATTTAGAATTGATGTTATTTATTGCAACAGTAGCATTCACACTATAAAAAGTTGAAATATATTTTGATCTGTTCAATTAAACTTAGGTGAGCTTAGTCAAACTGCATTGCATGGGGAAAGTCACTCGGTAAAATCATGTACTTCATCAAAATTACTGCTGTACCCCAGACTCTACATGTCTGAAGACTACAGCTTGCATGAGTTTGGTAAAAAATCTTTTGCCCTATCTGTGGGATTGTCTGACATTCTCTCAGGTGTCCTTGCCACATGCCTATGGAAACTAAATAAGAGCTAGGGAGTACGCAAGCTTTTGAAGCTGTGAAAGGAGGCACTGATGGGTGCTATCTGTCTGTTTGGTTGTTTTGCATTTGCTGCCTACAGAAAAGCAACCTGTCTTTCTGTGGATTAACCTTTCCAGTTCATCACCAGCCTGACTTTACTGCTGTAGCACAGAAAGTTAAACAGAAGTTTTCAGAGTTAATAGAGCTCCGTTGCATTTTGTATCCAGTACACATTCTGTTTTGACTCAAAGTTCTCCTAAACTTACCATCCAAAAATGGCTTAAAATGGGCTTTTGTAAAATGGTAAGTGTTCTGCGGTATTTATTCTTTTAAGCATGTTTTGGGGTTTAAGTCTACTTAGATAATTAAATGGTTCTTTTAGAACAATTTCTATTTAGATACAGTTTAAAGCATTAGTAACTTTTAGACACCAGTTTTAAGGATACTTCTGATGTAAAAATGGATTTATTTACATGCAGATGAACTCCACAGCAATCTCATCCTTTGCAGGCTGCAATTGTTATAGCCAAGATTAATTAATTAACAATATTAAAGTTAGGATTAACTCTTGGACTTGATTCAGAAATCATTGGCAAGCTTGTGGCTCTGGCACACAAATAATTTTGGTTTTTGAAAGTTAGCATTATACCAACAATAAGTACTTTCAAAAATCCAAATGGCTTGGAAGGTGAAAGGAATAATATTACAAAACTTATGCTAAACTAAGTTCTTCTAGATTGTTCCAGTTGAGAGTTTAATTTTTGTTCTTCTATTTACATTTTCTTTATGTAAGGGTAAATTGTATTCATAGAGCTGTTATTTTCATTGCGTAGCCCTCCATCCTATTAGTAAGAGTCTTTTTAAACTCTTAGTTTCATCGTTAAAAGTTGAGGGGGAAAAATAACTCTGCTCTAATGTAGACTAGGCATACAACTACTGGAGATTGCTTCTAAAATGCTGTAATGCAGATAGAAATTATTAAATCGGGACAAAGATTTCATTTAGATAGGTTTTCCCAAAAAAATGTTTCAGGGACTTTCTCTGTTAAGAAGACAACAGTCACTGTACATATTCTCATATCTCCAGCATTATCTTTCTCAAGCATGCAACATGAGACATGTCAATAGACATTTTTTCCAGAAGAATGCAAACACTGATGGGATCAAGTTCTGTCTTGGAATGAAACTGCCTGATAAAATCATAACATTGTAATTATGACCAAGGAAGAGAAAAAAAAAGAGGAATTTTCAGAAGGAAACAAGGGAAGAGGGGAAAAATTTGTTTATTGCTGTGATAAACTGACTGGCTGGCAAGTTTACTAAAAGAAATAAATGTAGGAAAGACTAAAGCAGTCTAGTCAAGTTGCTATCAACATGTAATGCAAAACACCACAATAAAAATTAGAGATATGCTTTTAATCTCTAAGGTACGGTTTAGGATTCAACGTATCCAGGAAAACTGTGAAAGGTATTGGAGCAGGAAATTACTGGAGTAATTAAAGTACTTTTATTATTAAATGGATGAAAACCAAAGCATGAATCACAAAACATTCAATTCATAAAATTATCTAATTTACATTTTCATGGAAATATACATGGTGAAACTTAAGATACATTATTATGTACCAATACCGATTATTTCACATTTATTTTCTCATTTCCAAAAAAAGGATGCCTGAAAAAAATTTTGTTGAAGTCCTGTAGGGTCACAATGACTATATAAATATCCTGTTAAAACCCTTCTACCAAAACAGCCAACCTCACAAATGCCTCAGTAAATTATCCTCCCCCTTGGGTTTGAACAAGTTTCAATTCTACAACTTAACACATCATGGCAACATTTGCCTTTTACAAAAACCCAAATATATTAAAAGAAAATGATTCATACCATTGTTTAGCTGATCAATTAGCTCTTAGAATGAAACAACTTGTTACATAGAATATGATAGGCCTTAAAAAATTCAGAAGGTCAACAAAATGAAAGAAAACTATAAATTAAGGCTGAAATATTACTTTATACCAAACCTGAGTTACCTAAAATACCAAAAATACTTCAGAACAGTTTGGTTAGTATCAGAGGCAGGAGCCAAATTCTGCCTCTATATCCTCCTAAGTTGTGTTAACTTGAGTTGGACTACATTTTAAAAGAGGTTAATATTATGAAATAAGAATCTGAGCTTTGTAGTTACTACAATTTGAATGTGTGATATATACTTCAGCTGAATTACCCATTTCAGCTGTGGCCTAGAGTTGAAAACTATTCTTTGAATCACATAAAATTAGTTCTATATATCTTAAAATACCTGAAAAATCTATTTTTCTGTAACAGGAAACAAAATGTTAACCATTTTACAAGCCTTCAGAAAAAATTGCAACTTCATTTGTTTTAAGCTGAAAAACACTGACCTCTTTGCTCATAATAACTAAGCAGCTATTCACCCCTTGACCAAACACTGATGGTCTGGATTGTTAATGTGATATTATTTTTTTTTTTACCCACCAAGGGTCTTGCATCTCATTTTTTAGTAGCAGTGACTTCAAAAGCTGTGGCTGTCTCTCCCCTTGCACGTTGACCTGCCTGTGTACCTTTTCCGCTCTTCTTTGCTGGTGCACCCAGGTAGGGTCAGACGTAGACAGGGATAAATAGAGTTACCTTACTTGGAGTCAGAGAAAGTGTCGTTATTGACTTCAGAAAGATTAGGACCCTTAATCCTTAGAACATTTTGGTTTGTCTGGTGTTGCTGTAACTACATCATGCAAAAAGTCTCTGGCTGTTTCTTCATTCTGGATTTTTATTCCTAGCATGCCCCTAAATATTTCCTCTATTTTAACTTTAGACCATGTACAGTAACATAGCACTAATTTCTTTCTACAGTTTTATTATAGCACAATATTTCAGTTAAAAAGATTTGGCTTGTATCCTCTGGCAAGGCGAATTGCTGATTTTATGAAATATTATCCATCAACTTAGATAAATTTGTTCATTTTGCAAAGTTCTTTTTGCAAAAGAGTTAAAATAGAGGCATTTATGGTCTGTCCTAAATCATTTTTCAGCATGTTAATACACAGCTTACTATTTTTGAGCAGTCTTATGAAAATTACTATTAACTGTATTTTTGTTTGCTTTTTATATTCATTGATGCTCAGACCACAAAGTTGGTAAAAATCCCAGGAAACCAGTCAGTCATTCATTTTTGTAAATACATATGCATGAATTATAATTGTATACTAACTCATAAAGCCAGGAATTGCCAACAATAAAAAATTATATTTACTGTCAAAAGAAAAGGAAGAATTCAATTACGCTAGAGAGAAAGAGGCCTTGTTTATGCACCCCTCCCCTCTGGGGATTTTTAGGCATGGCATTTAAATGTGACTGTATCTAGCAACATTTGTGTCTCAACACACAGACTTTTTTAAGATGCTGGATTGGAAAGGTACTTAAAACTGCCTGAACTATTCAGTTGTGGTATTTCCTAGTGAGGAAAAAAAACACGAACCCAACAACAAAAAAAACCCAGACTCTGCTGGCTACCCATCGCTGCTATTTCCCTAAGGGGCAGGGGACAGAAATTGAGATGACAGTGAGCAGGAGCACTCCAGCCCCTTCACCAGTGCCCATGAGAGGACAAGAGCAAGAGTTCTCTTTGGTTTGGTCTGCTCTAGCTAAGATGAAATATAATTTACTGCCAACTTTAATAAAAACCTTGTATTTCTACACACAATAAAACATGACTAGACTTCATATTTCTACACATAATTAATAAACCTTATTTTTGGACCTTATTTTTATGTGTAATCAATTAACATAGTCAATGACACCCAAAAACTTTGGAATTTTTTGAACCTAGAAATATTAATGAAGCAGTGTCTCACATAAAATGATCACAAGCTTTCCATCCTCAAGAGAAATCCTTGAGAGCAGCATGTTAGTCCTCTGTACATCCAGATTTAGGATTAAGCACTTAAACCTATATAATGGAATGAAAAAATTGGTATAATGTCTTTACACAAATATAATATGAACTTCCATGTATAATAATGACCAAAGGCTGCTTTTTCATGTGCAGCCCACGTTATATCTAGACTTGTACTGACTAATCAATTTTGGTCTGATAGGCACTTACTGTTATCCTTCAAATTCAACAATAAGGTTAAGAGGGCTAGTAGGATTGAGAAATGACTGCTGTCATCTATCTTAGGTGCAGAATCAATTTTTAAATGAAAAAGAATTACCATGCGAATCACCACTTTAAAGGAAGCACTTTACTCTCAGGTTTTCTTACATTAATCTTCTAGTCATCAGCCATCCTATAAACAGTATGTTTTGCACTCACAAATGTAACATCTGACAGATCTCAACGTATCTTGCCAACATGCATCCTTAGGAAAGTTTTAAATTTTGAATAAATCATCACCTATCAATTATCTCCCAGGAGGCAGCAGGAAAAGCGCCAAACACAGGTTTGCCTATTTTTTTTCTGCTAACATTTCCAAACTCCTGATGGCTTCTGGATAAAATTATTCAAGGCACTGTTAAGAACATTAGCTTTTGAGTCAATCTAAAGTGTTCCTTTATAACAGTATTCTGAAAATACAGCAGATTATTTCTTTATAAACCGAATCACAAAACTGATCTACTTGGAATTTTTGTGGCTTTCTTAAGAAAATCTAAAGTGCTACATGTAAAAAAGGGGGAAAAAGTTTTTGTGATACACATTTGAAAGCAGAAAATAAAAAATTAGCACTTTTGAAACACGATTAATACATCCCCTATGAGGCCACAAAAGCAAAGTACAAACAACTATGTGGGAGTAACTACCATACAGTACCTCATAAGGAACTCATCTCCAGATTGTCAAAAACACCCTTAAAACTCATGGGTACCAGCTTCTTAGCATATATTTTTACCAGTCTATCTTCCATTAGTGTTTCATGGTGTCCTACAACCTTCATCAAACTACTAGATCTCCATATTACTTGCTGCGGATGTTTGGTGTACAAATATAAATAAATTATAACAGATACATGGGCAGAATTGTTCTGTTGCATCCAGAAAAGAGGCTTCAGTATGAGGTAGCTTATCTATAATTTCATAACCTACAGATAAATAAGACCAGCATGTAATATAGCTATTTTCAGTCTCACATGGGTAACTGTGGCATAAAAATGAAATGAAGAGTAAACATATTTACTTCTTCTGAAGTCTTACTACGTAATTTATTAGGCTGATTCTGCTCATTATGTTTCATACTCCATCATTTTTCTCTGTGAAGTCTCTTACAATATCAAATGAAGAAAATTTATATTTAAATTAATAATTTCAGAGTGAAACATTAATATTCAAATCAAATGTGGTGCTATTGTGGGGCTTCAGGGGAAAAAAACCCTTTTATGCTGAGCACAATGAAGAAGTGATAGGCATTTCTGTTATCTCATTCATTAGTCATTCTGGACAGTTCAGACAAGCTGTTACCTACAATAATAGAGAGCATTTTACTTTTTAAAGATTAATTTAAACTATACTTTATACTGAACTGCAGCAAACTTTATTTATTTATTAATTCTGACAAAATATATTTTTACATTTTTTCTAAAGAAATAAGTAATATTCATACAGCTGTAGCCAGCAGTCTGACATAAGGCGTGATAAACAACATATTCTGGCTCCATGGGAGGATGACCAACTAGTTCAAAATGTGCACTTGTCTAATAAATTTGTAATACATTTCAGAAATTTATAAAGCAGACAGGAAAGAGGAGAAGTCTTATGACTGGCTTTGCAAATCTTACTTCCTTTTTCATTTTCAGCTCCTAACTCCACCTCTTGTTTGCATAACTCCCCTTCTGAATTTAAACCCACAACCTATTTTTTCATTCAGAGACAACTTTCAATTTCCTTCATTGATAGTATCAGTGCATAGAGTCAAGTACAGGTAGTATATCAATCCTACACATCATTTTGCAAGCTCTGAGCAGCCACATCCAAACTTCCATGCTTGCAGAGTGGAGATTAACATCACAAAAGAAATTTAAGGTTTAACAATTATGAACTTGCTTACCCCCTTTGATTTTTCAATGGAGTCTATACTTTTCCCTCACAAGATAACAACAAAAACCAAACTGTCAGCAAATATTTATCCATTATGGTTTTTCTATCTTCAGCATTTTTCTATGCTGCCCTGTTCAAAACAGATATAAATAGAAAATATTTATTGAATGTATATGTTAATCCAAACCACTTATTTAAAGAGGGAAAAGATCCCTCATGACTAGAGGAGGTTAAGTATGAAAACAATATTTAGTTTGGGTAGGCATAAAAAGTAGTTTTATAGTAAAAAAAAAAAAAAAAAACCAAACCCAAAACAAAACTGTGAAGAATCTAGATATTTTTGTTCATCCCGATTATTCTAGCATCCTTAAAGCCTTAGCACTATTAATAACTACCTATTTGTAAGCCAGCACCCAATTCACTTGGTCAGAAGTGAGTGAAACATCAGATTTGGATTGGTGGCAAAGTAAGCATCGGAAGGGAATGAACTGGCTTGAAAAACACTGGCTGTATCTAACTCCTTCCCTTCCATGTCTCTTCTACCTGAGGCTCCACCCTTTCCTGCTAGATCCTGTCCAAGCTGAACCTCACACCAAAGCTGTCCATTTCGTCTTCCAAATCTCACGCTGCCTCCTGACTTGCTGGAGAACTCACAGGAGCTTTGTTTCAAGAGTCCAGTTTAGAAGAAACAGACGGACAGGCGGAAACAGTTCACCTTGCCACTGTGCGTTAACCAGCAATCTGAGCCATCAGATATTCTGTTTATGAGAAGCAGGCCGTATGAATGTTTAATAATTAGCTCCTTTGGCTCAGAGCAGAGTCATTCCCTTGTGACTTTAAAAGCTTGAGCTGTGAACTCTGTTCTTTAAGATGAGTCCCTTTTTATCACTGTAACAAACGCACTTGATATTGTAATTAAAACCTTGGAGAAAATGTTCCTACAACTTTTGAGCATGCACTGATTTACTTTAACACTAACGTGCCTTTACCTTGGCTTGACTGCACGGATGCAGGTGTATGTGTGCATGTACACACAACTGTATGCACTAATGAGAAATAAAAAGGGATGACACTGAAAACCAGAGTCTTCAGTTATATGTTTGGATTCATGCTCAGAAAAACAGGAAAACAATAAGCGTCAACCCTCAGCTGGGTATGGTCATTGCAAGACTGCACATTTTTCTTGAATGGCTCAGCAGCATGAGAGGACTTCCATAAGTAACAGGGGTTGTGGGGAAGGGATGGAGACCTCCTCTCCAGGCAAGAATGCCTGGGACAATGCCCCCTGCTTCTTTAGAAGACTCTTTTCTAAACAGGTGACCATTTCTTATTGGTAAAAGTTCATGTATTTCATCTGTTACTACTGTCTCTGATTATCAGTGCAGAGCTGAACTAGGCAATGGAGTCCTATTTGTGGTACTAGACCACAAATTTGCCACAGAAAGCTCATTGGGTCCCCGTTTCAATTCATCCATTCCTGACCTCCAGTACTTTCTTCTCATGCTGCTAAGATTTAACCTAATCCAAGGCTTGCAGGCATGTGATTTTTCTTAGTATAAAAATTGCATAAGTGCTTGAGTATTAAATCACAACTGTTGTATAACAAAGGATGCTGGTGTAATTTGCTGGACAGAAAGACCTTTTTAAGGTTCTCAAGCAGCCTTGGGTAGTTTGTTGAATTGGTAGGAAATACCTAGTATATCTATGATACACTTGATCTTTCTTCTAAAATGAAAGAGGAGAGGTTAGATTCTGCTGAGAGCCCCTTGAGGCAGATTTTAGTATGTAGAGTGGGTACAACTTTTACAATAATCTTCGGATCACGAGGCCACAGTTTGTCAGATGAAATCCTCAAAGGCATGGCATTTCTAGAGATTTAGGATGTTTTACCTAATTTGTGTATATTTCTAGTGGAACCTGAAGCCTACTATTTTAACCTTCTCCATTTTCTGCATCGCTTTTTTAAGTTTGCAGCTTTCCCATGTTCAGTGTTTCTTCCCAGATCCAAAGTTTGACTATGAAGGCATAAGCACACTGATAATAATAAATATTTCTGGCATTTATGTTTTATGAGTAGCATCTTTAATTATATTACTCTCACTGTAAATAACTTAAGCACTGAGGCTTTTATGATGGAAATTAATTCAGAAGACTGAATATTTATGAATTAGTATCTTTCCTCTAAGAGAATATGACAGCATTGAAAACATGTAATTACCAGAAATACCTATAGCGATTAAAATGGCAATTAATGACAACCATTCGTATTAGCATAAAATAAAGCAAATTACAGATAAACCTATATTAAAAAAAAAAATAAAATTTAAGCAATATCTCTTGCCTTCTACAGTTTGAAGGAAGAAAGTGCTTACAGACTGCTAGTCTATTTGATAACGACAGGTGGTGCAAAATACCTAGGACAGCAGCAAATCTTTCCTTATCTTTCACATAGGTTATATAGCTATTTCCAGAGGGGAAGAAGAAAAACGTTAAGACAGCACTGAAGTTTAAAATCTAAATTAATTTCAAGTAGAAAGCAAGTCGTTTTGCCTTCTTCACAGACACATTTGTGAGGTTTATGTCCAAATTCTGCTGACACCAGCATCTGGAGACAGAATCAATGCCTTATTGTGCATTGAATCAGGAATTTAATTTATAAAAAGGTTACATGTTTTCATTTTAACTGAGAGTTTTCAGTTGCTTACAGCTTTCTGAAAACAGAGACACATAAATCGTACATCTAGACATCTATGGCAGGTGTCCTGTCTTTGCTCAAAATATGCAGTAATGTGACCAAGAAAGCCTTTTCTAAAAGGATGGAGACAGGCAAGAACTCAGTAAGCCAAACTAACTGTTATTAAATCCTACTGAAGGCACCATGAGAAAACTGTTATGCTTTTTTATCTCAGATGTTCAAAAATGTATTTGTCATCGCATTTTCAAAAAATTGTCTGAAAAAAATTTCTTGAATGTAATGGCTTCCAGGATGGCAATAAAAGTTTCAGAAAGCTGTGAGACTCAAGAAAGATAGTTGCAATCAAAATATCCATTCAAACTTCATCACAGATTTTCCTACAATAAAGGAAGTTCCGTTTTTAGTGTGGAGTAAACACGGCTGCCTTGTTCAATTACTGCAGTTTCTCCACAGTCGTCAGGTGAATGAAAGCTGCTGAATTGTGGATCATTTTGATATGCAATTCTTAAAGCTAGAAAATATTAAATATCTTGTGTGTAACTTGAAATTCTTTTCCAGTCTCTCCAGTCTTTTCCAGCACAAGGGTTGGTGAGCAGTCCCATGCATGACTTTCAGAAAGCCACAGAAAAGTATTGACAAAGAAAAGAGCACAAATCAGACTGGCTGGCAACTGTTTGATGCTGCAGAATTTTCTTTGGAGAAATCAAAGACCAACTGTGTGATTCGCATCCTTCAGAAGAATTTTTCTGCAGGGCATTCAGTCCAAAACTTGGAGTTTCTCTTCACGTTCTTAAGTTACACTTGGATTTTGCTGTTCATGATCACGCTTCCCACAAAAGACTACTACATACTAAACCCAGTTTCTACTGTCCATCTACTGTTACAATTAGAGAGAATTGAAAGGCATGGAAAATAAGTTCTTGAAAAAAATAAAGGGGTTCAGTGCCTTTTAAGTTGTGCAAGCTTTTGTGTCACAATTCAAATGAGTAAACAAACACCCTCTAAACACCATCTTACTTCTGGGTGTAAGTAACCAAAGAGTTAGCTTGACAAAGATTCTTAGACAATGTGATGCTGAATTTTGTGAAACCAATAAAAGAGGAATCTGTCCTCCTAAAGCAGAATCCAGAGTCTTGAATGAAATACTTGGTCTCTGCCCACAGCGCTGGGTGAGATTTAGAAACCTCAGAGTAGCATTCGGAAAAAGCAACATGCTGAGTCGAGTAATCACTAGAAAGTAAAACCTATGTCAAAGGTGAGTCCTACAACACTATATTACCTACAAACCAGCCCTGGATTCAAGATGGAAACTCTGGATTTTAATTGCTTCCCCTTTTCTGTTTAAGCAATCAGCCAAACCATCAGGTGGTTGGTTCAGAGGCTGAAAGGAACTGCCAACATCATCCTCTGGGGTTCCAGGTTTCTATCTGTGGGGAATATCAAGGATGTAATTAACCTGGAAAAAAACAACATTCTTCTTTATACAAGGCTTTATAAACAGTAAATCTAAAACTTTCATAGAGACCTGAAACATTAATCTTTTTATTTCCATTCCAGCTTTAGGTAAACTTCAAATAATCACACCATCCTTAAGATGCACTGCATAACAGAGTCAAGTGCACCTATGTGACTCCCAGGAACTCCAAGCACCTGCATAACTCCCAGTTGGTATCAGCCTGTCAGGTATGTCAGATGCCAGAAGGTGCACAAAGTGCGTGGGCAAAAATATACTCAAAGATCTATTCAAAACACACAAACAAAAAATCTGCAACTTCTCACATCCTGTGTTCTATGTCCGTATGCAAACACTACATACTGCTATAATGATTCAAAATCCTCATTGTACACAGCTTTGCAGTCTTCATCCAGTAACTTATTCCCTGTCCAGAAAACACAAAATTAGATTGTCTGGTTGACAAAATGATAGGAATATAATTTAATAAACCAAATCAGGTAACTGACCTAAATTACATTTTGTAGCAGGTTCAAAAAGCTTTGCTTAAGATTTCACTTTGGATAAAAGTACTTAAAATAATTTTCAGAGAAAATTAATTTTGATAAGGGAAATTACGGTCTAAAATTTTTTTCTTGCTGCATTGCTTCTTTTTCAAACTAGTAATAAAGCATAGGTGGATAATAAATTTCCTACAAGTAAGTTGAAAAGTTATGGAATATTTTCAGATAACCGTAACAGAAGGCATTTGGGGGATTATGCTACAAGGAATTCATTAAGTATCTGAAATTTTCTGATAATCAATCTCTCAAATACCTTGGTAATTCACTTAAGTCTGGACTTCTGTTTATATAAAAATGTAATCTGCTGCTTCTTGGAAGACATTTTTCTTTATGAACTAGGATAAAATGAATGTTATATTTCATTTTTGCTAGCTTTTCAATATGATTGATGCAGACCTTTAATGCGTTAATTTTACAACATGAATTCATATTCAAATAGATAGTCTTGTTAAGAAAGATGAACAGCAGCAAATATGCAACAGTGAAGGCCTGAACTACCCCTTTTTCCCCCTCCCATGGATTTTATTAGTACTTTTGGTTTCTGAATATCTCATCTAAGGAAGTAGTTATAAGGTAACTGGAACCAGAACTGGAACCAGAGTTGGAAAAAGCAGCTTGCAAAAAATTCAATAACTAGGTGAAAAATTGTGAAGCATCTATGACAAATTTCCCTTCCCTTTAAAGAAATTAATATTGACTTACCCTGTGTAGTCACAATATTGTAAAACCCAGTAAACATGCTTTACCTACTCCGTTGGACAGGTTATACTGTATTATACAGGTCTCAGTCTAATATTGGTATTTCCAGTTTATAGGCGTGAGGCACAGGCACAGCGATGCAAGTCTTAACTAAACAGCGGTTAGGCAGAGACATCTTATATCTGAGACAAGGGCATTTGAAAAGGTATTTAAACCTGCATAAGTATAACATGGATTAAAATTGTGCTGATCCAGTCCACCCCACCATCCCAATCCCAGTCTGTGTCCTTTCAAGAGCTCCGCAACCTACTGGACCAGCATGGACTCTATCTGATTCAGGTGTAGGAAAATGCTTTTGCAGGGAGGCACAGAGCTACAGCATGTTGAAACAGCAGTTTGGAGGAGCTTGCCAACATTTGCCAACTGATAACTGCAGTACAATTAGTATGTGTGCACTATTATCCACGTCCTGCCTTTTCATCTTACCAGCAGATATGACAGCTATGCAGCATGCCTCCACAGACAGCCACTGCAAAGAGTCCCAGCACTGCAAAACACCGTTTCTGCGGAGCCCTGTAGGCATCCACGGAGCAAGATGTGTATTTGCAACATTTGAGCTGGATTCCTGGTGGGCCTGTGATACACAATTGAAGAACCATATTCTCAGTGGGCACATGTCCAACTAAAATCAGTTGAGCTGGGCTTTAATACACCAGCTGAGGGTCTGAACTGATGTGTTTGACAGGCAGCAAAAACCCAGCAAGTAAGCCGGATGAAATCCATTTGTCCCTAAGAACTGTCTTGAAACATCCTACTTTTGGAGATATTGCTACCCTTCTTATGCATCTGGTAAAATATCATAGTGTTTCTGTATCTAGCCTCAGCTAAATTTAGGCTACAGGCTTGGTGGTTATTGAACACAGACAAGGTAGCTGCCACAGTTTTGTGTAAATGGTATACAAAGAAACACTTTTTTTTCCAGGAATCCCAAAGAAATGTTCTGCCAGGGTCATTAGAGAACAGGCCTGTGTCAAGAACTGGCTCTATTCAGAGTCCAAGATAGATAAATCAAGAGTTTTATCATGCTTCCTTCCTTGCTTTCATCACTTTTGTGCCAAACATTACACTATCCCACCCAAGAGCTCAACAGGGTACCTTGCCAAGAGCAGAAAGCAGTTCCCATACAAGGATACAGCAGCAGGACCTCAGAAGTCTGTAGCTAAGCATATCATGTAAGAGGAAATACTTAAGAGTGTGATGCGACCAATATAACTGAACCGAGTATGGTAGCACTAATAGGATGATTACAAATCAGGTCTTAATATGACATAACTGAAAATGCACTCCTGAATTTTTTTGAGCTTGAACCTTCTGCTCAAGTTATTTGAAGTTGAAAAGTAGTGTCTGATAGGATAAATGAATCTGAATTTCTCTTTCAGCTGAAACCTTCAGCTTTAAGCAACTGCTCTTTCTTCAACTTTCATTCTTGTTCCTCTGAATATTTGCCTTCTACCCCCTCCCCATCCCATATTCCCACATGAAGTTACCTGTCTGGAAACATTTCAGTGCAACTTCTTCCTTGCCACTTGCATTCCTTGAAAATTTGCTCTTAGCGAGAAGGGTGGAATGACCATCCAACCAAAATACAGCATATTAAAAAGGTCAAAGTACTATAGCAAAATAGCATAAATAACAAAATATAATGGGCAGTAAAATTCTGACACCTCTTTGTCATGACCAAAATTGTAACTAGAGTGAGAAATTATATGGAATTAGCTTCTTACTGATACGCTCTGAAGACTGTAATTTCATGGTGACTGGATGTCATTTTCAGAACCTTCTGCCTCTTTGCAGTCTTGTAGGCATACACTCAGCTACCATCTAGGGCACTTGAAATAAATGTAAGAGAAAAGGAGAGATATATAAATGTTTTACTTGAAGCAAGAAGTCATGCCAGTTTTCAAAATTACAGTAATCTTTTAGTATTGTTTCTGCTGAAGTCAGAAATCTTCAGGAGATGCCTGATCTCTTCCTGTGGGATGTACAGTATTGAGTCTCATTTGAGACTCGATAATGAGAGAACATTATGCTTTAGGAAGAAAGTAGATCTTGGTTTGCCTCACATTGCTTCCTTTCTGTTTAGCCCAACAGAGCAAATAGACAGAGCAGAGTCAATCCAACTCATCAAATCAAAAAGCATGATGTGAAGGACTCCTAAATCCTTTAACTGACAATATGAGAGCTGAAGTATTAAATGACCAGCAGTAAGTCTCACTTTTTGTTAAGGTGATGTCACTTTTGAAGATCATTTAATTTAATTAAAGCATGCAAGGAGGATTACTCTGCTGGCATCTTGTTGATTTAGGTGATCTCTGTTTACACAGTTTATGAGTTCCAGTTTCTTTGCTTTTTTCCTATACTCTGTTTTATGACTGTCTTTCACGTCGTTTGCCTCATGCTTCTTGTACTAAAGAGGCAAGAGACTGACATCAGCATGACTATCTGTGAATAAATGGTTGTTAAAGGTTCTCAGCACTTCTCTACACCTTCACTTGGCGAGAACAAAAGGAGTCTGAGATAAAATCTGCTTTCTCAAACCTCTCAGAAACCAGCTGGGGCTTGAAGAAGTTGAATTTCTCCAGAAGCATAACAAAGAGATCAGGCGTTAGCATTGGGTCTTAAAAATCACAGAGCCTGAAAGACTTACAAACACAAAGAAAGATGGAGTAGGAGAGAGGAACAGAAAGGATAAAAGGCAGAATATATTAGCTTAGGCATACCACCCTGCTCACGCAACGATGCTGCTGCCGCATGGGAGCTGGCTCACATACAAATCGCCAGGAGCATAGGCAGAGGAGGTCATGTACCTTTTCACTGGTAGACATAATCTCCGTTATTGTTACAACAATAAGGCTACCGTAATGGAAGAGAGAAGGCACTTTGTCAGTGCAAGAAGCAGAGGGAGAGGAAAGTAAGTGAACCAGACAGGGAGGAAGCAAATAACATTATAGGTGTTTGGTTGTAGCGGTAGCGAGAGGAGTGTTCCGTTGTCTGTGCTGCAGTGGATGTGAGATACAGCACTATTGCTTCACTGTAGGGCAAAACCTTTGCATATTCAGTTACATTAGAAAGTATAGAAAGAGAGTACAGAAACAATTTCAGTTTAGGGTGAGTGCTGAATGAGGTGGGCAAGAAAATTCCTGCATTGTATAATATTTAACTTTAACTTTCAGTTAAGCAAAAAACAAAATAAGTCAAAACTGACTGATTTTGAGCATAGACAGATATATTCCTTCTTTTGTGCATGTTAAATGCTCAATTGCCTCAAGGTTTTCTTAAGAAAGAGACATGCTTTTCTCATCAAGATTTCCTTAGTTTTGGTAGGTCTTGAGCACCTAATCTAAAAGATTAACCCTCCTGTTGGGAAATTATACCAGACAGTTTTAAAAGCACCGTAAGGCCATGTCTAGTTCAGGAGACCGATGTACCATGTTGCAAAGGCAACTGATGCAGACCTGGGATTTGTGCAGGTAATGCAGAGGTGTATCGCCATCCTGGCTTTGCCTCAGCCCACTCAGATTCTGGAAAAACTACAGCCTACCAAGGTGTGCAAATCTGGTTACAGCCTGTGTCTAGCCAAAAAAACCCCAAACACCACATGGACCCAGCATTACTGAGCAAAGATTTCCTTTGCTTTTCAAACTTAGAAGAAATGTGGTCATCTAATTGAATAATTGTTGAAAACTATTTACTTAAATAATTAATTTGAAGTCATTTGCTTCACGCATTGCCAGTAAAAGTAATGTGTTACAGGAAAAATGCCAAAACAGAGGGGTATTTTCTCAATATTTTTTTTCTGGTATCCATCTGGGACTATTCTCCAGCAGTACAGCTTATAGGAGGTCATGTTATACTACATGATTTCCCCCAATTATTACGCTCAAACAGACTACAAGTCACTCATTTCATTTCTGATTATAATTGCTTTGTTCTAAAGGAGATTTTAGGAGTAAGCCCACTACCAAATGTAATACTGTTCAATAGAATCTATAGGTTGTTTATCAAAACCACATAAAAGTGGTAAACCACCATCATAAAAAAGATGAAGCAAAGCTTGTCTTCGCAATCCAGTGTCCCAAAGGTATGATTATCTCCTGATAACCATATCTCCCTCTTCTGCCTTATTGCTAATTAAATTAATTAATTAAGGAAGTCTTTCCCCAAGTGGACTTGATTTAATACGCTGTAAGTAATTAGCAGCTCTTGGAAATGGAGATGAGATTATTTCTCCCTTTTTTTGTAGCACAGAGAGTGCTCACAAACTTTGCAGAGGCAGCGAGTGCTCAGGCTTCTTGTTTTGTACAGCAGCAGCACACAAACTGCCGATGGCTGCGGTCACATGTGTGGGGCAGGGACTCTGCGGCCACAAAATACATCTTTATGCTCTTGTCTGCAGTGATACCTGCTCATCAGTAATAGGAAGTGGGTATGTATCTTTGAAAAAGGCAGAACTTGATTTTATAAAGAAATAAATGCCCTGACAGGAAAGAGCTAAACCATTTTTGCTTGAAAGCTGGTAGTGTTTATGGTAAAATGTACTTTTTTTTCCCCCCTTTGCCAAAGGTGTTGGATACAGACCTATTTAAAAATGCTCAAATTTACTACTTTTCTGCAATTAACTGAGATTATGTATTTCAAAATGAAAAAATAATAATATTGTCTCCACTGAGTAAAAAAAGTTTGTATTCACAATTATAAAATAAAAAAATCTTCTTGATCAAACACTTTACTTATTACACTGAGGAACACATTTTGTTAGCAAAAGTACCCGGTGCTTATTATTCACAGATAACTTCTTTGAAATTATTTTTATCATTAACCCTGCAGTTCATATTGCATTGTTTATATAGGTCATGCTATATTGCTTCTGTTCTTTGATTGGATGACTTATGTATTTTAAAAACACAAACTAGAGGTGGGCTAACTCT
This sequence comes from Morus bassanus, assembly GCA_031468815.1. Classification (NCBI taxonomy): domain Eukaryota; kingdom Metazoa; phylum Chordata; class Aves; order Suliformes; family Sulidae; genus Morus; species Morus bassanus. Next base: position 11,166,394 of record CM062570.1, read on the forward strand.
GTGTGAGTCACATGAAAATAATAATTGTTTAAGTCTGCAGCTTACCCATGGGATATCTAATTTTAATACAATGAGATCAAGGTTCATTGGAAAAATAATTATTTTCAAATAAAGAAACATTTTAAATCTGTTTATAAAATGAAATGCTATGAATTATTAACCTTCTGCATTGTATCTATTAAAAAAGTTACAGGTAGATATTGAATAGACAAGAAAACCAGAGATTACATTAAAAATTCTTAACTACTTTAAAAATCCACACAAAGGTCTTGTATTGGAAGTTATTCCACTATTGCTTTTTTTTTAACCACATGGGTTAACAAGTCAAATGCTGAAATGTGATGTAATGAAAAGGCAGCTGCTAGAACTATGGGAAGACAAGTGGAAGTGTGTTACACGCTATAACATTAATGTCTAATAGTATTTCCTCACAGAAGAAAGAAAATTAAAGAAAAAAAAAAAAAAAAGAGTCAATATGATTAAAGACAATGAGATTTTTTAGTGATCCAGGCACATTTGTGTAAGCTGACCTAAACAGCCTTCGAAATTTAAATTAATAACAAAGAAATTTCTATGAAGAGTAAATGCAATTGCTATAGGGATGATACTGCAGAAATGGAGATCTGTACAGAGATTAAACACAGGAGAATTGCTCACAGAGTTAAGTCACCTGACAAATTTTTTGAAAATAACCCTTAGTGTAAATGACAAGGAAGGAAATTGAAGAAATATGTTTCATTATCTCTAAAGATATACTAGATGATAGATTAATCTGCTAATATCACAGAAAAATACAAATATTATCCAATAATAATTAGAATAACTATGCGTTTGTTACTGTATCATTAGAGCAATCTTTTTTTTTATAAAGTAGTTTATTTTCTAGACACATACACACACCACATGTACTCAGATATGATACGTAGAAGGAGGCAATGCCCAAGCAGCTGGTAAGGCATGCTTTCAATTGCTCAGTGTGCCACCATTGCTTTATCACCCACTTGTGACCTCTTCCTCGGCCTGCGAACATCTTCCTCAGATTTATTCTAGGACACCTAACACCCTAATACTTGCTAGCGGCTGCCAGTGTTAAAACTTCTAGTGCCAGAGGACTGCTTCTTCTTTTATTCAAACATGTTTCATTTTGCCTCCAAAAGACCAGAATATGGAAGTCTTAGTACTAAAATGCAGATAGATTATCCATGCCTAAAAAAAGAACTTTAAAAGCCTAACTTTTTAAAGGAACTATCAAGAAGAAAAGGGTTTTTTTTAATGCCATTTTAAACCTGCAATTTCATGCTTTTGATAGGCTACTGACTGCCCAAAGATATAAAATCCTCTACTCCACAGCATAAATATAGTGCCAATTAGAGCTGAAAAAAAGAAACTGAGGTTGCCAAACAATATAACAATAATAATAATAATATAAAAATCCTCTCCTGTGTGTGGACAAAGCTTTTCCTTTGAATTTTTTTATGGAAAAAAAGCCAGGGGGAAGATGTACCTTTCTCCCTCCAAAGTCATTGGTGACAACTCTGGCTTCAGCGCCGGCTCTCTTTCATTCGGTGCACACATCTGAAGCGTGTCTAAACAACAGACCCTTCAAACAGGCTGTATATAACCATCCAGAGGCCTTCCTCTATGTCCTATTTGGCAGCAAAGAAGTCTTTCCCAGGGAAATCCTTCTTGACATTATTTACCGTTATTATAAAATGTTTAGTATTGTCAGATCAGTATTTCCATCTATGTTTTACAAGTAAGAAAGATTCTGAACTGTTCTGAAGATTTTCTGTAGCTTAAAAGAAATGCGAAAAATGATCAGTATTCATTCTTGTAGTATTTGTGTTTCTCTGTAAAAAATTCAAATTTTTGAATAAATATTTGGGGAGGGGAAAGAAATGCTCAATATTTCAAGCAACAATAAATATGCCTGCACAAGAACTGGGGAGGGGGTTGGGTGGGGGGGTAGAGGGAAGAGACACATATACATTAGAGTATTTGAAATATCATTGTGCTGTGCATTAGAGAACTTTCTGAAAAAAATGTCCTTGAGGGATTTTCCTCCTACAGTATGGATTAATGTGATACAGAGCCAGGAAAATAAAACCAATTCCTTATCTTTAAAAATACAAAACAGAGAAGAAACAAGAAGTCAGGTGGAGTTGAGAGTGGGAGTGTGAGTTGACTGACAAGCAGTTGTGTCTTACAGACACTATCACCTAATTACTGAGAACACAGAATTCCTTTTTAAGAGGAATAATCTCTAAGATTATTCTTAGCAACTCAGTACTTGTATACCATGCATCGGGGAATATAATGCTTTACTTTCTTTCCTGAAAAGGTCCAGGGCCTGGTAACCAAGATACATTGCTATGCATCTGCTGTAACTGAAAAGTTGTCACTTTGGAATGTCATTTGTGAAGGTCATTAAATAGTCACAGTATTAATTAAAAGTATCTTGGGATAGAATGAAAAGATTACCCCAGCAAAAACTCCCTACTCTTTCTTCTGGTGGTTTTTGGTACAGACGCCATCACTTTAATCACCCCTTTTCATATGTGGGACTCGGAAAGAAATCCCATTTTATTTCCAACTGGTTTTCTTCAACCTCTCTTTGGCTGGAGTGAGCTGAGCAGGTCCTCACTGCCCAGCCTGCCCAGCCATCCACCCCAGACCCGAGACACTCTCCTCTTGCAGGCGAGAGGGCTCTGGCCACAGCCCCTGGGGATGCACTACACCTCTTGGCTACAACACCCACTGCATCTGCCACCAGGGGGTACTACAGATTGAGGCAACAGTCCCTAAGTGGAATAAAAAAAAAAACCAAAAACAAAAACACACACACACAAAAGAACCCCAAAACCCCACACACCCCCTCCCAGCACACGCAAAACTAATCTCTGTCCAGACTGAAGATCAAGATTTCAAAGCCAGTCAAGAAAGGCAGTCGGTAAATAGCTCAGACACTTCTCAAGCTCGAAAACACCAGGGATTGCATTTATTTATTTTTAAATACATTAAATACAAGAGAGAGGAGCTGGGGGATTCAGCGTTTCAGCAACAGGATTTGGATAATCTCACTTTAGGATCAACAGTTTGGGTCTGACCTGGGTCAATCTGATCACATGTTATCAGTCTCTGCTGGCCCACCAGAAATCCTCGCAGAAGTTTGTGGTCTCAGTGCAGTAATTTGACAGATGTTAGCAATACTGGAATAATTCGGCAATATCAATGAAGACAGCAAGAACTAAATTGGTAAGGATCAAAAATCAAAACACTGTCAATCAAGCCTCAAAAATTCCCCTGGGGGCTACTGAAATCTTGCTGCAGCATCCAGAAGAGAGAGAGAGAGCTGATATTTTCTCATACTTTCAGTGCCTGTCCCCAACTTCTTGCATGAAGACTCCCATCAACCATTCTCATTTTAGCACTTCCTATTGCACATGAAATTCAGGAGAAAAATCTGAAACATCAGCACACCAGGGATCAGAAGAACATATCGAATAAGTAAAATATCAGGCTTTTCTTCTGTGAGTGGCCTCAGGGAACTCTAACAGTCAGCAGTAGTAAGACCAAGCATATCTGCTCTGAGCTTTCTTAGATCCTATCAATATTTTTATTTATATAGTATATGTGTTTCCATATATATATATATGTGTGTGTATGCATACGCACATGCACTTAGGAAAAAACCTGTCCTTTGATTTACATGAAGTTCAATGGTCAGGTACCACCAGCAGTAATTCTGCATGCCGTATCCTGTGCACTGAGTAGAACTGGGTCCTATGAAAATCCAATATGTTGACATGTAATTAGCATCGCTGATTTTATGTACATTCAAGGGGAGTTAGAAGCAGTGAATTAATATGTACTTTCCCACAGCCCTATATTTTTCCTCCAACTCCCAATTTCTAACAACAGAGCTGTTGATCTTACACCAGGCACTGTGAAGGCAAATCATCCAAATGGAACCATGCTGAAATTGCAGAAACCACCTTTTGGAAATGTGTGTGACTGGGTCTCCGCTGAGCTGAGGGCACAGGGAGATCCAGATTAGATCCATTATACAATCAGGAATTCATTAATTAGGTGGGTTTAAAGTTAGCTAAATTAGCATTTTTTTCCCCCTGGTATGGCACTTTGTTGATGATATCTATATATCTAAGATTAAGGGTGCTTGTATGAGAACTGTAAGTGATACAGTGAACATTACTAGATAAATGATATGTTTACCTCTCTCTAGCATTTCCAAATAAGGAAATAAATGGTGTGGTTCTCTACTGTCTTTTCCCTATGGCTACGTCTTTAAGCTAAACAGCTAAAAATTAGCTAGTTAATTAGTATTCACGTTTGCGTACAGAGTTTCTTCTCCAGAGTATTTTGCTTATAGTTTAACTGCAAAAAAAAATCATCCCTTTTGAGAGGACAAGTGTTACACTGCTAAAGAAAACTAAATGATATTTGAAGAAACTCTTTGGGGGGGGGGGGGGGGGCGGGCAGGAGGGAAGTATCTTTTTTCCAGGTACCAGGCATAAAGGGTATCCAAACCTTGAGTCTGTAGTGAAGTATATCACCAAGGCAGGTGAGAGAAAAAGACGACACTTGCAGAAAGCAGAAAAGTGAGTTGAAGGGAGGAACCAAAGAGAAAACCAAATGCTGTAGAGTCTTTGGAAATTGCTTATGCATAGCTTTATATATGTATATATTTTATCTTCCTTAATAACTATGTCTTTGAGTTAGTAAGCATATGAACTGCAAACACAGCTGAAGAAACTACTAGAATTATACTTTCTTTTTTCTTCAGTTTAAGAAGTTTCATTATGGTCATGCAGATTTTTATAAAAATCCAACTTATCTGTATGACACATTGATTATCCCTCATGAATAAAATAATGATTCTGGGTCTCCAGCTTTTTCAGAACACTAGCCTTTAAAGGAACTAATAACTTCATACAGTCTATGTCTTTTGTGTTCTCTCAAAAAAGTCAGAAACAAAACAAACCAAAAGACTATCCTACCTTTCAGATATTTCTAAGGAATCTCTCCCAGCATTATCCTTGCATGCCTAGAATTCAGGGATTCATGTCTCAAAACATATACTGAACAAAATAATAAATACATTAAATAAAAGGTAAGATAAAACAAAACAAAACATGAGCTTTATCTTATTTATAATTTATTCTATATCTTCCTGGTTTTTAAGTCACAAGCCAAAGCTAAGTATCCTAGAGGTCTTTTCTAACCTTTTCAATGATTCTATGATTCTGTGATCTCTGAGTAAAGCTGTAGCAAGGCTCTATCTTCTGTTTTAAGAAGCAACAACCCCTCTGTAAACTAAAATCCCTGTTCCCTCTCAGAACTATAGAAGACAACTAGAGTTAAGATTAAGAAGGCTCTAAGATTTTAAGAAGTGATTTTACTTTATATTGTCAGCCTAGTAAAATGCAAAGAACAAAAATAAAGACATCTTAGGACATTAAGACAGTGTTATACTATTTGAATTATAATAATGAAAAAATGTACAATATCATTCTCATCTGGTAATTATGAAATTCTCTCGAGTCGATAAAAGGAATGTTTACCTAGCGTATATATATTTATGCATATATAATAATATCCTTTATATTCAAATAAATTTAATATTTGAAGTGTGGGACTACAGCATTTCCAAAGTGATCACAACATAAAGATGAGTGATCTTGTCTTGCTTTCAAGTGGGCAGGTGATTTAAAAGATGTAAAAAGTCACCACACAGCTGGAAATTTGCAAGTTTTGTAAGATGGTAGAAAATGGTAAATCTTTCTCGTAACAGCAAGCTTTCTGTCTATGTCATGGAGCATTATTGATTGCTGTCGGTACATTGCAAGACAAAACACTCGGTAATAACTCACCAGGGCCATTGCCCAATAAAGTCAATGGCAAGAGTCGTGCTGATTTCCTATAGTGCTGGGCTGAGTCCACCGAGCATTAGATTTCACAACTCCTGCTTTTAAGAAACAGCCAAATTATCAGCCGGTGTAAATCAACTTGACTTCACTGAAGTCAAGAAACTGTGTTGATTTAAAAGGAGTCAGTGACATTTACATTATGTCCTTTAAGGGGTGCTGTGGGGAATGACGGTCAGTAATAACTTTCAGCCTTTTGCTCAGTGCTCCAGATGACAGGAGAGACACTACAAATTCTTCTTTTTGTCCAGCCATTATCATAGGCATAAGCAAAATTACATCAAGCCTGCTCTCTGAACTTCCCACTCTTCAGCACAGTTATGTTCCCTACATTTCATAATGTCAAATTTTGGAGTCACATTACTACAGGAGCCCAAGGAAAAGCAAGCAGGAGGCTCTCCTCCTACTTTGGAGAACTGCCTGGATTAGGGTACAGGTCCCTTGGTCCCACTCACACTTTCTGTGGGAGCACACACCAGCAAACACACTGCTCCAGACTCATTCCCTACCAGTGTGTCAGATGGAAAATGTTTTTCCAGGGGGAAATGATGTTTATTTACCAGTTCTCTGCACTTAGGAATTTGAGAATCAACTGGACTCCAAACTTTGTGAGCTGATGTCTGATTGAAGTGTTTATTGAAGGCAAAAATATATCTGTTCAAGCCAGATCATATCAAATGGATTAACAAAACTTTATCTCCAAATTTCTGCAATATTTTTCATACCAGTTTCACCTATAACTAACTGGCACATTAAATTACCAGTTATCCAGCAAAACAAATGTAATTTCTGCACTCAGCTTCTTGTACCATGGAAAATAAAATTTTGCAACCCATACTAAGCAGCAAGTCATACCCATATGTTTGAAATCAAGAGTATTTTCTAAAAGCATATACCCTTAAAAAATCCCTGTGTAAAAGTAGCACACAATAACAACCCCTCATTTGTTTAATTTTAGATGGCAACTCTGCCCTCTGTTTTCCATGTACAACTTTTAACAGTCTTTGTATCAAGCCCCCCATTATTTCCGTGAACTTTATTTGACCAGCTATATACACAAAGAGTTTGTAAGACTATTGGTTTTGTCTTTCCTGAAATAATATTTACAAATTGACTCTTTCTTGGAAGCCTATATTCCCTGCATTCTTTAATTAATCAGTTGGATGGAAAATTTTGCATAATTTTTGAACAGTGTTCAAGTTTTTGTAGTAAAGATGTTCATGTTTCATGCTTACAGCATTTGAAATCAGGTCAGCGCCTGCTATTTAGTCTTCAGGAAATATCATTTGGACTTAGAGAAATATTTTCTCATTGATCCACTTTTCATTCAAGAACGATAATGACACAGACATAAAATTTCAAATTAATTTGTTTAATAATGCTTATATCATGAGTATCAGTGTGTAGGACAAGGCTTTTGCAATTCTGCATGGAGCTATTATTTAAAGATAAAAGCCATTTAAAATAATTTAAATGTAGTGCCAGAGAGGAAAAATAGGCTAAGACTGAATATTAATTTTACATTCCTGGCTTCCTATTGTCAGCTGGACACTCTTTGCTATCACTTCTTTACCTCACCAAATACCTGCCTTTATTGAATCTCATTCATACCCTGTTCTAAGAAAGAGGGAATGGAAACAGTCTTCCTTTCCCTTTCTGCCTCTCCTCCTCAGTGGCTGGATAAAATCATTGTCCCAAATTCAGATGAGCGTAAGAAGTCTATTAGTTACATGACTTGATCCACTGCATACGTTTGTTTCATTAGCATATTGATTTAAGAGAACAGCAAGGAACTACTTATACAAAAAAAAAAAACCATTACATTTTGTGGAGACAATTGTGAGTAATATTTGCTCGAACTGTTTATTTAACATTGTTTATTTTTACTATGTGTATTTACACACACATATGTATGCACATACAGAGAGAGAAAGAAAGCAATCATGTGCCCACTGGTACCAACTTTACCCTCTATTTGCTTTCTTTTTGGTGTTTCTGCATTTTTCCTCAGTCTAATACATGTCCGATACCTCTGACATGTTAAATGTTAAACAGATAAGCTATTGATTTAATAGCTTTCCTATCTTAAAACATGCAAGAGAAAGAATATGCTAAAAGCCAAGTAATGTTTCTTTTTCTTTTTTTTTTTAATCTCAGAATTAATAGGGCACCTTTCAATGGCATGTGATTGTCTAAAACATAGTCCGGGTAGACAACTGTTATCATTTGAGAGCTGTTTGATTCCCCTCACAGTCACAGTAAATAAGTTTGAGATCTCAATCCAAAAGCACAGTTCAGACTGAGAGGTGTCTGCACCACAGCTAAAGTTTTCCTGATGGCTTCATTGAACAGTCAAAACAAATTCCCTTCCTACCCCAGCAGCAGTTCTCCAGATGACTCTTGAGGGATGGTTTGTGAATGGGTACTAAATAAATACTCAACAGATTTCTGAAAAGTGATAATAAATAATTCTGCCTGTTCCTTGCACTGTACCTATTCTGAAGATAAATAAATGTCTTTGGTGTCAAGAGCTGTCAATCTATCTCCTGTAACATTATGACTGCAATCTCAGAGCCACGCTATGCTGAGCCAGATGCTTGAAAAGCAGGCTTCACAGAATACGTTGTCGTGGTTTAACCCCAGCTGGCAACTAAGCTCTACGCAGCCACTCGCTCACTCCCCCTCAGTGGGATGAGGGAGCGAATCAGAAGAGTAAAGGCGAGAAAACTTGTGGGTTGAGATAAGAACAGTTTAATAATTGAAATAAAGTACAATAATAATAGTAGTAGTAGTAGTAGTAATAATAATAATAATAATAATAGAAGAATATTCAAAGCAAGTAATGCACGATGAAATCGCTCACCACCCACCAACCGATGCCCCGCCAGTGCCTGAGCAGTGGCCCCCTGGCCAGCTTTCCCCTAGTTTATACACTGAGCATGACGCCATATGGTGTGGGATATCCCTTTGGCCATTTGGGGTTAGCTGTCCTGGCTGTGCCCCCTCCCAGCTCCTTGTGCATCTCCAGCCTTCTCAGTCAGTAGAGCATGGGAAGCCAAAAAGTCCTTGACTTGGTGTAAGCACTGCTCAGCAACAACTAAAACATCAGTGTGTTATCAACATTATTTGCATACTAAATCCAAGCCACAGCACTATACCAGCTACTAGGAAGAAAATTGACTCTATCCCAGCTGAAACCAGAACACATGTAAGTCTAAGACACATCTTTTCACCAAACTTCATTAGAGGCCATGTTTCACCAGATATGAATTGCACACTGTCTACCTAATGATAGGTTTTTGCTGCAGATGGTACTGTCTATGTGCACATAGCACAGCTGAGTTTGCTGAAGGCATTTGACACACAGTTACAGAGCCCAGACCCACAGGGGCAGCCCTCGCCAGGAGAGATGCTCAATGCTGTGCTCAGCTCTCCTGAGGTTTCTCTGAAAGTCTAGAGGAACGCGTGACAGAAAACCACCACAGAGAAGCAACAGGTTCAAGTGTAAATATTGCAATCTGAAACCTCATTTTGACCTTAAGTGCTCTTCCAGTCTGGCAGGTACGTTGTAATACAGCCCCAAATTGCGTGTGGTACCTCTGATAGATGTTATATTTTGCATATTGCAGAAATACCCTGTGAATCTGCTGAGTAATAGGAGGCTCGGTAGGAAAACTGTATTTATGAAACCACTGAAATTAACATCTGTCTGTTCTTGTGTTACAAAGCAGTCAGCCACGTATCTCCTTTTCAAATATTGCAGAGAGAATGTCAAATTCCATAATGCAAAATTTGCAAGTTTGTACCGTACACAGCTGGATAACAAAGTTAAAATGAAACCAATGGATTTTCATTTTGGATGCATATTTATTTTACTGTCTTTTCTCTCATTGTCTTTTATCTGTGTTGTATCAGGTTTGCCCTGAAACAAAGATGTCATTTATATGACTCTGGAAAATCATCAGCAAAAGCACAGGTGGGATATATACAAACAAAATTATGCACAGGTATATTTTTCTTTTTTTCTTTATCTTTCTACATAACTACTTCTTGAAATTTTATATCTAACTCTGAAAAAGATCATGTTTTCTCAATCTGTTATATCAGCTTTTATTTGCTACCATTAAAGTTATTACATATCTGTATGTCATTTTACTCTGGGAAACACTATTGAAAAAAGCAAACTGTTCCATGTTCATGATTATCAGAGCAGACGGTATGTGTTGCAGTAGATTAGCATTGAATGTAAAAATAGTAGCACCACCTATTGGCAAAATGCATAAACTGATCCGTCAAATTTCATATTAGCATTCATGCTGCTAGTGGATGTTAAGGTTGCAAGTTATTATTTTCAGTTTGTTTTAGTTATTTAAAATGAACATATTTGTTAACATGGCCTTTTTTTTCTTTTAGAGTCCATCTAAAATAGAATGGAAAAGTACCTGGTTTTAAACTCAGAAAGTCACCCAGATTTAATCCAGAAATTCTTAATGCCAGGGTCAAATTTGTTTTGAATATATCTAAAAGGTCTGAAACCTTTCCAAGTTGTGGATTTTGCATATTGTCTAATGCCCTGATCCAGGAATTTTAGGTCTCAGCTTCCCCAGACAGAATCTTGAAAAGTCCCTTTTATTTAATTGAACTATAAATGGGGGAAAAAATTAGTGTGGAGGGGAAGTATTCTAACATTGGGGTGAAAAGACAAGATTTTCAAATATTTGTGCATATCAACAGCTATATATAAAATGTGACCTATGAATTGCCCTTGTGTTGTAGCTACCATGATTCTCCTTAATATGAATGAAAACAAACTGCTGCAGGCAAGAGATGGAATGGGAAATAAAAACAATCTGTAGTTTAGCTGAACATAAGAGGCTAGGAGTTGGGTGAGCAACTTCAGTTTTTATCCAGATGGCACTTAAACCAACTGATAGTTAATCTGTAAATTCTTTCACCATGTCTCTGTTTTGTTTTGGTTACTTGGGTTGGGTTGCTCAGAACAATCTTAACTTAATTTTAACTTTATAGGACAATTTATTTCTGAATATTTCTTTTTTTATTCTATCTGTAGGATTGATTCTTATGGAACCTCTTATATTTCTTTTTGCAAAGTGATATTATTTTGCTTTTTAAACATCAATAGTATTTATCAAGAAAATTGGTTTCATCCATGCATTACCATTGACACTGCTATTTTCTTAAGCCTTCTCTTTCTCTTTCTGTGCTGCTCCTGTTCATTGCTCCATCACTTCTTCTGAGAAAGAAAATGATGTTAATGATGGTGGGTCAGATTCCCACAGTAAAAAACTCTCTCTGCATGCTGAGTCTGAATATTGACCTTCAGTTCTGCATTCCTGGTTGTTTCACTGTTTTCTCCTACAGCGCTCAAATTTTTTTTTAAAACTGCTGGTTTTTCCCTAAGAGCAAAGCTTTCCTGTGCTCAGGAGTGTATTCATTTTCATTTTTTTTTCAAAGGAACCTGGTGCTTTTGAAGTGTGCTAACAGTCCTTGTACTGCAACCCATCACCAACCGAATGTGCTACATAAAATCATGCCAAACCCTGCACTACCCATCAGAGTTCTGGGTTGAAGACCTCTAGCTGGAAAGGGGATACTTATTCTCAATGTTTGCAATATCCTGCATCTCAGGATTCATGCTTTCATGGCCTCATTTCAATGCAAAGTGGTTGTGCCTGCCTTCAATACGCATATCTCCAGTCTCTGCCTGTGATGATTTTACTAGAAACAATGCCAGCAAGAGCAATCTTGTTGGTCTGCTTTGTGAAGTCCCTTGTCTAATCTGAACTGGACTAAGCACAGTGATTAAGGTTGCATTTACCACCTTCTTATGTCTAAGGTTTAAGTTTTTTTAAAAGCACATATTCTTCATAGTATTTTCTATATGAAAGACTTTTTTATTCAGTGGAAGGAACAATTCATTTTTTAATCTACAAGAATGTGTTGGCCAAAGTAATTTACGTAGACTTCCTTGGCTTCATTACACTGTTTCAGTAATGTAAACAGAGCCAGCCACAACTGCAGCTGCAGGCTTGTAAATACTTGCCTAGCAAAACAGTCCTACCACAGCTAATGAATCTTGGTGAAGCTGACAGCTCTTTCCTAGTCAGAGCTACAAATGTGTTACTTTTGTTACATAAAATGAAAACTAGCCAAACAGACTGACAACGCTGCATCATTTTCTAGGGGCCCCTGAAGACATGTCACATGCTATATATCATCCTGGATTGAGTCAGAGTATTGTGTTGCTCTGTGATGTTATATATGTGTTTGCTGGTATTGCACCATAGCTATCTCCATGCAACATGAAAACAGTATGTTGGAAATCTGTTAAGGATTTAGAGATTTCTGAGGTGCAGATACAACTCCAATGTCCTGTGGCAGAGTGCTGCAGTTAGGTGGCTGCCAGCATGTTATAGGACAGACAGGGGTGGCCTCACCTGCTGTACTCCTCTCACCAGCACATTCAAACCTCACAGGAGCTACCCTGCAGTGGATAGAAGATATTATGGCTGGATAAACAAAATAGAAAGAGATAAACATCTTGCTCAAGTTCACAGAAATGACTTGGTGCAAGAGCCAAGAACAGAGTCAAGCAGTCTCGACTCCTCATCGTTTGTTTTAATCACAAACCACAATATTTCATGTACGCGTGATTATTATGCCTGCATCCAATAGCTCCTGAGCACTTTGTGTCTCTGAAATACATTACAGTCTTAATTCCTCTCATAGTTACATCAGTTCTAAATGTGTCACAACTGTCATCACTGGAATTACTCTTAACTTGCCCCTAACTAAGAAGGAAAACTAAGATTCATATCACTTCTAGGGAGCTATATATTTTTGGTACTACAAGTTTATTTAACTTCTGACTAATAAAAAAAGCAGATTGTAGACCCAAAAGAATTATAGCAGGGGACATATGATTTATCAGTAGAGAGAAAATTTATCATGACATGATGTCTCATGTAGATTATTTTTGTGTGAGTTTCAGGTAGTTGCACATTTTTTAAATTATTACTAAGTCATTCAAAATAAGTAAACCTAACATAAAAAGTCATCACATTGTATTTTTAGGGCAACAGGGGAAACTATTTGTAGGGTATATCCTTGGTATGCACTTCAAACCATGCACTGACATAAGTGGGTTATATACATGTAATGAACTCAAGTAACACATGACTTAGAGTACATACTGTAGTGGATTAAATACTCCAAAATGTGAAAGCATCTAGGTACCAATAGATTACATCCTCTACACTCACATTATTGAGTGATTATTGAAAGCAATGGAAATCTTTCACCAAAAGGCAGCCCTTCCTGAAATATGGAGATGGAAGCCCTTGATCTGTGACTCTTAGGATCTATGCAGGTTTCATATTTAAAAGATAGCTACAGAGTTAAATTACCATAATCATCCTACCTTTATCATTTCATTCTGTCATTTGGCAGCTTAAATAACTGGCTGGATAATTTTTTTCTAATAATGGTTGCAGTGACTTTTACTCACATATTTTCATTATTTTATCGGCTTCAAGGTTATGTAATTCTCTTCATTCTGCATAGTATTATTCACATACCTGTTTCCCATTAAACAGTAGTAGCACCTACTTCCAAAACTGTTTCCAAGTAAACACAAACTACCCTTAACAAAGCATTTACTGTGCACACAAAGAACAAAAGGATGACTAATATATAATATTTTTTTTTTTCCATATGAAAACCATCACTGTGACTGAGAGAGAAATAAAACAGAAGATAACTTGTAACAGATAAATCTAATACATTTCTCCTTAGGACAAATAATGTCTGGAGCAAAGACAGCATTTTAAAACACTAGGAAGCTTGCTCTGTCTGAGGAAGACACTGATAAACTTGATAGGCAGGGGAGCCACATTTTGCTCATTTGCATTCTTCAAGCCAAGCAAGGCATGGAACCAAAGCACAGAAATGGGCAAAAAGTGTAATGTAAGCAATTAAGCAATAAGAATTTTTTAAACCACATTACGCTAAAGAACTTTCCACCTTAGACACAGCAAGCAGAGGATTCATACAGACAGCAAATAAGAAAGAGACAACTCATTCCCATTTTCTGTGCAGATCCACATGGCTAGAAGCCTCCACGCAGGGAGGGACACTTGGTTCCAGCACCACAAAATGCCGAATGGCGCTGACGCATGTAGTACAGACCATACCCTGTATGGCAGATGAGCAGAGTATGCCACACTCCTCTGCGCCCTGGTCCTGCCTCGGCTGCTAGCCTAAGGCACAGTTACCTTCTGCAACTTTTCCACCTCCAGGTCCATCTCTAGGAGTTCCTGAGATGATGATTATGTCCAAGCTACTATTTCAAACAGCCATTCGTGGGCTTTTCCTCCATAAACCTATCTCAAGGAAACCACTTACCTTTCTGGCCTCCATAGCACCCAGCAGCAAGGGATCCCACAATTTAAGCCCTGTGTTCTCCAGAGATCTCTAATTCCCCAGACAATAGCTGAACATCTAAGAGAGACAGGCCATCGGCTTTGTTCTGCCATCACAAATGCTGACAGCTCACCCCAATGGTGACACCAACCTTTTCCACAAATGACAAACAATCTTTGCAGAATTGCAGGGACCTGGTTTAACTCTAAAATGAGACAGCTGGAGATCCAGACCTCCTACGGAGATGAATCTGCTGCCCAATGTGTCAGGGATGCTTTGGAAACTGCTTATGAATTGCAAACACTTACTTATTTTAAATGTTGTGCCACTTTTCTCTGCATCATATTGATACACACAATGAAGAAAATTAATATCATCCCAACATTTTAATAGAAGACTGCTAAATTCCCTCTGATCGGCTGTAATGATTCTGCTCACTAGGCCATGGAATATCAAGTTAGATTTTTCTTCATTTCAGATTATTAAACATGAAAAATAAAGATTTTAAAAATAAATTCCTGTAAGAAAATAGATTGGATGGCTGAAAGACCAGGATGCAGAGGTGAAAGATGATGTAAAATACAGGTTAGGAAGGGTTCTTTTTCTTCCTTGGAGCAAACTGTATTCAATTGAAATTAAAATAATCAAAGTCTTGTATCAAAATAACTTGACTTTTAGTCAAAGGAAGATTTTAGGAATGCCGTTGTTTCTAATACCATTCTACCCCAGTGCCTGTAGTCTCTGCTGAAAGCAGTTTGGATTTTTGAGCTCTATTCCTTTGTGGTCAGAGTGGTTCTTTAGGTTTTTTCTGGACTTTCTCTCTCCCTTCATTTTCATCTCCCCCATTTTGACTCTTACATTTCATTGTAGGGGATGCCCTGTGTTCTACTCTCATTTCTCTGGAATTCTGCACAAATTGATACAACTGGCAGCCATTACACATATATTCCCTCTAATTGACAATCATACAGAGCTCACAGGAAAGTAATAATAACCAGTTTTCTCTTCTCTAGTTAAGGCCTTTGCTTCCAAACTTGAAAAGCAGCTCCACAAGGCAGGTAAGGTCAAGAAGAAAACTGATATAATTATCCCATAATTCTTCAAATACCAAGTACTATCAGGCTCTGTATATATAATATAGAACTGACCAAAAGAATTTAACAGTATGGGATCTTGCATGTTATAGGACTTCAAGAGACTATAGTTGGCATTAATTTATTTAGGGCAAGGAAAAGAATCACAAAACATGTCCAATATTTTCTTATATAAGCTTCCATACTGTGAAAATCTAGCACATAGGCACTATTTCTCTTGGCTATCTTTTAGATCCTGTTGCATTTATTTTAACTAGTTGGACAAACTTTCAGGCTGAAACTTTCTAGTAAATGAGGGTTTTTTGAGGTGAGGGGTGGGGAGAAACAGGTTAAATTAAAGCAATGCAGGTAGCTCATTCTGAAAATGTGACTGGGGTGATCATACTGAAATCAGCATAGTATAGATAATACCAAGCAGGTTGATTTAGTTTAGATACATCACAAATTTAAGATTTTAAAGAAAATTTGGATGATACATTCAGAGTGAGGGGATTTCAGAGCAAAGAATGCCTTTTGCTGTTTCAAATATGGGCAAATCATAAAATTTGGTTTTAAAATCTCTGTTCAGCTACAAAGAGCTGAAATATGACAGCTAAATTCTCTGAAGTATCTGTCTACAATGAGCACATACACAAGCCCCTCCATGCAAATGGGGAAGAGCGTCTGCCACTACTGAGACCACTTCAGTCCTGATTCACAGGGGGCAGATTTTCCTCCCAAGTTCTCCTCTGAGGGACACCATGCACTTTTATCCACTGGCAAAGAGACTTTTTAGTTCTCTGAATTCTCCCCAAGATGGAGGAGGGGAAGTAAGAGGGCTTTGGGAAAAAGGGATATGAATGAGTAGGGGGAATAGATGTGGGACAGTAGATTAGGGCAGAGGGAAGAAAATAAATACATTCAAGATGGTAGAGAAGAGTAGGAGGTATTTGCTCTCTTGAAGGGCTCAAGTACCAATGCAAGCCTCATGGATACCAGGATTGTTCATTACAGCCCTGAAACTAGCAACCCAAACTTTCCAAGCAAAGAGTCACTAACCACCCCCCCCAAAAAAAAAAAACAACCTTCCTAGTTAAAATGCACTAGAGGCTACAGATCTTCAGGAGACAAATCAGGGAATGTTCTGAATAGCACAACCTTTTCTCAACAGTCTTTTCTTGCTCCAGCTCTAAGACTTATGGTGATCAGGGTCCACAATCACTGTCTTGGGGACGGGGGGGAATTCCAAGCATTCCCTTCCTTAAAAATTAGGTTTCCTTTAAGACAGCTAGTTGCTGTCATGTTTTAGCTGAAGTGCACATTTAGGGAATTTTTTTTCTAGCTGTGTTCGTTCAGCGCCCACCTGAGAAACCATTCACTTCAACGAACCTGCTAATACAAAAGAAGTAGCCCTGCAGGGAGAGTGCCTTAACATTTATGACTCTTCAGTACTTTATCTTGCATTCTCAGACATATTTTCCACTAAGCATCAAGTCCCTCTTACTAAATAGAATACAATTTAGTCTACAAAAGATATTATAATATGATATCAAGGCAACACTTAAACTCGAGATGGGGATACAAAATAGACAACCCAAAACAAAACAGGATTCACCAGACAGCATGGAGTTCACAATTTGTTCACAGCCATATCTTCAATCTGCCACTTCATGTATCACAACTCCCACCACACTCTATTTTGAGAACTGAGGTGGGATTTAATGAACACAGAGATCATGAATCAGTTCTTTGCATATGGGTGGATTTCACCTGCAGTGCCTCATATTTTGTTGTATATTTTCACATAAATAGATGGTGACGAAGCTTCTTAATTCTTTTACCTCCTTTCTCTACATTAAAAGTTTAACATAAATTTTAACATAAAACATATACAAAAAACAGAGCTACTTTAGCGAAAATGAAGATCAACTAGAAATAAAGTATGCTTCTTGTATTGAAAGTTAGCAAGAATGTGTCAAAATTAAGTTTGACTGCAAAGAGCCTGCATGTTTTAAATTATAAACTCTCTTTTCTATGGCTTTGACAATAGTAATGATAGCAATTTGTGTGAATGGTATTTGTTTAGCTACGTAAAATGAAGCCACGTTAATTAAATATATTTGAAATCAGTAGGACTGCACTGTGAGAAAAATACCCATTCTTCTCCATTGCTTCAGCTGCACATTAAACCAGTTTGGAGACTTAAAATGTATGAGAATAAAAAAAAAACCTAAACGCTTGCAGTGTGCTACTTATCACACACTGTGACAGTGATAAATTCCCTCAGTGATTCTCAGGTGCCCTGTTGTTATCTTTAACTGCCTTCTAGCTTGTCAATCTTCTGCTTCCAGATGGTATCGGTCATTCACACAGGCAAAACCTTGCTTAGAGGGACTTACACTTTGTGCTGGTAATAGGTGTTTTATCTTCCAGTGGATTATTGGCCCACTGTTCTTGTGGAATTTCACAAAAGAAGCATCTCTGATTATCTGACAATTTATCTTTTGTACGGATCTTGTTGGAGATTGAGTTACTAGAAGGAGGTGGTTCTTTCAAAATGGAATCTCTCCCTAAGGCTTTTAGTGCAGGATAATAAGACTTCATCTTCTGCATCGCAGAAGGTAGGGGACAGAAGAATACCTACACCTTCAAAGCATTCGATGAGGAACACCAATAATTCTGTACACTGCACATCTTTTTGAGGTATCTAATGCTACAGGTAGCCCATACAAAAAAGACAAGTATATACTCAAAAAACTCTACTGAAACTCAACTATATTGTGTATCTCTAGACAGTTATCATTTATTGTGTAGAACACTTGAGGCAGGATTTTTTTCTCTTTTACTGAAAATTAGAACCATACTTATTTATCCTTGACTAGCTGCTGCATCGTGCACCCATTATTGAGAACCCATTACCATGTTTAGAGGCACCACTATTTTTTCTTTATGCTGCTGACATGTGATTATCTCCCCATCTTGAAGCTATGTCAGAGCTATGTATGGATAACAGCATATTAACACATCAAAAATGGTAAGCATTTTATAAACTTCATTTTATTTGATGGGTTTCACAATATCCTGACATTTTATCTGCAAATACTTTTGAAAACAATATAATAGAAAGGAAATGGACTTTTTTTATCTAGAACATCAGATGTCAGATAAATTTTGCATAAATACTGTGCTGCATCATAACGTAATGTAAAGTCTTCCTTAATAAATTTCAGTTTGGTGTAGAGAGGTTAAAGTATTTAATCAGCAGGAGACCTAATAGCTGACTTATTGAAAAGACAATTTCACATGCTTCACAGACCGTTGTGAGCCATGGAGAAGCACTATCCATAGTCACTCTATACTGAATGAAGAGACTTTCTTTATTTTTAATAGTAGCTAAATAAACATTTGCCAGAATTCCTAGATGAAAATAGAAAAAAAATATTTTCCATGAGAAGGTTAGAACTGTGGTGTTCTTTAATTCCTACAATGCATGCTATGACTTTTGGTTTCTTTGGATTGATTTGTTAATTTTTTTAACTGCTTAACCCATCTAAAGCAGGAGCAAATAGATAAACGGCATAAAAATGGAACAGGTTTGCAGCTGCTCATCTGAAGCCAGAGGGAGAAGAGGAGAAGTTTTGTTTTAAGAAAAAAGAACAAAGGACAAACATTGACACTTCTCAGGGTTAAGTGCCAAAGAACTCTGAAATCCAGGTGACATTTTTAAACTCAACCCATTTACAAGCCCTCTTTGTATAAGTGATTGATTTTTTTTTTTAATGTTTATTACATAAAAGCTGTATCACAAGGCCCCAGTAAGTTACTTTTCAATAAAGGTAATAGTCAACACCTGGACAACTCTTCTGAGAAATTATGTAGGATTTCAGAACTTGGTAGAGTGAAAGAATAAACAGCATTTCCAGAAAAAAAACCCACCTAATTTCTTTTCTCTACTGGCCAGAATCTGTTCTTTTACTAGAACTAAATGAATTGCAGGAACAGGCTAGCTCTCACTAAACCAAGTAAAACGCACGTCTCCTCTACTCAGCATTTTTCAGTATAGAATTAAAAGGAAAAAAAGAATTAAAAATGGGGACACAAATAAGGTCTACTAACTACAATAACTTATACAGGAGACAAATCAAGTTGTCTAACATACAAATGATTTAAGGTGGTCTTCAGGTCAAATCAGTAAAAAAGTCACAGTTGCTCTTGATCTCTGTCAACCCAAGACTGACTTGAAATGCTGACTGAGGGATACGGGGCAGTAGCCTAGCCCCAATCTCTTTGAAACATTCTAATTTTCAGTCTCATACATAACAAGAAAATCTATTTTCATGTTTATCTGAAGAAGTACATCTGTACCTCCAAATAGATTTGTTCTCACTGATAAGGTCCTGTTATCTGAACAGCCAATTTTTCACTTTCTGCAAGAGGAAAATATTTATATATTATTTTCATAACAAAAAAATTGATAAAACCAGAGAGAAACAAGGAAGATATTCATAAAAGTAATCAGTAATACTGGTAGCAATATTGGAAATTAGTACTAGAAGGTTACGTTCACTTCCCATATTTTTTGTTTTATTCCAATAAAAACAGTACTGCAAAAATTAGTTTTGAAGATAAGGTTGTACCCCTCCAACAGGGGAAATGTGTTATACTCACAGTAAATAATATTATTTATGATCACTCAATCTAAAGATGTCAAAACATTTTGGAGATATTAATGAGCTTGTTAACTGAAACAACTTCCTATGAGATATACTAACATATTTGTTCCAAAAAATGAGACATTTGAGGTATACATAGTAATGTACCTTAGCAGTCTCTTAGTGCCATCATTGCTCAAGGAAACAAAGACTAATTCAGAGTCGTGCTTTACATTCCTGCAAATCCACTGGTCACCTAGACAATATACAACCAAAAACTAACATTCATCATCTGTAGGGTGACTGCAAGGCTTTCAATTCAAAAAAAGAAGCTAAACTATCTGTTAGTTTATTTTTCTTTCCTTTCTTGCCTCTTTGTTAGTGGAAATGTGAGTGTATGTTTTTACCTTATAGGTTGTTTAATTTCAAGTATTTTAAATTTTAAGCCTGATGTCTTACATGGGCTGAGAAACGCTGACCCTGGTGATCCAGCTTCCTGACTCCTCTTTGCTGATAATGATTTCATTATGCATACTGAACCCAATAGCTTGACCTTTGAAAATGTAAATATTTTTACCTAGGCAGAGTTATTACAAAGTTTATTAAAACACTGCCAAGTGTAGAACACAACCTTTCCTGTCCCTACTCTTCTTGGCTGAGGAACTGGTCACTAAAGATTTTTTTATTTAATACCCCTTCCACAGACCATCACTTAGAGATTTTTCACCAGTTGATACCATCAGATATATAGCAGAGACAAGAAGAAAAGGAAAAAGAAACAATAAGCAAAAAAACTGCAAAGAGAGTAAACAAAAGCTACCAGAAAACCTGAACATACAGTTTAGAAGAAAAATCCTCAAATGTCACACAAGATACCACTAACCTGCAGAGTGAATACAGATGGCTAGCTACTACTCCAAGAGGTTTGAATGACTTGAGATACATCAAAATAGTGGGTGAAAAAAAGCAACAATAATAAAGAACTGTAAGACAGGATTCAGATTAACATTTGACTGACTTCTGTAAATACAACAGCAATAATAGCATGTTTATGCAAGAAACCCTGTTTCTTCCATTAGCAAGGTTTCAATCAGGGTGAGACCAAAATCAGATCATAAATATTGATCATTTTGAGCATAACTGTTGTACCATCTTTTGTAAACTTCCCCTGCCCTGATACTTTTTAAATCCCCAAACTCTCCAGCATAAGATGTCTGCTATTTTTTTCAGAATATGAATAAAACCCAGGCGGAAACATGCTATAATTGATGCCAGCTTTCATGAATCCTAAAATTCCTTTACCTGGCAGTCTTAAGTTTCACTAGCCACTGATGTCAGATTTTCTTACAAGCAGCAGAAGAAATGGAAAATCAGAATGGGTGTGAGTGATTACAGGAATACCCATCAGTGTTCCAAAGGTGATAGCAAAAAAATGTAAAAAAAAAAAAATTTTTCTTTTTGAATGTCAGCACTTGCAGCCTGTATACGTATTTGCTTAATTTGGCTTCATCATCTTTGGAGCCAAGCAGACAAAACTTTTTAGGTTTTGGGTTACGGTAAACCATGTCTGTATTTACATTAATACTGGGCTTCTTGAAACTATGCTTTTTCGCAAGAAATACTCATACAGAAATACCTCTCTGTCATAGCTTAAAATATGTTTATTTCTTACTCACTCTGACATTATTCTAAAGTTTTGTTTTGGTTTATTTTTTTTTCCCCTCATTTTTATCGTTCCATTTATTTCACTAAAACTCTTAAAAGAGGTTGCAGAAGTAATTTGTAGCTGCATAACAGCTGGTTTAGATTTTGTCAGGATTTCTGCTACATTTTAGTGTGCTTTTGGATTATGTTGTCTTGTGCTTAATGTGTGTAATCCATGTCTGTATTAAAAGGACACTTGACCGCATTTGGCATAAATAGCGGTGCCATCTAGTTGCATGAAGACAACCAGTAAATCAGCTTACAATTAGTGTGCTTCATTTTATCTGAGAGACTAGTACTAATCCATAGTGCTAAGGATCACCATAGCAATGCCTTTAATTAAAGTATAACATCATGGTTATACCAAATGTAGTCTTTGAATTCTGACACAGTTAGTAAAATTAAAAGATGCATAATCCCTGTAGTCTTTGAACTAGTATTGTTGTAACCAGTAATAGATTGGAAAAACTTTAAAAAAAAAAAAAATCTGACCTGGTACATTTTAGGGGTTGGTACCTGCAATGCATCTTCCTTAATCCCTTCCAGATGGTTACCAATACATTAACAGCTACTATCAGAAAAAAAAATAAAAATAGAAATTCTTATGATTTTTGTCACTAGCAGGGCTTTTGTCAGAAAAGGAGCTATGAAACAACATATACTATGCAGTCCTACTTCTAAGTGCCTCCTGCCTCTTCCCAGCACAAAGAATAGGAAGGAGGGGGCGGACAAAGGTGACGTTAGCTACCTTGGCGTTCTCAGTACTCCCCAGAAATTTAGTCATCCGCAGATTGGCCCTGATGCTATTCTGAGTGTGGAAGGCACACAGCACACAACAGCTGAGATGAAATGCACTCAGCCAAACCACCTCCCTCCCTCACACGCTCTCCCCGCAGCTGTGATATGACTGCATACTGCAGGATGCAAAAAGGCCAACACACTACAGCCCTTCCTCTCTTATGGGTGCATATTTGGAATTTAAGATAAGCACCATGTATGAATACTCCTACCTTCTCTTCCCTATTGCTGGTTTACCAACATTGTTTATTGACAATAACCATTCAAAAATAGTTACTTTTCTATCTCACAAAGAATTTATTCTGTTAGTTTTATTCAGAAACCCTCTGTAAGTCATGGGCACAGCAGTACCCAGAGCACTCCTTCAGGAGCTCGGGGAACACTCCACAGCAACTGTGCCATGGATGAGGGAAAGTACCTCGAAGCGTTTTGAATGAAATACATCAGGTTCAGTGACATAATATCTTCTCACTGAACACATTTTACATAGCTTCTAACCCTCTCTGCTCTGGAAAGCTGTCTTGCACCATCATGTAAAATTTCTTTGACTATTATTTCAAATTATTATCAAGTGAAGGATTGTGAAGGAACTGCACAGACATTGCTGTAACCAGCATTACACAGAAGGCAAAAGTTACCTCCAGTGAGAAATCAAGAGTTTTGCAAATGCAGTCAAGTTCGTAATTTTGATATATATTTTCCACAGCATGGAAGAGACTGCTCTGCTTTTTCAAGTACTTGTGAGAAAGCACCAGCTGGAGAGGCCAGAGGATGCCCCCCGCCTGGCCCTGGAGGTTCAGAGGAGCACTCAGTGCTCAATGACCTCTTTTGCTCGGAGCTGAGCAGCACACAGACACATTTGCACATGGCTGCTTAGGGCTCCCCGGCTCACACCACAGTTGTACCCACCCCAGACACTCACCAACGTCACCCGCCAGTACTGCACATGTCGGAAGCGGCCCTGGGAAACTCTGAGGTGAGCAGTTACGGAGTGACCTGGGACAAGGGAAGATCAGCAGTCCCATTTGTGCCTGACATGCAAGACTACCCCTAGGCTCTACGTTGTCAAGTTATAAAATCCAGAGTAGTCGTATTACAAATCTGGAAACCTCATTTATCAAGAAAAGCTGATTATTACTGTTTTTATTATAGTCTTCCGGTCCATAATACAAAATAATTTTCTTCTCAGCTTCTTTCCTAGATAGAACTCATTATATTTAAATGACTACCCTGCAACTTACCAAACTTTAATGACTGTGAAGATGAATACTGTATTTTAGCTCATGGCGAATGAGCTCCTTGTGTCATTTGCAACCAGTTATTAAAAAAGTTTAGCTTTCTTCCAAAAGTTTATTGCGACAATTTTAAAATTCGTGTTTCACCTAATGGTAAAATCACTGAGCAGTAAACAATACTCAACTGTTACTTTACATAATGTCAAAAAAGCTACCATTAAGTGTCATTTATTATTCTATTATTTGTACTTATTTTCAGATGCTTATGTTTGTAAATATGTTATTTACTATTTTTAATATAAATCCCTGACATTTCAGTGGAACATGCTGACAGACTACTCATGTCTCTGGGAAATTAAACACTCACAAATCAAGTAAGTTTTACAGGAATATCATTTTATAAGTGTAAGCAATTTCTATAAATGTCAAAATATCTCATTTCATCATTCTAGGAACCAAATGTTTTCCATTTTAATTTTCTTTTTAAATTTATATTTTCAAGTTTTAAAGCATTAGTTATGTTTTCCAGTAAAAGATGTTAAACTTTAAGAATTAAGATATTTCAGTCAATAATAATCTCTTATTTTGTCTTATGTGGACTATATACTGTTAGGTTTTTTGCTTCTGTTCAGAAAGAAATCAAACTCCAAGAGCCTGTCATGCCTTCACAGTCACGATTATTGTATTTGCTTTCAAATTAGCCACTGTAATATGGGAGATATCTAAAGGGAAACAGGCTAGGAAGGAGTGGTTGAATGTTACGAACAGTTGGATAATCTTTAACACATGGCAGATTCTCATGCTGGCTTTACGCCTAATACTCCTGAGCATCTTACAGCTAAAATGCAAAGTAGTCTGTGGTGTTGTTAGGCCTTAATACTTTTAAAGACACATTGAGTGTTAATGGGGTCCTCTGGATTTAAGGCTTTGTTGTTTATTATACCCAGAGTGACTGGGCTTTCTCTAATGACATTCTCCAGCAAGTCATCTAATTCCTGACCTGCTGTTAAAGTCAGAAACCCCTGGATTATGTCCATCCACCTCCCTGCCTGGAGCAGCCTCAGTTGGACACTGCAGCCTGGTTCATTTCAGCCCCAACCCCACACTCCAGACCCCCAAAATATGCTTGCACATGGCATTTCATCAGTATCGCTGCCACACAGGAGCACACATGAAAACATGAAACTGAACAGATCATCCAAGTTCCCAAACCAGGTTGCATGCCCTGTTGCTGTACCAGCACGAGACCTGGGTGCAGCTCAGCAGTGCCAGATTTCCATCCCTGGCTTCCACATCAGTGTAAGCCAGCGAAAGCCAGAGGTGGGAGCTGCAGCCTGCTAAAGATCCCAGTGCCACAACCGGAGAAATAAGGACCTTGAGGCACAGCGCAGCACGTAAGAAACTGCAGATGCAGCCAAAGAGCCTGAGGTGAAAATTGAGGACAAACATAACTTCCATTAACAATGCTCACTTGTCGTCAACACAAAATTCACTCCTGAAAGCTAACAGCAAGTGGGGCTTGGGGTCAGGAACGAGGCCCCGCCGCTGCCGGTAGTACTTTATAAATGGCTGTGGTGGTCGACTCTACTGCACAGCTGCCTGTGAGGAGCAGGGAGAGGTTGTTTTAACAAACAAAAACACATGGAAGGAGCTTTTTGAGAGTAACCTTTACTCTGAAACCCCAAGTATGTGCAATATCATTTCTCGGCTCCTACCTCTGGAGCAATGCTCTTTTCATTTGGATACACTAAAACTGAAATAGAGGCAGCGTCAAACAGCTAATGGCACTGTTCTTGATTCTCTCCCAAGACAGATGTCTTCCTGTTCCCAAGGGAATTATTCCTGGACTAATGTTCAGAATCTTGTGTCATTTAAATCAGGAACAAGGTTTCCACTACCTCTTGTGGCATGGGACCGGGACGCTACATCACTGTAAATGAGATTAATCACAGCTGCACATTCAGGTTTTCATAGATATTGCAAAATGAAATCCATAATTGTGAATTTCTAATTATTTCTAATAAATTTGTCTCACCTACTCTATGAAAAATATTTTTACGTTGGTCTTGCCCAGCACCACCTCCCAAACCTCTGCCAGTTTTTACTCCCAGCTGCTGTATTTTGTTTTTAAAATTTTGAAATGGGATTTTGAAGAAACTTAAGGGTTTCTGCTAGCTGTTCAAATCTCATTGAAATTCAGTCAAAGATAAGTGCCTAACTCCATTACAGCACTTGCAAATCATGACTTTAACTCTCACAGGCACAGACTAGTTTTTACCCTGTGTTTTTTGCAATTTGAGGAACAAGATTTGGCATCCAGAAGTGCCATGTGTTGGGGTTTTTTTTGTAATACAAACATTAATAATGTCTTGCATATCTAGAGCTGACTAATCTCACAGGTATCAGAGACAGTTCATCTCAAAGCTGCACGGGGACAACAAGAGGAAAGATCCTGGGGTTACAGCAGGAGCCCCAGGAGAACTCAGTTTAATTTCCTGCTGTACAGACAACTTTATATATCATGTTGAAGAGAGTCATTTAGGCTCAGCTCTTTAAAGGTACTTCAGTACCTAACTCTCATTGAAACAGTAGGATTCAGATGCTTAACTACCTTTGGAGAATGGGACTATAATTTCTCAGATTCCCATAGGAATTAAGGTCCCTGACAAGGAGCTTAGATAGAACTGGGGAAACTAACTCCAGGAGCCCAATTCTCAAAAGCCACAAAAAACATTTAAGTTGGTATCTATGGATGCCTATACACTTTCACTTAAGAATTTTTTCTTGAGCAGCAAATGTTTTCTTCCATCTGTGTTGAGAATCATCTCCATGTAGTTAATGAAGGAAAACACTCATGCTTATTTGCTAAAATGAGAAATATCCCTGCCATCTCAAAGTTGCTTAACAGACAAGAGAGAATTACATCAGAAACAGCAGTCACCGTGATGCACTTAACGCATGCGCATTCAAGTTCATTGGTGGTCTTCCAGGGTCCTCTGGTGGTCATCAGTAGTCTTCCTCACCCTGTCCGCTGGTTGAACTCAGTCTTTGGGCATGCTCAGTTCATTTTTGGCTTGGTTACACAATTCTTAATGATACTAAACTAGCTTATTCTAGTACATTTCCCTTATTTATTCTACTCAAGAATGTAGTGTCTCCATACTCCCATGTATCTAATCACATATAGCAAATTCTAAGACTACCTTATTTGTAAAGTATTCCAAGTATTTCAAAGCTTAGCTATATTGCTCCAATTAGAGGGGACCATATGTTGAAGCTGGTATCAGGTATCAATGGGCTAGTTACATTCAAAAACATAGCTGAAGGAGGAAGCTGTAGAAATGCCCCAGTTTTTAAATGGCATCTTAGGTCCTGAATCCCTAAGCCAGCATGCTGAAGATACATTCAACGGCTTCTTATCCTGAAAGAGTTCAAATCTACATCTCAGGAGAATACTACAGCTCCCCTGCTGTATGTGAAAAACAGGGTGAAGGGTATTTTTCCAGTGTCTGAATTCTAATTTTTAAAAAAAGTTTATCATCTCATGGCCACCGCAGCCAAGGCTACCCCCAGCCCTCACATCCTCAACTAGACCTTCTTTGATTGTTAGTATAAGGTCCAGCAGCACATCTCGCCTCATTGGCTCCTCCACCACCTGTGCCAAAAAGTTATCCTCGATGCTCTGCAGGAACCTCCTGGATTGTGCACACCTCGCTGGGTTGCTTTTTCCAGCAAACATCAGGGTGGTTGAAGTCCCCCATGAGAACCAGGGCCTGCGATTGTGAGGTTACTTCCAGCTGTCTGTAGAAGGCCTCACCGACTTCCTAATCAGGTGGCCTGTAATAAATGCCTACAATAGTGTCACCCATATTTCCCTGCCCCCTAATTTTTACCTATAAGCTCTCGACTTCTTCTTCCTCTACCCCTAGGACACAGTGTGGAGTGATATGTTTCCATTAGATTCTTGTTGTACTAATAGTCCTAAAACCCTGCCCAGGTTAAAAGTGACTACCACATGTTAAGCAAAACTTTTTTTAACCTATACCAAACATCTGTGGTATCAAAAAAGTTATCCTCATTTAAAACATTTCCTTTAAGTATAAAAAATGGGTATGTGATGTGCTTAAATCCTCCAGCCAACTAAGAATTTCTCTCAAGATTTAATTACAACAAATAAAGATGGAAGATGTTCTTTACTCATTACTTATTTAACTCATTCAAGAGTTTATATTGCAGTTGTTCCCACTTCCCTCTTTAGCCTGAATCATTTCACATTTTTCCTTAGTATTTCTATTTTAAGTAGAGAAACGTCCCATTTCAAGTGAACAGACCTCTTTGTTCTGTAAGCTTTGATAAATGAGAACATTAGACACACCCAACAGCCTAATGAAATTCCACACCTTGGTTTGGATGCTATCAAATGTGCTGCAGATTGTTTATTTCCCAGAGTGTGATTACTTGGAGAAAAATCTCATCTTTGATAATGGTGCTAAACAATGCGTGGCTTCATTGATATTTAATAGATAACATATTTAAAGCAACACTGTTGGAGTATATTTTTTGTACCCAACAGCTGTTCAGTTTAAAAAGACAGAAGTACAATACAGTATTGTATACTTGAATTACACATTTAGTTTAAGGGATAAGAATCCCAGTAGCAGATGGCATTCCAGGCTGTCTAACATAGCAGGGGAAAGAAAAAAAAATAAAGCAGGCCAATAGTCTGCCGTGATATTATAAATCAACAGACTGGTTACTGCCGAACACATGAAGATTAATACATCAAAATCTGTGGGTTATTTTTGACAAATGAAAGTAGAAAACATCTCATCGTGTGGACTATGTCATGACAAAACTTGAGACTCTGAAATAAGTAAACAGGGAAGCCCTTGTTAACTGTAGTTTCTTTAGTATTTCTCATTAAGTGCAATTAGTGATCTTGGACTGAATTTTGAGGGAAAAAACCCTGGGGACAGGTTCTCTGCTCCCAGGAAAGTCCAGGTGTTGCAGTATGACAAGGTATGGGAATCATGATTCCCAGGCACATCATCCCCTAACTGAACTGAACTTCACAGCTAGACACAACACAGCTACAAAGTGGATCAGGGAACCATGAAAGTTGAAATATCATATTTTATTCCAGGAGAGAGCCCCTCTCAGCCTGGTTTCAGCCATACGACAGCATCAGATTAGCTGAGGGCATAAATCCCTAGTGGACAAATAAAGACATATGGTATGAGAAATCTTCCTTAGAGCTACAGGGATTAAATCAGTTCCCTCAGCTGAAACAAGTATACTCAGGAATTCAGGACCACCAGTTATATGTTTGTTTACTGTGAAATAGTTACTGTACTGCAGATTAGGACAGTGACTTCTAAACTGCTGTAAGTCACTTCAAAAGTGAAAGTATCTCTAGCATGTTAGCCGCCAATGTGACCAAGAGTTTGTGCACACAAAATGAGAATTCACGCAGAAGGGTACAAATGCACAACACGCAAATTAAACTAATTACTTAGAGAACACAGTCTGTCTGAAAGCTGAGCAAGTTACTGCATCCACAGCACTGCCTCAGGTCTAAGTAGGAAGTTCACAGGTAAGCTTTGCGGTTCCCTGTACATTATTTTTTCCCTATGCATTACTGCGCTGCCTTCATGCATGGGTTTTTGATGAATAGGTCTCGATAAACCCAGCCTTGGCAACCAGGACATAGTCATCAAGAATACAGCTCTCCAAGATTAAGAATTAGCCTTTCATCATTCATTGTATAATAAGACTGAAGGGTTCACAGTTAATTTGGACATGGCAACAGCATACATTGTTATCAACTTATCTGAACGTGTAATAAACTCTTAGAGAGAATAGGTGACCAAAAAAAAAAAGATAATAGAAACCCACAGAAGAATTGGTGGAAGAAACAAACACTCATTGATTGCCTGAATCCCAGTCTTGTGCTTCGCACAGCAGTCTGTTATTTTAAAGAACATCTGTTTAAGTAGCTATTAACTTTCAGGACCATCCCCAGTCACTTTTTTGGAGGTTTTGTTTATTTCTATAGACAGTTCAATACTGAAAAATTCCTTTGTTAGCTTGAAAAGACAGTATATTACTACAGTTCCCCTGGTGCATTAAAACAATCTTTTCCTGTTTTGTTTGTTTTCAGTTGCTTTTCCTGAGTTGTCTTAAACCAGTTCTGCACTGCCATTGCTGTCTTCATTACACTAATTGCAACATAATTACATCTATAATTCACAGGTTGTAATTACAACATCATGGTAAAAAATTATTATAAAATATAAAAGAATGTTTATAAACTTTTCAAATAAATAATGAAACAAAAAATAAACTATGCATATATATATATCAGTATAGGTATAAAGAGATGGGAAAGCCTAGCTGTTATTGAAAGCCAATGTGATCAGCAGATGATTTTTAAGTACTCAATATTTAGCACTCATAACGATTTCTATCTGTCCTATGAAATATTTGTGGTCCTGAGTTTCTTTACGCCTTTAGATAACCTTTTTTTTAAGAGAAAAAAGTGAGGAAGTAAAGTGAAACAAAGGGTTTGTTTGATTTAACCATCAGGATGGGTTTTTCTTCTGAGTTTAAAAAAAAAAAACACACAACAAATTCAGACGAACAGGGAACAGAAGGTAGAGTGTACTGTATAACATACCTACTATGTAACACACCTATACCTCTTGGGCTGCCTTCTGAAAAACTGCTGCTTTAAATTCATTTGTCAAGGGAATAATGATCCAGTGAGGATTTTCGTTTGGTTTCCAAACTACAGAGCACCAGCATTCAAAAGTTAAATGATATTTTAATATTTTCAGTAGTTTCATCATTGTATCTTTGTTTAAGAAATTTATCCTACTTCTATCTTTTCTAGAATTTGGGATCTTTGAATAGAAAATCTGGGAGAAGAAAAATAACTTTTATATTCAAAAGTGGGAAGTTTTCACAAATTATGAACATTATGAGTTCGTATAGCTATTAGGTCTCATCCAGCAAAATGCTTCTGTGTGATTTTTGAGTGTGTGATCAAGCTCCCCCACCTCAGCAATAGGACAGTTTATATAGCGTTATGCTGTTATTTCAGGAGGCTATTTGAGCTAAAGCCCAACCTAAAATCAAACCTTTGTTACTAAACACCACCCAAATTTATGACATACAGTTGTGTAGACACATGTTACACACCAGTCAGTGATACCGGAACCGAGTGCCATGTGCTGACCAAACCCAACATACTAGGTCAGTGCAGAGGCGTCCAGGGCAGAGATCTGCACCCCTCCTGGAACCACATCCATTTAGACCGCAAGCATAACCTTTCACAAGTTGCAGGTGGGCCAAGAGTTCACCAGCTCCTTGCACTGCAATGCATTTCACAGTATAGGACATCCAATGTCCACTTTGCCGGATGTGGTGGAACTTGGACTGTCAGAATTGGTCCACCATCTATCACAGCTACCAATATCATATCTATCAGTATTTCTGCATAGATTTTTCAAGAAAATAATAAAAACAATACACAGAAGTGGCCTGACAGAAAAAAACAGACAGGATTTTCTTTTTATATATATATATATATACACACACACACATATATATATGTATATGCTCACCTGATTGAACTTTAAGCATACTGTTTTTTTATAATTTGATTTATAAACATTCCCATACTGCTAAAGGCTCAAATATTTTAAATAACTGAAAATATATTTTCATGACTCTCTACTGTATTTGCTGCTGAGGAAAATAGTTTTGATCAAGCAAATAATAGATAAATAACCTTCATGAATGTAGTAGAAGGGTGTATTTTTAAAATAATAATTTATTTATTTAGAACCCTGGAGACTTTTGCATAATATGTAGGCCTTCCTACACATTTCTGAAATAATTTTAGTCAATTTGCTGTTCAAGGTTAAGCCGTGCAATGGTTACTTACAAAATAACTTACGCAGTAGACTGCAGCCCTGACAGCATCTGTGATAACCCAGTGACATGTAAAAAAACCTATTTCCCAGAGGAGATTTAGACATACATTTATCCTTGCTATTATTAATATATACTATTTATACCATTCATGGATATTCAGTAGAGATCTATTAACTACCTACATTAATTTTCAATATTCTTAAAGTGTACTGTTTGGTCCAGTATTATCAATGTCAGCATAACTTTGTATAATTTTTCAAGAGGATATCTCCTGTGAAATGTAGGCTTAATCCTTTCTGGTTATCTTTATCATGATCTATTTAGCTGAATGTCTACCTATCCATTCTATCTGAATGACTCCATCATTCAGAAAAGAACAAAACCAGAATAAAATAAGATGGGCAGGTACAATAGATTCTTAACTGGAAAGAAGAAAAACATGTGTGCTGTTCTCCAGTTTGTAATATCATAATTTTTAAAGGCCAGCTAAGCACCAGTCTGCTGCAGCCTTAGAACTTCACAGATTTTGATTTTTTTTTCTTTTTTTTTTTAATACCTTTTTCAGGATCACTGAAAGGTCAACAGAAAAGGCTATCTTCACACTTACTAATATATTATATATATGCAATTTGTAGTAAAATATAGTTCAGAGCATCTAATACTTTTGTTTCTTAATTTCATAAGCACAAGCCAGAACATGTAAGAATTCCTTCCGACTACAGTATTCCTGTGACCATTATAACAATGTGTGGTGCACAGATGTGGCTGACTCCTCAAATCCATGTGAGCTGAGGCAGGTCCATTGGGGAGATCACATCTCACTCCACAGTGGGGGTGAAATAAAAACTATACAGCTAGAGGAGATGATTGAACTAGGGAACCTCTGCTTTAACAGAGAAATAACTGCTGGCAAAATAGGTAAAACTGTTCTTCATGGATATAGAGAAATTACTCTGTAACTAGACACGAGCACATACAGAAGCTATTTTAAGAGGAATCAAGGTTGAAAGCATCCATCTGGAGCTTAACAGTGATAAATGCACAGGAATCTTGTGAACATCCCCAAATCAAGTGTCCCCAAGCCCACAAACTTCAGAGACAATGGCACATTAAAAATTACAGTAAGAAATACACAACTAGTGCTTGAGCTTCAGCTTTTGATAAATAATATCAAAAAAACATCAGCGTAAATACATAACTGAAATTTATTTTACTGGGCTATGTAAATTTCCTTCTCTGTTTTTCTATATTATATGCAAGACATCGTATTAAAGATCAGTCATATGAAGTAATACTTTATCTTAAATAATTACTCTGGAGCATCAAAATATATTAACTATACACCTTAAAAACCCAATGCTTTAACAGTTGGATAATATTGCATAAGAACATACATTGCAAAGCTCTTTTATATGTTAATGATGTCATCATTATAATACCCAGTATTCATGTTTCAAAGTAAGGTACACATTTTAAAGGACTGAAAAACTAACAGTCATGGCTTGTCTAGGAAATTTGTTTTACAGTGAGAAACTTAAGAAAAACTAATCTACTTCATTTATTAAAAAAGTTATTCTAAATATATACGAGAAAATAGATTTTTAATAAAGGAACTTTGATGCAGATGCTGGTGCAACGTGCCACTGCAGTGACTAGCTACTTACAGTAGATATATTCAGACAAGAAATCAGGTGCAAATATTTAATAATAATGATATTGAAGCAACTTATCTACTGGACCGGTCAATTCTGTTACATGAAGTCTTTAAAAAAATATTAGATATCTTATTAAACAATATCCTCTAGCTCAACCAGAAGTTATGGACTTGATTTGAAATCAGCTAATAAAATTATATGTTATCAGTTATGCTGTAAACCATGAAAATTATCATATTGGTTTCTTTTGGTCTTAAAAGTTTAAGGGAAAAATCATAGACACAATACGCTGAAACTTTCACAAAAAAAAGGAACTAATTTTAATTAGTCCCTGGCCATTTCTATTCACCAGCTTTCAGTGGAAAAAATTTACATTTCCTTATGTTTGCTTTAGCAGGAGTCATCCTTTACAACAGTCATTGAGTGCACATACAGTTTTCTGTTGATTTCAGGGAATTACAGGCTGAAATCTGCTACACTGTTCATCCTGAGTGCTGTCTACCTATGTAAATCACCACAGTTGATCAATGGGATGAATTTCAAGGTAAGATACCAATCAACAGGAGCTGGAGTGGAAGAATAAAACCCTCTATGACAGCTTTTCTCAGATTTCCCTTCAATTACTTTATTCCTCCTAAAAATGAAAAAGAACATTGAAAAAGAAATTTTGACATTTAAATTTTTCTACCAGTATCAAAATGCCTACATCCTGAAGTTTGAGAGGCACGTTAAAGTTTATATTGCAATGTTGTTTGTAACCATTTGTTACTAAAGAGACAATTTATTTGTATAATTAATCAGCTGAAATATCTCCAATGATATCTTTTTTTTTTTTCCCCCCCCAGAAAGACACCTTTTGTTGTTTAGAAGTAATGAAAACATTTCATCAAGGCTTTCTGGTGTGATTAATAGTCTTTGCTGAATTTTGTTGAAGGCTTTTTGTCTGAGTGGTGCCTTGAACTCTTATTCACTTTCATGGGATCTGGAACATTGCTTTAATTCTCTACTAGTAACAGGTGTTTCCTCTATAGGAAACCATTAGCTCCACATTTTTGAACAATGCAAATCTGATTTTGTTTTCAGGCTTGAAAGTTTTCATTTTTCTTTTTTAAGATAGATCAAACCTTTAATAATTCACAAATAAACTTCAGATCCTCATACAGACAACTAATGGAATACTGAAGGCTTCATTCATTAAACAGGATTCTAAGGATATTCCTAAATCAATGAGCTTTCTCAAAGTAATCTGCATATTTTTGATGTTTTAACTCTTCTCTGAAAATGTAGGTGGAAAGAGGTGGGTTTTTTTTCTTCTGTGCATTCATTCTAAAAGCAGTGCTTAAACTGAAGGGGAACACAAACAGCTACTCAAGTTTCAATAATCAGTCTGAAAACATAGAAAGGAACTGACTAAAGTAAGACTTTTTTTTTTTTTAACTACATGGCTACTCTTTGAATCTACTCACTTACAGGCTAATCTTAACCTAAAGGATACAGAACCAAAAAAAAAACCCAACCCCAAAAAAAAAAACACCAAAAGAAAAAAGATAGAAATGAGAAGGAATGAAGGAATTGTCATTAATATGTGATGTTAAATCCAGCACTGACTGGTTAGCAGTGATTCTAATCCCCTCTGAAGGGATAGCTTTACCCTGCTTTGATAACTTGAAGAACATGCAGCTAGCAATCACATCTGCAGAGAGGGTGATTTAGCATAAAAACATCGAATAGACGTTAACAAAACTCAGTAGGGAAAGAATAAGTGAAACACATATGGAGGAAGAAATTTATAAGACACATATTATTATAAAATTTATAATACATATATATAAATACAATTGCATGTAGATACACATGTATGTATAGGCTACTGAAAATTAACAGGAAAAGATAGACTTAATCATGTGAGAATATGATTATTGTCATAACTATTGCACACATTACTATTGATTGGATTATGTAGAACACAGTTAACAATAAAATTTGAGTTAGCTGTTGATATTACTAAGCATTTTGGATTAGTTTTGGTTTTCTACAACTTGCCAGTACATCAAAGATTAATTTGGCCAGCGTAGCTTCCCCACGGACTCTATGCTAGTGATGACTATGCAGCTGTTTAAGTAACAGTGGAATGGAAATTCTCCATGGTAGTCATGGGGTCATGCGCAGATGTTGTCATCAATTAGGGCCTAAAGGTAGTCAAAAGGGGCAAATACCATTTTAGATTGAAAATGCTTGCTGGATGAAGCACAAATAGCCATCTGAACTGTGACTATGTAGTTCTGGAATGTACAAATGTATTTTTTATGGAACTGACTGACTTGATTTAAATGCTTTCCTTACTACAACAGAAGTAAGGAAATTTAAAAAAAAGAGAGGAACATGCCTGTAATCAATCTTTAATATCTAGTGCTTTGTAAAGCAATGAAAAGAAGGAGCAAAAAGGTAAGAACAGAATTCTAAACACTCAGTTAATACAGATGACACTTTTAAATCTAAACAGGTTTAAACAAACTAATTATTCCCAGAAGAGTGGATACTCTCTTGTGCAACGCTGATATTAGATAAAAGCCTAATACCTTTCTTTCTACCTGTTAATCTGCCCATTTAAGACTGCTTGTTAAAATCATGTACTGCTTTCTGTATAATGCATGAACTGAATTATCGAGTGCAATAGTAAGAATAGGCACCTGTATGAAAAATGATAGTTCTTATAGACAAAGCTTCAGAACATTGAAGTTTTAGTTTTGCAGAGTGATAACTGGTCCTGGCAACAGTGTCATCATTAGCTGATTTTTTCTTCATGTCTCATCGAAGATGTAAAATATGGTGAAATAATTATTCAGCTGCTATATTAGTGATGTTTATCTGAGATCTTATTCATATAATTACAAAGAATATAAATAGGTTGTCACTAAAACTGCACTAGCAGGCAACTGTGGGGAAAAAAATTATGCACATAACCAATTTATCAATTCTGTATACAAACAAGTGTTACCTAAGCCCTTTATTAATTAAATTCTTTAACTAGAAATAATTTTATTTAGCTTTATACAAACTACTAATTCACTTTTCTGGTTAAAAGAAAATTGTAAAAATGAGAATCATTCTGAAAACTCCATCCAACTTTGTTCCAGCTGTTTTGGAAAATTTGGGAAAGAAATTATATTTTGTGTATTTTTCTATGTAAGTAAATGCTTATCAAAACTTTTGGTCTGAAAGTTGTTTTCACTTTCACCTCTCTTTCTGAAAAAGTTCTCTCTCCTTCCTTCTTGTTTAAAGGAGCATACATTGGGGCAAGGAGAAGAGGGTTTGCTGAAGTAGGGAAAATGTGAATGATATCAAAGCAGGCATTTAAATCTCCTTTTCCCTATTTTCTGTTTTTAGAGAGACTCATTCCTATCACTTAATAATGCATTTTTCTGTCAGATCTAAGAGTAGAGCAGCTTTTAGAGTGACCCTTGGACCTGAAACAGAACGTGCTATTTTGCTGAAACTTCTCCCTAAAACCAAGACTAAAGCCCAGGGAGGTGAGTGTCTAAGTTTTCCAAGTTGCAGGCAGAAACCCTCTGCTGACACCTGCTTCACTCTGTAACCATTGGACATATGCAGAGACATGTCATCCTGAGCAGGTCTAAGCCAGCAGCTCAGTGTTTCCCAAAAAACATGCCACCCCACAGGCAGCCCCTGGGCAGGGATGGCTTCTGGAGCCTTCCAAAAGAGAAGGAAGCTCCCACATCAGAACAAAGCCCACCTCCCTCCAGCCTGTGTTCCATTTTGCAGGAGGGTATCTTGCACACCACACTGGATGTTAGGCACCCTCAAGAAAAATAATTCATGACTCGCGAGTTATTTTCTCCTTAATTACTCATGAGCACGAGTAATGAAATGAGCCTTGTGCCCAGGTTTCCAAAATTTTTCCTTTCTTATTCTTCACCAGAAGCTGTCTAGAATCTAGGTGGCCCTTTCATAGCTGAGTATTGTGATCATATAATGCAGAGATTCTATCTTTCTGCAAGCCAGATAATCCTGAGGCTTTATTTTAACCACTGAACAAGTAGAGAAAAGGGGATCTTCTCCTCCCTTTCCCAATAGAGGTGTATTTAGCTTCTTTTCAAATTTTGTGTGATAACTAGCTCTGGAAATGACTAATGACTGAATCAAGCCTTTTGGCAAGGCTGGTGTACTTTAACAAATCTTATCAGGCTTAACCATCAGCTGAGTGCCGAGGTACTTATCCACGTTAAGAAGGACACACTTTGTCATAAACACAAACAGAAAGGAAGGGAATTTGGTGGGGAATCCCTCAAGATGTTTACAGAGTTATGACACCTACAAAGTTAGTAGAGGCTGAATCAAGATCTTCATAGTCACTGTTTTGGACATAAGCATTTACATTTTGACCTTTGTTTCACACTAAGTCTCATCATTGTTGCAAATGAGGCTATTAAGCTCTTTGGATCACATGTTATGTATGTGGACTTTCAGCAGTTGAAGAGTAGCTGTATCCAACCAACTCAACATCAGCTGATTTTAATCTTCCTGTTTGCAGGGTGTTTGTGGGTTTATTTTCTAAAGAACAAACACAGCAGGACTTCACTGATGGAAGGAGAGCTTAAGGGCCGTTAGGTTTCACCAAGAACGTTTCATACTGTTACTGGAATTCTTTCAAAATCCATGGGACCTTCATCTTGAACCAAGATTGAGGAGAATTTCAGGCCACAGGAAGTAGCCATATGAAAGATCAACTACTCAGTTAAACAAAGAAAACTTTGTACAGAATGTAAAAACTTTGTGGAAGAGAAATTTCAACACACTTTGACCTTTTAATTTATTTTCTCCATTATTTGAATTGTTTTTTTTCTATTCACTTCTATAATAGAAGAGGCAAAGAAAATCCTACTTAAATTATTTTTGCTGTCAAGGAACAAAAATAACTGAGTAGCTTAAGAATGATTACCTACATGCCTGATCAAGCTATTCAGACACTATTAATGTCTCTGTTGCAAAATAATGTAGTTACCTCTCTTTCCCTTGTTCTTCAAATCCTTATTTCAGCCAAGTCTATTTGCCTGGTTCCTGTTGCTGTTTAGATAGATAGGTTTAAGGTAAGCCTAACACTGGAAGAGCACACTTGTGGCAGTGTAGGTAAAGTCTTGCCTTAACATAGATACCAATACCAGGAAAGTCAGGGTGTTGCAGTCTATCCAAATATTTAAATACCAGGAGACAAGACAGGTTTGTTCGTGATGTATGGCAAAGTTCAACACCTTAACTGGCTGGTTTAAAAGGCAGGTAGTGGACAGACAATCATCTGTCCATATGAAGTCCACATGAAAATCCACTAGTTTGCATTCTATAAAATAAATATCATTAACTATTTAAACTGTTTACGCTATCAATGATTTTGGCTTGATGAGATTAAGGAGTGCCCTTCCATTGGCAGGGCTGTTTACAGACAGTCTGTTCAGCTTAACGGCTTCTGTTTGCAGTACAAACCCACCCTGTTAAAAAAAGGCTTCTGGTGTCAACAAAACTTAAACCTTGAGTAAAAAAAATTTCATTTCCATGAGGGAATAATCTAAAAATACATCCTTATTTTCTACATACAAAACTGATCTTTTTAAACGTTAATGCTATGTCAAAACACATACATCCCTCAGTACGCAGCACTAATATCATTTTAATAGAAGTAATTGTTCCCCACTGCAATCTCATGGAAGTCAATGGAGCTACATAAGGGACAAACTTGGCCTCTTGTGTCTTACCAAGCCAATGAGCTAGGCAAATTCTGATATGGCTAAAGGGACTTAGTGCCGAATTAAGAACTCAGTAAGAATTAAAAGACTGAGTCATAATATAGCAGGTCTCTTATGACTGGTAACACTATCTGCCCTTACACATCACAGCTACCTATAGGCAAATCTCATAAAGACATGTTTGCATCGTATTCTTATTTTCCCATTCATATTATAGCCACTGCAAAACATGACCTTTGGGCAATAGTTAGAGTTTCCTCATCTTTCTCTCTTTCACCTATTTCCTTTTCTTTCTGAACCTAAAGCATTTGCAGGTAGTTACATACACCAGCAGGAAAGTTAAATGATGTTACTCTTTCTGTGCATTTTATTTCTTTCTAATACTGAAAAGTTGACAACAACCTAAGATATTTCTCATACTACTTTAAAGAGAGTGAAGACTTCCTGGAGAAGATCTAGCAGCAATTATGCAAATTTGTACATATTTTATATACCATTCATTCAATACAGAGTCACAGGATACTCTTTAAAAAGAAACCATAACAAGCAAAAGAAGGGAAAATATTTTGAAGGTGCATAATCATGAAAAGTGAGAGAATGCTTTAATGTGGCTTTACATACATGTATAAAAACTCCAGTGGGAAAGGATTCATAAAAAGTCATGGAGAAAGAAGCATAAGATCAAACTGTCATCAGAAACATAGTTATGAAGTAATGCTACAGACAGCTTTGAAAACAAGGAGGGCAGCATTAAATCAGATTAGAAAAATGGGTAACAAGTTTTAGATTATTAAAATGACCAGACATGAGGTAGATGACTGGCTACCAGATACATCTGGCGGAAGCATTACAGACCACTAAAGCTCAGAGAGCAAACATTTGGATAGATCATGAAAATGGGAATTATGTTAGCAAGAATAAAAATGATTACTTCTTTAATTTTTTAAATAATCAGACTCTAGCAATGATAAACGGTGGAGACATGATGACTATACCGTGATTCATACCTTAAAATCTTAGTGAACTCTTAGGTGGACATTAAGCCTTTACAGTTCCAGCAGATTTAGCAAAATCCTAATCTATCAGCACAGTATCTATACCATTGTCAGAATCATCAGAAGTCATCTGGTTTATTTTAAAAAAGAATTAAGCCTAATAACCATACTTCTGCTATAATATACTTACATGCTTTCTAATACACATTTTCTAAAACTAAGACTGCTATATTTCACTCATAATAATGTTATATTTCAGATATTTATCAAAGAATGCTATGCGATATGATACATAATTTTAATACATCCTTCAAGTCATTATAATTTTACTTTACGTTTTCTACATGTCAAAAGTTAAAGTTCTATTGCACTGCACTGCAAATAGTTACCTGCTACTGAGCTGAATAAAGTGAAAAAGTGCTATTTCACCTTTGTTTCCATTTGCATTCTAAACAAGACTTTTGTCTTCTAGGTAAGTTTAAAAATTATGACTAGAACTTATTAGGAAACAGGATTTATTCTACGTGTCAGTGCTGCTGAACATTTCTTTTTGGTTTGACATGCTGTACTTCAAATGATGCTTAATATGAAGTTCTGAATTAGTCCTTGATAAATCATACAAATTTGAAAGTAGCAACCCATCCCTGGAAAACCAGATTACAGAATGTCAGCTGGGGAGTTGAGGTGGGGGAAGATGGGAAGGAGAACACATACACACACACTTTTCTCTACTCTAGTAAAATGACCATGAACTGGAATTCACCTCTTTGCTTTAAGGCACCCAAGAATTAGTTAGTACAGCTAGTCATCTTCTATCTGAACCACCATAGGACAATTCATCTCACCAAAGACAGTTTCCTATCATTTAAGACATGTGAAACAAAACGCACTCTGAAAATATCACAGGTACCTTTCTTTGTGAAGTTCAGCTCTCCACACAGTGGTCAAGGGAAAAAGAGAAAATAATAGTCAGCCAGCAAAGAAGTGTAAATACTGTTGAAATTAATGCACACACCCGCCCAAAAGGCAGACCACTGATAGAATTTGTGTATCTGTTGGAGGAGATTGTATCGGGAAATGCAGGTGCTCTTCTCCAGGAGCCAGCTGCTAGGCATGGCATGCTGCGGTTTCTCCACCGTAGCCTAACAAAGGTAGGTTTCATAACACCACCCCAAACGGAGTAATCTTACATGGAGTGATAAGTTCCCATGGAAAAATTAACAAATAAAACAAGAAACAGATAATAATCACGAAGCAATGTTAAAACTCAAATTTTGAAAATCAGAGACAACTGTGATCTTTGGAAAAATGTGGATTATTAATTAGATACTATATCTTCTGGTCCATATTTTGGGGCTGCTACCTTGGCCATCTAACAGAGCTCAAAACACTTAAGGATGCTAGCACTGTTGTTAACCAGTGACGTTAGCTGGCTAAGCAGAGCATGAGAGCACTGGCTACTACCACTGTAAACAGCAACATACAATTAGGCTTTATTGGTTCTAATAACCTTGCTGTATTGTAGGGTTTGGGGGTGTGTGTGTTTTTGTTTTAATTTTTTTAAAGAAAGCAAGCAGCAATGTAACGGTTGTTATTACTATGTAAGCCATTCTCCTGAATCAATTATAACCTTCCTGTGCAACACTTCTGGTCCATCTGCTCACTTAAATACCATAGGCTACATTTTTGGAGTATAAAAAAAATAAATATTGTTTCAGAAAAGAAAATGTGCACTTTTATAATACAGCCTTGTCAACACAACATATGATTTGCTCTGCTGTTGTTGGATGGAGAGAGGAGGCTGTTCCCTGTAAAATGTTTAAAAACAGTAGCTTGAAGAATTCAAGTGGTCTAAAGACACCTATCTGAGTGCAGAGGGAGCCAAATTAAAACAGCATTGCAGATATTTGTCAAGATGTTTACTGAGGAGTTTAAAATACTACAGAAAAGAAAAGGAGGAGTAACATTTGGGTTTAGACCACAAAACAACTACTCAAGTCTGCTGTATGTGGAAGAGGGAAATCAGAACAGTAACTTGGAAAGGCTGTTTCATTCAGCTCTCGCTTTTCTTGTACTAACTTCTGGCAGTGTTTTCAAATGGTTGTATGTCTTTCATTTCCACAAACTTAGGAAGGATTGCTAAAGCAGCAACAATCTGAAGACATTTAGAAAATGGAACAAAGTGAACTACTTACTGTCTATGATATGAGACTACTATTATAATATGAAAAAATGTATAGTATCAGTTTTAAGAATATCAGATCTTTACAGTTGGTCACATATGCAAACTCTCAAATGAAAGTGAAAATGTATCCTCACACAAACTTATGCCCACATGTATTGGAGAAGTTTTTATAATAGTAAAAGTAATTTTAAAATTAATAAATTGAAAATTACTAGAATTAGGGCAAGTTGGAAAAGTGACAATGATAGTTTACACAAGCATAGCTCTGGCAAATAATTTTCTTACTATACAAGTAGTTTTGCAGGTGTGCAAACAATAAAACAAAATGAAAGGCAGCATCAGGCAGAATGGACATTCTGGAT
Source organism: Morus bassanus (assembly GCA_031468815.1). Taxonomy (NCBI): domain Eukaryota; kingdom Metazoa; phylum Chordata; class Aves; order Suliformes; family Sulidae; genus Morus; species Morus bassanus. Next base: position 11,209,137 of record CM062570.1, read on the forward strand.
ATTAATGGAAATTAATAATTAATGGAAATATTCTATATATTTTGACCACAAATCCTGTATTACATCTGTCTCACTACATTATTTAAAAGTCCTGCCTACACACATGTACATGCTTACATAAAAACATACACACACAAAGCTATATATCAGAAGGACACTGACTTAACTGCAAACTGAAGTACTGAAGACGGGTTTTGGACTTAGTGTATTTGCACGTCTGTCTCTGCTAGCTGTTTGAAAGTGTTTTTCTTGTATTTGTTTTGCTTTTACAAGTACATCAGTAGGAACTGCTTTAAAAAGTGCTTTTAAAGTATCAGAAAGTAAAATTACTCTCTTGACAGTATTGCCTCCCAGAACAGCATGATTTGTTGTTATATTTCACCATCAGTTTGGTAGGGAATAAGATTACTGTCTCTCCTCCTTTCAGAAATGTGTCATACGAATTAGGGTTCCGCTTCACTTTTTAAAGGCAGAAAAATAATAATGATAAAGTAACAAAAACCGAGGAAAACGTACCTGTCAGTACTCTTAACAACAATAAAAAGAAAAAAAGCTGTCAGTATATCTTGATGTCATATATATCATAAGACCCCACCAGGCGAGAGGACCACCACCCCGCTGCTCGTTTATGGCTTTGCCAAAAAACCCTTCTTTGGCCACAGTGGACGTTCTGGGGCTTGAGCCTGGATGAATCAGCATTATTTACATAAACTGCAAATTTTCACGTGGGCTCAGGTTCTTTCCTATATTATGCAGCGGTCCTCAGAGATATTAGTTTTTAAGTACAGAAGCATGCGGGACTTCAAAATAAGACAGATTTGACCTCGAGTTTGGGGTGCCAGCCAAAGACAATAGAGGTGTTTGGTTTACACCTTTTGCACTGAGCGAGTAACTCAAACAGCACTCCAACGTTACTTGCCATCCAACACGGCTTTAAGCATTACTTGCTCATAACGTGCTCTTCTCTGGCAGAAAATCTCCTCGAGTTGCTAAATACTGGAAATGCCAGGAAGACTGATTAATAGTTTCTTACTGGAAGAACAGGAAAACATAAAATGTTCCCCAAAAAGGCAGAGCCTCTGATATATGAGAAACATGGTACAAACCTTGTTAACAAGTAAAACCAAGGAAAGTAGGATTTCTCAGTCTCAGTTCCTCTCTCTCCCACACACTTTCTTTTATCATCACATGCATACATGCCTAAGTATGATTTTAAGACAATTTGGTTTAGTGTTATTATAAGCAACATCACTCACCCAAATCAAGACAGACTTTTCCCCTCTTAAGTTCAACTTCAGCTGCAGTATTTGCACCTGCTGGTTCACAAGAAATTATTCTGAGTTCCTTTTGTGTGCAAAATTAATGAACTCAATCTTCACACTAAATTCACTTCTAAACTTGCAGCTTATGTATGAGCTCACAAAATATATTTATTTCTAGAAGCAACCAAGGACCTACTAGAACTGTTTGAGTGTGTGTATATTAGGGAAAAAAAAAAACCAAACCCCAAAAATCTATCATTATTTCATTAAAAAAACTACCAAAAAACCCCACCAAAACCACACCGTGCATCTAATTGTATGCTTGACAACCAATCTAAATTGTTCAAATTCCATGTTAGAAAGGAGAGGGTTTTTGCATGTTTTCCATAAGCCATACAAGCAGCATTTCTAGAGTACTGTTTTACACCACACTATCATCTTACTTCCTGTACTAAGATTCATACAAAACAAAAGATGAAGGCTTTGAGGTGCAGAGAATATTAACGGCTTTTTTCTTCGCATTATTGCTGACATCAAGCATAGTAATAGCAAGAAAATTACAGAGAAAGAAGAAAAAATCATTTTTTGAAGTGGAAATGATGAGAAATACAGCTTTTTTCCCCCCTTTGGAGCTCTAAAAATAGCTTACAGTGGAGCAACAGGTCTTTTTATGTGGACAGTTCAGTTGACTGATAAACAATTTGGGGCAAAAACCTATTTTTCAAAGCAGATTACAAATATGAGGAATAACTAACCAGTAGAGATCCTGTGGCTGAGTGAGGAAACCATAAGTCTAGAAAGCTGCAAAAAACGCTATTTCATTTTTCCTTACAATAGGACGGTATGATTTATAAGTTTACAGAAGTAAGATTCATGATCTATTGGAAGTCAGGCTATAAATAACAAGAACGAATGGAGCTTGGGAGGGAGTAGTAGGTGTGAAGGAGAGCACAGAGGTGGGCCTGGACACAGGGACCCTGGATGGATGGCTAACCGGGGCTTTATTGAAAGAGTTCAAGGGAACATGAAGACTAGAAAAGAAAGGCAGATTGAAGTTGTGAAGAGCCTGGCAAATGAACCGAATAAAAGGCTCGGAGCAGATAAGGGATGCTGTCACAACAAGGTAACTGAGGCATTTCAGCAGCATAGCATGACTCTATGCAGGCAGACCTCCACAGGGAACGTCCCTTCTCCCCTCTCCTCGGAAAGCGAGGTTTCTGAGGGAAATAGAGACCCCTCTCACAGGAGAGAAGGCACATCAGGTTCAGTTCTCCACAACAGAAAATAAAGAGTGGTGGGTTACAGCAACCCATGGTGCACGTGATGACTTTCAAGCAAGACAGACTTCCCCTGAGAAAGCAGTGATCCCTACACCTATTCTGCCTGAGTCCTCTCCTTCTGTCAAAAACAGGTAAGTACCCCCCACTTCTGAGGAAATCTTCTAGTGCTGGTCTACCTTACCACGAGGAAGACCTCCCATCTACGGAAACTTAGCTCTTTCCATACAAAGCAAACTGAACCCGATCCACCTGGACATCCGTTTCTTCACAGGACACCTAATGGGAGATCACATCAAAGCTCAGGGATAGGCACTCACCTGTGCCTGCACAGGAAAACCCTGCCCTTGCTCCTTTGTAATTATTTTGGTAGGAAGACATGGTGCAATTACATTTTCAAGTGCAAGCTGTTGTTCCAGACTGTTTGAAAATAGGACTTGCAGCATAAGTAGTTTGCATTTTAAACATAAGATCTCAGGACAAATTGCATAACCTGAAACTTAACGCTAACTAATCGAGCTGGGTTCTGCTGTAACTACTTTTGTCACAACAAAAGTCTTGTTATGTAGTTTCCAATACATATCTGTTTACCGAGTTACCTACTTAATATAGTTTTATAAAAGGTTTTATTTTCCACTGATTCTGTACAAAAGCCTTGCTATACAGCAATAGTGACACAAAGCAAGAGTTATAATCCTCTCTACAATATGGCAACATACATAAGCAAAAGAAACCTTAAGCTCTTTATATAATACCAGTTATAAAGGTCACAACAAAAGACTTCATCTGTAAGACTATCTGTGTCATTCAGATAAATGACACAGCTACGTGTTTTGCACACTAGCTTATCTTAAGGGCAGGGTTTAAGGGCAAGGGAATCTTTAGACAGGGTGCCCATCTTTAAATATCAGTGTTTCATTGGCTCCTCCAAAGTGTCAACTAATCATGTCTGGGAAACAACATATCCTCAGCAAACAGACTGCTCGCTCAGAGATGTGGTATTCAGCAAATAGGACATAAACTGATGGCATTTTTTGTCAAGTTAAGAAGCATGGTTGTTCTAGTTCTCCTTTTACTCAATTCATTCAGTTCAATTCCATTTACCACTTCAGGAAATTAAGATAACCACGACTACCAGTCTCTGAGCCTTGTGTTTCTTAATGGTCAGTTATCTGAATGCTTGAAGTCAATAAGAAATACTCAGAGGAAGGATTTAGCTGGAATTAGCTTAGTTCAACTGAAGTTGATTAATTTTTTTTTAATATCTTAAAATCACCCCAGATGTGATTTATCACCACAGATTGCAATGACATCATTTAAGTATTATATAAATGTATAGATTCAAGCTGGAATGAACAAACTCATAAAACTGGAGCAGTCAACTTTTAGTTCCTGATACATAGTGAATATTACAGTGGATTTTTTTGTCCTTAATAGATACTTCTGTCTATACAGTTGCTAAGCTTGTCACTTTAGGGGTTTATACCCACAAGAGGATTTGTAGGCCTTAAAGTATCTTTCTTCAAGTGGATGTTCACTTTACAGAGTGATGTTGTGTCACAACACAGAGAAGTGCTGCTTCTCTTTCAAAATTTTTGCCATGGAAACCCTTCCTACAACTACCTGCCCTTCCTCCCTACCTATATCCAAATGCTGATATCACAGATCTCTTCCACAATTTTCAGAATTTTGTCTTTGAATTTCAAGGCTCAGATATTTCAGTTACTAACTCATATTATCACTAAGTACAATAGCATTTCCAGAAATGCTGTCCACAAGGTGCTGCTACTCTGACATATAACCTGTGCTTACCTGCCTATTCAGTCTTCCCACCAAGTGCCTGTTTTCCAGCTACTGCAGCAAACAGTATTTCTGAATGGAGCTCTTTTCCATATGCTGCGTAGGCCATGCTTCTTGCCTCTGGGCATTTCACAACAAAATCACAGATGAGATTGTTCAGCTTCCTGTGTTCTCCCAACCTGCACTGCTAATGTGTCACATTAAGCCAGTTCTAACCTTTATAGCGCTGACTGACCTCAGTTTTCAGTTTCTCATGACATAAAAATGCCAAGGGAAAGTATAAGAAACTACGAATTTATTCTATACAAATGTGAGTTCTTAAATAAGTATTTTTAGGATTTTGCTGCAGCAATGTAAAACAGCATTAATAGGAGAAATGAAACCTTTCTTCTCTCCTGCTTCAGCAGCTCTCCACGGACATAGGATTTCATTTTCTGCCCTGTTTACTGAAAATGTTTCGTGGTTTTGGAGATGACATATAAATTAAATGTATTCCACTATTAGGCCAAAAGAGAGAAATGTAATATCATATGCAAATGAGAAACTGGACTCACATCTGAAGCCTCAGTCCTCAAGAGACAAGAAAATTATGAGCCCCTTAGCTAATACAACAAAAGCTTATCTCAACCTGTAATTATTCTTGATCCAGAATTATTTCTAGCATGCCTATTCATACGATGCCTATTCACAGTGTAGCATTGCACAGACACAACACTGACATTTTTCCTGCACCGTTTTCTTCTCCTATGGCAAATGGCTAATTCCAAGTGTTCAGGCTTGACATGTTTCAGACTAGGTAAACTATAAAAAATTAATTTTAGGCCTAGATAGTCATGAAAGATACTTAAACAACAAACAGAACTTAAACAACCATCTGAACTTAAATATAAGAGATGTGTCTACCTCCTGTAGGAGCCATGAGGCTTGAACTGCATGCTATATCTGTATTAAGGAAAATCATTGTCAGATGTAATAAAAATGAGTTGGACTACCAAGTGTCTTACGAATATATAATTAATTGGAGTCTTAAAAGGGACAAGGAGGCCTGTTTAGCCAAATGAAGAGGTTATAAATTATTCGAAAGTTGGGAGGCAAAAGCAAGATGAGCCAACAGAGATTTGTAAAGAACAAATCATGTTAAAATTGGCTCATTTCCTTCAGCAACAGGGTATCCAGCTATGTGGTTAGGGAGAAGCAATAGGCATCATGTAACTTGTCTTTAAAACATGACATTATTTCACATTACAATCTTTTAAGCTAGGGAAACATGGTCTAGATTAAATTGCTATAAACTGGGTGCAATAGTGGTTGGATAGTACTTCCCAGAAGACTTGCCAACTGTTCTCTGTCAAAATGGAAGCAAATATCAAATGACTCCCCACAGGCTCTTGTCTTTCATACAGCTCCGTTCAATCTTTAATTAATGAAAGAAGGGAGAGTAGGCTTCTGTGTAAAATTAGAGAAAACATGAAGACAGGAAGGACTATGTTGAAAGTTGGGACTAGCAATCAAAGAGATCTCAACAAAGTAGAGAAATGATCCGGGAGCAATTCAGGAGGGAGAGGTGCAAGTTGCTATACTTAGGAACAATTGGCTGCAGATGTACCAAGCAGGGAACAACCAAGCAGACAGCACTCCTCCAGGAAAGGGCCTGGAGGTGATAGGGTATTACATGCTCAGGCAGAATCAGCAATGTCGTGCTTTTGTGAGACAGGCAGATGTCACCGTGGGATGTATAAATAGAAGTTCATCCTGAAAAATAGCACTCCTGCTCCACTAAGTGCTGGCAAGACCTCAGCAGGATGCTGTGCCCGGCCTCCGGCACTTTGCTTTGGTAACGGGACAGACTGCCAGGGCAAACACTAAAGGAGAGCATGTGGGAGCCTCAGGGGTGTCCAGATACAGACCTGCAAAGCACTTCTGAAACAACCAGAGTATCTTCCTCTAGAGAAAGGTGGGAAGAAAGGAGTACCAGGGGAAATTATGCAATCTTACACATCAGGTGTGTGAGGTGCTTTACTGAAAGGAAGGAATAATCTCTTCTCCACATCTGTGCCAGATATGGAAAAAATTAATGGGTCACCTCGTTTGCTCACCTGCAGTCACTTTTTAAATGGTTAGGATAGTGAGCAATCAGATTGGTCAAACTTCTGACAAAATAAATAGCACTAATACAGTTGATCCCACTTTGAGGAAGAAAGACTGATTGACTTCTGGAGGTCCCTCTCAACTAGATGTTTTTTACTACAGTATATAGGTGCATACTGACTAAGGTTTGTCTGTATCAACATATATAATTCATTATCGAAAAATTCCTTTTCAAATGATTGGATGACACCAGCCAATATTTTGCAGTCAAACCAGAGTGACTCTTATTATCAACATTTCTTATAACACAGATACTAAAGGATATGAAAAATCTCTGTATTATGACTATGTATTTATGCAAAATTACATTCATTATTCTTTTCATTTATTTGCTAATTGGTAAAATAGTCTGGTAAAAAGACACTAAGAGTAGGCATAAGTATTTAGCCGGGTATTTAACCTCAAAGTGATACTGTGTAAATAAGTGTATTGTAAATATTTAAAATTCTATGACTAAGCCTCACATTAATCCTTATTAACAGACTTTGAGTGTGCAGACAAGAAAATTACCCATGCTCCTTCCCTAAGCAATGTCCTGTGAGTAATGATGATGATAAGCCCAACCTCTGAAAAAACAAGTGTGTAATCTTTTTCTGTTTGCTTCTGTGGTGTGGGTCACTGGGTTACATGCCTGAAGTTGAAGTGGAATTAGTTATTTTATTTATAAATATTATGTACATATAATTTCATAGCTATGGTAAATTGAAAGATACAAGGTATTAAAGAATATTGTGTGTTCAAGATTTACAATAAGTATCTCAGGTGACTGGCAGGGGGAGAGATCCCATAGCAATCACCATAGAGGTAGGTGTACAGATGTGATTTTCCCATGTGTTATTTTTTTAAAAATATGCAAATATGAATACTAATATTTTAAGTTTCTTACACTTTCTTCTGCCTAAGCATGAGAGATTTAGCTGTTTGTAAAATTCTTACACTTTACAGGATTCATTTTCCTGAAGGAATTCTGAATTTTATAGCTTAATGCATGGAGTTCTTGCTGCATTCTTTTATTTTCTCTATAAATAAAACCTCTACATTTTGTTTTCTGTGTAAAACTTTTTTTTGTGACAAAGATAAATGTGGTGGTTAGCTGCGTTTCTCTTAAGTAAATATGCCTCTAACATTCATGTAAGCTTTTTCCAGATATTGAAAAACAGTGCAGTGCCTCATGCTAATATTACTGCTGAGACATCAAACTAGCTTTTCATCTCCCCCCCTTCTGGTAAAGTGCTAAAGAAAAATCCCATATAAAAACAGGCGAATAGGTTAGCTTAAGGAATAGCTCCTACAACAGGTGAGTCGCAGCAATGGCACAGTATAAGCTGATAATGCACAATTCCTATTTATCATGCATATAAGCTCTATTTAGTAAGCTGACTTTTATTTAACATAATAGATCTCCTATTAGTGAAATTTTTTAAAAGGTAGCTTTAAGAAACCAGAATACAGAGAGGTAAATTATTTTTCAGTACAATCTAACAACTTGCAGGTGAGCAGGTGATCACAAACCCTGTGTTGTGATATGTTTCTGATCTTGGATTAACAAAAGCACAAGTTATTTAGCAGGCTTAACTTCCTTGCTTCCTCCTGCATAGCATTCAAACTCTTAATAAAGGCATTTGACAAGCACATGCCCTTTGTGCATCGTGCATTATGTACAGTCTTCTTAAGTCTCCTTTACTTCATGAATCTCTGCCTGAATTGCCTTTTGTCTCTCAAGTGCCTGGAGGATGGGCCCCTCTCCTTTCCTGCTCCTCACTCCCAGTGACTGTTGCCTCTGCCTGGGCAAAGCCAAGAGTCATCCACTCAATAACATGCTAAGGGAGTCTCTCAACTACTGAAAGAAGGGAAAGTTGAGAGGTCTCTGCCAAAAAGGAAAGAATACATTTTACTGAACATCATTTCAATGCTGTAAAACTATTACTATGCTTCTATTAGTAATATTTGCTGCTGGATAACTATTTGAGCCACACTGATAAAAATGTGCCAAGGCCAGCAAGTAAAAAACTGTGAAGGTCAATTATGTTAACTGTTTGACCCGTTAGGTCAACCATTACTATGCAGAAAAGAAAGGTGATAATATTTGTGGGTAAAGTGAAAAATCCAGACAGTTTGCTGGGATGTATGACAACAGAGCATCTCTTTGAGATGCTTTGTTATCATTCCACAAGCAAAACAACTGCTCAATATTTGCTCCAAGATATTTAATCAAAACCATCTGATCTATGAATCACAAGGGTTTCCAATAGCAAAAGGCCTGTAATATACTTAAAATCAGCATATTTAGAAACCAGCTGTCATGGTTTAGCCCCAGTCAGCAACTAAACACCACCCAGCCGCTCACTCACTTCCCTGACAGCAGGATGGGGGAGAGAATCAGAAAAGTAAAAGTGAGAAAACACATGGGTTGATATAAAGGCAGTTTAATAGGGAAAGCAAAAGCCGCGCACACAAGCAAAGCAAAACAAGGAATTCATTCTCTGCTTCCCATGGGCAGGCAGGTGTTCAGCCATCTCCAGGAAAGCAGGGCTCCACCATGCGTAACGGTGACTTGGGAAGACAAACACCATCACTCTGAACATCCCCCCCTTCCTCCTTCTTCCCCCAGCTTTGTATGCTGAGCATGACATCATATGGTGTGGGATATCCCTTGGGTCAACAGGGGTCAGCTGTCCCAGCTGTGTCCCCTCGAGCTTCTTGTGCACTGCCAGACTTCTGTTTCTCCCACCAACCTGCCAGCGTGTAAAGGCCTTCACTCTGCGTAAGCACTGCCTAGCAGTAGTGAAAACGTCCCTGTATTATCAACAGTTTTCAGCACGAATCCAAAACATAGCTCCCTACTAGCTACTTTGAAGAAAATTAACTCCACCCCAGCCAAAACCAGCACACCAACCTATTTTAGGGTTTCAAAAAAATGGTATGCCTACCAATATTTTTTGAGGGTTCAGTGCTTTCTAATTATAAAACTGGTGGTTTTTCAAAATTTACTAAGCTGTTTTTGCTGTATGAATCCCAGTGTATGCCTGCCAAAAAAGACAGGTTGTCAATTATTTTTTTCATTTTCAAATTAGTATCTAAAATATGTTTTCATGAACTCTGTATGAAACACAAGGCACTTTGAGCTCTCAGTCATGCTATGTATTTGCACCATTTCTTCGTACAACTTGGTTGACATCACATAACATTCTTGATACCAAAATAACTTTCATTCAAATCACAGTGAAGTCATCAGGAGTCTTTCTGTTATCTTTAAAGAACCTTGGATCTGGCAGGGATGAGTCAACTGAATTATATTAATTGATGTGTACAGGAAGAATGAAAGGAAGAACAAGTGCTGACTTGTGTACTATACATCATTTATGCTGAGAATAAGATTACTGAGGCAACAGGAGAAATGGAGAGAGGAAAAAATATTAGAAATCTGGATATTAAAGTAAGTAGAATATACTCTGTACCAAGCCACAGTCTGCACAAGAAAATATCATAGCAAGGTATTTCTTAAGCTTTATATCTCACAGAAAAGAGCAACTTTATTATCAGGATTGATTTCAGTATGATCTACTCGTGACAGAGGCATCATTCTTCCGATAATAAAAAATAATCTGAGAGTTTCTAAAACAATTGTTAACAAGAGGAAATTGTCACCTACAAAAGTGAGTGATCCAGCATGCTGGACTATGTCAGATCTCATCCTGGCAACAGGGAGAAATGGGTATCACAACCTTAAAGCCTGCTTGCTCAAATACCATCAGTGTAGCTCAATTGCATTAATATGCAAAAACTATAGGTTTAAGCTGCTAAAGTAAAAATTTCATGGTGGAAGAAATTCTCACAAGGAGGTAATCATTATTGGATAAATCATGAAAGAAATAAGGTAAGCAGAAAAACATAGCCATGATATTTATGTGAACTTTTGGTCCCTGACTTAAAGTTCTGCTGAACAAGAGACCAGGCTAATACAAATAAAACAAAATCCCAGCATTCTTAAATAGAAACAGACATTAAAAAGGAAACAAGGAAACAATATTAGAAACTAGGAATTTAGAAAAATACTAAGGGGGGAAAAAAGGAGAGATCTTATTGTCAACAGAGCAAAAGACAATTCAAAAGAGGTTTTATAGTGTATGTTATGGTTAGAAAAGATTTTCATGTTTCACTAGGTCCCTTGTAGGTAGGGCTGCCTTTAGGACAGCGCATGAAATCATCAGCCAGACATGAATTTCTAGTGTCAGATTGTGGCACAAAGAGCAAATAAAGCGCTGCACATACAAGGGACACCAGGTAGGAATAATAAAAATGTTTTGCTTGCCAGTGGAATAACTAGTACTGACAAAAACCGTCTAGGTCTGCTACATTTGATTTCAAAATATTCTGTAAAATTGAAAAAGTAAAGAAACATGAAAATAAGATTAGAAATCACATTTTGTTATCAAAAACCTCTGGCAAATCAAAGTCTATTTATTCCATCTGTTCAAAGAAGAAGTTAAAAACTGACTTGATCTCTAAATAACTTGCCTGTGGAATATTAATTTGATAACAGAAGGTTGTACAGTCTCTCAGACAAAGATTCCCACGCCAGAAATCGGTCACGACAAATTCAGAGGTGGGGGCAATTTGTTAGGCAGAACTTAATCTAGACAAATATAGTCAGCTGGTAAAAAGTAGACTTCTAAGTGAAGATAATTAATAATAGAATCTGTACCTTGTGCATTTTATGTGGGCAAAAGAAATATCTTATTTGTAACCAAGAATTCATTGCTATTCTGAATTCCTACCTGTCTAATCAAAGACTTACTATGCCAGTTACAACAATACTAATGATTATTGTCCAAATTATATTATTACAGAAAAAGCCTCATTAATAGCATGGTTAAAATTGTTATCCATGCACCTTGAGTATCTACCCTGTTACACTGGTGTTGTGCTCCCCCTTCCCCTGCTCCTCTAGATCCTAAAGTCAGCAGTGACAACTGCTCACAAGAGCAAAAGGTAGGGGAGCTGGGATCAGAGGTCAACATCCTCCCTTCTTCACCACGAGGAGTATGATGTTGGCAGTGGGTTTCCTCCTCCTCCCTGCTCTAAGGTCTTCATGACATTGGTTCCGATTGTTTTTAACACATGCTGTACCTTGATCCTCATTAGTCTACAACTCCACACTATATTCTCATATAATATAGTAAACACAGTACATATTGCATACTCTAGATATTTGCTGTTCCTTTTGTTTTGCCCTAAAACTGGTTTTATCTGATTTCCAAGGCTATGTTCCTTGGCAACACTGGCAATTTGTTTATAGGACTGTTTATAGCCTCTGCTGTCATCCCCAGGCTGTGCGTTCAAGGCCTTTGCTACCATCCTTTGTCTGTTCTCCTGCACTCCATATTATTATTTTGGGGTCAGAGATAGTTCACTCTCCACAGAGTAACAGATTATTATTACTCTCCATTACTTCCAGAGGTGCAACAAAATTATTATAACACTGCACCACACAATTGCACAGAGCTAACCTAAAGCTAGAAAAGTTAGGTAATATTCAACTGCTCATTAGACAAACAAGCTAAAACACATTTCCAGGCAAGCCCAAAGAAGGTCAGCCAAAGCAAACCTGGCAGGACTCAGCTCTGGGGCTTTGCAGGGGTAATGCAACATCCATAGCTTATTGCTAGGAATGGCAATACCAAATTTACTGCACCGCAGAGCTGCAAATCAGCTGATCAACAATAAAGTGAATTCTTCAAAACTTAATTTCAGAGCTCAAATCATATATAAACTTGTTTAAATGAGAATTAATTCAGGAAGACAAAGGCCACTGCTATATAGGTAGTAAGTGTAGATGACTATTATGGTCACTTACTGGACTTACAATCTCCAACTGAAAGTTTAGAATGTCCTGTGTCTTGAAGAGCTAAGTAATTCCTACTCAAGATTCCTGTTTGCATGTAAAACACGAAGCTGCTAGAACAAAATAGACTTAATTTTTTCTCTTTCAATATTTTGCCTTTAGATTGTAGGCCCTGTTTGAGATACCACAAGTTGGCAATGGTATCATTCTCTCTCAGATGAGCTTTGCACGCAAAAACTCTAGCTTTGTACAGGAAAAAAAGAACAAAGGTTTTAAACATCGTAACATAGCTGGTTTTGTAAGCAGAAAAGTAACTTTTTGGTCTTTCTTGTGGTCAGTGATCTTTAAAGATCTGGAACAAAAGGTGATACAATATTCAGATCATCTGATCACACCTAGAGTTCAAACTAAGACCAGCCAGATGGAAAAAGCAGGTTTTGGGTCACTAACTTTCAGCAGAAGGACAACTTTTTTTGCATGTATAGGTTCTTTTTACTACATTTTATTTCTCTACTTATTCTACACCTGTTCCACTACATATCAGCAACTACTTTACAACCTGCCCTTTAGCTGATAGAGGATACCTTGTGGGGTTTTATAAAGCAGTTCTGGACCAGGTGGCCTTGCAGAAGTAATTCTGCACCAGGGACAGAGTCCCCTTTCTGGTGTGCTCATCTCGTATTTGCTGCTGGATGACCTGCCAACCTCTTCTAAAGATAGGCATGCTGTACACTACATTAGGCCTTTTCACGAGCCAGAAAAGTTTGGTTTTCCTTACTAACAGGAGAGCCAAGGCTGTGTTTAAAGTTAGCTTTATGCATTAGGATAAGCAAAGCTGTTCCCTTTTAGCACTGGACTTCAGGGAAAATGCAGTGCAATATTTAGTTGGTTTGGAACATTAGGTCTATGCAAAGTGCATTACAATGCTATGATATTTGCAAGAGCTCAATTCATGTGTAAGCATCTGGTTTTGTGCTTCAGCTTTTTAAAAATAGAAATAATATATTTATCATAAGAATACCTTAAACATTGTCAAAAGGTAAATAGCAAACACCTTAGGAATCAATTGCCGAAATGGCTACTACAAAGTAGCTAGATTTTTCTATTAATGCAGACAACATTCTGCTTTCCTAGGCTCCAAGCCTCATCAGTTCACTGCTGAAGCAAAAACCCAGTGAAAGAAATTTATTGAAACACTGTTAAAGGTGGCTAGAACTTCAGTAGTATGACCCTATCTGTGATGTACACTGTTTGTCAGTACGCCAATGACTGCCTATAGATCACGAAAGGCTCAAGACTAATTTCTTAAGAAACAAAGGTAATGAAACATTACTTTGTTCATGTACACTGTGCTATTCACACTGCTCCAAAAGCATCTTTAGCAACATATCTTAATAATATTCCATCAATTATTAGAACCGCCACTGCATCTCAGGGGAGGCGAGTTTCTCAGATATCTTTATCTAATACAGTTTTCTGCATGGCAGCAGCTTTCTCACCAGGAGTCCTCTTTAGTATTTCTCTTGTCAGAGTTTTTTCTTTCCCTTTGATGACATGTCCCAGCCATGTCAAACACTGTTACTTCAGGGCTCTCCTAGCTCCAGAGTTATCAAGCACGGTGTCTTCACCCTATGACTACTAAAGTTACACCAGCTACTCAGTGTGTCAGACAAGTTTATTATTTTATCTTTCAGTGACTTTTAGTTCCACAGAGCACTTGCTAAAAATCTTTCCTTGGTCTACCAACTGCTTCTGCTGTTATAAATATTAGCCTTAATAAAATCCATTAGTTATGCACAGTGCTTTCTTCATTAATGAAATACAATAGCATTGATGGTTTTGGTCTAACCTGTGGCTAACCAATTGTCAGGTTTCTATTCAGTTTACTATAAAATTGAATGTACATAACCTAAAAGGAGTTAAATTATTACTATCTAGAAATTGTGAAATTAAATTCAAAGAAGAATTACAGTCACAATGATTTTTAGCAGATTTAACCATTGATGTGATATGGCCTTCATGTTATTTCTTCTTAAAATACTGTGGAAAAAATGTAATACAAGGTTTTGGCTTCTGTTATGTCAATGACTTAAGGTGAAATCTTTCTTAGCTTTTCTTGAACCAGATGCACTGAGTACTGTAAACACAAACGTAAATATTGTGGCAGGTTGAAAAATAAACAAGGCTTAACTCTTCCTATGCTTTGCCCTGGGGAAGCAATTTACACCAGCGCACAAAAGATTCAAAACAGTGTTGCTAGAGTAACTGAGTGAAGAATTCTTATTCACTGGTGGTTTATCCCTGTGCACAGATATATAGATATAAATACATAGACGCACAAAATTCTAGGCACTAAAAAAAGCAAACCAATAATGCTGTGAAAACAGCGTGAATTACTGACATGCTGGAATCTGGTAATTCCTCTTCTTCAAACCCCAACTAGCCACGAGCTCATACACATGTTTAAAAGATTTCCCATGTCCAGAGTAGTTTATTCTAAGAAATCATGGAGGGGGAGGGTGGAAATCTTCAGCTACTGTATTTGTAATATTCTGCAGTAATCTCTCTCCCCTCCTCCAAGAACCCTGACTTTTTCAAAAAGGCAGAGAGTACTGGAGTTTCATAGGAGAACTGGGGAACAGTTAGTAGCCAATTGCAAGAGAAGCTATGGTCATCAGTGAAGTGACCTTACCATCCAATGCATAGCAGATTACAAGAAGGAAAGAATACGTTTATGTAGGTTTACTGGATGCTTTGCAATAAATATGACGCTGTTTAAGACAAATTACAGAGAATGTACCTTTATGTACCATTAAAAACATCTGTTGGGTTCATCTCCTTCACCCTGCATTCACAGTAAAGAAAACTATAGGGTCAGAGACTCAGCTGCATAAATTCATAAAGATACGCATCCTTTGGAGGCCATGTGGTCCATTTTCACCTTTTGAAGTCCCCTGCTAAATAGCAGAAACAATACTGCTCAAAATCAGTCAAAGTGTATTCAGCAATCATGTGAATATCCATCTACACAACTTGCCTTCAGTTTTTAGTTTTCACCATAATATAAATTACTATATCAGCAATTATTTGTAGCGTTCATGATTCCTTCCTCATATAGCACATGGCATCCAAGCCTATACTTCTTTCAAATGCTGTTTTCCTTTGCAACACCCTCCGAAATCTATGTAAATACTACCTAAAACCATAGCACAATATGAGCAGAATTAGATAACGTGCCTTACGGAGTATATTTCTTTAACTACCTTTGCAGCCTGTAGATGAAACCTATGCTTCCCTTATCCACTCTAAAATATTTTGTACTTTACAGTTTACCTTTCAGAATGATTAAATTTTTCCATTTAGTCTCGCTTCCAACCCCAAATTCCAATCAAATGTTTAGCTTAACATTGCCAGTGCTTTAGTTGGTGGTGATAGTCCTAACCTGGGTCTCATAATGTACTCCTGCATGTGCCCTGACAGTATAAATCATGCAAATAAATAAGAAGTTTGGTACTTCTGAAGGACAGGACTTGTTGCCAAAGCTTTCAGTACTGATCTTATGAACGTCTTGCCTCTAGTTGGTGCCAAAGATGAGGCCAGACTTCCCTTTTCATACAAGATACCCTCACAGAAATGCTGCACTCCTTATCAAAGTGACTCTTTAGTGCCACAGAACACTAACATTTTTACAGAAGTGATTACGGTTTTGGCTTAGTGGAAACCTAGGTGCAATGCTGATTCCAGTTCCATTTAACAGTGTTTGACAGCAACTAAGCCCAAGGATGAATCAAAGTTGACATATTTAGAACAAAGTAGTGGAACACTTGACTAAGCCAATAAATGGTTCCAGCTGGGACTTGTCCTGTGGTTGGTGATGAGGACATTGGGGGCAGGTTCTGTGGCAGATAACTTTAGCTAAGGATATTTGGCATTTACAAGAAACAGAAGATACTTTTTACTAATTATTTTTTTAAACACAGATTTTCTTTCTCTTTTGCATCATTTTTATTGTATCCCACCCCCCACAATGTGCGTTAAGTAGGAGCAGCTTATATTTATTACTATGCTCAACCTCAGCATGGATCTGATTGAGAGTTTCAATGATTAAATGCAAAATAAACTATGATACAAAGTTCAACTGAATGACTTTGTATTTGGGACAGATGGATGGAGAAGACAGAAAATATTGGTCACTCTTTCAGTCTACTCCTAATATTGAGGGTAG
Source organism: Morus bassanus (assembly GCA_031468815.1). Lineage (NCBI taxonomy): Eukaryota > Metazoa > Chordata > Aves > Suliformes > Sulidae > Morus > Morus bassanus. The sequence continues at coordinate 11,225,694 of CM062570.1, forward strand.
TTCCATAGTCACTAAAAAAAAAAACCAACAAACCAAACCACACCAAACAAACAACATTCTACTGGAATTCTAAATAGTCTTCTAACACTTAACCACCTGCAGGATGGTAACTGACTTTTTCATATTAATAAGAAAATTCTGTGATAAGTATAACTCGTAAATATTTAATCAGAGTTCTAGCATATCCTGTTCTGCTTATGTACTTCCTCCTCACTGGAGCCTGACCACCTTTAACCGCTTAACATAGTACAACAGGATTGATATTTAGAACCCACATTCTGTTTTCAAAATTACGTGTTAGCCTTTCTCTTATACTATATACAGAGAAGTATAACTGAAGGTCTTCTAATATATTTTTTTCATATGAGTTGCAGAACAAACAGAATAGGAACAGGTAGTTTCGACCAGTAGCCCAGGCAGATTGTGGTGGAGGGGAGATTAATGAAAATTTTCCATATGCCACAGTTATAACCATGGCGTCCTCATCACTACCAAATGTTGATAAAATATCATTCCTCTGCCTTTGTTCTCTCTTTATATTTAGCAGTGTACCAGCTTTTGAAAGCAGACATGCTAGGTGTTTTGCGTTTACTGGCTTGATTTTCTCATCTAGATCCTGTGCTGCATAATATGATGCATACGGTGCAGTATAACTTCAGAAAACAATGACATTTTGTAGAACATAAAAATATCATTCTCTGTTTTCAACATCATCTTCTGCTGATTATGAAATCTGTATACAGACAGGCAGTGTTTTGCACAAACATTTTCTTTCACCTAATTCATACTAATCTGCATTCCACATGCAGTCTCAGTACATATATCAACTAAATTCCCTATTTTTTTCTCTGGCCCCACAAGAGATTATTATTACTTTTATTATTTTTGTCATTGTTTTGTCCCTCTCCCCTGACTTCAAATGAAAAACAGAGAGCAGAAAAATTGTGTTTTTCTAGATTTTGGTCTGCAGTAGAAAATAATGCAGCTTATCTAACATCACTTAGTTCACATTCAAACCAGTTGTCAGCCAGACTCTCCTCAGTATTGTTTTGTCTTCCTCCACCTTCATACATCCTCATGTGTGTCCTGCCATAAATTTATCAGCTTTCCAGCTTTGACTTAAAAAATAACACCAAAACAAGTATAATTGTCAAACAAGAAGTTGTTCTTTTTCCCTTGAAATATCTATTAAGCTATATCTCTTACATTTATAAAATTTGGTTAATTATATGAAAAGCTTCATGTTCTTGCAATGTACACCAAGAACAATCAGGTTTTCAATTTACAGTTAGGTGGTAGGATTTCAGATTACAATATTGATGCAGTTACTAGCAGTAAGAAAAGAGAAGAGCTCACTGTCACATCTAAGTACCAATTGCTCAGTGAGGTATACAAGCATGACAGCACCTGTTGATAGGCTCTGCCTACCAGTGATCCTCAGCCTGAATAGCAGGATTTCAGAAGCGCTTCCTGCTGCCATCAAGCATAGCAGAGAGGAGAGGTACAAACCTACGCACAATGTGGTACTTGCCCTGTGCTGCTGCCTGTGCAAGAGCAAGCGTGGAAGGCCATTGTCCTGCAGTAGCTCTCTGAAAATCTGCATAAGTGTCTTTACAACAGCTACTGCATGACTGACTACAGCAGGACTGGTTTGGTCCTATGTCTTCGCTGCTCAGACTTTTCCAACAATAAAATTGCAGAGCTACTAGATGAAATACAGCTCCAGTCTAGCCAGGCCATTTAGGATAGTACTGGGTCTCACCAGTGAGACAATAAGCTTTGTTACTAACTATGCTTATGTGCAAGCCATTGCAGAATGCAGACTGGCCAAAAACACAGGTTATAGGAAAATTGCGTAAAGACATATTGCTCTAAGTCTCTGTGCTCCATGAATTTCGGACTATATGGACAATGAGAAAAAAGAGACTTAAGAAATATCCATAATGCCTTTAAAACTACCGGATTGGATCCCTCTAAAGTATTAATTGCTATTGATTCAAATGAAAGGACCAAGTAGAAAGTACACATTAGGAAGGGATTCCTGCTAACCCTATTTCTTGTTTTCTTCTTCTCTACCACTGTGTGGTATAGGTAGCTGTACCTATTTTTTTTTTTTTAGATTATATGTCCATAGTCACAACAGAGTATCTTGGTCACACTTAAACTACAAAATTTTCCCATTTATGAACACCAGGAAGAGTAACAGCAGAAATATCATGTCATTTTCTACCAACAGATGATTACTCCTGAGAGCATAGTCTTTGTTCAATCTAGCTGAATCTTTTACTACTTCAGGGAAAGAATAGGAAAGCAAGGCTGCTGAAGGAAAAACAATTAGCCATTGTGTTTTACAGTAGAATACTAAAAACTCTTTTCAATTTGACAGGCTTCATGTAGGGGTATCTCTTTAACCAGCCATTTCCCTACAGATGCTGAACACATGCAATATGGTGCCAATCGTGAGGTTCCCACAGTTGTGGGGATTTCAGTTAGTGGAGAAGTCTACAGAACATTGTCTTTCTGAGACCAGAGCCAAATAAACTTTGACGGTAATAGCTTTAGTAAGATTTTGTTTGGGCTTGACCCATTAAGGACTTGATGGATTTTCTGTAAGGCCCCATCTGACATATTTTCAATATACTTTTACCTACTCAGAAGTATGCATTGGTAATTACAAATCTGAGGATGTCTCAGCTTCAAACGAATCCAACTTTCCCTACCAAGCTAAAATATTATCTCCATTAAACAAGTGTTCAGCATCACAATACAACATTTCTCCAATTAAATTGAAATGTGTTATATAGTGCATAATAATTTGGGGACTATAGCGTGAATACTTTTAAATGTGGCATATAATTTTCTAATGCAGGATACTTTTCAAATACGATCTCCTGCTGAAATTGTATCTAAAAAGTAGAAACCTGTCAATAATACCCATGTGTCCTATAAAATGTTTTCATTTCTTTCATGGTATGTTATGCTTCATCAGTTTCCTTAATCCTAGCTGCAGTTCACGTTGCCATGCTGAAACAGCTCACTGAGCAGTAATTTATCTCTTGACTGTGGCATAACAACCACAAATACAGGTTATTCTGGGAGCGAGGATTTGCATTGCATAAACTGTATTTTTAAAATAATTTTCAAATAAGATTAATTCATGATAGGGAAATTATTCCTCTATTTTTGGATTTGGTTTCCAAGACACTTGATGCTGAGTCTTGAGTGTTTTGTTGGGTATCGGGCAGAATCTTCATTTGAGGATTAGGGATTTCTGTAAAAACGAAATGATACCACAAGAGGAATGAGAAGATGTTTCCCCCATTTACTTTAATACCTATTTAAAATTGGCATTGGAAAGATAATGACAGATTGCATTTTAGCTGAATTTTTCAGCTGTGCACTAGATGACTTGTATTTCTTTTCAATTAGGCTGACTGCTTTAGCGTGGTAGGAGATTACTTCTCCCGCATGCTGAAAAGATATTAACAATTAAAATGGAGGGGGGAGCAAGTAGCAGAGGATTATTGCCGTTTTCTTTGCCAAATGACAAGGGTTTCTCTTTGTAAGTATCTTGTTTTAATGTTTGCTATTAAGCGAGGATGGTATGCATTGAATAGGTATAATTATTATGAGAAAGTATATTTTTTTACAAATGTAAATATTTACATAACAGTGGTACTTAAATAGCTTGGCCTTATGCATCAGAAGGGAGTGAAGTTTTCTTCAGGCGTAACACTGTGTGAAATGCACTTCTCAAGCTTTCAAGGCCCAGATATAGTAAACAACACTCTTCCTCCTGCTTCTTCCCCCAAAGAAGGGAAGAAAACGGATGCGCAAGTGCCTTCCCTCCAGCATGGGAGAGGCTGGAGGGTGTTGGGGGGGGTGGGTGAAAGTGCCCCTATGGCCTTGGCCACCTGTCAGCAGCACCTTTCTCCTCCTCTCCTCAGGGCAAACCTCACCCAAGTTCACTTTAGCATGTCTCTGCATTACTGAGGTACTCCTGGTGGCTTTCTTACAAATTATTATTGATTTTGTCAATGGAAATAAAACTCAGTAATAATAATAGCAAAACACCACTTTAGGTACTATGAAGTTAACAAAACTCTCCTCTCTAAACTGCCCTCCTGAGAGAGCAGGCAGAAATACTGCAGAGATCAGTGGGATCCTTTAAATTTTATGTTCTCACAAAACAACTCCTTGCTTTTTTTTTATTACTAAGGTGTTTTTGAATGTAGATTGCAGAGGTATTCTACATTGCCAAGGCCTTTTAAGAATCTCTGAATATCTGTGAAACACTGACTTACCTTGATCTACTCTGTTTCCATCCTGCTGATTTTTCCATACAAGCTTATATTAATCCAAACCAACATTCATTTACTAAACATCTCAGCAACCAAACGAATATGTAGCAATCATAATTCCATTTCCATCACAACAAGTAGTGGTGCAGTTGGGTCCAACTGATGTCCACTTTTATCCCAACTCCACACACTCAAATCCCATTGTTATGATTTATATCAATTCATGTCTAGATTATGTCTTTATGAGGTTTGGTTTGGGGTTTTGTTTTTTTTCTTTATTTTGTTTTTTTAAAAAAAGAGGTGTGTGGAGAGATGCCTACACACAACATAACTGTGTTAAGTCAATAAAGTTCACTTTGGTTTTGTGTAAAAATGACTAAGTCACACGTACAACTATTTGTTTTTTCAGCCTTATCAGGACCACTCAAAATCTTGGTGAGGCACATAGACGTAGTGGCTTTTTCTTCCAAAGACAACCCAGCCCAGCACTAGTAACTTCCTACAGTATAATTATTCCTAGAGAATCTTCTGGATTATTACGAGTAACAATATTCACACCTTTTTTGATTAATGCATATTTGAAAACAATCTCTAGCATCCAGATCTTCAATTTCAGTAAATTTCCATAGTGCAATTGCTCTTAGATATACACCAATTATCAGTGGCTGAAAATGTAATTCTAGACTGAATTAACTCTGGTAACAGGCCTGGCAAATTTTTCATTCATGTGGTCTCAAGATAGGCAAGTATAATTAGATTCAAAATCCAAGAACTGAAGTCCAAATGACAGTGCAGAAAGACAGACCACTTGTGGCATTTTACCTTGTACAACACCTTCAAAAAATTCAGGAACAAACATTTCATGTTCTACACCTGTTTTCTTTTCTGAGAGAGAAACTCTACTACTAGCAAAGATAATTCTGAAATTAAAAAATGTGTTTATATCTATGCATACACACACATAATTTCATATTTATATTAGTCATGTGTCTGTAGCCTGATCTTCCCACATCCTTTTTAGACTAGTATAACTCTGCTAACTTCAGATTTATATCAGAACTCATGATTTATCTCAGAGCTAACACCCATCAGAATTATGGCTGTCCTCATCTTTCGCATGGAAAGGTTCTGGATCAAAATCTTCATGCCAGGAGAAGATCTCAATCTTCTTTTACAGTTGTCTTGATCAATTTGATTAGTCCCTATATTATGTGGGGTTTTATTTCACAAAACACAAGTGAATTTTTGGAAAGCAAAGAGAAGGGATACACAAAGTGCATAGGCAGAATGGATTTGAGACAAAACTACTCAATTCTCATTTCAAGCCAAAATGGACCAAATAAAACGTTATCTGAAAGTACTTGGGAGCAGTATTTATGAAACAGGTTTAGAAACAAACCACCTTGTGTGGTGGTTATGACAGCAATTACTATTAACCATCCGAACAAATGCATGTTGTTATTAAAGCTGCAGTTATAAAAGCAAGGTGAGGGTCAGTAGGTGCAAATCAGGTTTGCCACCGAATTAGATGCTTTGAACCTGCTAAGGTAATTAATAGCTATTAATTATTGTTCATAACAGTCACATGTCTATACACAGATACAATACATGCTTTAACAATAATTCTCTTGGCCACGGAAAATGTTTTGTCCTTCTCCCAGCTCTTCCTCATTGTGCATGAAGTATGAACCCAGGGATCAGCATCTTGGAGGAGTCCATTACTGATTTCTATGCTCAGATGACCAGAGTTGCAAAACAACACTAAACTAGGAGTGCCAGCTGCAGGTTGGTTTTTTTTTTTTTTTAATATACTGCAACCACGCAGAGATCTCTCCGGACTCCTGAAAGAAGATTCCTGTGTATCCTTATTGGACAAACTGTTTAATTGATTTTCCGATTCTTTTTAGCATGTTTCTAACAGGTAGGATTGCCTCTGTAATGATAAAATTCTGCATTTATGCCAATTAACTTAATATTATTTTTCTTTGAATCCTAGTAAAAGAATAATCATTTATTCATAATAAAGGAGTGAAATTGCACTTAATTCTATTTAAAGAATAGAAGTTATAATGGTGTGAATTCAAGAGGTATATTAGGATCTGAGACATTAACAAAGACCACTGCTGTGCAGGAAGTCAGTAAACATCCACAGTAATCATAAGTAAATTACCAAGAGCAGAAATTAATAGTGGACATATCTAAAGTTTATTTGGGATTAGCTATGTTTGTTTACTCATTAACAACACTTTACCAATCCTTAATCCATCTTTCTTAGAAGTTTTTAATAAAAAGATTATTGTAAAGATATTTACAGTGAGGATCAATGGTGCAGAAGGATTTTAAATATCAAGTTTGCACTGACAGTTAATATTTTTGCTGTGTTATGGTACTGGGCTGTAACAACAGACACTTAGAAAAATCCAAGCCACTGATTTGGATGCTAAACTTGGAACTAATCTTAGGTCAGCTCTACAAATAATCCAAGGCCTACAATAAGGAAGAAAAGACAAGGGCTGTTTTTATGTGTATATATAAATGTGTGTGCATTTTTCCTTCAGATGAGAACAGATTTGAGATTGTTCTGGTACTAGGATGGTTTATTTCTTTAGTAAAAATACATTTGGACCATAATTACAAGCAACATCTATGTGCAACTGTTCCTTTCACATACAGAAGCTCATGGAAAGAATGTGTTTGTCCCCTTGCTCTACTGTTAGAAAAATGACATGTTATACAGATCACCCCTTAGTTTCTGTGTTTACACAGCTTGCTATATGGTTGTGACAACAAAATATTTTCCAGTTCACTCTGGTGTGAGAGCTGAGAAAGAGTAAGTATGCTTTGTTGGAGAAGAAAGTCACATGCAGGCTTATTTTAGTTAATGCAGAGTGAACGCCCATTAGACATTTTCAGTAAACTGGCAGAGTCACTGTCAGACAAGTACAAGACTTATCTACTAAACCACCAGAGATGCAAGACACTACAAAAAATATCTGGACTTGATAGCTCTCTGTGCACCTAAAGAAGTTGCATAATTGACTAGCACCTGAACTAATTGTGAAACAAAGCAAAAGTAACAAAAGAAGGATCTTCTGTATGGAAAGTCTCTAAGATTGTATGAAAGAAAAAAGAAAAAATTCCCTCAGATGGGGATAGCAGCACTGCTGCTCTCCATTTTTTGGTATGGCATTTCAAAATCATTCAGGGAAGGCAGCTGGTAGAAGTAGTTAGTTCTTGCTGAGTTTCCAAGAGAGGCCTCTCGGTATTATGGTGACATATCCTCTTTTTCTTAGGAAGTTCCACTATTGAGTTCTTGCAGAATTATACATCTACAATGGTCACTGAAAATTCTAAATAAGGATTTCTGCAGACAAAATAACTTTATAGATAATCCCTAAAAGCTGAGAGGAAAGAATCATTTAACTCCAAGACCAAGTAATTTTTTGAATACTGAGAAATTACGTCAACTACAAGACATCAGAGGAAAATAGAGACACTTCTCACTGTCAGGACATGGAAATAAGTTAAAAAAAAAAGACACAAAAAACCCCATTTCTTTTTGCATTTATAGGATTGGTTCATTTCACATTAATCTCACTTTGGGCATCAGATATTCAGTGGTGAAGAATGTCCAACTGTTATCACCTACTTATCACCCAGCAGCAGTAAGCAATAGGGTTCTGGAAACAATGTATGTATGCAGTTACACAGATGTCTAACTGGGGACCTGATACACCATAAATGCACATGCACATTTATGTTTAAATACACAAATACAGAAATAAAAGGAAGAGAGGTAACATTATATCGAGGAAAAAGTGAATTAATGAACCATCAAGCAATACCCTCTCCAACAGTACTTTCTAGACCTCACAGATGTCTTTTTAATTCCTTACTTGTCCAACCTTTAAGGCTTTACAAAATGGCTTAACAGTTTAAATAGTATATATCACAGCTCTTACTGCTTCACTTTTCCACATTTAATGTTTGTAATGGCACTTTCAATGAAAAAGTATTACTCAAAAATAGAAAGTCACAAAAAAAGGACAAGAGCTTCTTACAGACAAACAGTTCTAGTAATAAGAAATTCCAGACATAGTTCTAAGTTCTTCACCTACAGATCTAATAGCACCATCTTGGCCAACACTAAATGCTGTTCATTCCAAACTAACTAAAAATACTGCTGCAGGTGACAAACAGCGGGTCTCCTCACCTCTACTGAAGTCAACACTGCAGCGGTTGTGAAAAATAAAGCTCTGTATTATTTTATAGGTAGAACAAAATGTTCTGGTATCTTATTGGAGAAAAAACCCACATAGAGGCATGTGATAAACCTTTGCATATCATCACTGTTCTCTATCCTGAGCCTCAGAATTAGAATACATGCACATATATCTGAATTTATAGAGAGATATATACCCACACACAAACACACATATATACATGCAAGCACACATACTTTTCAAGAAAGTAAGGCAAAGTAAACTACGAAGCATAACAGTCATCCCTAAAGACTGGTCCATTACAAGAAAAAATAAATTGCAATACTGTTGCAAACCTGCTCAAGGTATTTGGTTTTACTCTGAAAGAAATTTCAGCAGAAGATACATTTTACCAATAGCATTGCAATTTTCCCGAGTACACCTGAATTGAAAAGCACGTTTTGTAATTTTTACTGCAAAAACCCAGCAATGCTGTTTGATCACTCAGTTTCTGTAGACCATGCAGTTTCTACTATATACAGATCAAAGACACAATGGGGGAATCTGTCAGCTGCTTCCAAAGTGTTGCAAGCTCACGCTGAAGTCCTTGAGACTTCATTTTATTGAGGTCCCTTAATTGCGCTGAGTCCTACCAGCCACAAACACGTAGGCCTGAGGCCACATGCAGCCCATGCGTTCGCTGGCTATGTGAAGACTTCAAGATTAGGCCCTTATTCAGAATAAGCTGCATGTCAAGTCAGATAGGAGCAAAATTTTGTTGAAAATAAAACCAAGGCAGTCTTGCAAAACTCTTATCTTGATCCAATCTTCTATTCCATTTATGCTAACAATATAGAACAGCTAGCTTGGAGCTCTCTATCTTTTCAGTGATTATACCATTCTGTATTCTGTAAGTACTTCATTGTCCTCAGTTATAAATGAGCTATAACAGAATTTTAATAAAATTCAGGAAACATTTTCTGATTCATGTTTGCTATTAAACACAAGTAAAATGAAATTTATTATTTCAGTTGGGATAATAAATTTAATACTGATAATGATAGATCGCCGAAGATATTAACTTCCAATCAGATGTTACTGAAATATGTTTCAGCTTATAAACACCTAAGTATTTCATTAGGCTGTGCTCTGTTTCTTTACAGTACAACCAAAACCATAATCGAATAGCTAGATTTTCTGTACTGTAACATGTTTCGTTAAATTCATTCAACCAAGCAATTGCAAGTTCAAGAAATTAGTTATTTCCTAACAAAGAGATGTCAGTGTAATATGTTGAGTAGCTTCTGCATAATACTGAAGATGACAGAGATTCCACTTTTGCAAGCTGTATTTGTTGCATGAACTTCTTCCCATTTTCTTTTATCTGATGCAGGCTATTGAATCAGACTGCCTTGGATAAAAGATACCAGGAAATATTGGGCAAGTGCTCATTTACAGAGCATTACTTGTTATATACACACGTTGTATGTCTATATATTTCATACTTGTTCTGGTCTGATAATTACATAATACAGGCTGCATTTATTTAATCCTGATCTAGTAGTCCAGGTAGATTTTTTTAATAAAATCATTAATTAAGTTTTTATTAGTCAAACTGCAATGCCATAAACCTTTATTTTAATCCTTTTCTCTGAATTTTGGGCAAGTACTGCAATTTTACTCTTGATTTATGAACATACTGTCATTGTCTACTTTGTCCCTTGGAGGCATAATTTGCAGATCAGTTATTTGACAAGTACTGGGAGAAAGCCATTTCCTCTCTCTTTGCCCAGCTGTTCCAGGCAGTGGGAAGAAAGGGACACTATAAACCATTTTACCTTCTTTAAAGTCCACAGAGAACAATGGATACTGCTCCTTTGTGCAAACCCAAATCTCTCAGTCCCATATCTATGTGATATTTTTACACCCAAGTTCAAAGGTTTCAAACGGAACTTTAAAATATCATTGCATTTTCAACACCAAAACTTAGTCACTTTCTTGTTTCCCTAAGACTGTATGTAATAACTCAAAAGAGATGACCAAAATTCAGAGCATGAACCAGATTCAGTGTGGGTAAAATTGCCAGGAAAAATGGACACATTCATAAATCTGCTATACAGCAAACAGAAAGCAGTTTTTCTTAGTGACTGTCTATAGAGCTCAGCTGGGGACAATAAGATGCAATATTTTAGATTTACTCTTGAGAATCCTGAGAATTTGCTAAGTCTCAAATGTTTTCCTCTTTGTAAATGTCATAGCTGACTGTTATTAAATGTTTATCTATTGTAAAGTTACACTGAAACAAAAGCCATATTTAAAAATTTGTCCTTTTATTTGTGGAGAAGACTCTTGAGCAACTACCCAGCACAGAAGCTGGAGCCTTTTCTCAACACTTATCCTCGCTAAATACTGACTTGATGCTACTGTTATTGCTAAGGGTGAAAGATGCATGCTAGCAACATCATGCAAGCTATTCAAGTGTTGAGGTTGTTTTCTTTTTTTACTGGAGTTTTAAGAGAAAGAAACAAAAATAACATTAATCAGTATGAGATGGACAGCATATCATGTACAGCCTGAACCAGGACAGTGGGTAATTTGCTTCAAGCCAGTTATAACCCTTGAAATAAGCTAGCTATAAGAAAATGGTAGGATTTTAAATATAACTGTATTTCTAAGCACTTCAACTTCACACTGTTCTACAATAGGAAGTGATAACTTCATATATTCTAAGAGTCCATTTAAAGTCACATATAGAATTTTAAAGTATATTTCTATCTGATGTGATGCAAAAGCCTGGAAACTTCTGCAATAGGCTTAGATAGAACACAGTGCTTCCAATACTATCTTCTCTGCAAGGCAGCAGGAACTTCGGGCACTGAAAATCAAAAAGCAAGTCATGACATCAGCTCTTTGGCCCACATTATTCCTGTGTGTTTCCAGTGCACCACTTTACAGATCCAAAACTTTCATCACAAGTATTACCAAAGTGTTTGCTGTGCTGGAAATATAAAAACCCAAATGTGTTAAAGAACAGTGATTCTTAAATTAGGTCAACGATAACATTTAATCTTTAAGAACAGAACTGCTCATTCCCGGGCTGAAACCAGTCCTTTCCCAAGTTAACAAGCAGAGAATAAAGAACATGTGTTTTCCCATTTAAAATACATGGCAATTCTCAGTGTACCATCATGGAACTCAAAGATAATTAAGTATTTCAAGCTGTCACCTTGTACAGCCCTGGGAGAGACTCACGGGTTTATTTGGTTGCACAGGGGAAACTGGAGAAATAAAGCATCCACGTAGTTTCATTTTGATTTAAACCCTGGGCAATTGAATTTTAAGAGAAAAAAAACAGGCAACTTGATCCTACAGGCCACTACCTCTTGCAAAAAGAGCGGGCATAGGAGGACTTGGCAACTGCTTTGTTAGCAGATCCCAGTCCTGTGACAGGACAGGGCTTGACCATGAAAATAAAGGTTACTTGTCTCGGTAACTGAATTCTTTTCTTTGCACAGGTGGCATCTAAGGACCCAAGAATCTCAAACTTCTGACTTTCCAGGACTCATTACGAGATGCTCCTTTTTATATTTCCCCCTCTTCAGTACAAAACCTACTATTCAAGTAACAGACAGTCCCTCTGCCAGCAGGGCCGCGGTGGGGAAGACCCAAGCACGACCGCCTGGCAGCAGACTTGGGTGCTGCGATGAAGAGGAGGACGGCAACATCCTTACGGAGCAGGGATTACAGGGAAGCAGCACAGGGCCATGCCTACAGGGTTCCCATTGACCACAGTGGAGCAGCTGCTGGTGTCAGCTGCAAAACTGCTTTGGGGAGTGCTTCTCTGAGAAAGCAAGTCTGTGGATTAACCCACCTTCTCCTGAGAGAACGTACCTCTTTCCTGCAGAAATCTTTCTTGAGGAGTCACTGAAGAACTCAGACTATTACATAATGGAGTTATTTTCACTGTTGTTGACCCTTACTGGGTGAATTTGTATAAATATATAAGCCTTGAAAGGGCAATACTAATGAAGTCTCCTAACCCAAGAGTAGAGAAGGAAGATTGCAGATGCAGTTCAATACAACTTAGTTCGAGAACGCTTTTACCTACCTGAAAGTAAGCATGTTTTACTACCTTCAGAACTAACTGGTATTACTCTTAACACCTCCCCACTCTTTCTGTTGAAAACAAGAAATCACTGTACAGCTAGTCAACAAGAAATACCTTAAAAGGTTTTCTATATGAAGTTGACTGTGTTTAGAATGCTTAGCTAAAATTGTTCATGTAAATTATGAACTAGATATTAGTTTAAAACAGGTTTTGTTTAATGTGTTTTAATAGAAAATAATCAGTGCAGCATATACAGTACTCTTCCATTAAAGAGTGCTGCAGCATAAAAATAGTTTATACTATATTGTAGAGTTTGTGTTTACAATACATTTCCATTAAAGAGATCTGTGTTACAGAAGCTGATTTTAAAATCAAACAGTAAACAGTTTTCAGTATAGAATGTGTTTCCATTAACAGTCTGCGTAAGGGAAGCATATTTAGAACAAAAAAACTAGCGATTGTTTCACATAAAAGGTGCACTAGCATTGAAAATTTCAGCAAAAATTATAATCTATTTTTGACAACATTTACTTACTCCATTCCTGGCAGAAGCACATACTACACTGGTGGTAGGTGAACTGTTGGTTTAGATAAGTGAAATATTATTCATAATTGCTGTAAATGCATTATTTTCTCTCAAAATAATTTCTGATGGTACAGGTGCTGGACTAGAGCATGGTGTGCACCACAGTAGCACCCACAGGCTCAACCCAGATCAGGGCAAGGCGGTTCACAAACACAAAGAAGAAAGTTTCTTCCCTGAAGGGTTTAACCTTTAATAAGTAAAAACGGAAAAGGGGTGTGTGTGTGTCTGTGTGTAGTCTCAGAAGTGATATGTTTTATTTAAGATCATATCCACATCCTTACCACAACAGGAAAGCGAAGCCAGATCTCCACAGTTCCAATGAAGGTCTAATAGAGCCCCATAGGGTATTTGGCATATAAAGTTTTTGACTGAGGCACTAGTTTCTTTTTTTTCTGCATGAGACATTTGAGATGGCAACTGCTTTATTCTCTCCTGTTGGTTTGTTTTTCACTGGTGCTGGCAATAGCCATATCATAGTCTTCTGCCCTTTTAGGGATCTGAGCACAAAGATTACAGATTTACACACAGCCAACAGGGAATGCCTTCAAACGAACTTTTTCAAAGTTTTGAAAAAGAAAAGTTCATGTATGCTCATACGGATCACTCAAATGCAATAATTCTTGTAAATATCTAACTGTGTTAGAATTGCACTTATTTTTCCCACCATATAAACAAAAGTTAGGGTTTGGGGCTTATTTTAGTCTAGCTCACAAGACAACAACAGACTTTTCTGAAACATTTGTGATTTCAGAGCAAATATTTTGCCAGCGGTACCTATTTTGTGGATGGCTTTATAAGGGTTCCCTCACTCCACTCGAAAAGGCATAGGACAGAGATATATTGTAACTCTACAAGATCCAGGAATTGATTGAGAGGTCATTTACACTTTTATAAATCAAATAATTTCATTCAAGTCATCTTGCTATAATAAGCCATCAGGAATTAATGCAAAAAGCTAATACTTGTACTAAGAATGTGAAAAATATTTTCTAATTTGCATTTTGTTACTGCACTATTATATTTACACACTAAAGGAGTATGTATTATATATAGTATTAATACCTTTAAATCAATTTAATATTCAATGCAACTACATTAATGCAATATTATGGTTAAGAATTTAAATACATAAGTGCCAAGAAATTCTAAAGCTGCTTCCCACAGCAGACATAACTCAGTCACATATAAATCTTAATGGAACTGGAATATTAAAAATATGAAAACCAATTCATTAAAATAGGCTTTTTGGAAGATACAACATCTCTTCACTGATTGTTCCAATGATTTATAAGCATTTTGCTGTTCAGTAGCCACTCAGAGCCAAGCAATCACAAATGAGTCCTGCTTCATCCAGATCTTGTACAACTCCTACAACACCTGCTCAGAACACCTTCTGACTGTTCATTTGTGAGCAAAAGCAAAGTCATTCTGGGTAATGCCAAGCTTTCAGTAAGGAGTGTACAACTGGTTTCAATTAATATACATCCATTACCAAAGGCCAGGCTGGATGAGGCTTTGAGAAACCTGATCTAGTGGAACGTGTCCCTGCCCATGGCAGGGGGGTTGGAACTAGATGATCTTTAAGGTCCCTTCTAACCCAAACCATTCTATGAGTCTATGACTGGTTTTGTTTAATATTCTTGGTCCCCTCCTCCGTCATTCCCTAATCCTGCCCAGAGGAATAAACCTCTGCAATCAAGGAAAGACTTGAGCTGTTTCAGCAGCTGGTCACTAGATGATATCAACAGTTCTGCTGCTCCCACTGCCACTGTTAGTGTAGATCAGTTCGGGGGGAAAAAGTCATAACTGTTCTCAGAAATGGACATGGGACAAATAATAACGCTGAAGACAACAGATTATTCAACAACTTCCTTTGGCTGTCACTACTCTTCATTAGGATTTGCCTGCCAATTATTTTTGCCCAGTATTTTTTTTTTTTTAGCTAGGGCAGGGACAAATTTTTCTGTGGTGTCCTCTATTTCTATTTGGCATGTAGGATGAGAGCTTCCTCCCACTCAAGGACCAAGCAAAGCAAGCCATTATTAGTAATGTGAAAGTGAAACACACCAGCCCTAAAGGTCCATTCATACTCCAAAATGCTTTATTCCTCCTTCAGTTCCTCATTTACAGATAATGCTGAAAGTCAGACCA
Source organism: Morus bassanus (assembly GCA_031468815.1). Classification (NCBI taxonomy): domain Eukaryota; kingdom Metazoa; phylum Chordata; class Aves; order Suliformes; family Sulidae; genus Morus; species Morus bassanus. The sequence goes on from CM062570.1 coordinate 11,241,042, forward strand.
AAGAGAATATCACACAGAGAAAGATAATTTCATTAATGTCATGGATGCCTAGCAACATTCATATATAAGTGTATATCTTTATGTATCAAAAATATGTATTCATTCTGTAAGCTTTAGCATTCACACTTGTCAGTTCAAAATGTGGTCAATATCCCAAATAATTAATAAGGTAGTAAATAATAATGAAGCACATACCCAGAAATAAGGACAAAACATGGAGCAAGTACACGATCTAAGAAACAATCGGTGGCCACCCCTCACCCTTTGCAGCAAAGTAGCATGTAGTAGCTTTTTATTGATCAATTGCACTCCTAGGAATAATGATATCAAAGGAGTTGTAAAGGTATCTTTTTCTTACAAGACCTGTAAATATAACATATGTAGAAGTACATACTACAGCTATCAAATTCTCTTTGGCTGTTGCTCTTGAACGCTCACAGGAAATGTTTAGAGTAGGTTATGAGGGCATTTGTACTTCTGCACTGGTAAGGAAAATTATATCCAGTTATTAAAGATTTCTTCCAGCTTTAACAAAGAATCTGACAGCTTATCAAGAGGAAGCAAAACAGTAAGAACCTGTTATAAAGAAGTATTTCGTGGATTCACTGGAGCTATGCAAGAGAAGAAAAGTTTAAAAACAAGTGGAGGTTCTTATTAATATCTAGCTAAAATATAAGCCAGAAGACACAGTAACACCTACCAGACTTTTGTGGTGATAAAAAGAAAACCTAACAGTTTAGAAGCAAACTGTAGACTGTGAAGTAAAGATAAAGAAGGGCCAGTTAAATACCTATTATTTAATTAGGTTTATCTTCATAAGCAGTTATGCATAAATTGTTATAGGAAATACTGAACGCTTGCAAAACAGGAAAAAACCTACACGTATAAAATTCTATGACACATATTACAGCTTGTTGCCATACTCAGAGTCCTGTAGAGTTAGTAGCAGTAAGATAGCTAACAATAAGATAGCAGATTTTTCTTCTACAGGGAATGGTCATCTTTAACTGAAACCTCAGACTTATTGCTAATGGCTCTGCACTATGTAATTAGCATGTGCATTTGCAAATAGCATAATTTTTTGCATAACCTATATCATTGGTAGCACATCTCTTTTTACTTAAGCAATTCTTAAAAGTATAATAAACATCCAACATACAGTTTTAAACTAGCTTCGTGGGCACATTTCAAATAACTTGGAAGCACATTTAACACACTCAAAACCTAAAGTTTATCATATTAACAGCAAATGTTGCCTTGAATTAAAAATAAGCCATTTATATATGCTTATTCACCATGTACCTAAGGCCAAATTATTTGTGTCTGCAAAGGAACTCACCAAAAGTCCTTCTCTCCCTACCATTTGCTAAAAACTCTAGTTTAAGGAGCAAATGTTTTGAAATCATAAGCAAGAGTAATTGATCAGCTGTGTGAAACAGGTATCAGCTCATACATGAAAGCACATGATGTGGCAAGTGAGGGACATAACAAGAAATCTTGACTTCCAAGCTGATGGGGTTAAGTCCCCAGATTGCCTGCACCCAACATGGATGATGGGGTCAACCCATCAGATCATGTGCACCTTTTCAGAATGCAGCACACTCAGCCAGCATCTTCCACATTCAGGGGAAGTCAGAAATCCTCTGCATCTTAACCCTAGACTAATATCCATGACTAGCCTAAAACACACCCTAGGAATTAACCACATACTACTTGGATGTACTCTGAAAGAGCAAATCCTGACTGTAGCTGAGGAGTCTGTGTGTTCAAATCAACAAGGTGGAAAAAAAAAAATCAACGTTGCAAACCTAGAAGCATTGCTCAGAGATAAAGAGCTCTGTCATGCATTTTAATAGTAGGATTTCTGCAGGCATTGTTTGTGTACACTCTTACACCCCACAGAGCCCTTCTCTGCTTCAATAGGAACGGTTTATCACACTTGTCACGGACATAAGACTTATATATATATTTAAGCAAACATCTTAAAGATGAAAGGACAAAGAATAATTGAGACAATAGCTACTAATTAAAAGGAATAAATAGTATGGTTATTGCAATTCTTCCCAGACACATCGCATGGAGAGTACCTCTTCCTCAAATGACTTCCATTTTCTCTTGCATAAATTGACCATTGATGCAGGTGCTGCTAAATGAAAGCTTAATTTCTTGTTGTAGTTGTGATCCGGAACCCAGAGAAGACTGTACCCATGTTTATCCTACTCAAGGGAAGACACGGTTTGACTCTTAGAGATAATGTAAAATTTGTAGCATAAGCATTTCCCATATTTTATGTTCATTCTAAATTTTATGAGTAATATCCCTTGAGTAGGATAAGTGAACACACAACCATCTTTAATGTTCATACAAGCACTTATCTTGGGGGATTGTTCTCCAGGTCAGCCACACTCTGAAAATGTCTTTAGAGCTACTGCAGCTTCAGAGGGTTAGTACTGTACTTTTAAAAAGACACTTCCTTTACCTTAGAAAGGTGTTGGACAAGGGGGAATTCCATTTGGGAGGATCAGAAATTAATTAGAATTACTCTGTGAATAGGAATTTTATACAACAAAACCCAGCAGAATTGAAACTTAATGCCCCAGAAGAGAAAGGCACATGCTTGAACTACTATGGGAATCTTTGTTGGCATAATTTCTAGCCAAAATTTCAGCCATTAAAAGGGCCCTTTTTATACTTATTTTAGAAGCATATGGCAAGTACTTATATTAATGTTTGAAAGTACATACTTAAAATTATCCTCTTTTTGGACAAGCTAGTTATAAATCACTTACTAAAATCTTTGGATAAAAGTAAAAAATAAAATGTTGATTTACTCTATTTCTTCATCTCATGAATGTATGCAAATAAGCTTTTTAATATTTTTATACTATTTTATGAATTGTTATCATATTTCTTCCCATTTTTAGGGCTCTATCTTGTTCTGTCTGCAGATTCAGTGGTCTGTTTCAATTCCTTCTCTTTTTAAAGCGTTATAGGCATATGATAGCTGTTTTTCTTTTGCTACATATGTTTGTGTCTACTGAGGATATCTTATAATATGGCCTCCAGTCTTTGTCAGAGTTGCAAAGACCTATTTTCTTTATTTCTATTGGCATCAAGACATGTCCAGAGGTGTTTATTCTCCACTATGTAGGAACCAGTTTAGGCACACTAATCATTATTACTTCTTTAAAGTGTCTTAACATATCAGTGGTCCTCTTGTAGGGAGAAGTCAACAGGACCAAAAATGGCCAGGGCTGGGAATCACTGACACCAAAGAGCCATTGCAGCAGGCACCCATTGAGGATCCACGTCCTACCAAAACACTCCAACCAGGGCCCTGGCTGGCCAGTTTTTGTTTGGTTTTTTTTTTAAAAACAATCAGTGGCTGTCCAGAAATTTATTACCTTGCAATACCCCCCACACACACACCTGAGCGCTCCTGCTTGTGCAGACCGCAGCTGTGAGAATAACTTTACACAAAAAAATAATATCCAGTTCCCAGGAAAAAAGACCAGAAAATCAAGTTCTTGCAACTCATCAGCTTGACAAAACCTCCTATTTCTGTGTTCACACCCAGCCACGTGCACAGTCCTTTGCTGCTGCAGAGAGCAGGAAAAAGCAGAGCTGGCACAGAAGCAGGGAACTTAAAATCAACCTAAACCAAACACGCTACCCCAAGCGTGAGCATTTTCTGGAGGCTCCATTCCGCAGTGCACTGCGCTGCAGGAGGGACAGTATCTCCTACACAGCTCAGTGTCTGTTGCCTAATCACTAGACCACTTGGTTTCTCATGTATGTAAATTAGTGAATTAATATTATTAAACTGGCTTCGTAGAAACTGGGGATTTATACAACTAATGAATGCTTCTGTACTTTTTTTTCATCCAAAAGAGAGAACACAGACAACAGTTTTGCTCAGGTTACAACACCTGCAGATAAGCATGGTAGCCCCTTTGACCATAGAAAAGATTCCAGGCTAATGTATAATTTACCACAAAGCGTACACAAAATGAAATGCACTATAAAATTTTTCCTGAAAGAACTAGTTTTGTTGTCAAAGGCCAATTTATCATTTGTACCCCACAAAACCTTGCTACATTTATGTACTTGGGATGTAATTCCATGCTATGTTGATGAGGGCTGGCCATTGAGTTACCTGCATGAACAGTCACAGAGTCTGGTTGCGCATGCATATATCGTTACTGCTTAACCAGTTTTCAGCTCACACAAACTTCTGCCAATGCTCTCAGCACATGAAGAAACTTCTATTATCAATAATGCCTTTGTTCCATGGTAGAGATAGAGAGGGATATTCTAAGTAGACAAAGATGCCCATGAAATCAGCTACCAGAGCATAAATTCCCATCTCACAGGCTACATTTCATGGTGCCTGTCAAAGTACTTGTATCATCCGTTATCTCTGGGTTTGACATATTTGGTGCATAGGTATTATGGAAAAGTGAACCTCTTAAAGCTTATAGCAATGAAGTTCTAGCAAATGAACCACAAACCCACTTCCTAAAATGGAAGGAAGAAGAAAAGCTAGCCCCCCACCCCTCAACATGCAGACAAGCGCCAGTACTGAAGTGATGCTACAGCTGCCGGGCTGAAATAAATTTTCTTTCTTCTTTGTATTGTTTTATTAACAGTAATGTGGTTTCTAGCAGATGATTTTACTGTCACTCCAGAGAACGTGTAGTCATTAGCAGTAATGTTGGTGAAGGTGGATATATTGGTAGCAGCAGAATAGAAAACACAAATAGAATATTAAATGCAACAATTAGCAGGAGTGCAAAATTAGTCAAGTGCAAAGATGCAAGACAAATTACTAAAAAAAAGTCTTTACAAGTAGTCCAGTCCTGCTAGCTACAGTCAACTCACTGTTACCTGACATAATAGGGGACTGGAATACTTTCAGTAACAAAAAATCCAAGATTAGAGACATATTGCGGCAATCTAAATGGCTCTGTAGACTCAGCTGGAATCAAGTAGAGCTCATAAGCTGCAGTTCAGATCTGTCCCCAACTGACCTGGGCTGGTTCCTTGGACAGCCACTGAATCGTCTCTGCACTCTGCTCCTTGGCACTTTGCTCCAGTAGGATCTTATTAGCCGGAGCGCAGCGATGGCCCCAAGCCGATGCTCTGAACTCCTGTGGCACAGTGCCGGAGCTAATAAGCCTTCCCAGGAACTGAGCGCTGAGCTGTGTAGAGTGGAAACCACAGGACGAAACCAGCTCTGGCTCACAGGGCTGTCGCTGAGCTTCTCCTGGCCCCGAGCCGGCTGTCTGCAGGGCCATCTGGTGCCGCTGCGCCCGGCTCCCCGGCCACGGCAAGGGGCTTTGCAGCTGTGGCACAGGCCTGCCACCATCCAGAAAGCACCTGTAGCTAGCTGGGGACTAACTGTTCACTGCGCTTTCTCTATATTGCGGTGCCTTTTTTATGTAACATACATTAATGAGAAATGAAAGATGGGTAAGTGACTAGTGCTGAAATTAAATGTTTTAGTAGAGTCAGAGCACGGGTACTTGCTTCCCTAGATTTCTCATGTGTCCAACAAGCATGGTATTTAAGGATGGATGTAATTTTAGGCATGTAAGTAATCTCCTGACGTTTTGCATGTTTAAGCAAATATTTGTCAGCACACACAAAACCCTACAAGACTTAGAATTCATTTTGCTAAAAAGTAGTTTTCCATTGCTTAAAAAAAAGGGAACTTGACAAACAAGCTAATAAAGAGACAGATTAATATTTTTCTATTGAAATCTTATTACAGTCTTCAGAAAAAAGCAAAACTTCTGAATATCCCTTTTGCCCACGGAGTATAGCTGAAAGGACACATTTTCCTTAGATACTTAGTACCATCTTCCAAATTAAATCGAAAGTGAAACCTGAACTGAGACCAGAGATCTCGGTGGACTGCTCTGCTGGTAAGCACGGGCTGGAGCTAATTAGTGTGTCCTGAAGCCGCCGTGGCTGCCTGCCGGCCAGGAAAGCCTGAGGGCACTGAAAGCTGACTGCCCCCACGCCCGGGCTCAGCCGAGACTTCACACTTGATGGCTGTGCCTACCAGGAAACTACTGTGCATGGTGATCAACAAAAGTTAGAGCTGGACAGGAATTTTCCACTGAAATCTATTTTTCAATGAGAAAAACCGCAGTCGCTGTAAGAGCTACTGCCTCTCTTCCTGACCCAAAGCAAAAGCCAGACTTTTCATCTTCACAATCTCTTTGGCCTGGCAGGACATGATATTAACTGATGTTGAAACCAGTGTATGAGGGAAAGAACTGAAGAACACATTTTAAAGCCTGCCATTTCATAAACCAATCCATGTATGTAATATATTCATTTAAAGCTATAAAGCATTTGTTTTACAGTGCATTTCATTCTATTTATTAGACTATAATTCACTTCTGTGTATATCATACCTACATTAATAACATCATTAGGGTTGCAGTGATCTTATATCTTATTAAACTTGCTGAGGTCAGAAAAGTCCAACCTCATAGCTGCTTAATCAAAACATCCATTTCATCTAGTATAAGTAATTCCAAACTGATACGTCAACATATCATAGTGACTAGAAGAATTACAAATAGGAACCAAAGACAAACCACTGTAATGTCACCATTCTGCTCTACTCTGCTGTTATACCTGCTCCTACTCTGCCACCCCACAGCCCTGTGTCAGGGCACACAGCCTCCACTGCCACCTCTCTTGATGGTGGGAGGGGAGCCCATGTACAAACCAGAAGTCCTAGGTGCAATGCAGACATAGCCTCTGGGACTGAATCCCTTTCTGCATGCACAGCTAAAAATCTTAATATAGTCAGCACAGTTTCCACTAGCTGATTGATCTAGTGCCTTCCAATACTTTGCCTTTATTTTTAAGTTGTATTCACTTGCAGAAACAACCTGGGTTTTTTTTCCAGCAAATTCTACTACTTGATGTTGGAATGATGTTTGCTTCCCTCACTGTATTTCATTAAACAGCAAATCACTTCAAGTTGTTCTTCCACCCACATCCTGAAGAAAACTCCTTTCGTTTTTATTGCATTCTGTCCCCCATGACCTTGTCGATAGGAGTTTCCCTTTAGAGAAATTCTCTGCACTAGTCCACACAGGTTGCACCCAGGGAGACACAGTCAGTTCAGGGAACCAAGGAAGGAGAGTGAGTCCATGAGATTTTTAAACTACAACTCAGTGGGGCAAGTCAGTACCATAGAAAGTGCAATTTAATATTGTAATTACTCAGAAAATATGTTTCACTGTTTCCTCATTGATTACTTTATTTCTGAGCTTTTGTTAACAAAATTGCATGAAATTTCAGTATTTCAAGTTTGACCAAATTTGGGAAAAAAACAAATGTTGGAATACTGGAGTTTCCCACTAGATAAAAAAAAAAAATCACAATTTACTTCTCAGCTCTAAATCAACATAATTTTGTTCAAAAAAAAAAAAACAAAACCCAACACACCCCAATCGATCTTGGGTTTTTCAAAACAACCAGTTCTTGCTTGAAGAAAACATTTGGGAATGATTAATCAATACAACACAGACATTCAACCATGCTGAATAAAGTTGCTATGTTTTCATATTTATCTGCTTTGGTTTATAAAAAGTGAGTTTTAGAACTTAGTTTGGTCCTAATTTGAATACATATAAGTTCCATTGGCTAAACATGTTTCTTGCTGTGATAACTCAAGATTTTCAGAAACAAAGAAAGCATTACTTTTTTAGTTACTATGCAAAATCACAGAAATTGGAAACCAGTAAACCAGATAAATGGTGAAGCACTGATCTAATGAGAAGCTACCTGTAGTTAGGCATAAACTAACAACTACAATTATTTTTTAATTACAACCCGTGTCTAGGACTGTAGATGTAAAGATCTTTGAATGCTGTTAATTCCCCTAGAGTATTATAGATGCAGGAAAACCTTTGCTAAATAATGCCAAGATTCAAAAAAACCCCAACAAACAAGCAGTTTTCAGCCTCATCTCAGAAAATATTTTCAGGAGTCTAAGATTCTGGAAATTATTTTGGTTTCTTGCCACATAGTTCATGGCTTTTTTTCTTCCAAATTAAAAGTCTCAAGCTTGTTGTAGTATCCTGGTCAGCGTAGATGGAGTAGATGTGCACAGTGAATTATATTGTTAGAATGGTAAATCTAACCATAAATTCATTGGCAGAGAGCTGACTTCAGGTGTTTACGAAAGAGAGACACACCCTACCTTCACCCATATTTCAGTACCTGTGGGCACCTGTACTTAGGCAACTTAAGTGTCCTCCTACCTGCCCATAGGTAACCAAGTTTGTTACTAAGAGACAACTCACACTGGTTTCTGTTTAGATTTAAAACAAACCAACACAAAAAACCACAACAGAAAAAGATGATATTTCAGTGCAGGGGACCTGGCATTACAAGAGGTGAGTTGAGCTCTGTGGGGGTGGGGGTGGTTGTTATATTCTGTGGCACCTTCTGAAAGAGAGACAGATTTGGAGCAGGAACACAGGGGAATTTGAAGTCCTTTACTGGGAAACTTTGGGAGGTTAGTATCAACTTCAGAGTCAGATTAGACAACTGTATTGTATGTATATATATATATTGGATCAAGCCCTGAAGCAGTGCCTGAGACCACAGCACCCACCAGGACCACATCCCATACTGTAGCATCTGGGGGTGGTACTGTGGACAACAACTACCAAAAAAGGTGCCAAAAATGTCAGAATACATGCTGGCTTTAAAAGGTACTAAAATATAAACTCATTGTTTATATTCATTGCTCATAAAACATGCAGTTACTGGTGCTGCCTCATAGTGCTTTCTAACACACTGGCAGAAAGGGTTATGTATGTATTTGGGACTGCTCTGGCTAAGGGTGATGAGACTGGCAAGATAACAGCATCACTAAGCCCTTTCCCTGACTTGAGGGATATCTAGGATGTCCATGGTTATAGCTGAGGGCACGAGGATTACTCAAGAGAGACTGTAGTATAAAGGGGAGAGAGGCAGGATTGGGGAGGAGGAAGTGGAGAAGAAAAATTAATTTCTTGAAAAACAGGACTGCAGCTGGACTCAACAGATGTAAAGTGAGGAGCTTATTACAGATGGGACAACTACTGTCAGCTTTACCCATTTTCTAGCAGAAGATATTGGTACACTGCCTGGGGATGCAGAATTGCTCATAAAAGGCATATGTGCAAATCTGAGGGCTATCCAAACATACCTGGGTGCTTAACTCCTTTGGGATGAATTTAGGCCTTAAATATTCATTGTATAGGTGTACCCAAGGACTGCATTTTATGACTGAAATTGTTCCGTTCTTGATACATGTGATGATATGATCTTGTAAAGCTAACGTTGGCCAGCAGTACAAAGCCTGTATCGTATAACACAATTCTGTGGACATTTCTCCCTATGATAGAATTTGTTATGAAAATTAGGATTCTCTGATATTTCATCATTGTATACTTAAAAGCTTATTCACATGAGTTATATAAGAAATGAATGGGTACTAAATACCTGCAGTGCAAAAATAGTAACAGATAATGTGAGATACTATGGAATTGAGAGACCCAGACAATGCTTGTTAAGATTACACTCTGTAAAGAGCCCGCTTGTCCTCTGACAGTGCATTACTGCCCATCTTCTTCCCCGCTCTGCCTAAAGAGCTATTAAGAACAAATACTTGGAAATCAACACTTTAATTTGCTATGCAGGGTAAAACCATGAGTATTTCATTTTGTAGTTGCCAGTATATACAAAATACAGCTATATGTTTTGTAGGTCTAATCTGTCTCCACAAGATTCATTATAGCCATTGCATGCCTCTATACACAAAGAGTAATAAGAGGAGGGGGTTCTTGATTTTTTTCAACTTATTTTTAAAACTTTGCTTTGTTTCTTTTCAATTTTCTGTGACATAAGAGTGCACAGTATATACTACTTCATACCTAATATTACCTCTGATAGTTTTCCTAATAAAAAAAGTCCATAACCCTTCGGTGACCATATGGCATTACATATGTTTAGTGTGAACTGCAGATGTAACACTCAGGAAATGTCGTCCTTTAGCTGATCTAGATGTTAATCCACAAATTGAACAAGTGGAGAACCTCTCAACCCGTTATGCCTGTGAGCTACAGAACAAATGCTCTGTCATGTACATCCTTATGAACACTTGCCAGGATTCCAAAAACAGTGTCTGAGGCAGATTATTCTTTTTAAATTGAGATATTTATTTTCTCATTAAAAAAAGCTGTAAGTTTCAGACATGCATTAGAATTATTCTGCCATAACCTATAATTTCAATAAAACAAGAAGAACTAGCTCCCAAAGACTGCTTTGAAAACCCTAGTATGAAAAATAAATTAACACAAAGCAATCCTCTAATGCTTTTGATCCACAACTCTTTTCAGGTGCAAGATAGCATTTCTGGTCAGCAGCAATGAGAACCTATCCAGACTGGGTAATAACCTTCCCAGCAAGGAATTTATCAAGAACCAGGAGATCCCAGTTCATACCCTTATGCTCAACTAGTCTACAGCAAATACTCTACGTTTTGCTAGCAAAGTACTCTTTCTATTCCTTTTATTTTTCAAATCATTTTTTGAATGATTTTTAAATGTCTGATGAGAAACAAGAACATAGCAAAATCTTAAAAAGGAGAGAAGGTCTGGTCTGAGCAGAGCCCTTATGAGAAGGCAACCCTTCCTTCCCTGAAAGGCTTACAGACAAGCCAGGAGAAAACTGATAATTCAAGTAGCACATATAGACGGGAGGAACCCATGAAAGTTATAGTGTTTTACTCTAGGACATTTATTCTTTTCCTTTGCCATTGTCAGGGTTCACCCCCAAAATGTGAAAGATAGGAACAGGGGTTTAGGTGATACTGTAAAGATAATAACTCTGAGCAGTGCCAAATGGTGGAGTCTGGACTGATGCGAAGGCCACAAGCAAATCAACATGCAGCAAGTGAAAAAACAGTGCTTAAGTTTCACTCCCCACCACGCTACCACTGGCCACAAGACAACCGCTTTGCTAGATACAGAAAGAGAGGGGGAAAGAAGAGGCATGACCCAGATCCCCAGCTACTAATTGGTAGTTTAGATGTTCAAGCAGATAGATGCACAAGAACAGCCTAATTACCGCTACGTAGAACACTACTAATTTAGAAATGAGATGAACATTTTATTTTGACATCATGACATAATACTGCACATTGTCAGCATTTTTCATTATGTTCTAGTGTACAAAGACACCTCCTCCTCCCACTTAATTCCTAAACAGCTGTTTAACTCCTCCCTTCTCTTCTCATTTTATTGGTTTTGACTTTAATACTGTAAAAGTCATGCTCTGTTTTTTTGGCAGCTAGCATGACTTGTTGCAGGCAAATGGAAGATGTTAGTACTACGTAATATGGATAAAAGAAAAAAATAAATGAAATAGAAAACAAGATGAGAGACTATCGTCTGGAAAAAAATAAAAAAATACTAAAAAAAACTAAAGAAACCCACAGCCCACACCCACTGAAATGTGAGACAAGCTATAAGGAGGTATCTCAGCAACAGGGAGTTTTATAATCTGTGAAACTTATTTTGTCTTGGTCATAAATAGGAGTCTCACAGCAGAATCTGAATGCTTCAAAGCATTTACCAGTCTTGTGATAACTGGTGTGCTATTTTAAAGAGTTAAAAAATACTGATGGGAAAATGCTGATTTTGTTTAAATTACAGATATTAGATACCAATTAAAAAAAATTTGGCACTGCAAACATTAGTATCAGTAACATTTTTTTTTTCCATGTAGTCATTCTGCAGTTCTTCCCACTTACAGTAAGTTATGACTACTTTTGTCTTTTCTACATGACATAACAGTATGCTAAAGTAGGAAGAGGTTGAGAAAGTTTTATCTAAATTTTAAGCATTCTGAGCACTTCCCCCCCCCCAAATATTTTTTCACTAGAGCTCAGATTAGTTTTTCCTTCTTGAATCAGGGTGGTGGGGGCAAGGAGGAAACAAAGATACACATGTCTCCAGTGGGCTTTATATTGCATGAAGTTTGACATTTTGGTAATCTTTAGGGTTTTTTAAACACTAATAATGACAAGACCACTGCAGCATTTAGATTCCTTTGGTATACTTTTTATATTGTGTAATTAAAGTTACTTTACATTTTCATTCTAAATTTATGATTTCATTTGTCAGATCAAAATTATGCTGATTTTTACTACCTAAAATTCTCTATTTCTTACAATGTCCTGTAAATATAAGTTAATTACCTATGATTTGTTTCCTTTCCTTTATTTATATGAAGAAATGAGTGTTAAATTCACACAATACAGAAAACTAATAAATTGCATGCTATTTCAGGGGGGTTAAAATGCATTTTCTTGATTACTACAAATTACATGATAAATATTTCAGCCATTACTCTACTTCTAGGTATTGAATGTAGGTCAGGTGTTTACCTAGCACAAATAATTAATAGAGAAATCAATGAAAATTACACCAGTTCATACTAGTTAATGAAATGGCTTTGTGGATAATCCTTGGTGAAGGTGCTATCATAACTTTTTTTAAATTGCTTGTTTGGTCATCTAAACTACAGTTTTTTTGCCTTTTTTCCTGCACTTAGTGACTCTTCAATTCAACGTGGTATTGAAAAAGCAGCATAAAAATTTTAATTTAAACTATTGTTCCTTACATTAGCACTCAGAGCACTGATCCCCCGGAGACTTTTTTTGAGAATACGAAGTTCTTAATCATATATAAAAGGTAAATTTAAAAAGACTGTAAGTGCTAAAAATACACTAACTACTTGGTTACTGTTTTTTTAAATTATTCATGAATCTCCATAGTATTTCCTGTTTACAGAAATGATCATATGAATGTAAAAACTGAGAGATTATGCAGGCATATTACTTTGTATATCATTCAAAAAAAAACCCACTGTCTCAGGTTTAAATGAATTATCATCAGTGTGTCTGGGGGAGCAGACTGAAGCCTGAGGAACCACAGGCAAATACAGCTAGTCCAACAAAGGGCATACAACTGCAGTTCAGGCACCGTAAAACTGCCATGCTATGATCCCATACATAGCTTCTCATATCACAGTACGCTGTATTATCTTCTACACTGATACAGTTTGCCACTGCATCTATTCTTGTAATAAAATCCACACTATAGCCACCTTTTATTTTAAATCATTGTTGGAGTATTTGGTCCAAATACATGTTTGAATTACAGGGGCAAAGAAAGTCAAGAGAATTCAAATTATATGGACAAGTACAACCACATATCTAGTTTTAAGACAGATTCACCTAACATACAGAGTGCTAAGTTTAAAACCTAACCAGAGGTGGTTCAAGTGTTTACACTGATAAGCAATTTTAACAGTCATACTGCAAATGTGTTAATACCACAGCTACATAACCACTCCATATCCTGCACACCTCTAGAAGTGCCAGTTCCTCTCCAGCTTGATTACTAGATGTTTATCCTTTTTTCTGTGATGCCAGAACAATAAAACAGAAACCTTTACAACAGCTGTCCCCTGCTGTAATCAAGACCTGAGGAATATCAGCCTTCCAAAGCAACCTTCCTATGGTTATCAAATGGATACGACTAGACAATCATTGCTGTCCCCACTCTCTCAGGTATGGCTGTAGCTATGGATCTCACAATATTTTCAGCAGAAATTCAGTAATGGAACATTTAAATTAAGAGTTAAATTAAATTAAGAGTTTAAAGAAAGAACAACAGTCAAACTATAAGGATTAATTCTCCACAATCACATCATTATCTTCCTTTCCCCCAAAAACTGCATCTTGGCAACATTAGAAAAACCTTGACTCTTACCAGAAATATCTTCCATTACTGTTTCTTTACCCATTTTTCATGGTTTTTTTTTCTCATATACCTTTAAAGTAGACCTTTGAGAATTCATATTGTGGTTTTGATATATTTGGCTTAATGTTCTAAGTTATATTGAATTTAATCACGGGGTCACTTGAACCAAGTAGCTCTGCTGTTTCTAATCTATTAACTGTGCATTTTTGCTGAGATTGGAGAGGACAAGTCCTATTAGGATTCTGACACCACAGGTCAGTAACTCTATATTTCTTCTATAATTTTATTTTTCATTGTGTCATGCTTTTCAGTTTTCCCAGTTTATGCTGGGAAATTGAAATCACCCATCACTACAACCTGTTTTCCTATTTTCCTCATGTTGTGCTGAGAGCTGTTACTCTCTTCCCTCTACTGTCTCCTTGTTCCAGGAGCAACCAGCGTCCTTGTACCTTACCAAGTCTACTGCTAGCATGTACCTATACCTAACACAAAGAGTCACTTTAGACGAAAATATAGTTTTGCAGGTAACAAAGTAACGTAGCAGATTCCTTACATATTTCTCATCTAATTCTTCACATTTAATGAAGTTTAACCTCCTCCACAAACTCTTCAAGGGCATAAACCAGGAACAGTTGTAAGGACAACATCTGCATGCTGTGGCTGAATTTTCTCAATCACAAACAACATCTGTTTAAACTTTAGAAACCAAATTCTAAATACTATCCCTCAATATTATAAAAAGCCATTATGGCTGGGTTTATGCAATCCATACCTCTCACCAAAGAAAGAATGAAAAGCCTCTCCTGTGGTTTTAAAGCTGCAGTCCCAAGATGATTTTAAGCAAACACATTGCACTGTCACTAGAAGAGCAAGTCTTGCCCTTGCACCTGTAAGGGCACCTTCCTACTCCCACAACCACCCCCTCGCCACTCACGCAGCCCCACAGAGAGCCAGACCATGAAGCACAGCATGTGGAAAACAGGAGAGGTGATCACCAACTGCAGGGAGACACTTACAGACAGTACCCTGTTTATGCACGGTATTGCAGAGAGGTGATGGCTGTGGTCTTAGTCTGTTTTATGTGGTCGTACAGGCTGGTGAGCTCACACTCACCTGTTTATATGCACATGTACGCACAAAGCTGTTGATTGTGCAAAGATATGATTACATTAACTGTTACAACTTCAACATACACAATATAAGCCAAACATTAAAAAAACCACCCTCTGCATTTGACTTCATTCAACAATAAGAAGAGAAATCAAGAGCAGAAGGTGAAGTTGTACTTGATCAGACCTTGTTTTGTCCTTAAATTGTTTTGCTGTGTCTGTAGATATTGCAAGTTCACTTACAGCCTCACATAGAGTTTTGCTGCTACTCTGATTAAATGCTGTATAGCAGCCAGTCTTCGTGGCTAGATGTCCATAAGGCTCCATATCCACTTTCTGAGAATTACAACTCTTGATAACACACAGAAAAAGAAAAAATTTTCTATATAAAACAGTATTAAGTAAATAACAGGATATCACTATCAGAAGTAAAGCTGCAATACCTTTTTTTTATGAATGCACCCATCAGTCTAATGAAGTGTTTGCCTTCTTACAGTAGCAATGGTTTCTGACAGAGATGACCAAATAATAAAACCTTTGTCTATAAGTTCATTGGAAAAAAAAAAAAAAACACTTCAAAATACACAATCTGTGCTGTGCAATGAAGTTTTCTGTTGGTAGTTTCTTCCTTTGTATAGCCTGTTTTGGTATGGCATACTCATACCCTGCAGCTTACATACAAAGTCACTTTCCCCCTATTTAGCAAGAAAGTAATGATCATTTAATGACTACCTCCTTAAGTCAGATTTTTGTCTTTAGCATTCCTGTACTATTATGTTCTAATGACAACACCAGAAGTGATGTTTCTTATTTTGAGGGGTGGGAGAACACTAAAAATGACAGAAACTCAGATAAGTCTTCCAGGGAAAAGAGCAAATAAAAAATTGGCAATTGTTAGCTGAAAAAAATTATAAGAAAAATAAGTTTTAAGAAATCCTATCCTTGATATCTTCTTCTCCTTTTCAGATCACACCTCTGATAATTGCCAAGGTCTGAAAATTGAGAATGTCCATTAAAAAACATTCCAATTCCTTTCTTTCCTACTCACAAGCAATAGATTATCCTCACTTCTCCCATATCACATAGAGGCAATGTTTACCATAACAGGGCCTTGAAATTTAAAACAAAACATGCTTTAGCTTCTGTCATACCACAAGTAATAATACATAAGTTACTCAAATGGAGAACATATAAATGCATAACGTATGACAATCCGAGTCAGAAGGCATAACTGATTTCTTTTGGTTTACTCCTTAAATATGATAAAACAGATTGCTAGAAAGTTAGAGGTGTTACCAAATACACGACATCCAAAAGAAGAAATCCACAGTTCAAATCAACATTTATTTTTGCTTCCTCCCCCTCATTAACATGTATATTTTTGATATTTTACTGTACTTTAGTATTACATCTGATAGTTTATACCTACATAAATATTTCTCTATATATAAATATACTATATATACACCATTCTCCCTATATATATTTTTAGAAAGAGGGAAAGTAAGTTATCTTGGGTTTACATAAATACATTGAGTTAAAAAGGGAAAAGGGAGAATAAAATTAGCTTGGCGTGACTGTGTGAGATTAGAAACTAAAATTATACTCCTGCAGTCATATTTAGTTCTCTAAACAGCTTTAACTAATTTGCTTAGGCACACTACTTTCTAGTGAAACTAATGAAAAAACATGCAACCTTTGTGTTCAGTGTCAGTGAATATTCAAATCTTTAAACATAATAACACTTTTTTCTTTTCTTCTACTCAGTTCATCTTTATAACACTCTCTTTGCCTGCTCAAGCTCCCATTTTGGGCAACAGCTTGTGCTAGAAGTGCTCATATTTCCTAAATTTATTCAATTAAAGAACGTAAGTAATATTGCATAACTGGTATTATCAAAATAAAAAAAAAAACCACACCAAAAAAAAAAACCAACCCCAAGAAACACGACCCCCAGAACTTTTAAACCTGAACATGACTATTTATAGCCACCCCCAGAATTAAATTAAAATTGCCTATATCAGTGAAAATTCCCCCTCCCTCCCCCAAAAAAATCCCAGGTAGTATTTGTTCGCATGAACTTGATCACAGAATCTAAAAACAATAGCCAAATACATCATTTATCACGGGTGGGGGGAGGGTGGAAGGGTTCAGCCTTGCTTTTACTCTGTTCCAGGCATTAAACAAGTTAGAAAGACTATTAGTATTGATTTGAACACATACCTTACCTCATATTACATGTTTCTGAAAATTCAGTTGGAGACTAGCTCTAGGCAAACTGAAAACATCCTACCTGACATTACTACTAACAAAAAGAATACCTTTTTTTTTTGTTTGGTTTTTGTTCTCTCTATCAATGTATTTTACCACATACAAATCAGTAGAAACCATCTTATATTATTCAGTCAGTCAAAAAAAAAATACTTACAATTTCTGATGGCCTTTACTTGTACATCCCTTTTTTCTGTCTCTTCCCATCAGCTTCCATGTCTCATGCAAATCACCCAGTACTCAGGAGAAAGGACTTATAATAATTAGGTGGGGTTGGTTTTCAGGCAGCCCAGGTGTTTTAAATCATCCTCTACTTCTACAAGGTTTGCAACTAATGACCCTACCCTTCCCCACCCCATCTAATTGAAGATATTCTGGTTAAGTAAAAGACTGCTAAATGTTTTAGGTTTAAATTGACCAGTATGTACAGCAATCAACTCTCCAGAACAATGTGTTGGAAGTTTGTGTGTAACATTTTCATTCACCAAGAATATAATTTTCTGGTGGAACTAGTCTTCCAATGTGATTACTACATAGTAAATCTTAGGTACTTGTTATCTGACACTGGACAGACTGATCTCCTGCTGCTTTTGTTTACAACAATTTTGTTACCAGTGATTTCTTTTTTTTTTTTTTTTTTTTTTTTTTTTTTAATGTCAAGTGGAAAGCTACCATTTCAAGTGTACCTTGTGAAATGGTTTAGATGAGCAATCTAGCATGTTTAGCAGGTAAACCATTCAGGCAAACCAAGGCTTTTTTGTCATTACCAATACTACCTTTCTGGTGTTTCAGGGCCTCTTTTTTAAGGTAATAGCTTTTCCTCCATCCCTACTCATCTTATAATTTTTAATCTGTGATGTACATATGACAGGCCTAAATCATAAGTAACATAATCTTTGTTTTGGTATAATCAATGTTAGGAAAAAAATATTTCAAGCATCTAACTAGAAGAAGTCATTTTCCCATTTTACTCTCTAATTGTAACTGTCTGTAAACTGAATACAGATTGCTTATAGAGAACGCTTAGCAACAGTGCTGCAATTATCTTTGTCAAACTTCTGGCAAGTTTAGATATTTTCTCTAAAAATTATGTGTGGAAAAAGCAAATGCAGCCTGCAGAACATTTGTAGTATATTAACATAGATTTTTGTTTTAGTTTCCAGTAGTCCAAAAGATAGTTCAAGGATTTCAAAAGTATAGCGTAATTTAGCACTGTAGAAGCTCTATGCTATCCTCTACCGTCATTAGTAAAATCAATCTCAATTTAGGTAGCAAAATGTGTTTAAACAGGTGTA
The DNA here is from genome assembly GCA_031468815.1 of Morus bassanus. Taxonomy (NCBI): domain Eukaryota; kingdom Metazoa; phylum Chordata; class Aves; order Suliformes; family Sulidae; genus Morus; species Morus bassanus. The sequence goes on from CM062570.1 coordinate 11,259,567, forward strand.
ATTCCATTCTGAATGTGAAAATCTAGGCCATATATTTCATGCTGTTGCTAAACATGGCTAGCACCTGAACACTAATAAGGTGTTAATTAAGAACTGCCATTTTAAGTCTATCATGTTTTTGCATGTGAACTCACCATATGCTCTAGATCAGATTTCCTACTGTGGAAAAATTGAGATGGCTCAAGCTGATGATGTGCAATAAACCATTGCCTTTCAGTATCCTCTCACGTAAAAATGCCTTTCCTCCTGTAACCATAAGCGTAGGCATTTGATAAGATTACCATATGTTTCTGCATCTTTTTTCGGTATATTATATCTGCTCAAGAAACCTGGCTTGGAAAATTATGCTACAGTGCTAGAGAACCGTCCGTGATTAATACCATGAGTTGGGGACCTGTCATCTTGCTGGAGCACATTTATATTCTTCCTAGTAATCCCTGGTAATGACACAGACCAAACGAGACATTGTTGTAGAAGAAAAATATGTTGGGCCCAGGATAAACCTGAAGTAAATAACAGAAGTCGCCCTCCTCCATTGGCACTGCCCCTTATCTAGATGCTGCTGTTTGATACACCGGTGCTGTCAGTGACTGTATAAAGAGATACATTTATTTCTAATGTTATAGAAAAGAGACACACAAGGGTGTAAAATATTCAGTTAAAGCACCAGTCAAAAATCACATCCGTTTCTGATGTCTCTTTTTAAAATATCGTCCTGAAGCAATGGATATAAAAGTCCTACCCTATTTGATACACTCCTATAGACTGAAATTTTAAAGAGTGTTCCTATAACCCTTATTGATAAGGGGCTATCAGTCAAGCTGGACCTATATTTGAATGATACATAAATGTATATAAATGATATGTAATGCAAACCAAATTAAGTCTCATTTCAGGGAGAAAGAATGAAATTTTATTCAGTGATTGTTCCTCAAAACAAGCAAAACTTCCATTTGTATCAGTGGCCTTTCATATATGCATGAGTATTTTTATAATTAGCTTTCTAATTTTTTGTATAAATAAAAGCTCAACTACATGATGCAACATCAACTTTGTATTTACTTTTTGAGACTCATATATTACATCACAACTGATGTTCCAGGAGTTGCAATGGAAGAATAGCACTTGAGCCTTGTTTCCAAGAGCTGCCCTTGTGACTGCATTCTTGAGACATTTAAAAGGGTCTATTTATTAATATTAGAGATTTGCAGCAAAATTAATCACATATTCAAACAACACCGTTGTCTGTTATAACACATTTAGATTATTTTAAAATTATAGTTCAGTGCCAGTTTCTTTTCTTGTCCAGACATCAAAGGTAGAAAAATTCCTTATGCTGCAGATAAACCACCCTGTCCCATGTGGCTTGCACTAGTGGCTTTTTAGTCCTACATTTAATCACAGTATATAGGAGCACTCTTTTCCATGTTGCAGTACACAGAGAGCTTTCAAACTATGTATTTCTCAGAACACAGGTATTTTCTGCAGAGCTGAAAATGAGAAGACAGTTTTAATTTGTAAACAAAACCAAACCCACAAAGTTCACTTTGACGGTCAGTTCCGTGACAGTCAATATTTCAGCTTGTTGTTAAAAAACTAAGCCGTTATGCCATACCAAAGCCTAAAGTTGTTGAAAACTGAATTCCTTTCGGATGTTTGCAAGGCAATAAAATGCATGATCTGAATAACATCAACAGGAGTGCATCTTCTGCGGGTAATTGAGATTTGACTTTTTTAGATTTGTTGATTTACTGTGAAAATATAGTGCTCAATATACATCAGGATTTTCCATTTCTTATATATGTTGATGTGGCCTACTAGCAACATTAATTTGTGTCACAAAAAAATACAGTCTTGGTCCTGCAACTCTTAGTGATGTGCATTGTCCTAAGGCATAGTTCCACATGGGTCCATTAGGTGAAAAAAAAATTTACAGGGGTAAGGAATACAAGGTCACACCCCTAGGGAACATTTAAGATCTTCTAAGATTATGTAAAATTCAAACTACCCTTCTTACTTGTCAACAGCTTCATGTTCAGTGTCCAGACAAGATTTTCATCTGCCGCGTTTGGAAAGAACAGACTAGATCTGCATATTTGCAATACAGACGGGAAAATCTAGATCTATGCTTTGTAGGAAGTACTAGGTATTTGATGTTTGCATCACAGCAATTTGAGAAATGTAGTGTTAGCCACAGGGGCTTCCAGGCTCCACTCCGGCAGAGGTGAAGCTGATACAGCACCTCAGGACAGACAAGATACAGGACTAACTTAACTGTTTATGCAACACTGTCATCCTTAACTGATCGCTTGTCTAGCTGAGGGCGGGAGTGTCAGTTTGCTATCAAGCCCACAGGCAGAAAAGCGCGTAATTGCATTGCCCCCAAAGCAACCTGCCTGAGCGATAGTGACTTAAAAAGTCGTAATATCCCTCACGGACTCTCCATTGTGCTGGACAGAAATGAAGTGACACATATCTGCACCTGGGGTGATATATGAGCCAAGAAGCATCAATGTCATTATGCCATCAGGTATGCTGGTGAATTACGCTTCTGTTCATTCTTCATCTTCATCCATCTCTTACCACTTGTCTGCACAAAATGGGTTCTTATTAGCTCCCTGGAGCTCACTCATCACTGTGTACAGAAAGCTATAATGACTCCAGAGCTTAAAAGAGGAGTGGAGCGACCTACTCCTCCCCACACTTTCAACCTGAAATGCAGAGAAGGTCTTTTTTGCCCATAGCAAGGCACAACCATTCATTAACGAAGAGCAATATGCATTTCTCTCCTACCCCTTCCTCAAAAGCAGCTTATGTGTTTTTTCACATACTTAACCAACAAATAATTGTCACACAAGAGAAGACGTTGAAAAATACAGTCTCAGAAGAGAAGCTTTCACAAATGGTGATCTACAAGAGGTAGTGAGTTTAAGTGGATATAAGTTAAAAATCTTTCTCATCATTTCTATATAATGTAGTGAAAATTATGAAAATTAATAGTAAGTTCCTTCTATGCAGACTAACAGGAAAAATGAGAGTATAGAACTTAAAGATTAACAGGGGTGCTAATTTCTGAATCAATTTTGCAAATTATGATAGCAGAGCCAGGCCCTTCTTTCTCCAAAAAAAAGAAAAAAGAAAAAAATCAGCAAACCAATAGCACCATTAGATGCAACAAAGAATACCCAAGATTTGTCTGGCTGGTTTATTTAGATCTCTTCTTGTTTGCCAGGAGATACACAAGTTCACCATAGGGGGAAACACCATCACCTTTTAAGAGAAAAACCTAAAATATGAAACAGATATTGCTAATGGAGACTTAACAAGATATCCAAGCCAATAGTATTTTAAATAACATTTGAAAGTTAGAAGAGCACAATAAGAGCACAAGGCATAGAAGGAAAGTGGAAGACAATCCTGAAAGCATTTGTTAAGTGTATATAGGCCCCTGAAAAGGCAGAAGCACTCTGTCTGGGGAAGCAAGTGTAGTATAAAAACTCAAAAATTCAGGGTAACTTCACTGACGTTTTAATCACTTCATCCCTCTATGAAAACAAAACTAAAACAGAAAATAAAATACCAGTCTTTGACCTGCTGTGCTTCTCTCAGGGCTGCGCTGCTGGCATTTGTTGATCAGCAGCCCAAAATCCAGACCTGGGAGAGGAGCCTTGATGATGCTGGGCAGTCGCTTGTCCCTAGAAGCCCTCAAAGTAGGAAGCTTACTGGTCTGCACCTGTGTTGCTCCAGCCCAGAAAAGCATCCTCCTCTCAGCTCACAGAAATATCTGTCAGCAGCTGACAAATTTGTGCTAGCAGTCCAAAATAACTCTACAGGGAAAGTTTACAAGCACTTGCTGGTATGTAAAAATAAAAGTTGCTCTTTCCAAATTTACCCAGGGTATGCACCTTTCACATATCCTTGGGCCCATCCATAACTGCAGTTATCCAAAACACTGCAGTGTAGAGCAGAGATTAAATTTAACTGTGTTAGAAAAATGCCTGGAGTTGGCATAAGAAAAAAGAGTTGTTATTTTTTGCATAAGACACGGGACAAGGTCTGGGAAGTGCAAAATCTGGCTCAGCAGCAGACAGTTTTTGTGACCTCGTGCAAAGTGTTTGCACCTCAAGTCCTCACCTTTACAAAACAGTTCTGTCAGGTCTGTCTGCCTCTCCATCTTGCTGTTCAGATTGCAGCTTCCTCAGACCAATTTCTTGCATGCTGTATGTAAGAAGATTCAATCTGCAGTTAATATACATTATCTGATGGAACTAGATATTTATTGTACTGAGTTAAAATGAGACTATGATTTTCTTCTGTGTAAGCAGGATTGCAAGAGTATCTCCTGATTTGCGTCTACTCATTTAAATCCTGTGAACCAGACTCACTTTGACCCGTCTGTGTCATGAACATTCCTGTTTGGATGAACTTCAACTTTATTTGGAGGAATGTAAATTTTTATTTTACTTTTTCAAGAAAACAACCTAATTTGAGGTCTCAGCTTACATTGGCCATGGAAACAAAACATCAGGAAATTAGTATTTTGGATGATGGAAAAGATCTCAGAGAGAACTGAATATGATAGGGGAATGAGAAAAGCAGAAAAACTATCAAAGTTATATCACACTGGAGATGCAATTCAGGTAGCATATTGAGGGAAGTGAGGGCAAAAAGAGAGATATTAGAAACATCACATTTTGAAAGCCTCATAGGCTGAAACACAAAGTGCTTTCTTTCATTTGGGATTAAAAAAATTCACCCAGTGTCTAAAGCAAACATGGGCAAAAATTGCCTTCATCCCCACCCACCTAAGTATTTTTTTCCGAAGAACAATCCCTGAGCAAGTCTGCAAGGGGGGAAGGGGGAAGGCAGGGGAGGAGAGGGGAATGTACAGGAGCCCCAGGTCTGACTTTTCATTCCTCTTGCCTGAGAACCCCAGTAGTTCTTTCCTCTTATTACCACCATGCCTTTCTCTTGCTGCCATGAGGAGTGGCATTGTTGTTCTCTGCAGTTAGTTAGTTACTTATGCAACATGACTTTCTTCCTAATTTACAGCAGTTTCTCACAGAATACCCGGCTAGCAACCTGCTTATTCTTGCTCATATAATTTTATTTTTATAGTCTCTTGCAATAAACATAAACAGACAAACACTACAACATTTTATACCAATTTAGAGGTTGAATTCCAAGAAAAGTAAAAGATAAGAAGTGACAGCTTAGTGTTACTGAACTCAGGAACAAACCTGCGTTCTTTTTCTTGAAGTTCATACAACCTAGGTCAGAAGAGATCAACTAGGCCGTGGGCTTGTGGCTCACAGGACATTTAGTGTAGCACATGAAAGAACAGTAAAAATGACTTTACGTAAGCATCACCAAACATTAACACATCCCGCCTTGTGTCCTCCAGGCCCTTTCTGTCCTCCAGAAGTGTGGTAGACGTAGTTTTAGTTGCACCTCTGTGAAATATAAAATGTCTGAAGTCCAAGAAGAGGCTTCACCCTTTGCACTAAGGGTCTTCTGTTAGACGGGGTGGTGTTTCAGCATGCACCTGGCCATAGAACTCTTGCAGTCATCAGTAAACATTTCCCCTAGTAGGTCCATTCATTTCTGTAGGGCCATTTAAAAAATAAATTGTTATGCATGCAAGGTAATAAGGTAGCATTAATGACAACTGCTCCCTGCAGATAAATAATGCCTTTAAGCTAAGAAACTTGGTGGAAGCATTACACACTTGAATAAAGAACAAAGTTTGTATTTAAAGTGTGAACATTTTGTTTGTTTATTCAAGTAGTATTTAATCCAACCATGACAACAATAAAACATTTTAATTCTATTTTTCTGTCACTCCAGAGCCACAGTTTGCAAAAAGAAAAATTACTTATTGCCTTAGCAGTCATCCCCATTTCCCTTTCCTTGGGATGTCTGGTTAGTATCCATGGATCACTGCTGAATGAATCTTATAAGAGGTGCAAGTGAATAATCCTTCATTCATTATCAGTTTCTAAGAAGACATTTTCTTTACCTGTTGCTTTTTTTAAAACAGTCAACAAAATTGTCATGGGGACTTGAGGAATAATAATTTAGCACCAGCTAAGCATTTTTTATATTAAAATACAATAAGCCTTTCATATCACTGCTTCAAATCTAATTTTTAAGAAGAATCAAAACTTTGCATGCCACAGAATCAATGGGAAAATGGTAAGTGTTCAGTCATTAAAAATTCATTTTGTATTCATTGTAACAGCGTTAATCATAATGTATTCATTTGGCATTCATGTGGCTGTCACATGTAAGAGTTCAATTATAATGCACACTAGCTAATGAGCATATAAAGTGTTACTGAATCAATATTACTGTGCAACATTTTCTTATTTGCATTATTCATATGTTTCAGGTTTAAAAATCTATCACCAACAAGCTGTTAAAAAGAAGCAATGTATTACAAAAGACACATTTTGGAGGCCTTGCTTTTGAAATCTGTTCAATTGGCTGTCTAAGTGAGTGCTTATGTAGCCTCTGTCACTGTAGTATCCGAGTACCTGGAGAGCTGCCCATGGTTTTCACACATGCCTAAAACCATACTGTTAAAATGTGGTCCTATTATTTTCAACATGGACAGTACAGTGCAACATATGAGTCCAGATGGATTAAGGCAATTAAATTCCCATCATTTCAGTGGGAACATCTAAACACTGTTGAGGAACTGGGTGCTGGTCTTCAGAGGAGGGAGTGCCTCCTTGTGAGCAACACACTGGGTAGCACAGAGGTCCAATGAGACTGTTACAAAGGTAAAGCATCCACAATAGGTAAGGAACCTGTCAAGTTGTGAAGCATACTGGTAACTTCCACTTTTAGAAAAAAGTTTAGTAAAGTCTTGGACCCTGAGGGATAAATGCGAGGAAAAGGCTAAGAAAGAGATAAGAAATCCATCTGCAAAAATGCTGTCTTTGGGAAATCCTGTCTTCCTACCCAGCTCAAGCTGAGGTTGTATTACACCACCTCCCTTCAGAGATACAGACAGATACACAGAATCATATAGGTTGGAAAAGACCTTTAAGAGCAGGGAGTCCAACCATAAACCTAACACTGCCAGTTCACCACTAAACCATGTCCTTAAGCATCACATCTGAACATCTTTTAAATACCTCCAGGGACAGTGACTCAACCACTTCCCTGTTCAATCCCTGACAACCCTTTCAGTGAAGTAATATTTCCTAATATCCAGTCTAAACCTCCCCTGGGGCAACTGGAGGCCATCTCCTCTCATCCTATTGCTAGTTACTTGGGAGAAGAGACCAACCCCCACCTCACTACAACCTCCTTTCAGGTAGTTGTAGAGAGTGATAAGGTCTCCCCTCAGCCTCCTCTTCTCCAGACTAAACAGCCCCAGTTCCCTCAGCTGCTCCTCATAAGACCTGCTCTCCAAATCCTTCACCAGCTTCGTTACCCTTCTCTGGACATGCTCCAGCACCTCAATGTCCTTCTTGTAGGGAGGGGCCCAAAACTGAACACAGCATTCGAGGTGTGGCCTCACCAATGTTGAATACAGGGGTATGATCACTTCCTTAGTTCTGCTGGCCACACTATTTCAGATACAAGCCAGGATGCTCTTGGCCTTCTTGGCCACCTGAGCAGACTGTTGGCCTATATTCAGCCAGCTGTTGACCAACAGCCCCAGGTCCTTTCCCACCAGGCAGCTTTCCAGCCATTCATCCCCAAGCCTGTAGCGTTGCATAGGGTTGTTATGGCCCAAGTGCAGGATCTGACACTTAGCCTTGTTGAACCTAACACAATTGGCCTTGGCCCATTGATCCAGCCTGTCCAGATCCCTCTGCAGAGCCTTCCTACCCTCAAGCAGATCAACACTCCCTTCCAACTTGGTGTCATCTGCAAGTTTACTGAGGGTGCACTTGATCCCCTCGTCCAGATCATTGGTAAAGATATTAAACAGAACTGGCCCCAATACTGAGCCTTGGAGAACACCACTTGTGACCAGCCACCAATTGCATTTAAATACATTCACAAATCTTTGGGCCCAGCCATCCCACACAGACACTCACAGTTTGTCATTAGTAAAGCAAGAGATGACCATTTCAAATATTTCAGAACTAAATCAAGTAGCAAGCTTTACCCAAGGACTTTTATTAGCATTTATTTTCTTATTACCTGACGTTTCTTTTTATTAACAATACCTAGCAGCTTGCTTCAGAGTTGTAACACCACACTCGGATTTTGGCGTTATCACCACAGGCAAGAGACAGACCCCCACCAAAAAAAAAAAAAATTAATTATGCTCTGGAAATCACAGAGTAAGCAGGGAATCAAGATCATTTAAAAAGATTGAAAAAACTTGGCAGGGGAAGTCAAGGAATTGCTTGTTTACCCAAAGCTGATTTTCACGTGAAGGGAGCCTGACCTGCAGACATTCATGCTCAAGAACATTTGTGTCCATGCAGTGCCAGGAGCTCAAGTACCTGACTCAAACTCTGAGATAGAGACTTTGATTTATGAATGCAAATTATTTCAAGATATCTTTATAGTTTTGGAGAAGCCTAGGCTGCACAGAAATCACTATAATTTTGGAGATATGCAACTACAAACCAGAGAAAGAATAGAAGACCACTTCTGAAAATGTGTGCAATGAAATGAAACAGCGCAAACAAAAATGAAGCACACGTGCTTTTCCACTATCATTTAAAATATCACTGCTTTCTAGGCACCTGCCATTTTCCACCCACATTGTGTGCATCGCTTTATACAAGATCTCCAACTCATAATTTTTTACATTTAAGTTTTCTTTTTTCCAAGGTTTCAATTACCCTCATTCTTTTTCTTTGCGTCCTATATACCTTCTTCCTACAGTGTTCCTGTGTCACTTTTAATTCCTACATTTTGAAAAGAAGAAAAATGAATTCACAGTCATCTTTGCTTGGTGGGATGAGAAAGGGAGTAGCCTTAGTTTACAGAATAATTCCTGTTTCAGGTAACTTTCCAACTCTGTTGTTGAAAGTGAGCTGTTAATGTGGATCCACTGAAAGTCCCCATATCAGAAACCCTGCAGAAATTCTAAAAAAATCAGCAAACTCTCAGCAATGATATCAAGTATTTCAAAGCATGTTATGCATTTTCTTAAATGCTTTTAATACATCCAGACTTTCCACTAAACTCTGCAGCACTAAATTTTTTGGAGTTAGCAGAACAAGATTTTGCCCCAGGTGTTTAGACAGCCTAAACCAATAGTCAAAATTAAGTCTACATAAGAAATTACTTTAGGTAATTAGATCATTTTCTTGTTGTCTGAGCTGAAAACTGTTAAAACAATGTAAAATTAATAAAACTTTGTCATGACTACAAGTGTGATTTTGTAACTGGCTCAAATGTAGTAACTTAAAATGGATGCAAGAAACATGACTTCATTTATATCAGAGAGTTGTTTTTTTCTCCATTACCGTTACCATGCTCCCAGCTGTGTTTGCTTAAGCATTAAAACTTATTTGGGCCTAGTAACTAGCTAAATGACAGCATTTCTTGTTTGTTAGATTTTAGAAGAAGCATAATGAGAAGAGGAAATCTTTCTCAGACAGAATTATCGAAGCCTTGCATTCTTTGAGGTGACACAAATATTTGCATGCAATTGAGGAGAATGAAAACAGAGAAGAGAATGCAAACACAGATTTAAAAATGAGACTATAATTAAGATACAGTAGTAAGAGAGAGAGATACAGAAAGTTAGAGGGCTAAGACATCTTATTATCAAAATGAGAGTCCCACAAAAAGGGAGAGTCGAAACTGCATCTACGATATCTCTTTTCAATCTCTAGTATACAAAGCACATCTATTGCAATTTTAAAATAAGGATTGGATATTAAAATTGCCAATATAAGAGACTGTTTTGGGTATATTTTAAACTAATTTGAAGCTAGGGTTTTTTTATAGCTCAACCTGCACTGCAAAATTATCGGCATACAAAACCTGAGATCTCTCTGAATTCCTGCTGTCTGGTGAGGTGATAAGGCTAGAGAGAGATGCAACTGCCAAAGCAGAAGTACTGCTGCTTTTTCTTGAGGACCCCAAAGCTGTTTCCATGCAGCAGCTGAAATATTGATCACAAATTAGATATCCCAGGTGAATATTAACCATAATTTGCAAATATATGCTAGGCTTTAAATGAAAGAATCCTTACTGTGTCTACTAAATCTCTTTCCTTTTTCTAAACATATTGCTTTCTTGGAAATCATTTCCCTTTTCACATCAGTGATACTATTGCCAGGTTCTATCTGCTAATCATCCATAATTCAATTTTAGGGAAAACGCTCAGCTTCTTAAATTCTCTTCTCAGCATACATGCATTTGGTTTTGGTTTTTTTTTTCTAAAAATTAGAAAAGTGTTTTTTATGGTACCGAGCAAGAACGCAAATATAGCTGTTAGCACTTTAAAATGTTTTCCTCTAATCACATAACTGCAAGAGCATCCATATAACCAAATGCCACTCCCAAGTCAGCAGTCGCACCTGTGATCTGCGTGACTATTCTATTAATTACAGAGCATTATTTACTCTAAATGCAACTGTATTTTATTCTGATGTCATCAGTTACTGCTTTTTGTTCCTTCCGTGCTTTTAGTACAGGATAAATAACTTGTTTGGCAAGTGTTAAATACAGGAAGGTAGAGCTGGGTCATGATATTGTATTCTACTGGTTCATGCTAGAAAAACGTATGCAGCATGTGATATAAGCTTTAGCGCAGCAGGGGTTTAGGCTTTATAGACAAGCCTGAAAACATTATCTTATAAATTCTTTGCACAGAATTCTGTAGTAATCAGGGAGTTTGAGCATCTTATGTATTTTTTAAAATGAAATATCCATATTACTAATTGAAAATAATGAATGTTATGATTGGGAGAAATGTATCACTTACACGTACTTCAAGCCTTCAGCCAAACCATTTCATTAAAGAAGATTCATTTCGGGCTAAATATAAAAGAAGTTGGAATCTCTTTTAGGTAGAATTCTCCATTTTGTGCTTTCTGATAGCAATAAAAACTACATTGCTATTTGCTTGAATATAAACTGTGTTTAAACAGAACATAAATGCACAGTGAAGTTCACTGAGATCACAGCAACTCTATTTAAGAATGTACAATGACAGAAGCAGGGCTTTAAAGCATTATGCCCATGCTCACTGTTTGCTTATATTATTTTACAGAGTCCAAATTTGCAAAGAGTCAAAGGCATAGCATCTGGCCCAGCTCTCATCTGACTTCCCAGTGGATCCAAGGCAAGGGGACATGCCAAAGCTCTTAGAATAGCCCTGGCTAACCCACCTGAAATCCCATAGTGCATGCAACATCAGACCTTTTTAAGAATAAAATGCCTTTTCTGTGTCTGTCCATTGCTGACATCATTACAAGATCTTCTAGCATAAGAATAGTCAGATGCTGAGTGTGCACAGCTACACCCAGAACCAGTCCATCCACCTTGCAAATAAGCGTAGTCTGAGGCCTTCACTAAGTGGCAGCAGAAGCTCAGCTTTTCTTCTTTTCCATATTTCTGAGCTCTCCCAAAACTGGTGATTGATCTTGGGCCTGTGTTCAATTAGTTTGGATTATAGGAGATAATTTCATCTGCCAAGTATTGACTTGTGCAATATAGGCATGTACATTCAAACTAGTTGGCTGGATGCCCTTTACAGTCAATGGAAATAAGTAAGCTTAATTCATCTTGCACTAAATTAGGACACCTAAGTCACTGCCACCAAATCATCAAGCAGCTCAGAGGACAGTGAGGTAAAGAATATATTTAAATTTCTAATAAGCTTTGCTATTTACCTGTTCTCTACATAAATTTCTATGTCTTTTCCCTTGTAACATTATTATTTGTTCACTGATAACATTACCCCCTTTTGTCTTTATTCTCTGTCCATTAGAGGAATCTTTCAATAACAATGAGATTCTTTGGATGATATTAGTAAAGAATGAACACTCCCAATGTCCACTCTCAATTTTATTAAATGATCTATGCCTTTTTATAGATCCTATTCATCATATATCCTTTGTGTAATGGTGAGCAACAGGTTCCATTTATTTCTCATGCAATACAGCTTTCATTTGTATTTAATTCATGAAAACTTTCCTTGTCTATAGCAAACATGATACATCCATATAATACATTTCAGGGGTCTATTGTTTCTACATAGAGAATCAGGATAAAGGACTGGAAAAGATTGTTACACTTGGAGAACTTACTGTACTCATTTAGGTGGTTCTTTGAGAGTCTCTTTGCCTCCATAGACTGGGCTAACTCTTGGAGAGACCTGCTTCTTCTGACAGCTAAGTACATTTGATTGCCTATAAAATTGAGATAATTGTACTTCCTTCTTTAGATGAGGACAATGTTTTACTCAATATTAAATAATTTGAAATGTGTTCTATCAATAAAAAAAAAACCCAAACAAACCTAAAAATCTAATTTTCTGGTTCCAAGGAGCGGGTGAAATTGTATTTCAAAAAGGCAATAATATTGCAAATCTCAAAACATTTGAAAGGTCTGTGAAGAAGGTACAAATGCAAGTCAAATTCTGACATGCTATATTTGTCCCTGGAAAAATAGATCTGAATTGCCAAGATTAACTGATGTAGATTAATTCTCTAATGATGAAAGTGTCCAAGATTGCCAGGAAGAACTCCAAACACGTGCTGCTGAGCATTAACTCACTACAAAAACAGGTGAACATATAGCACAATTCTGTCAGACTGCAACCTTAAGGGACATAATGCCTGAAGCCAGTTTATTCAACTCATTCATTGATGGCTCTCTGTTTCAAAATGTGCTAATCAAGACCAGATGCAGTCAGTACCATGCAGTGGCAGAACCGTTCCATTCAACTAAAACAGCCTTTTGGACCTTTTCTGCATTTATACGTTATGCAACACAGTCATCTTGTTCTTCTGTACTGAAAACCTCTACACTCCTCCTTTCTTTCTTTATCTACTGGAGTAACGTGTGATGAGCCATATAATTCTGCAAAATATCATAGACGTTAGTAGTTGAAATTAAAGCAAATACTAATATTTAAAATGCAATCTACAAAATATAAATTTTAATTAGTACATTTGACATTAAAAATCAATACTTAAGTAGTGAAAGATTCTTCTGTTTAGGCTGCACTCCACATGGATGATAATTTCTAAATTAAGAGAGAGATGCAAATTTAATCAATAGATTTAAAACTTTACATCACTTGAGGCACTTGAATTGCTTCTAATCAGCCTAGTAAAGTGAAAGCATCATTTACTTGTTGTTTTTTCCCCCTCTTTGGAAGACAAACCTACCTTCAGGCTGGATTTTGCTCAGAATAAGCTATATTATGTGCAACTTTTGCTCTTCTTTATTATTCTTAGCAATTAAAAGTGTATTTAAAATGTCAAGAAAACAAAGAGTTTAAAATCCCAGAGGCCATTTCATCATTTAAGAAACTTCAACAGAATCAAATTTTTAACTTGGATTTTAAAAAATAAAATCAGTAAAATGTAATTTTTGCACTGTAATACATTAACAAAACAGAGGTATTATGTTGCTGATGTGAAATCAGCCTTTATGTAGTTTACTTTTCTTACTTTCCAGAACTGTTAAAAAAAAATGTTCATTTTGTGAAACAGGCTGTATAAAATTCTTATGCTTTGGTAATTGATACCATGAACCACAAATCATCGAAAGTCAAAATTCCTTCTTTTTTTCAGCCCATTTTTAATATTACAGTCTACATGTCAACAATGCTGTCACAGGCATCTGTCAAAATATCTGCAAGGTACCTTGAAATATAGTTCATACTAAAGTTTATCTTTGAAATAAATTTAATTTTTCCAGAATATTCAACAGCTTGTTGAATTTACTTCTGCACAAAGGGCAAGAAATGCTGAAGACCTAGTTTTAGCTTTTTACATGAAAAGTCACACTGACATTGATAGAACTACTCACGTACCTGATGACTGTTTACACCTGGAATTAGTATTGGTTTTTCCATGGTATTTTCTAGGATTATATCTGCATGGTAATTATTACACATGCAGTTGAAATTGTCTTAAAAGCATTTCAGATCAATATATCCTCAATATCTTCAGGTTAAATCTTTTGATAGCATACATGAGGCCTGTATTTCCTTTAAAATGGACAGATGCTTCTTATAATGGAGAGGAATATGACTGTTTTATTCTTTTTTCTTAAAGCTGTCTGTGGATAGCACTGCGTGGAACACACCATACTTTCAAATGGAGCAAGGTAACTTCTTTATAAAATTTGGTATGCTGCTACCTAGCTATTTGGCATGCAAAGGTATTGCAATTCTATAAAGAAATTGGCTGACAACATACTTAAATTGTTATTCATCCAGTTTTCCCGTAAACTACCAGATTACATAAATAATTATAACCTGCAGCTACTAGTAGTGTGTCTTCAGTAAAAAGTGTGCTTCTGAGTCATAAGCAACAGGATATTTAGAGATTTGCATGATCTGAACTGGGTCAGCAATCTTTTCTTTCCACAAATTTCAAGGACAAAAATAATGTGACACACACTTTAAAAAAAAAACCCTGGGCATCACAACTGAATTGCTGTTGTATTCTATGATACGGATGAGTCACCCCAGTTGGAGTTTCCAGGGCAAAATATTTTTGGACACAGGAGGGAAGCAGAGATGATATTTTAACTCTGAATTTTACACAGACTGTGCACTGCAGTTGCATGGTTTCAGCATTGTGAGCACTGTGGCTTCCTAGAAGATTTGAGCTAAAAAAAAGCCACAGATTTCTGACACTGAAATCTTCAAGAAGCAAACAGTATTAGTTACTTTGCGGTGCTGTGAGGACATGCGGAAACATACTCAGTATTACCAGTGTCTCAGTGTAAAGTAAACTGTGAGTATAAACTCACAGGTTGGTGTGAAGGTAATGTCCTTTCTGTACGTGCAAACCCAGTTAGGATTCTGACTGAAAAATTGAGTTCTGTCGTATTTTCCTATTCAATACAGCATGATAAGGACAGTTAGGGTTTAGGGTGTCAAACACTGGATTTTTCATGAAATATTCTACCTAGTTGAGTGCCTACAAGTCCCACTAGGCTATGGAAGTCTTGTCTGAACAGCTCATAGGTATACTGGAATCTGGCAAATTTATTCCCTCAAACCCAGGTCTCCTGGCTGTCAGATTCATACAAACATATTTCAGCTTTACTGTACAAGAAATTGCATCCCCAAACCCTCATTTAATGAACATTGCTACCATTACTAGAGATCTAGCAAGCAGCTTTTGAAGGAAAGACTGGAGCTGCAACTAGAAAGTGTGCAGCAACTATTTTCATATGCAGCGAACTGTCAGACCTTTTCTTCCTGTGCTACCAAATGGGAACAACTTCCTGTACCATGTTTTAACATCCTTTGACAAGGGTGACAAAACTGCCTAAGTGCTGGTGCGAAACCCTCCCCCTTCCCTTCTCCTCTGTTTGCAGCCATTAATTAGAGTGCATGCACATACAGATCTTGTCATCCAGGAGGATGACAGGAGGAGAAAATCCAAATAAAACTGAAAAAGAAAGCACAGAAAGACCTGAGCTTTCAATATGATTCAATTACTTTCTTTCAAGATATTACTTTTCACCTATGACCATCAACTGTTCTTGGAAACCCTAAGTCACAGCCCAGCTCTCGCAATGTAGAGTGACTTGTGGCATGTTTAGGTTTTTCCATACTGTCCAGAATGCTGCAGCGATTTCTTTTAACATAATGGCTTTTAATTGTTTTTAAGGTCTGAAACGGTCATCTGGCTTACATATGTTTTCTTTCGTTATCCTTTTGACTAAAGTGCTTCCCTGTGAAACATTCATGTGCTCTTTTTTGCCTAAAGTTCACAGGCATTCTGTAAGAACTAGAAAATTTCCAAATTGTCATGTAATTCAAAAGGATCATCATTCTTTCCAGAAAGTTGATGTATTCATACTGATTTTATTTTCTTATAATTTCTAACTTGTATGCAATAGTTAAAATTAGGCAGCATCCAATATCTAATTTCTTAATAGAAAGATCATTCAATACTATCTCTAAAATCTTAACAGCTCTGTTCAGGAATCTATATATTGTCCAGAACTGGCAACCTATGTGCTTTTCACTGTTTTTGTAGAGACTAGAATGTCAATTATTTATTTATTTTACTAGCTAATGTATGAGCAATCAGTTATCCTCTGACCTCAGATCCCCCAGGCACTTCCCATCTGTCAGACATTTCTGTAACTACACATGTTCTTTCCCTACATCAGTCTAATGCACTAGACTTGTGCACATCCCTTACAACCAGAAAGCCAAAATAAAAACAAGAAAGGTGCCACATCCAAAAAACTCACCTTTGTTTTCCCTGTTCTTCTCCAGACTCCAGGGAGTCATTGTTTTGACTGTCCATTTGAGCTTCATAATATTATATATATTTGTGAGACCATCATAAGTTCTTTCCTCAGTGTGGGTGAAAGCTTGAACTCTTTTCGCTAAGGCAAAAACATCTTTACAGTGAGGCAGGACCCCAAGGTACCTCCTGTGACTCTCTGTGGCAGATACATCACAAACATGAGCCCTAAGAGTTGTTTATTTTCCTCTCCCTAATTCTTTGAGTAGGTAATTTTAATGAAATACAGAGTAATTGGGCCTGTTTAAAAGGCTAAATGGGGAGCTTCCTGGAAATGTTTTCCTTGTCTATTTACACAGGATCATCTAATGTATAAATATAGTCCCTGGATTGTTAGCTCACATTGTAGTGAATTTAATACAGTAGTTCAGAGTCACAGTTGACAGAAATGTTTTGCAGCTATAGGGCCATTAAAGTCGATGAAGCTAAGTCAATTTACACCAGTTAAGGGTATGACAGTGTACAGAAGATTTTGTTCGCTGGCATAATCATCTTGGTTTTTACAGCTTCATGGGGTGAGGGAGCTTTTAATATGATAGTGGGCCTTCCCATAAGAAGGATGTCTTCTCAGACACAGAGGAAATCTATGGAAGAAAGGAGAGGAACTTATTAAAAAGTCCGATTATAATAACAGTAGTGTTGAAAACATCTGCATTGTAATAACATATTGGTGGATGCCTCCATTTTCTAGATATGTGGGTGGGTGATTTGGACTGCCTCAGCTGTTAGAGATGCACAGTGATAGCCTTGATATGCTTTGTATTTCTATTTTGCCACAACTCATAACCGTTAAAATAATTGTGCATCTCATTCAAGCACATATACTTTTTAAAAAGTTCTCTCCCACATGTTGCAAAGAAATAGCACACCACCCTGGGAAGAAACCACAATCATAGCTACCTGAGGGCAGGCTAAGAAAAGAGAGGAAATTTGGGTCTCACGTAAAAGTGAGCTTTGACTCACCCAAACCAAGAAAAACCACTAGGAATTATGTCTTTATCTGTATTTTTTTGGTTAGTTGTTTTTCCCGCAAATCACTTGCCTTTTATTTTTGTGATTCATTGGTGAGGAGCAAACAGTGTCCAAGGCACGGGCCTGAAAGGAGAAGTGACATTTTTCTTTTGCCTTTTTCCAATTATTCTAAACAGTTTAATGTTTTCTTTATTATTATTATTTGTTTTTCCACTACTGAACTCCCTCCTCTAATCCCCATCTACGCAGAATATATGCCTTAATAGCAAGGGTCTGACACTCAACAGACACTTCTTAAATATATACAGTTTACATATACAGCCTCTTTTTCTGATTTATTTCCTCATGATGCTCACTTCACCTAGTCCGGTTGTTGTGACTTATACCTATTACATAGACTCCAGGTGAGTTTTCACAGTAGACTCTGACAGACTTCCCCCCGCCTTCTTTTTAATATAAAAATATTGAAATAATACAACAAGTGAAAAATAAAAGTTGACTGCTTATTAACAACCTTTATCCCATTACCAAAACAAACCTTTATTTTATACATTAAAGGCTTTCTGATACTTTAAAAATTAGAAAAGAACGTTTTGGGAAGTTAAGGCTGCTTCAGTTTGTTATATATCATAAAATAAAAGGTCTAGAAACTATTTATATGTGGTTGTAAACCTATTTGCTCAAGCTGTGCTGGGAAAGGTGGTGGCATAGATTTGGTGTAAATGATAGCAGTAACTACTCGTTCCTTCAGAATAACTTTCATATCTTTTCTGAATTTTATGGGAGCCTAATAAGACTTCATGGAGGCATTTACATTTTCCTGTTGGGACAATAGAAAGTATTTATAAAGTTGCACAAGAAGGGAAGGAAAGCAAAAACTTACTTGCAGCACTGCTTAAAAAAGACAATCCTCTAAGATTTGTTCATTTTCCTTAGAAGACTCAAATTATTTTTTTTTTTAAAAACGGTTACAAATAGATTTTGAAAGTGTTGGGGTTTTGACTTAAAAAAAAAATCATCACACATAGTAGCCTTATCTGATGCAAGAAAGAGATCTAAACCAAATCAGAGGGAGTACTGTAATGAGAGGAAAATACCAGAAAAGAAGTTCTGATGTGGTTATATTGTGAAAAATAATGGATCTTCTTGCAGAGAGAATATTCCACTTAATACATACTTTTTAAGTTTACCAGTGGGAAAGTTATGTAATGCTACAAGGCACATGCACCAGTTCAGTATGCATTTTTCAACATGCCGTTTAAAGCACAGATTGGTACATACCTATTCAGTTTTTACTCATTGCTCCAGGATGCAACTACATTTTCCATGATATACTTGGGTAATAAAACAGTTGGTGATAATTATCTTAATGATTTCAGCATGAAGATTAGTAACCCTTGTAATTTTTATCCTTACTAGTATAAATTAGTTTACAAGGGCTCAAAGTACCTGTTAAGCTGCCAGAGCAGTATACACATTTTCAGTAGTCAAATTAACCTCTGACTTTAGAACAGGAATACTTTTGTATAAAAAGTGAAGCCTCTCTACTTCTTGAATAGGAGGCACTAGTAATTGAAATACTAGTTGGGAACAGACTGGAGATTTAATGCCCTTGTTCCAGAAACACAAAAAGACATGGCGGGGAGGGGAAGCTGCACTTCAAAATAGAAATTGAGATACAAATCATCTGGAAAAAAAAAAATCAATTTCCTCTGTTTCTAAAGAATGTTAATACTTTGGAATTATCATAATTACTGTAATATTACATTATGTGTAATTTATATATACGATATATGAACACAATAATACTATGTATATATTATGTAATGATTTATTAATCTGAGTTAATGAAGACCCTCAATTTAACACAGTTCAAAGGCACTTACTTAACTTGAAATGCATGTTGCAGCCCCTCTTTATTCTGTAAGTCAGTTAAATAAATTCTGCTCCAGTGCAGGGTTAAGTAACCCTGTAACCTGAACACAAAAACATTCTGCAGGAACACCAAGAGTCACTTGCAAAGTCCTAATCTGTTTATAAAAAATTCCATTAAGGAATTACTCTTGCATGTATAAGCATTGAAACACAGTATATAAACATTTGCACAGATGAAGATTGCAAGGCAGTCAAACACTACTTTAAAAAGACTGGTAGATACATACTTTTCCATTAGTTCAATTTTTTGTTTAACTTGTGTACTTTCCAATTAGTCAACAATTAGTCCAGGTCTCTATCTAGAAACCCCTTTAAATATAAGAAGACATTTCCAATCTATGATTTTCCAGCACAAACCAAGAACCAGGGTGTAGACTCTCTAACAAGAAGTCTCTGAGTGGAAAGAAAAGTTTGAGCTAACGTTTAGATTTTCATCCACAATCACATGTAAAACTGATAGTAGCTTATCTGTCTTATAAGTTTACTTAGCCTGTCCTTGCATCCAAGCAACACACTTGATTTGTCAGTTACCAAGGAACAGCCTGAAAGACATTCTTTTATTCTGTCAAAACTAATTTTCCTTGTAATATCTCAAAGATGAGATTATCAGTGTATGAGTATAATTGTTATTGTTTTCAGTCCTATCAACATTCATTGACTACTAAAGGTCCAAGAGTAACCACACAAACTTGTCTACAAAATACTTTTCAGCAACTTTGCCTTTGTTCTTTTTCATTTTCTGCTTTCCTTAGTTTTTACTATTTTTCATTTGTCTGTAATGTATCTCTTATTCACTATTCATGACACAAAAACAAAATAGGGGAAACTTCTTATTTCTTCCTATATTCTCAGTTTCTGTGTGCAGTTTTTGACAACCATCTGCTTAGATTAGACTTCACCTCCTTCTCCCATTCCTCCCTGTCACAATAAAATATTGACAGAAACAATTTCTTCCAGGAAAATAGGAAGTTAATAGATAAGTGAAAACTCTACTTGGTTTTTCATTAAAGTCCTGATGTACTCTCACAACCTGTGTTGTATTTATTTATATGATCATCTGAAGTTGCAAAAAATCAAAAGGTAAAGCTCCAGCCCAAACAGAGGATTTCACAATGGCATACAGACTATATATAATATTCACAAATTACTGTAGAGCTTTTGCAAATAGCAAGTAGTATGTCAGATGAAAATCTCTAGGTGCAATAAACATAGTGTAAGAGGAGGCTCTTTAGCGGCAATTAATGCAGACAAATGACAAATTGCCCACACCCAGGTTTACATAAATGAGAAAAAATTCAAAGGCAGCCAGGCCTTACATAGCTTCAGTATTTCTAAAATGGTGGTGTTATTTTTTGCCTGTTAGGGCTGCAGGCAGATGATCAGGCCAGTGACTATCCCTGGCCTGAGGTTTAATGAACGGCACAGACATGGAAAACTGCAGGACGTGACATGAGAAATCACTGCACAGGAGAGATGGCAGAGTGAGAAGCAAAACACCTATAGGGACAGCACTGTAGGGGGTGAGGGATTTTGCAGGTGGTTAAGGGGGAGGTAGAGCAGAAACAGCCAGACTTCACAGGCACTTTGAGGGGACCACTGGGATTTTCTGGGGAGTCAAGTTTTGCAAAGCCAATAGCACTGAGGTACCTGCATCAGCAATAACAAATATTGCCGAGATTACCTAGGTAACTATCAGAAACACCAAATTTGAGTATGGATGTAGCAAGCTAGAGCCAGTGGGGAAAAGAGATACCATAGTATCTAAATCCCATGGCAGGTGCAATGTATGGCCACTGACTGCCGTAGGCAAAGCCGGGTGACACCCCAGCCCGTCGTTCGCCACAGACCACAGCAGGCACAGCTGCCCCATGGTGGGGATAACTGGGGCGGGTGCAGCTTCCCTGGCCCTGGGGTCCCCTGCCAGCAGCTGTCCCAGGCCAGACAGCATCAGCAGCTACCCACTGCTGATAACCTTCTCCCTTCTCCCTCAGCATTCAAGGAATAATACCCAGAAGAATAAACACATAGCTGGAGAGACCTTGTTTTGTACAAGTATTCTCTTGTGCAACTGGTTTGAAATTCTCAGGGATCTGATTTTTCTCTCTTTGTTTTGCTGGGTGGCTTTCGCAGTTGCATGCCATGATCCAACTTTTGACATTCTAATGGTTTTGGCTGGAAAGATCCTCAACATTTCTGTAGTAGGTAAACCAATCCTTATTTGATATTCTTTACTCCAGGATCACATATCTTCCCACAGCTATAACACCACTGTTATCGTCGTCACACACTGTTGACTATTATCTTGGCCATGACCCCAGGTCCCTCTCCGAGTGGTATGTTTCCAGGACATCATCTCACGCCTTGCAAGTGTGCCCTACATTCTTTGTCCTCAACCTTGCAATCTTGCATTTTGCCATTTTAAAAAATGAGCATTTTTTTCCAAAAGAAACACCTTAGAAAGCAAATTAGACCAGTCCATATATATGAACTATCTTCATAATTATTTACTGTTCAATCAGCTGTAGTGTCGTTTGTACATTTTCTCAGTAATAAGTCCATATATTTTCTTCTAGATTTTTTGCTGGTCTATCTAATAGCACTGGAACAAGTCAGTAAGGATTCTCATCAGAAACCTCCACAGCGGATGGTGATATAATATTAGATAAAGTACTTTTGCCACCTACTATTTTAGCAGTGTGACTGAGTACCTTAGTCTTGTAAGGTTGCTTCTATTAACCCTGTCTCCAACTTCTAAGAGGTACTGAATTTAAGAGAAAACATGCAGGTATAAGAATCTATCTAATAATTGGGATATTTAAATGGCTAATAGAAAACCTAAGAGACTTTGCAAATTATTTTTATACTTGGATGTTGATGTTAATCAGAGGACCTTAGTGAAAAAAATTGATTAAATTGATTAGCAAGAATGAGATGGGGATGATGCTAACGGAGTTAACATATAAGGAACATAGTGTCATACTGGTTTCAGAAAATCAGAGATAGAATTAAATTGTCGTCTCTTTTACCTTTCTTCCTGAGAAAGAGGAGAAGAGGCTGCAGAGGAATAAAGGAAGTATCAAGAAAGACAGACAAATTGGCTGTAGCTATTTTACAAGATTTGATAAGAAAGCTGGATGAACTCTCAATTTCCCCTTTGTCCTTTGTCTGTCTTGTTTAAGAAGAAACCACTGAATACTAAGCCTAAAGCACTGAAATGGCCAAATTTGTAATTAATGGCTATTGGTGGCATAAAATAAATAGATACTTCAGTTTTACTGGTCATTCCAGGGTATAAATGTAACGAAATATGGGTGCTACTAATCGACTAACTAAAATCTTAATTCCTGGAGTTTTGTGTAGTGCTGTTGAATATGGTTTTTAACTGGATGGCAGTTACTTTAAAAACTTTTCAGTTAGGCTGTACCAATAAGTTCACAATATAAATAGATGTTAAGGCCAAACATTATTATTTGATCACATCCTCAAATATTAATATACAGGAAAACTGTTCTATTTTTACTCTAGGGAAATAAAACATTGGTATAGTGTTTATGGAAACAACAAAGCTTTAGAATTTTCCCATGCAACTTAAGTAATGCATCTTCAGGAAAGTGTTGTACAATTCTTGTGGTCTCTTCCAAAGATTAAGTCACAAGCTCTGAAACAGTAGTGTTCAAGAGCATAGATAAAAGTATATAATAAAATGCTTAATCACTGTTTTGAGTGCAAACCTGAAGGCAACTTTTATTGTGGAAATCCTCTTGCCTTTCCATTAAATTTTCCCTCTTCTGAGCAGATGGGGGAAGGGACGAGTAATGATTATTACTGATTTAATTAAGCTACTAAGACTACTAGTCCAGTCTGTCGGGAAATGACAACTTTGAGATTGCAAATTGGATGTAATCATCTCACCTCATTACTATTTTTGTCATGAAAATAAATTAATTTTGTATATTTTCTGTTCTCATTACTACACTTGTCATAAGAGGGAACTATCAAAATTTTAATAATACCTGATGTACTTTGGTAATTATGGTACTATGCTCCACAACTTTGACATTTTCAACCCTACACTTGATTTGCTGTCTATTCCACTCCTCCCTGTCAGGTTAATAAAGGCTGCAAATATGGAATCAGCTAGGTAATTTTCTACAAAATGCAATGGCCCCATTTTATCCTTTCCCAGTTTTTAAGGTGGGGTGGGGAGGGGAAGCAAACAGAAAATTAAGCTGAACTGCACTTTAAGGTATCAGAATTTTTCTCGTGCACTGAAGTAAATTATATAATAAATGTGAAACAATATCTCTGGATATCAAGTTTACATTCAAATCCAAAGATTAAGCTCTTTTCTGGAAGTAGGCATGTCCTGCTAATGAAATCTAACCACAATTGCATGGGTTACAATCAAACAAAGGTTTTTTGTGTGTTTACATGCAGAAACATTGTTTCAGTTGATTAACGAGAACATCTTGGATAGCTAAGTTTCCATCAAAAGCAAAACAGAAAATCAGAAACTTCAAAACAGAAAGTTATATGCTACTCTTACATTATGCTCCAGTCTCCTGTTCCTGGGCAAAGTAACTAAAAAGTGGGAACGTCAATTTTTAAAAAAGCAGCCTGAATGTCTTGGAGTACAGCCCAAACTAAAGACCTTCAGCAACTTCGGTGCACTTAGAAGAAAAACCCTGTGTCCATGGACAAGAGAAACCTACCTTCCTTACTCCCAGCCCAACATGTCTGCTGTACCTGTGTATTGCTGCTGTGGTGTGGCTGGTATGTCTGCTCTCTCGCCAGCTGCCTGTATTTTTCCTTTTCTTCCCCATCCTTGTAGGTGGAAGCCAGTTGCTGCCAGTGTGAGGGTGACAACAGGGTCATGCCTGTGTGTCCTGCAGAGCAGTCTCTAGCAAACTGCTAATGCTCACAATTATCTGGCAGGAGCACAGGAACCGGTGACATGCAACTCACATCCCTTTCTCCAAAACCACCTAGAGACCCATGGTAGGTATCTCTTCCTCCTTTCCAAAGGCTTTTGCTCCATGGGTCACATTATTCACCCTCTTCTTTATGGACCTGTGGCAGAGAAAATGACATGAGACAGAGTGGTTTAGCTGTCAGCAGTGTTCCAATACAATGCTGTTATATACTACTCATTTTCAGATGAGGCAATCGTTAAACCTTCTTGAAATCAGAAGACCTCTTAGCTTGTGGGTGAAGGAAAAAACAACTAACAGAACTGAGAAAGGACCAAAATTATGTTAGATAGAAGAAATTCTTCAAAAAGATATTCACCTTTTCCTCCAACAATGGCCAAATCTGCCACTTACTAAAGTGATGCAGTTATACTTTGAATGGTAAAGTTTTCCAAAAATATCTTTCATCATCCATACCTTTTTAGAACTGTGTTTCTCCTGGGTGAATGCATAGCTACACTGATTCATACATTTGTACTTCTATGCTCTATTTTTGTAATTCATAGGTAAATCTGAAGTCAAAATTACTTACAGCCCCTGATAGTACCTCTGTGACTGCCCTCCTTCTTCCAGGGCTCTGGGTTTAGTAAGAACATGAAGCTTATGCTGAAAATCTTCCACTGGCATCCAGTCATGTTCTTATACCAGCTGAAAGCCTTAGTTCAAGTTTTCAAAGCAGTTAAGGGATCAAGCTCCAGCTACATCAAAGAATGCATTTTGATCTATAAATCACAGAAACAGAGATATTTTTCAGGGAACACAGAGAGTGAAGATCACAAAAGCGAGAACAAAGCATGCAAGAGCCAGTGAGAATGCATTTTCTCTCTAAAGAGATGCAGCTCTGAAGGGATCCTCTGTCTTTCAGAGGACACCAGATAGAGCAGTTCTTATTGCCTTTCAGAAGCATCATATGGCCCCATTTTAAGTGACAGAATACATTTTTGATCTCTAGCTCAATAATCCTCCCAGAAGACCTCACTCCCTAACTGCATTCAAACTAAAAATTAAAATCTCTAGTCCTCATAAGGTTTTGGACTCAAAAAGGCAAAAGCATCAAAGCCTCCATAAATTTTATAAGTTATTATATGTTATGAGTGTATATGAAGCCAGGTGCTACTTCTCTACCACCATTTTCTTGATCAACACCAATGAGAAGCTTCTTCCTAGAGCCTCATAACAAAATGGGCAGTCTAGGAGATCAAAAATAAGAAGTCACTTGGTAAAAATAACACTAGGGAGCAGAAGAATTGAACAGTACTCATTAACTGTAGAAAGACCAGGATGCCAAGATGCTATTTCTAAAATCTACTTGACACGTAAACAAAAGTATTATTATAGAATTTGACACCACGTTGAAAGCAACTTTCTTACGTGGCCCATATGAGGTTGCCTAAGCAGTAGTGCATATCTCGCCATAGCACCGGGATTTCAAATTACATGACAGTTTGACGCTCATATATTCTTTCTTCTTTAAGAATTAAATCTCTCCCATATCCCAAAATTAATGTAGATGTCCCATCAGTCTAGAGTTTTCTAGCACATATTCTCTAATTATAAAATTTACAGCTTTGAGCAAATGTCTATAGTGAAAAAAGAAATTCTTGTGGAGAAGATAAGGGTTATAGAAACAGCATCAGATAAAAACGATGAACATGATTACTTGCAACCACTGAAACAATTTCTATGGAAAGGACTTCAAGTGGCTAGAAAACCTGATAGTAGAAATAAAAAATATGGCAAATTATTTTTAGTAGATATATTAATCATTTAGAGCTTTTAAATCTAATGAAACAGGTCTGTAGAGAAAAAAACTGGTTCCACTGAAATTTAAAGCAATATAGCCACTGAAAGTCAGTGGGTGTCTAACATTGTTCTGCTGTGTTGGGCTTATTATTTTGTCTAGACAAAAGGCAAGATCATATCTGTAAGTCACATAACAGTTTTGTATCTGTTAGGGAACAATAGTAGTAAGCAGAAAGATTAGAGATAGATTGCAGCAAAGATTTGGTTTCTTCTGAGGGCATGTGAACTATGCAAGAAAGATACGCATCTATCACCTTGCAGAAGAGACTTCCTGTGACTCCATTAACAGAAATAATTCTCATGAGTTATATTTTAGCTGGCTTTAATGAACAACAGTTTATTTTCAAGCAGTTGGGAAATTCAGAATTTGCAGGCTGGACTGTGTTGCTTTTTTAAGCATTCTAAACAATCAGAAATTCATTAGCAACTTCCTTTTTCTCTGGTATCCAAAAGCTCTGAGGCAGATATTAAATACTGCCATTTTCAAGCATTCAAAACAAATTCACAATGTGTTCCATATTTACTACTTCACTAAAGTTTGATGGTCACTGGAAAGCACATGTTAGGACTTTCCTGGAAATGTAAACAGCTGTGTTAGCTATGAATAAGTAGAGCTCTTCTAATACAAAAATCATTATGAAGGAACGAATAAAAAAAAACTTTCAAAGAACTTAATAAACATTAACTTGTTCTAAGTAATGTATTTTTACAGAGGTGATCTGAATGCTAATTCTTTCCAGAAGATCTAAGGAAGCCTCAAGGTATATTTCCAGACAATATATACCAGAAGAAAAATAACAGTTACATAAATATGTGCAGATTATTAGTGGTTGCCAAAGAGATTCATTTGGTATTTTTATGATCCAACTGTTTTCCATTTAGCCAGCAGATACTGATATTTTTGTTCTGTGGAGAAAACCATAACAGACCAAATAAAATATTTTATACAGTAAAGCTGTTCTGCCCTTAAGGTACAGAGTTTTTCCATATTGTTTCCATTTGAAAGTTTATTCAGATTATGAACCCCCTGCTGACACTGATACCCCTACTCTCTCTCTTTCCCAATTCTTAAGTCCAATAGTTGGGTCAGCACTTGTAC
The DNA here is from genome assembly GCA_031468815.1 of Morus bassanus. NCBI lineage: Eukaryota > Metazoa > Chordata > Aves > Suliformes > Sulidae > Morus > Morus bassanus. Next base: position 11,286,788 of record CM062570.1, read on the forward strand.
TTTTACTTTGATTATGTAAAATCCCTGTGGAAAGATACAGTACATTCTAAAACATCTTTATTTTACGGTCTGCTGTGAGCTTGCACATTTGAATGCTTAATTTACAGACATGCTCAGGGAAGTGTTGATGCAAAGAAACCAGCTATTCATACATAACCCAGATCAAAGCTGTTCTTCTCAGTAACGTGTGCTCTATAGCATCAGCTAAATAATTTAGAAAAAAGTCTTCCCCCAAACATCTGCAAGTAATTTAAATTAAATTTTAAAAGTCATGGCTGACTTTTGCATTACTTTGCCTTTCTGCCTCTTCTGTAGTCTGATTTTTGTTACCAAATGCCTCCATGCCCTACCCATCGCACTGACTACCTGGACAACGGTGTTGACACACTCAGAGTGCAGCAATCGGAGGCCAGCAAGCACAGCCTCAGATCTGGGCAGATGCAGAGAAGTCCTAGACACATTTTCAACTGACCAGAAGCTACATACAGCACCAAATTCAGGCCTCTGTGCCCTGCCTCTCAGTCGTGCTCCGTAGCATGAGCTTGCCATGCCATTGGCTGTGCTCTCACATCAATCAGCTTTTAGCAAAGGCAAATCAGCTTGCACCTGCCTGCCATATAAAACACAAAGCCTATCCCACAGACACACATCCATAACAGAAAATAAGTGTGGAGACTCGAGTCAGGTACCTTTATGCAGATGTGACTCACCAGCTGAAATGCCTTTTTGGATTTGGGGGTCATCAAGCTTGCAAAGAGGCATTAGCCTCCTCTTTGCAGGAGGAAGAACAAAGGGTGGTGGAGCTCAGTGTGAGCAGCCTCAGCGCAGACCAGCCACAAGGTTACAGACACAGACATCTCATTTCTACGTATGTTATCTGGGCATTAAAATGTTATGCTGTACAGTTCTTGCTCCAGCATGTGAGAAACAACCACCTCTGTGGGCAGTCCTGAACCAGAGCAGAGAACAGATCCAGCTATCAAATAATACACTCACCATTTTTTTTCTTAAAGAGGGGAATATTTTAGCTGGATCCCAGTTCAGTTCACATCACACTATTGCTTTGGGCAAGAACAGTAGCGATGAAATATTTTAATTGCTGCCAAACACTTTTTAACGTTGAAAAACACCCTGACTTATGGTTTTGATCAAGTTAATAGTCATATATTGTTAAAAGATGTGCTCAGCACTTTATGATTGCTCAGCATGCCAGATTAAGAAACTACCAGCAAAACCAAAGATTTTAGTGAGGCTGCTGTTTCACAAGCCAACAGTAATCCCAGTAATGATACTTTGTGGGAGTGAACGACTTACTCTCTGTGAATCAGTACCGTAATTCATTACAGGACACAGTACAGTCCGCTAAGCACGACCAAGGTCTAGGTATGAAATCACAGCAAATGCAGTAGAATTTATGAATAAATTTTGAAATGTCAAGACATTCTTTCACAAGCTCTTCGATGGACTGACAAAATGGTTGAAATTTGCTGTGGTTTTAAATGTTCTAATAACTGCAATATGCCAGGTGGATTTTCACGCTTGCCTTAAAGTAGATTTTGGTTGTATGACTTTCTTCAAAATAAGGAAGAGTAAAATAAAAGCAAAGAGATACAGTTGACATACCAGTGATGGAAGTAGAGTATACCTGAAGCTAATATTGATTTAAGTAGTCCAGTTTCCAGATACTCTATTTCACTGTCCTTTTAAAAACAGAATAAATCCAAATTATCTTGAATATATATATTTAACCCATACTTTTAACTCTATATATCTCAAATTTTGATTGAAGCTGAAAAGGAGAAATGCAAGATACCATAAAAAGTATGAAACCATCTTGCAAGCCCCCTTCCTCATGAACTCCCACTGACTTCAGTGAAATTATTATTGCTATTGATTACTAGAAATTACTATTGCCATCTTCTGGTGCAATTGAAAATTGGAAGTTGTTCTCATTAAAAAATGTGTTGAGATTGCTGATGCTATCTAATGCCGGGAATGGTACTGTTCTTTTTGGAATTGAACATGAAATTTATAATAGGTGCGTTTTTCCTAAAAATAAATAGCTGTGTTTCTCCCCAGAGTTTTTTTGTAAACTTGCTATGTGTAGAACTCAAGATGGGTCTTGGAAAACAGAGAGAAACAGTATTGGCAGATCAAGCTCGCTAAACTTCTGCACTTTTAATAAAATGGTTTTGGGATAATATAATGGTTTGGTGTACTGTGTTTGGCTAAATTTCTAATAATAAAAGTTTCTGTATAATATTATTGAGAAAAATTACCATAAACCTTGTCTAGGCTTTCAAGGATTCGAACCCTGTATGAAAACAAACATAGACTAGCTTGCAGCTTAGATGGGTAATAGTCAAATATTTGGTGCCAAGAGCAAACATGCATGGTTCTCAAGTGAAAAGTAAGAGGGAAATATTCAGGTACATTCAAAATACCCTTGCATAATTTTTACCCTCAGTGTGAAAAACAATAGGCCAACCCACTTAAGAACAATCCACTTGTCAAAATGACTCAAAGATAATAAAACCCACCAATTCAGGAGATAGATCTTTTCATATAAAAGGCTGCTAGAAGTGTTATACATATTCCAGGGCAAAGTATATTGACATCTTTTTAAGCATTTTATAAATATTGCAACACTTCATGGCTGCAGAGTAAAATGAACAAGTTTCAGCCTTGAAGTAGGTCAATGAATATCTAGTTAGTTAGGATCAAGTCACCAGGGAATTTTACATTATTTGGTGGCTTTATATGACTATGTATATGCTTCCACGTAAGTACAACTTTCATGCACCAATAATTTTGTGAAATTTTATGGCCTGCATTATATATCCAAGGTGTTTTCAGGTTTTCAGATCTGCATATCTATAAACTAATTATACAGAAGGGAATGAAATGATCTTGCTTACCTGCTTAGGTTCACTAGACTGATTTCAGAGTTCTCAGAGACTTAATTTCAGGACAAAAAATAAACACAGAACTTGCTCAAGAACCCACTGGGAGCTTTTCCACTGACTGCAGTGGCACTAAGTGCATTATACATACTCATTTGTTAATAGGTGGTGCTACTTAAAGTGAATTCTTAAATTGACTTTAAAATGACTGAATTATAAATTGAATTGATAAATAAATAAATTGAAATGATTTCACAATAAAAGAGGTTTCTATTGGCTCTAATTTTAAATACATAATATCCTCAAAGAAGTGTGGAGGAATAAAAGGAGAAATAAAGAGAAAAATCGCATGGGATGATAAACTGATCCCTTTTTCTCTTTCCAGATCTAATACCAGACTAAAAGATAATACAAAAAAATAGAGTCATTGTTATGCTTACCTAACTACAGTACATAATACCTTAATGTTGCAGATGCTCTACTGACCCAGAACAAAGATGCAATCTTTCTGAATTATAGGCAGGGATTCATCCAAAACAGTTTCTCAGTCAGAGGAAATCATGAGATATGCAAGGAGGTATCCAACTCCAGCTCATTCAAGTGAGACCCACTCAGCACAGGTCCTTCAGTTCTCCTCAGGACACCACCATGAGCTTTGAATGGGAACTGGCTTCCTTTTGTCCCACTGGCAAACCTAAAGAAGTAACCAAAGGGGTTGGCTGAGCCAATCTAAAAGCCTTCCAAGTCCCCAGAGGGCAGCTTTCTAACATTTCTTTCTTTTTTCTTCAGCTGAGAATATTGTATTACCAAAAGAGAGTGGGTCAATCTAGCACATTAGATTGTGTTCCAAAAAACCTGTCTTAGATAGTCCTGACCCCATCATTCTCCTTCCCTTCTCTTTCTCCTTCCTTGACGTATCCCTGACAAGTGCTTCCCTCCCTTACTCCCTCGGCTTGTGCACCCTAAAATGCAGAGGGGCTGACCTGTATGGCTGAAACACATGCCTCAGGGAACTCCAGCCTTTCCTTAAGCAGGAGAGGAAGCAGTAAATTTCTAGAGAAGAAAGCTGAAGTGGGTCTACGCAGAATTATTGGTTGTATGGCAAGAGCCTTGCAACCTGAATTCGATTAACTACGAGACAGATAGATCTTTTACCCTCCATAAATTATGCATTATCAGGCAGCCACTTAACTGATACTCTTGAGTTTTAACCAAACCCCACTAGAACTGAATAATAGAGCAAATTTTTTCTGGCCTTCCTTTCTTGAACACTTTCATTCTGAGACTGCTTCCGAATTTTATCTGCTAGCTGGCTGCATGCACTGTGCTCTTGTTATTAGGTCTAGTCAAACTCATGGTTAACTCTGATTTTGTCTTGCTTATAATTTATAATTGTAATGTAAAGAAAATACAGACAATAGGTTATATTTTTATAAGGCTATTTTAACCTATTATACATTTATTTTTGGTTTCAGGAATTAATTTCATTGCCTGAAGTGACAAAAAAATTAGCAAGTTTTATGTTGCTGATATATTAATATTTATTTTTTCTTTCTTAATTCATGTACATTTGTTATGGCAGATGTGGTACTGGTCCTCTATACCATGGATAGAGCAGTTCTCAAATGTCAACCCTCAATTCTTGGACATCCTTCCTTTTCTAGTTTAAACCTTTAATCAGCCTATCTACCTTCTGCATTGACACACCTGGTCAGAGTTTGGGGAGCATTCATCCACTAGGAAAGAGGGGACATCCAGAGTACTTAAGAATTTTTTAAAAAGGCATTCATTTTTTATTATTATTGAAGCAAATCAATTACTCTAAAGTTCTGCTGGATCAGAGTCAACCATTACTATTGCCTATCATCTGCCAAAGACACATCAAACAAAAATTTAAAACTCTCATGGATGCCAAATATTTTGGCAGCCATCCACCAGTCTCTAAAAAAAAAAACCTACTTAATTTTTCATAGCAGTCAGGGTTTTCTGAAGTTAATCTATTAAATACACAATTACTTTCAAATAACAGTAAGCCAATGACTTGAACCCTTCGAAGCAGCACGACTGAAGTTGAAGAGAGTGTTGCTGGAAGGGGTCTCTGAATATCCCCATCACAGCAAGGGCTCCTGCAGGTGGATCAAGACGACTCTGAGCTGGATGCTGTACAAATTCAGAATGAAAAGGTGGTTCCTGTGCAGACCTTTAGAAAGTATTTAATTTTCTGTATAATGGCCACTTTATTTTCTGTGAAAGACTGAGACAAATTGGCTACCTTCCAATACCATTTCCCCATGATTTTTCAATAGAAATATATGTTTCCCAGATGACATGGTTTGATTGTCTTCTTGATTCCAGCCCTGACGCTGCAGCTCATTTTAGGAGAGTATTGTTACTTCTCTGCTTCTCAGGTTGCCCGTATATAGACAGGAAAAAGAATGTCTGTTTTAAGTACCTTGAGATCTATAGGTGGAAAGTGTTCCTTGTAAGCAGTTATTATTTAGAATAACAATGGAAAAGGTTTAAAAATAATAAAACAAAATTTGAGCAATTCTGAGGAGGATTTTTTGTAACTCTTCACTCCCATGCACAACAAGGTATGAAAGCAGCAATGGGGAGGTTTGTCTGGGCTTTTTGTTCCCACACTTAGTACACTTACTATCTCTTTGTCTCTCCTCACTTTCCACTAGATTTTCTACTTAATTTAAGAGATTTGTTGTTCTTATATTTTATTTATAATTTTTATTTCTTACTTTTTAATGACCTTTCCTTTGCCATTAACCTTTTTGTTGATGTAAAAAAGCATAAAGTTCTGCATAAAATAAGATTAAACAAAAACTGTAAGTACAGTAGAGAAAATTGTCTTTCTTACTAGCACACAGCATGCTCTAACCAAATTTGCCAGAACGCCACTCTTTTGTCAAGGTCTGGTCTAAAAATAATTTTCCTCTGCCTCTCATCTGCACCCTCTTTTACTAGAGAGCATGGGGAGAAACTCAGTTTTCACAGATACACCCCTAAGGTCTGTGAAGAAGTTGCACATTTTCCTCACACCCCTTAGAAACCTCAGCTCTCATGTCTATTCATAAAATCAGTGATTTAAAGGAAGGAGAGGGACTTACCAAGTCTTCAGCCATTTGGAGGTCTAGGTAGAACTTCACCATTTCATTTTACTTCACTGATGCCTTGCATCAAACACGCAAAGACAAGTAAGGTGAGCAGAGGGAGAGCAAAGAAGTTAACCTTGTGCTGTTTTCCTGTTAAGAAAGGGCCTATGTAGCATTTCAATAGCCTTATGAAGGAAGGTCTTTAGGATGCTTAGGGCATGAGACTGAAAAGAGACAGCAGACTGACAGGGGTTTAGTAGAAATTTGCTAGGACACGTACACTGTCCTTTCAACATCTTCCCAAATCTCCTCTGGTGGCCACATGTGGTTGTCTCCTGGCTTTTTTAGTCAGAATATTTGCTTGAGGAGACAACAAATGGAGGACAAAAAAATCATAGTATCATTTGTACTCAAACAAAAGCAGACTTCCATGTGGGAAAAGGGGAAAAATGGAGGCATTTGGGACCTGAAAGACAAGAAATAATTTGCATACATGCTGCTGCATGCAGCTGCATGTTCCTCCTTTCTGTGATGGTGTTGTAGTGGTTTCTCACATTACTGAATATTTTTAGATATCAGCTAACTCTTAAACTGCCCATTTAAAGCCTTTGCTTATTAGTGCTCAAAATTCCTGAAAAATAAGTTTTATGAAGGCATGAAAATATTTTGCTGAATAGGCTGGCTCTAGAGTTTGCAAATTGATTGGAGAATATTTCACCATTCTTATCAATGCAAGTACTATTTTGTACATGACAATAATAAATTAAAACAAATCCTCTGAAGTAACTTACATTACAAAATAAAGAATAGCCAAGTATTATATAAGTATAACCTCTGTGGTCTTTACTTTACAAAGAAGATTCACCACAGTAAATTTAAATGAATATTTGTTTGTAAAACATCTGGAGGAATGTGGATTTTTGCTGTGCATTCAATAGTTGTTTCCATCACTGTAAAAATAAATTTTTTCACAAGATTTGCTGGCTTTATTTTCCTGGAAATCCTACAATCTTTATCAAAAGTAACATTGCTTTCAAACAAATCCTTAGCAAGAGAATGATAACTATTTTCTGTATTATTACATTGTTTAAAAGAAGACACAATGTTTATCAAAGAAAACATGACACATCAGAAGTCAGCTACATTTTCAATAACCCCAGCTGCTGTTTCGCACATAGAAGCCTCGTGAGTTTGGTTAGTTGAAGGGCCGGTGGAGTGTGCAGGTTTTTTTTCTATGAACAAATGTAATATGCATTCATGAGAAGTCTCATACTAAATTTTGTGAAAGGGAGGTTGCTTTCCTTTGTTTTTTGGTGGTACATTTATAGTTGTATTTGGAATGTTATGCAGCTTGGGGTACTGGAAAATTATATTATGTAGAGTAGGCTTATAAACAGACAGGAATCCTTTTTATGAGTAGGCTTTGCACAACAGAAAAAATACGGGGTTTGGTGCAGGGGAAACAAAACAAAAAAAAAAACCACCCAGAAAATTTCCTAGCCATGTTGTCACTGTTGATGCTATCTCCCATAAAGAAATATGTTTTTATTAGGCACCGTTTATTCAGTAAGGTAAAACTTATAAATAAAATACATTGGCAGTTTCACTTTAGAAATAAATATTAACAGCTAATAAGTACCTGGGGCACCATGGGAAGCAGAACTTAAGCAACAATATTCAGGTGAAATCACAGTAAGAAAAAATAAACCTCAAGAGAAGACAATGAACGCACAAAGTTAATATTCACTATAATAATTAACAAACGCATTGCAAAAATGAGAGCGGAAAAGAGCTTGTTTCAATATAAAACAAGCACAGACATTCCAAGACTGACAATATCAAGTGCACCTTCAGTGGCAAGAAGATTTATGTGTGCTTCCTGGCAAATTTCTCATCACTTTCAGTCCAAATTGTTCTCTTGTGGGCCTATTTCCAGAACCATAACCTTATTAAGAGTTTGAGGTATTTTTCATTGAAAAAAAATGATTTCTTAAGACATTACATGATTCCCCAATCAAAGAAATTCTCTGTTTATGGCTGTGCTGCTATGCTTTTCCACCCCAGCTTCAGAAATAGGGACAATCTCTTTGCTGGCTGGGGAGGAAAATAAAAAAAACACGCTAGAAATCAAGAAAAATTCTAAACTTTTTGTACCTGTAACAGTTTCCTCATCCTCTATTTTTTATTGTCTTTCAATACTCACTGAACCTTCACAGATTTGGATTCTCCTTGGCCGGTTGCCCAAACAGCCAGTAACACTGTGAGCTCATTGATGTTCTCCACAGAAACTTTTTTACATCTTCTGCAAATAATGCAAACTCTGTTTTACCCTCCTCTCCCTTTCTCTGTCTGAATTCCCCCTTATTCCTTCTGACATTTTTCATTTTGGAATATAGTGGGTGTGCATTTGGGATGCTATCATGTGCATTGCATTAATCAAACTTGGGGATGGGAATGGACTTTTTGGTTGAGATTTATTTTTTCTTATTGACTGTTCAGAAAAGCTGGCTGGTTTGGGAGTGGTTTTTTACCTTGTCCTCACCAAGAATCCAAAAGATCAGCTTGGACAAAAATTTTCTGCTGCAATGGGAGTCCACTGCAGACACCAAGTCTATGGCAAGACCAAGTCCTTGATATGCTAAGACTGAGTCAGAAAGAGAAGTCATAGACTTATAGAATCATTTAGGTTGGAAAAGACCTCTAGGATCATCAAGTCCAACTGTCAACCCAACACCACCATGTCCCCTAAACCACGTCCCGAAGTGCCATGTCTACGCATTTTTTGAACTCCTCCAGGGATGGTGACTCCACCACCTCTCTGGGCAGCCTGTTCCAGTGCCTGGCCAAAGTCTTTCACTTTTCAGTCTTACATGCAAATGAAACAGACTAATAAGGAACAATGTAAGTGAATTATAAAGGTAGGAGAACAGTAGTTGCCCTCTGTCAAGGGATTAATACTGTACAAGTTATCTGCTTGTTGCTAGATGTGGCATTACATAAAGCTCTGGGGGGTTTTTGGTTTGTTGGGGTTTTTTGTTTTATTTTTTGTCCTCATCTTCCCAAAATGATAGCATATTGCAGGTAAAACCACACATATATCTTTTTTTTTTCTTTTTTTTTTTTCCAAAAACCAGTATTTTTTTCCCTTGCATTACTCCTGTAGAACACACACTTCTGCATTGAGTGAACTAGTTTCTGTCCCTTCTTATGCATAATATTCTCTGAGCTGCATGCAAATCTTCATTAACTGTGATTACTATCAGCAAAGGATAAACCCACAACCATCAGATCCCATCCCCTTCTACTTCTATGGTATTTAAAACCTACCACCCTTAAAGCACAATTGGAAGTCTAGTTTAATTAATCCTTTTCAAAAAGAAGCCAGTGGTTTGCTCCAACTTGTTTCATATACTACAAAGTATGAACCCGAGGCCATTCTCTCCTGGTTACCGCAACATGATAGCATGCACTTACACTGGGCCATCTGGCTATCTAATTGTATCTTCTAAGTATGACTCTAAATGAAATGTTTCTGTTTGTGGATAGCACACTTTGAACAATGAATATACCAGACAATCATTCACCAAACTGATACTACATCAAAACTTTATAATAACAAGCAAACTCATGCTGACAAGTGCAGTCTAATAACATTCTGTCATTCATCATAATTAGGAGCTTGTGATAAACTTGATGCTCTTCTCTTTGTATATATATCCCTTTTAAATGTACTCACTTTCTTTTTAAGATTTAGTTTTCTTTAGAGATCATTAGTCATTGTGTTCAGACAAGGAAAATAGGGGACATAAAGAGCAAAGCATGTTAACTCTTCCACACAGTTTGCAAATGCAGTGGATCACACTAAGAGAACATACCAAAGAAAACACATAACAATTAAAGCTACACATTTCCAAAAGAAAAAGGAAGACTTTTAAATCCTTTTACATTAATATTATAAAGGGTTGATGTCATCTTCTTAGTATAGAACCTGAATAATTTGACAAATCATTCAAATAATTTGTAGAAATATTTGTAGACTATAAGAAATATACCACCCCACCAGGAAGCATCAGATGTTTTGATTTACGCTCCCTCATATCAACCCGCGTGGTACACATTTCTCAGAACCACCAGTATTTGTTATCCATGAGTTTAGGGGGTGCTATTAAGCATAACCCAGAAACTGTATCATTGGCAGGTCTTAGGATGGCTTTTAGGAAGTACTGTTAGTCATACATGTTTGTGGTAAGAATAAAGTTGCTGAAAATATTTTGAAGAGATATTCTCAAGCTATCAAATTTAAAAAAAAAAAAAAAGAAATAAAGAAAAAAGAAAGAAAGAAAAGAAAATAAAGTGGGAACAATAGAAAAATGTTATATATACCCAATCTACAAAAGCTGAAGAATCTGGCTTGTGAGGGAGACACAAATCCCTAGTCTGTTGGGATCCAATCTTTGTGGACTCAATTTTCATGCTGGATTAACTCCTGATGATGACTTCAAAAGGACCAGGTTTTCACCTCAAGTGTTCAAAGCGAAACTGAAAAGAAAAAAGCCCACACAAGACTCCCCGACCTGTTTTTGATGTGGAATGTGCTGCGCAGGATGCCTGGGACTCACTGAGCAGCCCTGATCTTCTAATCTACATTGTTCAAGAAAAGGACTTTGAAATGCATTTTGTGGTCTAGAATTATTTTGTGGTGCAGATGATTATGTAACCTGATATAACCTTTTATATAATTTAACATGTAGTCATCAGGTTCTGTACAAGGGAAATACAGCCAAAATGTGGGATAATGTCTTATTTACAGCATCATATAGATTTGCAAAGATATGTTTGATGTGTACGCTATATACTATTCAAGTGTATGCACTTTTAGGGATAACTTAGCTATGTATGTTATACCAATAAATTATATTTTTTATTCTTAAATATCTCATTCTACAGCTTTTGTGTACTTCAAGCTTTCTGTATTTTAATTTTCTTGTCATGTTTAAAGCAATATATCAAGCTGAGATTCATATTTAAGTCCAAACATGGAACAGGTGCATCTTTATGTTTTGACTAGGAAACATCAGGCTCTGTATCAAAAGCTGACTAAAACCTTTTCAAAATACAGTGCTTGTTACAGGGGAGTGAATTACAACAACAACAAAGAATCACATTTCCTATCTTTCAGCAAAGTGGAGGCGGTAATGATTCTTCTAATGGTAAGATGATAATTGTCTTGTAATATTATAATATCTTTGCTTGGAGGTGCTTTTTGCTTTCATCTTTATCACCTTTTCTGAAAGGCTACACAACCTATAAATTAGGTATTATACCAAGTTTGGGTGAGCAGAGTGTGAACGCTGCCTGAACTCAACACTGGGCCAGGCAATAGAAAGTTCATTTCATGTCAGGAGCACCTCATTGAAGATTTCAGCCAGAAATCGAAGGGACACCTAAGGATGAAAGGTGATGATAACCTTGAAGATTAAATGAAGAAATGTTTCAGAACACAACTCCATATTTTCGAATGAAATTACAATTACAATGTTGTTTCCACTTTGGAAAGTGTTTTTGACAAGGCTCCTCATTTGAGGTTAATGTCTGTGTCTAAAGGGCAAGTGTTACGGAATAAGAGAAGAGTTGGTTCAGAAAATTACAAACCAAATGAGGAAAAACAAATAAGTAGTTTTAAATGGGTCCACAAAATGGTGAATAATAATGAATCATAAAAACAAATATCTTTTTCATTTAAAAGCTAATATCACCTTTGTCTTCTAGAAATAAAGCAAATTAATAGGAATAACATAAAGGTACTTAGATCAAGTTCAACAACCAGTAGCTACCAGCAAGATATTTACCACTTTGTAACCAAATGGGACATTCCATAGCTATGTAATTTTGCAGCTCTTTGTGCTAAACTAAACCACATCCCACAGTTGATCCTGTTACTGCTTTACTCTACTCCGTTACCCTAGGGTGAAGCTGAAACATCCCGGAGTATAAATAGGGAAAGAACAGCACTCCTCCGCACGGGGGTACTTCATCTCAAACAGCATGCGATTTGGCGCGGAGTCAAACACACAGAGCTCCAAGCCCAGCTGTGTGTCCCCTCTCACCCAACAGCCTCTGCTGTGGACATCCAGATGCATCTTCACCAAAATAATGGTGTGGATGGAAAATGCATGCCTGTTCAGAACAGACGCAATAAAATAAGTTGTTCTGAGCTGACATTCATCTTGATAATGTTTCTGAAATCTCTCCCAGACCTTTGCACCCAAGTTGTTTGGCATCTGCACTCAACTTAAACACTGATAGCTACAGGTAGAGAAATATGCCTCCCATCCTCCATGACTCTGGTCAACAGCATGCAGATATGTCACTAAAAGCTGCCTTTTAAATGGTTTCTGTTCAGGTGTGACAGAGAGGAAGAGTTTGGGAGCTGGGGGATAGCTGTAGGAAAGGGAAGAGCAGAACACAAGAAATAGGGTTTTGGATATCACCATATTACTGAAGACCTGAACTAAAATATTTGTAAAATTATTGCTACAATAAATCAGTTTTCATGTATTTCTCACTAACTCTTTTCAAGACAGGTTAAATCTTACCAGGCATATGCCCTACAAATGAAGCAATTTTCCTGTCTTAGGATTTACAGGAACATACAATTTATCCATAGGCCCTGACAGAACTAAGTAAACAGACCCATTGCTCCCTTGTGAGGCAGGTTATCCCTCAGTAAATTAATGGCAGCAACACTCGGTTTTTCACTTATCACGTCCGAGTCCATCCACAGACACGCAGAAGCAAATGCAGGGACCCCCAGTGCAAGCCAGCACTCTCATGTTTGGCAGGTGGCTGGGGCTACCCCCCAGGCAATTCCCAGGTACAGCAAGGAGATGACACCAAAAGAGGCAGCCATCCTCATCTGCAAGCTGCTTAGGATGGGCACAGTCATGCCACGCTGCTTGGCATGAGAGGCTGTCTGGCAGATGAAGATAGGGAATGGTAACAGAGATAAATGGCATCCTCCACCTGATAGCGAAACCCAACACTTCCCTGTCTTTCTCAATGCAGGAATAAGTAGGCATGCTATGAAGCTGTGCTTAACAAAGGCAAAATGCAATGTGTTTTCTTTCATCCAATGCATCTGTGCAGAAGTCCACTGCTACGTGGTTTTGTGCGGATTTATATGACCAAGGGGTATAGAGGAAGATGAGATATCTCCATGCAGACAGGTGCACCGGTGGCTATTGTAGGGTTTAGCTCAGGTGTAACTTCTGCCCAGGGACGTCCCTGAACTGCTCTTTGCAGCCACATGGCAGGCAAGAGGGAAGAGACTAGAAAGAAACAGAAAAGGACTGTCCAAGGGAAAAAGATCACTTTTTACGTGCCCTCTTTTTTTTTTCCTTAATTGTTTGAGTCTATCCACTGGTAAACATGAAAATTCAGCTACGTAGGTTTTTCTTCTGACCTGGTATGGGAGATCTTTATGTGTTTCAGTACAAAAGTATGATGCTATACCACTCTCTCTGTTGTCAGGGAGAGATTAAACTGCAACCCAGAAGTACATTTCACACACATTAAAGTTTGAATGTTCTTATATATAATATGTTTCATTAAAATAATTTTAAGTAACCATTTATCCAAGAAAACCTATCATGTCAACTAGCATTCAACCTTCCTGATAAAAATGTACAAATAGGAAACTAAACATATGGCCTAAAAAAATTTTTTAATGGTGGTCCCAAATTCGTTGTAGTTCTGCTTAGTGAATCTTACATGTGGATATAGGACCACTCAGAGTAACAGCATTACATTTCCAGCACATAAGAAATTGAGTCCTAAATTCTTGCTGTGTCTTCTCACTGTGATGCCTCAGTGTACAGTTTGCATGAGAAAGAGCTCATTATGCCCCACATGATCCCAAATGCCCAGCAGAGATAACAGTCTAAATCATTTGTTCTCTTTAAAATAATGTATTCATAGGTAGGAATATGAAAATGTGCCCTTTATGAAGTTTATCTGTATCTATAGCAAACACAACTTAAATTAATTCTTCATCTTCAGGACTGGGAAAGTTTGACTGAGGCATTAGGGATTTTTATTAACCTCCATTAATTCAGTAGTCCTACCACTTTGATAACAAATAAAAATGGATGGCTAAGAAGTTTCTTCTTATTAAAAGGTGTGAGTGAGTGCAATTAAAAATGCCCTACATATCTCAAGATATATTATGTATTACATTATAACTCCACGGTTAGTAAGGAAGCATATGAAGTTTATTAGTATGTTGACTAGTGATCACATACAGTACATCATCTCTGTGGTAGGAGGAACACACAATGACTGTTCTTAATTTCCCTTGCAGTTTTGATTTTATTTTTGGCATTTCTACAAAATCCTGATATATCCCTGTTGTGGTTTAGCCCCGGTCAGCAACGAAGCACCACACAGCCGCTCGCTCACTCCCCCACCCTTGTGGGATGGGGGAGAGAATCGGAAGGGCCAAAGTAAGAAAACTCGAGGGTTGAGATAAGAACAGTTTAATAATTAGAATAAAACAGCAATAATAATAACATAATTAAAAGACAAATAATGAGCTAGAGAGAGATGAAACACTGGAAGAAGAGGGGAAAAAAAAAAAAAACAAACCCAAAACTAAACAACAAGTGCTGCAACCGCTCACCACCCGCCGACCGACGCTGCCGGTCCCCGAGCCGCGATCGCTGCCTCCCCCGGCCAATTCCCCCCAGTTAATATACTGGGCATGACATCACATGATATGGAATACCCTCTGGCCAATTCGAATCAGCTCTCCTGGTTGTATCCCCTCCCGGCTTCTTGTGCACCTGGCAGAGCATGGGAAGCTAGAAAGTCCTTGACTAGAGTAAACACTACCCAGCAACAACTAAAACACCAGGGTGTTATCAACATTATTTACATACCAAGTCTAAAACACAGCACTATACTAGCTACAGTGAAGAAAATCAACTATCCCAGCTAAAACCATGACAATCCCACTGCAATTTAATTTTAATTAGATCAGTAAATAAGATGATGAAAGTATTCCTTTTTTTTTCCATAGTATTCAATGAATTGCCTAAAGATCTACAACCATTACATACTACTACATGAAAAAATATTGAAATCTGTATGTTTTACAAAGCTCTGCCAAACCCTTGTACTTCTGCTCATTTTCCATTCAGACTAATCTAATTTTCCTTTAATCTAACTATTTTAAATGAGGGTCTAACTGCTTAGAATCAATCCTTATCTACCTTGATTTAAAACTAAAATTCTAGTCCAAAATTCTAGCAGTTTTAAGTTCACATGCTGTCAGAACCAATCCATATTTAGCACATGAGAAATAAATTAGTCTAGAATCTGACCATATAAACTTTTAAAAGTAAGAAATAATGCATAAAAGAACTGGAGAGAAAATGCGAGCCCACACTATTTAACATAACACAATTAATTAGGGAGAGAGGAAAAAAAACCCATGAAAATACAACAGATGATGTAAAGAAAACGGATACAGTATGCTACTAATATTATGACATTGAAGAAAGCATGCACACAATGTTATACCATTTAAAAGCTAAGTCAAGATAAGCCTGCTTTATGTGTCATTTAGAATGAATAGACTATATTAATATACAGACCATATTTTAAAATTACCTCTAAGGTAAAATGAATAATGCTTTTGATCCCTGCACAAACCAAACTCCTTTATATGCACAGTAAAACCAGAGTACTGAGTCAGTTAAAAAATAAAGCTCCTTAGCTTAGATAAAAATTCAATGAAGAAAAATCATCTCTTATGATGAAATACTGAAAATGAATTATTTTAGTTGCTTTTGCTCCTTGCTAGAATGCTAATGATAAATGCATAATTTAATTTTGAGAAGATACTTGTTAAATTTCAAAACCTAATGTGAGTTTATCAAACATGAAGACTCCCAAATATTGGGTGCTAAATCTAAAGCTCAACCCCCTCTTCTGAACCACTTTTATGCAGATGTCCAATTTATGATAGCTTCTTACCTCACGCATATATATGTTTGTGCATGTGTTTTAATAGGCCATTGCGGCGGGTATTTCTATGATGAAGTAAGCAACACTATAGCAATCACTAAACAGGAGTTAGCTGGATTTGAATGCAACATTCAGGTAATCTGCATTTTCTGACGACCTGCTGTCATTCTCTATGTGAGCTACCCTAGGTTCACTCATCCCACTACATATTCAAAGGAGGTAGACAGACCAGGGACCCTGGTGTTCGGTGGTGGGCAATGCCTTCCTGGTTGTGAATGTTTGCAAGTCCAAAGTTCTTGGCCAAAGCTAGCAGGGATGCAAAGAGCTATGACAGACATAAATAACCCCATTACCTTTGTAACAAGCAAAAAGCCTCTGATATAAATTGCTGCAGTGACACATTCATTCAAATTATCCATATTTATATTGTAGATTGGACTGGTCAACAAGGTCTACTGATGTACTCATCCCCTCCGAGGCAGAAACAACCAAAGAACTCCATTGCTTTTACAGTAACATCAAGCTTACTCTGTTTTTTTATAGAGAATCTGAACTTATTATCCCATATTTTCCAAACTGAATATACAAACAGTTCTCAAAAGAAAAATTCTACATTTTAAGGTAATTGAGTTGTTTTCCTCTAGTCTTTTTTTTTTTTCCTCCTTGATGGCTTTTTTCTACTCTTTTCTTTTTGACATTGGAAAAAGGAATGAAAAGAAAATACCTCAAACCCAAATAAGCTAAGACTGCATTTTCTCTAAAAAAGAGACAATATTTTCCCTCCAAATACCTTTCTTAAAAAAGAATAAGAGCAGTCTCTCATTTAAGAAACTGTAATCAAAACTAGTAATAAAAATCATACATTGTTTAATTATTATTTCCATAAGCGTTTTCCTTAAGCACGTAAAATAAAAGGTAATCTATGAAATAATATAGTAATTTCTTCTACTGACAAGAATATAGAACTAGATCTATGAGATTATTTCTGATTGACTGAGAGGCATTAAGATACTACAGTGTTCAGAGAACTGAGACTAATGGACCAGCAGAAAATACTGCAGCTAATGGTAGGTATGGCACCTATCACAGCTGGTATTCAAGGCCCACTGGAAAAATGAAAACAGCCTAATCATATATTTATATTCAAATCTATACATTATTCCACCAGAAGGCTTCATGGGAGGTGCTGAGCTTTAAGATTGATTACAAGTAACTCATTGGACCTTATATGTTTTCATTACCTTCTGGCCATCAAAAGGACTGCTATTGTAAACTAAGACCACATTTATATTTTCCTCTTATTTTGTGATGACTGGATGGTCTAAAAACTTATTTGAAAACATTAAATTTTAGACCCTCAATTTAATCTCATTGCTACACCAATCAATTTTTAATTACATACTTTCATTCTTTCAAGAAATGCAATTTTTTAGATTTTTTTTTTTTTTTGGTTACGTGGCAAAGAACTCAAATACGTTGATTACCGAATCAGTTAAACCTCAAATGTAATATAATAAAACCTTTGCTTTCTGATTTTTCTTGACACTATGAGGAACAGCTTGAAACTAAAGATTGCGAAAAATATTGTATATTATTTTTGGGTTTGATGGAACAAGTGACAGCCCTGATCCATTGCATTTGACAGTTTATATCCCCATAGCCTGAGCTGAAAATCTGGTTAGGATTGAACAGATTTATCTGGATTCCCTAGACTTGTCTTTACCTTGGTAGTATCGGTCTGTGACAATAAGTTGAGTTTTTCTTTCAAAACAGAGAGCGACCCTGGCTGATGCCTTTCCCTTCACTGCTGCTGGGAGAAAAGCTCTCGATTTTATAGCATAAAGCTATCTCCACCAGCGGGTGGGGCAAAAACATGCCAAGAAGCAAAATGTTGTCTCTCCTCAAGGCAGTTGTAACCCACCCAAGGCGCCAGTGGTCCAGGGCAGCAGAGGAGCAGCCCAAAGGGGTCTGTCCAAGTGAACAGGGCCAGCCCAAATATAACAGCAATATTTCTGCACCAAGCCCCTACACCCTGATAACACCATAGACCATCATTTTGGACCTCTGCTCTGCTGCTGTTACAATCAAAGGACAGTGCTGTATGTCGCTATGGTGTTACTATAGGTATTACTAAATCTTCCCAGTTAGGCTCTTCCAGGAAGGAGGGAGTCAGTGGTGGGCAGGAGGCAACACCGTGTCCTGAGAGCTTTGCCAGCTATTGAAACTCTCAACCCCTCCAGTGAAACCTTGCCGTCAAGTATGTGTGTACGTGTACTTACATGTACGTTTAATTTCCAGTTTAAGAAACATCTGTGTAATGGTATTTTATATTTTTAATTTTGCTCCCTTAAGGTGAAATAGCAAGTGCAGTGCTGGAATATATATAAATAAATAATGAAAAAGACAGTCATGGGGTCACTAAGTCACCCTGGTTGCCATATGACCTCAGGAAATATGAAAGGGTTTGTACACTCAAAGTATCTGGAGTCTATTTAGTTGCCAAACTCAGAAGAAACAGTGTATATATATAGAATCAAGTGATCAATGGTCCCTAGAGAAGAGCAAGTACAGATAGATATCCAAATTCAGATAGAAAAAGCAAGTAAATCAAGTCCCAGAATTATGTTTTGGATTGTTTCAGAAAATACGGGCAGAGGCATTTACTAATTTTTCCCCTTAGTTTTTGTCATAGCATTTGCGGATAAACGTGCCTGCCTGAGTATGACATTGCTTATAATAAATATTAGAAATTACATATCTCTAATGTGTGATATTTTACCTTGAACTTTAGTAGTAGTGTGCACTCATCTATTGCATACTTCCAGATCAGTAAAACTAACACATTTTTTAAGGGCACCTTAAAGATCTCTGAAAATAAAATTAAGATAGCTAAGCACTCAAAACTCTTGGGCAACTTTGAAAATTGCACCTGAGCACTTCTCATCCCCTACTCTTCCTTATTGCCAGTACAAGTATAGAGCTGTTGGGGAAAAAAGAGGAAAATAAAAAAGCAGCTTGCTGTTGTAATAAACATCACAACACATTATTTTGAGAGAACAGTAAATGCGAAGTAGCAAAATGTTATTACTCAGTTTAGGACTTTATTTTGTCATTTTAATGACTGCTATTCTTGTTTAAAGATCCATGGAATCTTAAATAACTCTGAGCTGCCAGAACCTCAACTTTAAGTCCCATTTTAGGAGATTTCCAGCACTGCAGTGCTCCCTAGAGTTACACTGATGAACTAGTTCAGTTCTGGCTTGAAGCTTGACCATTGCCCAAGGAAGTCCCAGGGCAAACCTCAAACCAGTCAGCCTTGCTGGATTCTCAGACACCCAATGTAAAGAGGAGTATCCAAGGAAGGGTTCTCCGTGGCCCAGATCTGGTGCGGGTAGCTCATTTGTTGGTTTAATATTTCCATGTTTCTAGTGTCCTGCCTACTGTGAAAACATTGGTAAACTACCTACACAGCCTGTTCTCTATTTACACCTTTCTGGCTTTTTGATGTCTATCACCTTCTGATGTCTATCACCTTCTGTTTAGAAACAAAGATATTGCTTTTCCTGCCTTTTCTGAAGTTATCTCAGTTTCCAGCCTATTTCCAGAGATAAACTCTATCAAGTGATTCTTTTGCTATGCACATGGAATATTCATGACTAATGATAGAGGTTACTACTAAACTTCCTGAATTCTGGTACCAGACCTTTCTTTTTACATTTTTTTTTTTACCAATTTCATACACATTAATACAAAACAGTGAAACTTTAGTTTTGGCAGCAAAACCAGAATTTTTGCTTTATTTTAGTATTTACGTTATTTTTATGTAAAATAATGGAAGAAATACACTTTAAGTATAAATTATTTGTTACATCTATACCTAATATCTCAAATAATCTTTTATGCTGATTTAGTCAAACCATTAGAAAATGCATCTATCTCTTCTTTCCATTCATACTGTTACAAAATTAAAGAACAAATACAGTTATTAAAATTAATATTAACAAATTGATGAAGTGCATAACAAATACAGGGCAGCATTGCTAGAGCACAATTTTAGGAAGACAATTTATTATGAAACCTCATAGTTAATAAGGATCTTGTTTAACAGCAATTGTTTTCTTCAAGTCACAGCATAGCCTTTTTTGCACATCAATGTAATGTAAAAGGAAGGAAAGTTTCATGGTTTTCAAAGAGGCCTAAGGATATTCCACTTGGAAAGATAATACAAATTGGGCCTGAACCTCTTAACTATCTTTCAAAGCCTCACCTTTAATGTGGAATATTTCTGGAGACTTTGCATTTTAAATTTCTAAACCCACTTTATGATCTTTTTCCATTACAAAGTGTTAATTTTTCCTTTAAAAGAAAAAAAATGTTGTTCTAAAAATGGTTATTTAAAACAACAACAACAAAAACTTATAAGTAAGTTTGAGTTGAATCAGCTCTTGTCCCAGGTAAACTTCACTGGAAGAAGCAGCCCTGTCTGAACAATCCATAGGGAAATTCACATTTTCCTTTAGACAGTAGCTATTTATTCTGACATTCCACTCCTGAGAGTTTACTACCCTTTTCTCTGCACCAGCTCTCCTAAAATGGTTATTGCAAATGCCTTCAGTGTCTCTACCTTCCCAAGAAAAACTGCAATCCCTTGATAATGAACTCTGATAAGACATTTGAGATATCAGATCCTGGTAACACCACAAAACCCTTCAGATCAGTTCTCAGCCCTCTTTGTTCTTCTTATTTGTTAAAGTTCCCCTTTCCGCCCTTTAGATGTGCTAGGCAAAGACCAAAAGTGTAACATTCATTCTTTAAAGTGCTGATTTTTGTCTCCAAAGCTTTCTTTTAATAACATTCATTATCTCTCACAGCAGATGCTGAGGGCGAGCAGGCAGCAGACTGACTAGAAGTATCTGAGACTGGGTACAGCTATATTTTTTAAGACTCAGTTCAAAGTGCTTAATCACATGTTTAAATCCTATTAAAGTCAAGTGTTTACTTCAGTTTAAGCAGGACCTGAGCAAAGCAGTTTGTTCTGAGGAAAAATAAGGGCATGTTTTGTGTGAGCATGACACACTGTGATGGGCATCTCCTCCCCACTGTTTGCGACAGACCCAAGCCATGGGATTCATATTCAAACCCAGAGCAAAGGAGATTCATGTTGTTCGTTCTTCCAGGTTAACATCAATAATTGTATCTGTGGAAATACTTTGGGCTACTAAAGCTGATATTTGAAAAGTACAACAGGATTCATTTAGGCAAGTCAACAACTAGAGGATCATAGAAATATCAACAAGCACCAGGATTTTATTATTGGAGCAGAAACTTTCTTTTACAGTGTTGAAGCCTGCAGTCAAATTAAGAAAAATACTATAACTTCTTTATCATACACCTTGCATTTGAAGTATAAATTTCAGAGATACGGAAAGGGCACCAAACTGACACCACAATTCTCAGAGGATTGTTGGTAAATTATAATAGTAAATGTCACATGCACTTAAGTTGTACTATTATCTCAATTATACCATTTGCATATAAAATTACAATTGCCATATACTCCATGACTCACTTTATAACTAACTTTGAAAGACTTCAGTGAATTCTGCCTTGTTGAATGTATGCTTTTTATTCATTTGGAGGATAGCAGTTCAAATGTTCCAGCAAGTGGAATGCATGTAGGCCTGATGTTGCTCAATTTGGTTGGCTATGTATATCACAGGGTATTTTTTGCCCTCAGTGCCATCAACCATAGAGACATTTCAACTACACATAATTAATTAGTGGTTTACAAAAGACAATTAGATATAAGAAAACGCCTCACTTGCTCCAAGATTTAAACAAATTGAACTTGAAAAGGGCACTAGGACAGTAAGGACAAACTCAAGCAAAAAGTAAAAATAAATAATTGCAGATAATTTTTTAGTAGTTGTTGAGGTCCTGGGGTTTTATTCCTGACTGTGTGTTCTGTTAATATATATCTTCTCTTCATTTATACAACATGCATTGTCCATTTTAATGATTATTACAATTATTTATTAATTTGTCTCAAGGATTCAAAGCACCTTACTGCGCTCGAGTAAAACAAAATATAGGTTTGCATGCTATGGAAGACATAAGTAGATATACTGTCACACAGAAATTACCTTTTCCTTTACCCTGACAATTACCAAACCTCCCTCCCTTCCTTCCCTGTATTCTGAATAGCCATCTTTACACTACCTTATTTTGGTAAATAACTGTTCAGAACTGTGCTATCTTATCAAAATGTTCTAATCAAAATATATCCATGGACAGGGCCTTCATGACATATCAGTTTCTCCTACTCTTTCCTTTTTCCTTTTTTTTTTAATCCCCAATCTCTGCTTTACATCCTCTTTTTAGTAAAAATTATGCTACTGCCATCCATTGGGAGTTTGCTCAATTTTTATACTTCCCTAGAACACTAAATATTTCATACTAGTTAAGTTTTCCCTATGATACATTGATTGGTTATTCTCACTAGTCCCCTGTATAAAACCAGAATCAATATCCCTTTCTGACTGTTCTTTAACAAATTCATAAATAAAGGGTCATGCTTTCCTCTGACATGCATGTATTTACTTGATTTATAGTAGCTTAAGTATCTGGGAAAATTCATATACCATTACTTAGGCAAGTACAGGATTTTTGTGCACAGTTTCTACAGAGGAAGATGGGGGAAAACCCTGTTTGTCAGTTGTCCCTGTAATAGAAGAATTGCATGGCGAATGCAGTGCAGTTGCAGAGATTTGGTAGCCTCCATAAGGCCTTCAGGGATTAAAAGAAAAAATACCCAACCTTTTGATCCAAATAACCAGTGAAGCACACCCAGGCCTCTTCTGCGTTACTGTCAAAAGTATCTGAAATTAACTCAGGGCAAAGGAGAACAGGCCTGAATGGATTCTTCAAATTCTGCTCTGTTACCTGAAGAATCTGTCTCGCTCACTCTTTTCTCCACCCCGTGAAGCCACACATACTGCTTGTTAACACACTATGCCAAGTGTGGCAATAGACCAAAAGCATCTCCAAATGAGAAAATCACCTGACTTTCCAGTTCAGTGAACTACATCGTGCAATAAGCACAATAATTTGCATGATGATTCTAACAAAAATTTTAATATAGGTATTTCATACATATATAATGGCCACCCTTTCTAACCACAGGGTGTTTTGTTTCTCTGTAGAGTTGGAAGAAATGGCACCAAAAAAAAAAAGATACAACAAAAAAAAAAAAGCCCAAAAAAACCACAACAGGACAATGCCTCAATGTAATAATGACCAACTGTTTTTCAAGAAGCAGTTGTAAGAGAAGTAACAATGTAGAAGAATATGAAAGCTGAGAAGGATTTACTACAGAATATAAATCTCCTTTAAGCAACTCCATTG
Organism: Morus bassanus; assembly: GCA_031468815.1. Taxonomy (NCBI): domain Eukaryota; kingdom Metazoa; phylum Chordata; class Aves; order Suliformes; family Sulidae; genus Morus; species Morus bassanus. The sequence goes on from CM062570.1 coordinate 11,310,225, forward strand.
ACAGATTCCCTTTGCCATTAGGTTTTTGAGTTAAATTGTTTCTGTATAACACCAGAGAATAAGCATTAAGTAAATGCCATCCATGAATGGGACTTAAAACTCACTTCCACAGAAGAGTTGAACTAGAAAAATTACTGTGTAAAGTGTTCAATTTGTCCCAATTATGGATTTCAGGCATCTTGAAGCATTTTTAAAACAAATTTAGACATATGGATTTTTTTTTTTAACATGTCTGTTCCTCCCTATCCCTGCTCATTCACCAAACCAATCATCTCACACACACTCATTTCTGAAGCTGAGACTTCTACAAAAAAAAGCAGAAATGAGTGATACAGAGTACCCTTTACTGGTGATATGATGGTATCACTATCACTGCCTCAGTGTCACTCCTCTAAGTCCATTGTTATTGAATGTCTAGGGACGATCTCACTGATCAGCAATTTATTTAAAGTTAGGGAATTTAAAAATACTTAATATATTGCTGTTCACAGTAAAAGATTTTATTCAATTGTAGTTAACTGTAAAATCCCAGTGTAACTTCCTCAAGAAGTCATTTGACAATATTTTAAATTTTAATTAAGAACTTTATCTCAAATACTGGCACAAGATTTTACAGTTTTAAAAACTTGTGTTTATGTATATGCATCAGGTTTTTATTTTCATATATCTGTGGGTCTGATAACACCAGAAAGCCTTTTATTATCTGTATTAATGGAGGTGATTAAAATAATAATATTTAAAGAAAATGATCCTGACATTTAAAGCAAAGTGATCTATAGGTAGTCAAGAATATATTTTTTAATTATATTTTTGTACTGGATGATGTTAAGCCTTCACTAGTTAAAGTAAATATAAATGTCATTCATATAAAATAAAACAAGTGAATTGTTTTCCAAACAATAATAAATATTAGGAAAGGAAGTGCAGAGCAAGAGGCTTCAGTTTAATTTATGGTGGGATATTATACAATAAGAATAAAATGCAACTCTTTTACAATGACTAGCTGAGTTTAGTTGATTAAGCTATCTGAAGAACACCTTTAAAAAATTTCTTCGCCAACAGTTCCATACTAACAAAATGCAACAGACTCCCCATTAATCCAGTCAAGAATGAACTGAAGTATAACTGGGTATTAAAAAAAAGTCTCTGTACATTTGACATAATAAATAAGGTCACAGTATGAATAAAAAGTGTTTGACTACTAATAAAACAACCTAAACCTCAAATATTGTGTTTAAAATAAATTGGAAGTTCTGGTAAGAACTGCTGTCTTCCAGAAGCTGGCCATAGACCAAAATTGAAAAGGCTCTATACATCATGGGAAGTTTGCTGATCTCTGCTGATAAAGGATATTATTTAAAATTATTCTAAATCTCTATTAAATTAATAAAAGTTAAGGATGGGGGGGACCCTTTCAATCATTTTATACCACATTAACCATGGGCTTGGTGCTGTACGAGACACAAAGAAATAATACTGACACATACAGCAACATAACAGATTTTAGGCACAAAACAAGGCCTCCAAGTTTGGAAATGCATCTCAACCAGCAGGTTTGCTTAAAAATAACTACCTATTACATCCATCCACTCCTCCTTATGTAACTTGCACATGAATACAGGTAATTTACAAAATACAAAGTACTTGCTTTTTTTTTTTCCTTTTCTTTTTCCTAAATGTCAAAGCTGGTGAACGCAAACGCTGATGCTGAAACTTTGGCAATCTCCTGACATTAAGCAAAACCGTAAATAAGAACAAAGAAATGTAAATGGGCATGTTATTTTCACTTCATTTATTATAACATTTTAGAAGTGTTACAGAGGGGTTTTTTTTTCAGCTGCTTTGAAGTTTCGGCTTTTGTTCTGAAGGTGGTTCCCACCCAGGGATTGTCCTCCCCTCTCCACTTCCCTTCAGACCGATCCACCCCTGCTGTGTCAGCAGCACATGAGCAGTACACTTCTGAAGCTTCCTGTAATTAAGTTCACCTTGTTTTATTATAGGTAAACATGTTCAGACTTATTTTGTATACATTTGGGAAATAATAGCTTTTTAGAGTCAACGGTGAGAAGCAACTTGTGCTACTAAAATAAACTGTGGCGAGGACTGTGTCTTGTAGCACTTTTACAAGCAGCAAATTCCCTCAGTGTTTTGGTATTTTTATCAGAAAATAATGAACATTAATTTCTCTTGTTTTGCATCAGAACTAACATAAGTTTACAATAATGTTTGTGTTTATACTGTATTGTTTGTGTGTGCACATAAGATGGGATTCAGTTGATAAAAGCCAAGTACATAGTTTCATTTTAGACATCCTTGGGCACCCTGCCTGGACTCCACTGCCTTTCCGCAAGGTTTCTGGTCCCCCCTCAGGTCCTCTGTCACATTTCCCATCCCCATGAAAACATTTCCAACATCCTAGAGCAACTTAAAGTTGCACCAGGCACATACCTTTTGGCAACTGGTTCCTACTCACTCAGAATTACGTAAACCATTATGGAGTAATTTTCTGGCACAGTTTTAAGCATGGAAAAAATACGAGCCTGAGATCCTTCAAGGGACAGAACCTCTGGTGTTTCACACCATGAGACAATAACTACTTGACTAAAGAAAAACTATGCATGTGTTTCAATCATTGGGGTTTCCTTCACCCCTAATAAAACGCTAATACATAATTCATTGCCAGGTAATAACAGGCTGACTTTGCCTCTTGCCAGACAGGACACAGAGTTCAGCAGACAGACATTTAGGTGTAAGAATGTCATCCTCAAAAAAGAAGCGGCAAAATACCTGTAACAAAAGATTCAGTTATCCCACGGCTTGCCCCAGGCAGGCACACTCCCGGAGCCAGCGCTGGGGTCCTGCAAGAAGGTCATGTCCTGCCCTGTCCCCCACGAGGCCAAGCGGGGACACACTGTGTCTGCACACAGAGCTCTGGACCAGTCCCAGCTTCCACAAAACACACGTTTTATCCCACTCAGACAGCAAAGGCCACACCAAGCCCTCTCAGACACAGTACCCAAAGGGCAAATACAGCAGAAAGCCAGCCCTGTGTTTCTGCAGCCCCTCCTCTCTCTTCCCACATAACGGGAAACACTGATTCTTCAGGGAGCAGGAGGGACTCCGCAGCTGAGCACAACACAGCATAAGCACATACATCAGATTGCTTCCACTGACGTCTTCATGCAATGCTGCTTTGAGCTCAGGGCCATTGCTCTGTGCTGTGCCCTGGGCCAGCAACAGCGAGCTGCTGGCTATCTTCAATCACCAAAACCAGGACTGAAATCTGCTTTTGGCCCCTCTGCAGGGGTTTTAAAGGCATGACCTTTCTCTGCCTCAGGAAGGGGAAAAGAAACTAGCCACAACTGAAACGACTCCTTTGTATCCATCTTCCCTTTCCATAATGGTATGATTACATTCGGTTTTGCTAAATCAGGTATTCTCAAAATACTGGTATTTCACCTCCATTGCCCTGACTTCTTGTTTTGGCAATGTAAATTAGAATTAGCGTGGTATGCCGCATCCTCAGACAACAGGTCATGAGACAATATTTCTGCTTTGTTAAAAGGACTATCCCACTGCAAGCTGAAAAGAGCCCAAACACATCTCTTTCTGGAAAACATTATTACCTCAGCTGTTTCAACTGATCATTAAGACTAGCTGAAACTATTACTGTAAATAGGCTTCCAGCTACAAAGTTTCACAGGGAATGGCTGCATTTCTTGGAGGGGAAAAAAAAATTCAGTTAAAGTCTTTCAGTTCATGGCTACTTTCTTGATTTTTAGAAATATTAGAATAAAGCTTTCATATTTCTGTGGAACTTTCTTTTAAAACCTCCATGAAAGGAACATCTTCATCTTCATTAAAGCTGGCCTTGAAACAGCGACTAATGGGAATGCTCAATATTAAGATCCTCCTTTGGGGGACAGATTTACACTCCAAGGCAAACCACATAGGCATTTAAAAGATTTTCAAAACCAGGGCACGGAAAGCTGAGGAATCTCAGCATCTGTGAAAATCTGCCTCCAATTTGAAATGCAGAGATCACTTAAAACCATCATCTTTATTAAGGAAATAAAAATGGATTCTGACTCTTTGATGTTAAATTGGCATTAAAGGAATCTGGAAATCACACAACAGCACCAAAGAAGAAGAGACACAGAGAAAGTATATAAGAAAAGAGGAGGGTAATATGTTTAAAGAAAAAAAAACCTGGCAGGTTTAAATATAAATGTACTCTGCAATGTTATCCCTGCTTGTTCTGTTACTTGGTCTTGTTCTGATACATGTTTTTGTAGAAAAGGTATGCGTGGAACCTTTTCGATCCATTCACTTTTAATAGTAAAAGTAATTTTCTCAAGTGGGCACTGAACAGTTGCAATTACAGTTTATTTTGCCAGAGAAATTCTTTTAAGACACTAATGGTAAGAGACATAGGGTAAGGAATAACAGCACAGCATGTCTCCTAAGCTTGATACCAGCAGCTTTGTGGAAGACCCAGAGACACCAAATGGTATTTTTCTGTTGAAATCTCAGGGTGTTTTATTTCAAATGCGCTTTAGCTGAGGGTGATGAAAAATGATGAAAATATTCTAACTGTGGTCACGCAGCTACTGATATTCTCATTCACAAGATCCATTTAAGCTCTAGCACAGTTGCCTTTGGGCTAGCAAAACTATAAGAATTATCACCTGTGAAAACTAAAGCTTTCAAAATTTAGTCTTCATTCCCATTCACTTCGTGGCTGCTTTAGAAAAAAACAAAACAAAACAAAAACAACCCACAAAAAAAACAAATTAAAACACATCATACCTAGTAATTAGGCTATTTTTTGTGAAAGACCACCCTAGATGTCCCTCTCTCTTGTTTGACACAAGGACTGCTTAAACATCGTATCATACATGACAGGTGAGTGCTACAGACAGTAACTAATAGCAACAAAAGAACTTTTTTTTCTTAAACAGTTGTTTTCTTTTAGCCAATTGATGGCAATACATCTCTTCAGCAAGTTCTGGTGCACTTGGATTTTCTTTTTTGGGGGGGAAGAGGGAGTTGGTGGTTTTTTTTTTAATTTATCAACTTATTTCAACAAGCAAAATAAATGTTTAAAACTCCTGGCAGATATTTTTTCACTGCTGAAGCAGTTCTTCACAAGTTTCTATACTTATTTAGAAGTGAACTTGTATTTTTTTTAAATAATTTCTTTCCACATGTCTACTAAAAGGATAGTAGAAACTAGCATCACAATATGATAAGTGAACTGCATGGAAGACAGGAAAAATTACCTTTATTTTTTTTTAAGTGACGGTACATAAACACAGGGAGAGTTTAATTCCTGCTATATAGGAAGTTCATACAAGGTCACCTTATTTCTGCAATATTATTTGGCTTTGGTTTGGTCAAAGTTTCCAAGCATCTTTATGATAAAGAAAATAATTTTGCCATTACTAAAGGCCACTGACCTGACAGCTCAGGGTCTCGGGTCTTCCCTGGGTTGTCTTAGCTTGAGCTGATTTTGGTCCTCAAAAAAAGTAATGTGATAGCAATTGTGTGGTGGCCAGACTATTGTCTAAATTTGTTTCAAAATACCTTTGGTTTATAGTGATAATGAGGAGTTATTCAGAGTGGATTGAGTTGCCTATGTTTCTAGAATAAAATAAGATGCACACAGGACAATACCAGAGGTGCATGAGTACTGACAGAAATCACAGCTGTAGTTCACAGGTCACTACAGAGGTGCAGCCTCTCACTGCTCAGGTAAAACCAGCTTTAGAACAAAAAGTGAATGGTTGGGAAACAATGACAAAAGTAAGCACATACGCTGTGTTAAGAAAACTTACAATAATAAAGCCCAAGCAGACCCAGGCCCATGAAGGAAGGAACTATCAGCATCTATCTTCTCACAGCAAAGGGAAGGAAGAAACTCCCTGCAAAAGAACCACATGCCTCCCAGTGATAACCTCAGGATGCCGATGGTTCATCTTGAGCTCCTCTCCCTTTCTTCTTCAGGAAAGCTGAAGCTACCAGTCTTTGGACCCAGGGGGGCTGCACACACCACCAGAGAAAAAGGGGTTTCTGGGAAGGATTATTTTATTTCCCCTGAAAAGCAATTTAACTAAACTATTAAAGACTTTCTGTGTTAATTTGGATTATTAATGTATATCATAATAACTAATAATTTAGACTATTAAATCATGAACTGGAATAACAATAATTTCCTAGTTCCACTTATGACTGTGCTCCTCTTTTGCCCATCCAAGATTTTGAGTATAACAAGCATGATGACTATATACACACACAAAAACCAAACACCAAACTAAACAGAGCTCAAAACCATGTATTTAAAAGATGTGCATCGTCCTAACTGACAGGAAATAATAGAGAATTAAAAGAAATTTGTGATTTAGGAACTATAGGTGATCACACGTGTATTTACCCTGTCAAAACTTTGTAGAAGTATTTTGGTTGTTTCAGATGTAATGTGGAGGTTGTTTTATCTGTAAACAAAAAGTGACATAAAGCACTAGCAATATCATAAAGTCACTGCAATATGTTCTAGAAGAGTTGAATGTGTTTTCATGATTAAATCTTGTCAACCAGAAAGTGATTTTTGTTTTGTACAAAGTATTTAACTGAATACAGTGAAACTGTGGTGAATTTCCAAAGATATTAAGTACTAATTTATAGAAGTGTCCTTTAATATTTAATTTTGTGTAAACACATGTATTCCATCTATGCTTCAGAGAAAGAGAAGCTTTGTGAGGACTTTTTCTTTCCTTTTTTGTTAGACTTAGTGATAGTTATGCAAAGAGACTATCGGCAAGATTTTTGGGCATACAAGTCCTTCTTTAGATCTAAAATAAAAGCAGTAAACTCAAGGTTGAGAATAATTATGTTACTTATTTCACCAATTTGAAAGAAAATTATGGTTGTTACCAGAAGAGCAGAAGGTAATGTCAGCAAGTGAAGCAGTAATAAGTTCAGTAGGTCTGGTGGGACAGAAAGGTCAGGCGGAGGCGCCACCTGGAGAAAAAGACTAGATACCAGGAAGCCAGTATCTCAATGATTTTTAATGTCAAGTACAGCTGTGAATGTTAGTTCTGAATATACTTATTTTTTGCAGTTATTCCTTAAGGATCAAGCCTGAAAGATCAGAAATGCAGTCTTCCTTTCTGAGATACTCTTCTGCTGGTAAGTGGACACATTTTACTTACATAAATTATTTATAGAAATTCATGTTAGTGGCTATCTGATTTTGTCCACAGTCTCCACAGGGGCTTTTGGTGCAGTATAGAAAACTGCATTTCTGATAGCTTTGTTGTGAGAGACATTTAATGTTTGGAAATATATGCTAGGAATTTTACTTATTTTCAGCTAACTCAGGCTGGTATCACTTGGTGCAAGTTCACCCCTGGACGATGAGCTTAAACAAGGTCAGTAAGTCACTTCAAGGCCAGGAGAAGGTCCCCCAGGCATAACTGAGATGTGATCTGCCACAAAACTTGCAACTGTTTCATGGTTTGCTGTAAAGGTTCCAGCACAGTGAGACATACGGAGTTTTCTTGGTGTATGGCTATCTTGTCTTGTTACAGAGGGTAATGTGGATGTCACAAGGACTTTCAGGGGGATGAAAAGAAAGGAAAAAACACCCCTTCTTTTAATAACCATTTGGTTCCATGGCAAGGATTCTTGATATATTTCAAATAACCACCAGTTTTGTTAAGGTAAATATATTGGTCTTACATAAAGTAGATGGTTCTTTCTGTTTTATGAGACACACCAATACCAGTTTGGAAACTTTCCAGAGACATTCAAAGGCAGTACAGTTACTGAATTGATGTGCTTAAGATAATTGTTCTAAAATTAAAATCTCAAATTTATTTCAGAATCTGATGACTTGGTAAATGATTTTAAAATAAAATAGATCAAAAAAAATCCAACACCCCACTCTGCCTTACTCTGTTTTAAAAATATTCAAAATGAAAAGCATTTTGAACAGAGGGGACTTTCCCTTTGAAAATGATTAGAAAAAATCCTACATTTTCAGTGGTTTTCTTTTTTTAAATCAGAAGATTCAAAGTTTACACTTTTTCATTAGCATCTCCAGCAAAAGCTTTTTCAGAAATTCTCCAAACAATCCTATCGGTAACGTACATGGCAATCATCATGACCCTGTGTTTAATTGGGACAGATAAAAGAGTAATAGTTGTTTCTGTAAGAGTTTCAAGCTAAATTACATTTTTTATTGAGTTATTTCAGTGGCAAATCTCCATCAGTTAGTTATAGATTACATGCTGCGTTATCACTTTCAAAAAAAGCAAAAACTGTATTCAGTATTAATATAGCTCTCTATCAGACAGCGTTTTGCACGAATTTACCACATAGTTTCTTTTTGAATATTCCCCTGCCATAAAAAAAACCACCACAACTCAGTAGTGTCCACTGTTTAAAGTATTATGGTAACTGTTACTCTTTTTAATAAATAGTTTGCTCAAGTATACTTCTTTAAGTACTGCACAAATAGTTTTGTTTTTTTAATCCTTACTCCACGGCTATCTATCTATGTCAGTTTAGAAGTTAGAATTCTGCTAAAATGAGATGAAAGAAGTTTGGATTACAAGTCCCTTTCCAAAAGGGCCAAATACATATATATCAAAAAAGTGTTAAAAAGCTGCACTTTAATATAAAGTAAGCAGTATCAGTACATTTACCATACAAATATACTCCTAAATCCATTCTTTGGTGAATGGTTACAGACTGAAAAAGATCCATATCAAGTTAATGAACTCTACTGTGCTGACTTACAGAAAAGAATGTAAAACAGAAGAATCTACATATATTATTTCAAACAACTTATTAGATAGACTTATCTATTATATATATTAGGCACAAATTACATCAAAATAACTTTTACAGAATTGCAAAGAAAAAGTTTTACAAGTTCGAAAATGGGGGTGGGGGAGGAGGGGAAATCAAGGTTGCCTGCATAACCTCAACTGCTTAGGCAGTATTTTGTGATCTTTATACTTAACTCAACTTAAAACATAGCAGATGTGTGAAAGTCAATCCAGAAGAACCATGCTAGGAAGTTACGAGAAACGGAGCAAGGATATACTGCTGACACTCACCCATAAGCTGGTACAAGCATGATGCCATAGTACAGTCCTGAAGAAAGCAGAAAATACTGCTGCTTCATTAAATCCCAGACCTAGAAATCCACAAGAGGAATTTGTGGTTTGTAATTCCCAAAGTTCACAGTAATTAGGTTCAATCTAACCTGCTTAATGTCATATATGATTCATTGCCACAGTCTAGGTTGAATAAAAACCAAAAGTCCCAGAATTATGGTGATAAATCAGTGCCTAAAAGGTAGGGGGCTTAGAAACACAAAGCAGAAGCTTCAAAGAGTTGATAAATTCTTTTTGAGGAGCATGGCCACCAATTTGCTGAGAGGGAGAGCTAATGGGACTGGGCAAAAAAGCTTTAAATTAGGAAGAAAGAATAAGGTGTTCAGCAAGAAGACAGGAAAAAACAGAAAGAAAAGCATCTAGTACACAAGAAAATCAGCAAGAAAGATGTATCAATAGAAAAGAGAATAGAGGGCACCAAACTGGGATTTAGCAGGCAGGTAATTTAGGGTGTTACTAGAGAATGGCAAGGGAGATAAAAGCAAAACTGAGCAAAATGAAATAAAAGAAGTACACACGAGGCCATATGATATCTCTGTTCCAGTGAATTGAGATGTTCTATTTGGGAAAGTAACACAAAACCCCAGAAAATCTTACCGTGGGATAAAAATAAGTAATTGAAATGTCAGTGGAGGAAAGTATGGCCCATGAGACAGATGAAAAAGAGTGACTGCTACATGTGTACACCCAGGAAGCATCCCCTACTCCAGGGTAGCCATGGAAGTAGGAAGGAAAATTATTTTTTTAATATCTGGGTGAAAATAAAAACAGAGAGAGAAAAAAAGGCAGGTTTATTATGAAATTTACCAGCAAAACATATATGAGATGAAGTCCTGAAGTAGACAGCACATACTGAAATTAGCTGAATCATTAAAAGCCCTACCAATCTTAATAAAGAAATTACCTTAGAAATAGAAATACACAGAACAGAACCAATTATTCTCACATTCATTCAGCAGGTATGTTTCCTATAGATGGGGCAGGGAAAATCAGGATCCTAGAAGAGAGATTCATAAAGCACACTGTGCTAAACAAGGGTCTAATCAGAAGACTTGATGGGAAAACTCAAGAAATAATGCTTTAAGTGCTCTTCCTCTCCATTTACAGATACCTCTCACCAGTTACCAGGATGTCAGCCTAGCCATGCTTTACAGCTAGAACTAAAAATTAGGATGCTTCTTTTTTTCTTTTTAATTATTTTTAAGCACCAGAATTACAAAAAAAGGAGGAAGTCTCTTTTCACCAGTATCCCTCTTACCTCATGTTTGCTGAGGAGGTAGCTAGTACCCATCTCCCATGAGTGCCCTGTAGAGAGGGGTAAAGCTCATAGGAGAGCCAACAGGAATCCTAAATCACTTTCTTCTGGGGGAGTTTCCCCTCTGTGAGACAGGTGAAACAGTGTTTCTGACTAATTTAGTAATGAATGTTAACCTGTAGAAGATAAAACTGCTTTAAAAGAAAGCTTTCTAAGGATCCAATGTAGTGATTAAAAACCAAAAGTAAGAACAAAAGCCCTGAGCTGAGGGAATCTTTAGCTTTCTCTTGACCTGGAGGTCTAAGGAATTCAAACAAGGCAGCATTTTCAATTAATTCAGTCAGGTCCCTTCCTGGGATTTGAATTGCCACTCTGATTCCCTACATAGAAAATGTAGACATGTAGCTCTAAGGTTTGGATTCCTTTCTGGAGACCAGATCCCTGAAAATCATTCATTCTGGTACTTACTTCTTAAATACCAAAATTCTGCAGTTTGCTAAGTCTATCCCAGCTGTGTCTTCAGCTGCAAGTGATTTCATTGAGACAGGCATGCATTGAGTGAAAGTCTCAAGGTATTGCAGAAGCTTCAGAGGACAAGAACCAAAACCTAAACGTCTTTCTTAAAAGACATATAATATGTAAATCCACCAAACTTCCCACTGAAGTTACGAGAATTAAGTGAGGCAGCATCTACACAACTAGAATAGAATAGACTAGAATAGACTATTTCAGTTGGAAGGGATGTACAACGATCATCTAACCCAACTGCCTGACCACTTCAGGGTTGACCAAAAGTTAAAGCACGTTGTTAAGGGCATTGTCCAAATGCCTCTTAAACACTGACAGGCTTGGGGCACCGACCACCTCTCTAGGAAGCCTGTTCCAGTGTTTGACCACCCTCTCAGTAAAGAAATGCTTCCTAATGTCCAGTCTAAACCTCGCCTGGCAGAGCTTTGAACAATTCCCATACGTCCTGTCACTGGACTGAAGAGATCAGCCCCTCCCTCCCCACTTCCCCTCCTCAGGAAGCTGTAGAGAGCAATGAGGTCACCCCTCAGCCTTCTTTTCTCCAAACTAGACCAGCCCCCAAAGTCCTCAGCCACTCCTCATAGGACATTCCTTCCATCCCTTTCACCAGCTTTGTTGCCCTCCTCTGGATGCATTCAAGGACCTTCACATCCTTCTTAAATTGTAGGGCCCAGAACTGCACACAGTATTCAAGGTGAGGCTGCACCAATGCTGAATACAGTGGGATAATCACCTCTTTTGACAGGCTGGTTGTGCTGTGTTTGACACACTCCAGGGCGCAGTTTGCCCTCTTGGCTGCCAGGACACACTGCTGACTTGTATTGATCCTGCTGTCAACCAGCACCCCCAGATCCCTTTCTGCAGGGCTGATCTCCAGCCACTCCTCCCCCAATGTATACTTGTGCCTGGCATTACTCCATCCTATGTGCAGAATCCTGTATTTCAACTTGTTAAATTTCATTCCATTAATCATAGCCTAATGCTCCAATCTATCTAAATCCCTCTGCAAGGCCTCCTGTCCCTCAAGAGAGTTAACAGCACCTCCCAGTTCGGTATCATCAGTAAACATGCTAATGGTACATTCAACTCCTCTATCCAGATCGTTGATAAATATATTCAACAGAACTGGCCCTAGAACTGAACCCTGAGGAACACTGCTGGTGACCAGTCACCAGCCAGATGTAGCCCCATTCACTACAACGCTTTAAACTCTGCCCTTCAGCCAGTTCTTCACCCAGTGCACCGTAAATCCACTCATCCCACAGCTGGACAACTAGTCCAGAAGGATGCTTCTGGACATGAGGGATAGTATCAAAAGCCTTACTAAAATCCAGAAAAACTACATCTACTGCCTTCCCTTCATCCACTAGGTAGGAACTGTTGCACAGCACCATCAGTAAGGAACTGTTGGCGTGATCAGGCAGAAACACAACTACGACACACGTTTCTAAGAAACTGCCAGTGATTTGATGACATTTTTTATGTCTTTTAATGTGTTCCTCAGTCAACAAATTCTTTGTCTTATATATTGTCACAGTTTTAGCTGGGATAGTTGATTTTCTTCACTGTAGCTAGTATAGTGCTGTGTTTTAGACTTAGTATGAAAATAATGTTGATAACACACTAATGTTTTAGTTGTTGCTGGGTAGTGTTTACTCTAGTCAAGGACTTTCTAGCTTCCCATGCTCTGCCAGGTGCACAAGAAGCCGGGAGGGGAGGGGATACAACCAGGAGAGCTGATTTGAATTGGCCAAAGGGTATTCCATATCATGTGACATCATGCCCAGTATATTAACTGGGGGGAATTGGCTGGGGGAGGCAGCGATCGCGGCTCGGGGACTGGCAGCGTCGGTCGGCGGGTGGTGAGCGGTTGCAGCACTTGTTGTTTAGTTTTGTTTCTTTTTCTTTTCTTCCAGTGTTTCATCTCTCTCTAGCTCATTATTTTTCTTTTAATTATGTTATTATTATTGCTGTTTTATTCTAATTATTAAACTGTTCTTATCTCAACCCAGCAGTTCTCTTACTTTGGCCCTTCTGATTCTCTCCCCCATCCCACTGGGGTGGGGGAGTGAGCGAGCGGCTGTGTGGTGCTTTGTTGCTGACCGGGACTAAACCACAACATATAATTACAGAGATTTCATTAAGACCATCTTGTGAAAGATATATTCTAAGAAGATGAAGAATCTTTAAATAGAGAGTAGTTGTATCAAAAATATCCCCAATATCATATCAAAACACTGCTGACATAGATCAGCAGATCAAATAACATCTACTGGTATATATCAAACTGAACACGCTTTGACCAATGTGTTACACTGATTGTAAGTTAACCGTATGGTTCCAGGAAGAATTTTACTTCAACAGAAAGCATTGCAAGAAAGAAAGGGATAAGTATATCAGAGACTATTTTTGGAAGCACATGTTGTCTTAAAGGCTAAATTTTTACATTGCTTCCATAAGATATCAGAGTTAATCAGCTTAAAAAAACAAGTGTTTGATGTTTCTAAGTTCCAACAAGTATCGATGTCACTGCAACATTTTCATGTTTGAATAAAGAGATATCCAAAAAGAAGGGTCTTTTGCAGAAACAATAAATGAATTTTGGTTTTCTTTCCCTCTTTCTGGCTAAAATTTTGAAGATTTACTTAATTTAGAAGCTGAGGGCCACATGCACTGAATCCACCTCATATTTTTAACGATGCTTTAATGTAGGGGTAGAAAATTGCTTGCTCATATCTGTAACTGGTAAGCAGATCCCTTTCACAGAATTTATGGTTCAAATATGTTCTAAAGTAGAAAGAAATTCTTCAGATTGATTTGTACAGTCCTGCTACGTGCAAGATCTGTAGGTGAAATTCTAGTGACATAGGCCCACAAATACATCCTGATATCACAAAATCTGCCCTTCCTAAAGGCAAAATTCTCTTGAAGGAACAAATTTTATTTTGTTTTGTTCCCAAATCCACACAACTTCTTCACATACCTAGAATACTTTCCATGTACAAGCATTTCCCATCAGAAATTCATCTTTATTCCTCTGAAAATATATATTTATTCCAGGCTATGAAACCTTTCTAAAAACATCTTGCAGTCTGAGATTTTCTTGGCTCTGTTTGCATTGTGCTCACTTTTCTCTCTTCCCTGCAATCAGACATAATCTTCGTTTTCAAGTTAATGGCATCAATTAATAGTTTTGAATTACATCTCTTTTTTGTGATAAAATTCCCCTTTAAAATGTCCCTGCACAGTGACCTGGTCACAGCCATATGTGAACTCAGGAAAGGCTATGACCTCTTGCAGTTCTCCCTTATTGTGACCTCCTTAATTGCACATATTAGGAGACACCAGTGAGTCAATAGCCATCAATCTCTTTATTCTGTTCAACTTTTAAGGTCTTATTTCACAGTGGACAAGACACTGGTTCAGAGAGTTCATTTTTACTCCTAGATCAATGACACTTAAACATATTAAATATTTTAAAAAACACACAGCAGTCTGACATCCCATCACACTGACCATGAAAAATATTATCGCGTTACCTCTTGTATGTAATGTCTGTGTAGAACAACTGACAGAATATATATATTTTTGATATATGAACCTCAGTAAACCCAGCCTATTAATAAAAGAAGATCAATAATGTTCTCACTGTTTGGGGGTCACACTCTGATAATGTTTCTGATAAAATAAGAAAAAAGAAAAATATATGAGCTGCAAGGTTGTTCTACCGGATACACGGCTCTATCTCAACCAGTATTTTGACCAAAAGCCAAGCACTGGCAGACTGCATTTCATCTGTTCCTACTCTCCTATCAGTTCTCCTTATTGCTGTCTGTTTCCTTGCATGTTTATTAGGCTGAGTTTTCTCAAGAACAGACTGTAGTAGAGCAGAATATTTACCAAGTGTACTGGTTTTTAAAATGCCTCCTACATGAAAAATCATACACCAGAAGACTAAAAATTGGTGAAAATGACCTTACAAATCAGTCTAAAGTTTAGCCAACTGTTCCAGAGCAGCAATGTCTCCAGAAGCTCAGTAACTTACCTGGCTAGCTCTAATATTTTTTTTTTTAATAGAGAAGGGAGGTGCTGCACCTAGAGAGAGATTCAATAATTATTTCTTCTTCTCAGACCTGAAGTTCTGCTACTTAGTACATAATGCCTTCCTGAAATTTTTTTATGTAACTGCAGAATTCACACTGCTTCTTGAGTTGCAAAACTGAGGAAAAAAAGGAAAAAGAAAAAACTCATAGGATTTTTTGTTTTGTTTTGTTGGGGATGTTTTGCAGAGGACTTGCCTATTTAAATTGGGATCAATTTCCTGGCTTGTGGAGCCTCAGCATTGACGTGTGGCTTTATAAAAATGGTAGTGTCTCAGTTTCCAGATCCTCTCACTGTGAGTATTATATGTTATATATATTTTCTTAAGCTACTAATAACTCATCACCATTTCTTATATGCATAAATATACTGAAAGCATGTGTAAACATTGAACTCAATAAGATTTTCATGCTACGTGTTTTTCCAACAAGATTTCCTATCTAATCTGTCGCATTTCCTTGATCCGGACTGAGGGCATGACTAGTTACAATGAAAAATATTTTGGTTTACACTGCCTTTTTTATTAGGAAGATGTAAAAGAAACAAGTATTCTAACATTTTCAGTAACTTTTATTCAAAGTTGTTGAGTTTTTCTACTCCTTTTTGACCAGGGCACTATTAATCTAAAGGTTAAGTATACTTGTTAGCATTAAGCAAAGTCCAAAGTCCAAATTTATGCTTGATATTTTTAAACAGTTAGTAATAAGAATTATTATTTGATGCCTACCACAGACTCTATCAGCAGTTGACAATTATAAAAACAAGTGTTACCATAAAGAGCCCAACCCGTACTCTGTAGATTCTATAAACTCCAGCTACAGCGCAGATTCAAGGAATGCAATGAAATCCTAAAAACACTGAAACCTTTACAAGTTATGCTTAAAGTCACAGCAAGGACAAAATTATTTCAGTGTCCGTTTTGAAGTAAAAAGCTCATCAATTTTGCCAGGACTTCAGTCCTAATATCTCATTTGTTATTAGCAAAGAAGGGCTTAAATGTTTTAAAAAAGACACGTAGCATAAGACAGCATGTCCAATTCTAATGATTTCACTGCAGCTTGCAGGCAAAATAATCTCAAATTTAATGGTAAAGAAATAATTGCTGGAAAAGCAAAATTAATGACCAAGATGAAGCTGAGCTCAACGGTGACTCCAGACTTCCAAAATACTGTGCTTATCTTCTGGAGTAAAGGCATTTAGTTTGCAAGTAAAAGAAGAGGAGAATTTGGCTGTTTTGATAAATTTCAGTCATGCATATTTGAACTCTTTAGAACATGTATTTTTTTCACAAGCATCATTTCAAGGATGTCAACAGTAAAAGCTTTAAAAATCAGGAAAAATCTTAGAATCCTGGAAAGCTACAATTCCCGAAATACTAGTTTTTAAATAACATCCTTTTCCAGCAAAACCTTGGAGTCTGAAGGAGTCCTACTAGGCTTTTTGTGTTTTTGACAGTGCCATGGGTGCAAAGAGAAATTTTAATGCCAAACAGTAGAAAACAAAGATATGAAGCTTTTTCTACTCACATATTTTATATGTTGGCCTTTATTTTCAAGCCTAAAGCTTTTATTTAACCCTAAGTCTGATAGCAGATTTTTAACATATCAGGCAGTATGGCTTAAGAGATTCCTTTGGATGTACAACGTAAATTCTAGCTTAACAATATCAGAGTAAAAATCATAGATAATGAATTATCATAGCAACATCGAGCTGGCGTGAGAAGAGCAAAAAATTCCAGCTCTTATAAGATTCAAAGCAAAGAGATGAGCCATGAGCTTTCCATAAGCCAAACTCAAAAAACAATCTTAGTCTTGCAGAGCCAATATTAATTTCTCTCACAGAGAGTTGGATAACTTCATGTTAGTAATAGCCACAATTCTTTGCCTTACATAGCTTGAAGTGTAACTATGAATAATATGCAATTGCTTGATGCTTGCTAAGAGAAAGTTATATTAGTAGTAGTAAGAAAAGGACTTTCTTCTGGGACATAGCATTTGTTCACCCTGCTATTTCTACCTGCAGATTTAGTTTCAGTATCTTTTGCTAGGAAACCACAAAAATTTGGATTTTTGATCTCTCATTAGCAGAATTTATCTCAATATATATGGGGTTTTGCATATATTTTCAATCTTTCAAGGAATGGTCTTAGAGATGACTGTTAAGCAAAACTGTCTTGTACTTCACATTGCTTGGATACTGTCAGCTTTCACCTCTCCTCTCTCCTCCAAATATGTGTTGGGAGTTGCACGGTATATTACTCACTAAATTATTTCATGGTATAATAATAGTAATTTAAAAATTTTTAAAAATCAATCAATAAAAATGCTCCTCTTACACTCTTACCTTTTCCAAAATGGTTCTGAAAACTAAATATTTTTTTCAGTTTTCTCTGCAGGAAAATTTCATAAGAAGCTGTTGGGTGATCTTTTTGGCACTAAACAATTATAGTCTTTTTCAAGATACAGTTCACTTATGTATTGAGTCCACTGCAACTTAATTTATCCTTAGAGACTTTGAGTTTCTACAGTTTATAAATAGGAGATAGGCAGTAAAGTGCCTTGATGCAACAATTTGGACCAAATGCAGACAGTAAAATCCTTCTCTATCCCTGAGTGGAGAGCTAGCAACTTTTCCTCCTTATATTACCCTAAACGCACTCTCTGTGAAGATAGCAGAGGAGCACAGAGGTCCTATCTCACCAGGTAAAAACCACAGTATTTTTGCCTAAAGGCAGTTTTCAGACATACTTTTTATCTATCTACCTGTAAAACTACTTCACAGGCTCAAATTCCTTTTTTAGGTGGGCCTGCAACCCTAAAATTTTAACATAGGTTGAAAAGTATTTCAGTGCTAATGAGCAGGTCACGCATAAACTCACTTCATGGTGAATACAGGTGTTGGCAAAAGTGGTAACAAAGGGGCTGTTGTAACTCAGTTGTTTATCCCTGCCCCACGGTTCTGCCATTGACCCCTGAGATGAAACTCAGTGATTGACGGTGGTCCTATTAAGTTCCCATGCAAAGCAAACAGGCCTAGACAAGTGATTGTCTTGCATTATCTGGCTATTATTACATTGTCCAGCTATCTAGACACAGCTTTGCTATGCTGCAATAACCAAAGTAGAAGACTTGTAGATCTAGAGTGGAGAAAGCTTTATTATAATTGTGTAATAGGTGGCAATGAGGGCCATGGGATAGATGACTCACTAATCTCTTAACGAAAGATTTATGTCTCAACCACAACCGTGAGCAATACATTTCGAGTGATTTGTTAGAAGTGTGAAAAATGACAGTAGCTAACTAATAAGAAGTACAACCCTGAAAGTGCTCTAATGGTTTCCATTAACATATATCTGGCATACAATTACAGGTAGCCACAGGGGACATATGTGGCCAGTAGAGCAAGCACATAAAGACATAACCATGTATAGAAAAAGGAAAGCATTTCTCACCTCTGCACAGGCATTAGAGTGGAAGCACCTTTGTGAGTAAAGCATAAAATATGCTTCTGCTCAAGAGGGATAGTACGGAAAACGTCCCCAAATGGCACTGTTAGTGTCTTGTTCCTCAGTTCCTCTCTCAACAGAGGACAAAGTAACACTTGTATTGGTATCAATAAAGATTAACTTAGCTCACTTACCTTAACAATACTATGGCATATATCTCTGTCTCAGAACAAAAGCCCCAAAGTGAATGATAATCTGCTTTGTTAATGGCCTGCGAAGACCTGCTTAGTGTTGCCAAATTTAAGTGAAACTAGGGGAAAGGTAATTCTGGCAGGGGGAGATCACGACCACTGACTCAAAGACCACCCACTCAAGAAATCCACCGACCCAAAAGGTTAAGGAAGTAAAGGTCTCAAAAAACATAGTGGGCATGTGTAGTTACTTACATGGTAGGCAAGGAATTTTAACCAATCATTTAACAGAATGAATATGTATTAGATGATTAATATCTTGGGTATAAATAACTAGTAGTTTCCACCAACAGCGTGCTCATTTGTACCTTGCACCTGTATTTGAGCATTTATGTAATAAAAAAAAATACATCGACTTTGTGTGTAAACTGGGCAACGCACACTGGGTAACGGACTCAAGTTTTTGGGACAACAGTATCGTTTATCTACCTATTGTCAAGTTTGGTTTCACTTCATAACAAACTTGTTCATAACTTGCATTATTTTAATGTATCAATACAATGTATTACTACAAAGGTATTATCTCAGTGATATGACTGAGAGCGCTTAAGTAGATAATAATTTCTTCGTGACAGAACCTCACCTACCCTAATCTAGAGGCTAACTCCACAAACCATAGCATACCAAATCTTGTCATTAACTGTAGTAAGTACAAGATACAGATCAAGCTACGCTCCAAAGGAACTGCAAACACCTTTACAGTCAGTTATGTTTCAGTCAAAGGATGGAGAAACAGCAACTACCAGATGAAAACATGTGGAACAGCTATGTCAATCTGTATGTCGCAAAGTTCAAATCACACAGAATGATTACTGTTTTACAAAAATTGCTGAATTGCTTTAAATTCTGTCGCCAAAAATTTGTTGTATCGCAGGCTTACCTGCATAAGAAATGACTGGTTTCAGGATGTTCTTTGAGTTGCACGGACCTGCAATACACATTTAAATATTCAGCACAGGCATATCAATGCAGGTTCATAAAATTCAGGCCTAAAATAGCAATGCTGATAAGCCTTAAAAAACATATTTTTTTTTTTTAAACATGTTTACCTTTCCAAACAAAGTCTGTGAAGGCATATGTTTGTTCTTTATAAATAATTTAGGAGACTGAAGCACCAGGAGGAAGAAATACTTTTGAAATCAGAAAAATCACCTTGGGGGGAAAAAAAAAAGATGGGGACAATTAACAGTAAGAGGAATGTCTCTAGCTTCTGAAGCAGTGAAGTTCCTAGAGAGGACTGAATAATATTCAGAGGATCTTTGATCTGTTTATGAAAAGGATGGGCTGATATTGCTATCTGAGACAGCAGAATAGAGAGCTTGATGACCCCTTGCAGTTCTCTGCAGCTGGTGTTAAAAAAAAACAATATAAAAAACATTTTACAGATTACTCTTTTAAAAGTACCACAAGCAAAATACCATGGAAAGCAAATTGTTAATGAGTTTACACAACAAAATATTGTCCAGAGATGTAGTTTAAGTAGTGTATAATTCAGGATGAGCTGGCACTTTCATTATGAAATCTCTGCTCTCAGCTTTAGAATGAAAACCTTCAGCACATTTTGCGTCAGACACACAAAACTTTTTTTCCCCACTGCCTGAAACACTGGCCCTTGCTCTTTTTGGGATATGCAGGTACTGTATTTCCCACGGTGTGGTTTGGTTTATGTTCACATCACCAAATAACTGTCCTTCAGATAAAATTCCGTCACTGATTATGGCATTCATGAAGAAGTATCTTCATCTGCTGGGAAACACCAAATTCATATACCTGATATCCAGCAAGGTTGCTTGTTGTGGCTGCTATGTCAATACCTCTCTTTACTCTGATGAAATTATTTCAGTGTTCTACGTAATAGTTGCAAGCAGCAGGTCCCTTGGAAACTAGCTGAAAGAAATGTTAATTTATTTAGTTGGGTCTTTTCACAGTGCATTACTCACAGGTGTTGTAGAGGGTGTGATGGTTAAAAATATGAGTATCTATATGTATATATCAAGTGCTGACTAGTCTTTAACACATTTTCAGCCCAAAGTTTATGCCAACAGTTAACTGGGATCATAATCATGTGCCCTAACACATCTTCTGTATATTATGTATATTAAATTTGTCAGAAGACCCTAAGGAAGTAACAAAGTACCTAAAAGTGGTCATGTTCCCTTTCATTGGCTCCTAAATACTGTTTACTATTGAATTTTCTGCTATGTGTTTCCTTCTCTCCTTCTTAGTCTCCAGAAGAAAATTAAGGAAAACCTAATTTCTGGACTGCAAATTCCTTTCTTTTTTGAATGTCTCCAATTTGTCTGTGAGCCACGTGAGTTCTCAGCTGAATGTTAATTATCAGCCTACATACAGGGAATTCTTCATGTTAAATAAAAGGTTGCTTAAAGTCTACAAGGTGTGATTCAGATAATTTTCAGTATAATGGAGGTTTAGCCTATTTAAGTGAAAAGTGGACTTTCTTGAGCGGCTAAAAATGGTGACCAGCATCACAGCATTAGTTACTGATGCCTAACCTGAAGAGTGCAATTCTTGTTCCTTCAGAGAATTCATATTTTCTTGTGAATGAAAGTCTAAGTCTCATTGAAGAGTGGTCTTATTTTGTAGTTATTTTTGAAAATAGTGCTCACAATATTTGCATTATTCTTTAGAAAAGTTCTTACTTAATTGAGTTGTCTCATATTTGGGCCCTCCAGCCCCCATTTGGTAATATTTTAAAGCAAATATGTATTGAAGAAAAGGTTCACTAAGTCATTTCCTTGGTAACGTACTTCCTAATGAATCCTTTCATATAATCATGCATATCTTTATAAATATATCCTGAGCAATAAAACATGATTGAAATTAAGTAAAAAACACTTTTAAGGTTGATTTAATCCCTTTTACCGAATAACAATTAAAATGAAAATTCTCTCATAGGATGCTCAAGTCAAAACGAGGAACATGATAATAAACATTGAGTAATAAAAATAAATTAAAAATCAAAGCTTTATGATATATTTTCCTATCAAAATGAAAGTGGCAAATTGAAAACAATAATGAAGCTTATCCACAGTTACAACAGAACATCTCAGAATTTGATTTACAATCAGTGGCATCTTGAAAATGAGCCATCATTTTACATTTAAAACCACTACCACTCAATCTATCAAGTATTAAAATCTTGATGTTGATTAATGGCATTCTCTCACGCTGTTTCTCTCAATGAGGCTTCACAGAAATCAAGGCAATATTATACACTATGAAACTAGCATGTTGTAAGGTTGTACACTTCCTCCATGGCCAGTTCAGTTCTTATCACTGTGTTCATAATCAGCAGGTATTTGGTGGTTTGAGAAATTTTAGTATCTTCACTGGAATACAAGTACAGGATGTACACTTCGGTGGCTTTCAATGTTATATTGGCACAGGCTTCAAGCACCTGGAGCAAGTGGGCTGAATGCAAACATCGACTGCAAGAAGCAGATTTCCAGCTGTGATGCTTTTGCCTAACAAGCTGCAGTGACAAAACAGTACCATTCTGTTTTCCTATGGAAGCATCGATATAAAAAAAAAAAAGGGCTCAGGAACTACTAAGATCCACTGGAGTTTATTCCCCTTGGGCAAGATGAAGGTATAAGGCCCGGTAGCATACAGGCTAGTCTAAGCTATTTCCCTAGTAGCGTTCCAGCTTTATTCCTACTGCTCGGTTTGTCTTAGGTTCTGAGCTATGAGGTTTTGTATCCCATCCAAACTGCTACTACAATGGCTGATGCTAATCCTGCATATTTTTTATTCACATTGATGTTCCGTCCCACTTGCTGTTAGTATTGTCCCTATTTATGGACAAACTAAAAGGAATGGAAGACCCTAATGTACTTTTTTCTTCCTCTTTCTATTATTCTATTGCAGAGCCTCCATCTTGATTTAGAGAACAGCGAGGAGAAACTAGAAAATAGAGAGGACAGAATATGGATATCCTGAAAATTGTACCTGTTACATCAGTTCAGACTATAAGTAATGCAGTTTCCTTTAATTTGCAGGAAAATAATTAACAGTAAACACCCTTTTTTACTGTTATTTCTTTTAAATGTGGATATGACTGAGAACATTTGCAGGGTGCCCATTTCAAAGAAAATCCAGTGTAGTTAATAAACTTTTGACTTGTGTGATGACTGACACTAAAAACTTTCTTCTGTTAAAATCTTCAGGAATCTTTAGTGCGTAAGAGCAACTAGGCACAGACACTCCAATTTAAATAGTAAAAATTAAAAAGAAGAAGAAGAAAGCGTCTATAAGTACCGCCATAGTTGCAGGCTATTTCATACCTTTATCCTTCAATGCTCAACAACATTTAGGTGCCAAGTCTCTCCTTAGAAATAGTTATTTAAATTGGACAAAATGCGTGATTTTTGCCATATGTAATATTATGTAAAAATAACCTTGAAATAGAATATTTAGATGGTAAGAGTTTATTTTTTTAAATACAATTTTTAAAATGCATTCAAAAATAGGTTAAAATACCATTCCACACTAAGTATTATTTACTTATTTGAAGTGGCTTTCCCAGACTATAAAAAATAATTAAAGTATAAAACCAAATTAATAAATATTAACTAAGCTCTCACACAATCTGGCAAATTGATTTGTTGCATTACATTGTGACTGGATCAATTAGTATAAAATAAACAATGAGACAGTCTATTAATGGCTCTGGAAAGAAGCTCTGATTTTTTAAAAAAGTATTTTTTTTGAGCCTTTTCCTAATCCTCAAGGAGCTTGGACATCAGCTTCAGTGGACAGATGATGAGATCTTTAGTGCTTTGAAAATGGCTCTTGTAAAACCTTTTTCAAAAGAATGATCCAGTTTTTTAAATGGTAATATGGAATAGCTGTGACTAAACAAGCAAGCAAACATCTTCAGAGTTTAAATCAGCTACACCCTTTTGTTTGAAGTGACAAGGCCTATCATTAAACAGAAAAATTTTGCTTCTCCAGCATAACAGACACACTAGCAATGCGTTCTCACATTTTCACATTATTACCTTTTCACATATAATTGGTTTCACACATTTTTGAGGAGTCTCAGCTGAAAGCCATTTGTTTTCTCCCTAACATGCCCAACACTGCACCATCACAAAAACTTTTAAAAAAATTCCAATGCTTCTGTGTTCATCTTATGAATATATTCCACATGCCCATCTACTGCCACACTGCTTACCTCTGTAGCAAGGTTTTCCTTCAATATCACGCTTCCTAATATAAATCTTCCTTTATATTGTTTCAGAGTACAAAACTGGCCTCCAGCATTGTCATATATTGTTTCTCTCCTTTAACTTAATCACCATTTCTTATTTTTTTTTTGAAAGAAACAAAAAGGAAAATGACTGTTAATTGCTGAAAGAAAAGATAATTTGCAATATGCACACGTAAATTACACAGAGCACACATTAGTCTTCAGCCTAATTCCTTTCAGAAAACAAGAAACTTCAGAGCCAGAGCAGTGGAGAGAGAGAAGTGGTAAGAAGAAAAGCAGAGGAGGAATCAAAGAGAAAAACAGTCTTTATTTTTTATTTCTAATAATCCATAAAGTGTAGTACAAGAATTCAATAGAAAAAGGAGTGGGAGAAATTAGAAAGTAGTTTCAGAAATAAGATAAAAATGGAAAGAAAACATACGAAACTAAAAATCTTCCAAAGAGAACGAATATGCAGAGCTGCACATGAGAAGAGATGATCCCCTGGAAGACCATGGCAGTGGTAAGGAGGATGGTATAGCATGAAGCAGCATGTTCCCCTGAGCAAGGAATCAAAACACTCCAATGAGGTATTGGTCATGGCCTCAAACCCAAGTGGGAATGCTCTGACAGTATATAATACTAAAATTTCCCTTTATTCATAGCATATATGGATGTATAATTAGGGTTAAACCCATAAATTGGGTAATATCTGATACAGGCAGTAACACATGCATGCAGGATCAGATATCATGCATGTTTAGAATATACATAATGTATATGTCAAAAACTTCTAACATTCATGATATAGCATATACTCATTACTTACATATATTATTAACATATATACAGTCCTCAGGTGATCGACTGACATCAGATTTTTAATGCTTGCTTGGTGCCTTGTTTGGAATCTAATTAAACAGAAAAATCTTCAATGTAATTTAGTAAACTTCAAATGGGGATAGTGCTACTATTTGGTACTTAATAGTAGGTGGACATGCCAAGTGCTCCAGCTGAAGGGGGAGTACACAAACACTACTAAAGACCCTGGCCAATATAGCTGGGCGAGACATGGAGCCGGCAAGCAGGTCTGAGACCGACAAAGACAGCTACATTCCTGCAATAATTCATCCCTGCAACCAACACAAGTGTCCTCCACTCAAAACACAATAACCAAATGAATTTTGGTATTCCCTAAATGCCTAAATTTATGTCTCCACATGCATGTAGAAACTCTACTCTGGGCTGTGGGTGCAGGACAATGCTGTTGCACTGCAAGTCCCAGACTAAGACAGCCAGATAGCTGCCAGCCATGAAACAAGGGAGAAAAGGCAACTCTGACATGAAGAAGGCAGGACCCATGTTCATTCTCACTCACTATCGATAGAAACAAGAGTGAGGCAGCTGGATAGCCCCCAAAGGAGCAGAAAGAAACAAGAAATGTGACAAAACCATAATACATTAGAAAGAAAAGCCAAGGCTGACAAGGATATGACAGAGCCTGCGATTGGACAGAGGAAGGTCCACAGCAATTACGAGCCTAAAAAAAGTCTGAATTATAGCAACGAGCGAGCACAGAAGAAAAGAGAGGGAAGGTCCTGGCCAAAGAACATCAAGTGAAAACACAGGTATCCAGATCCCACTGCAGAAATGAGTAAAATTTAGTCTTATCTTGCTTAACTGTTATTTATTAACTTGCTTATTCGATAAATTCTCTATTCGTGCTTAAGAGGCATTTGGACAATGACAATAACCAATAGTTAATGCCTTAACTTCTGGTCAGCCCTCAAGTGGTCAGGCAATTGGACTAGGTAATCATTATAGGTCCCTTCCAACTGAAATATTCTATTCTATCTTAAAATCTTAGACTTTGATAACAAATTCACACTACAGGTGACTGTATCACTCTATATCAGTGACTGTATCACTCTGTATCCATCTGTACAGGTGACTGTATCACTCTGTATCCATTTCAGTGTCTGTTGATAAGCTAAAATAGCTTTTTTTTCCCTTGTGAGGATGATTCCTGTGACATCCTCCTTTATGGAAAAGGGTAAATGAATCTGAAGTCAGTTAGAGTGGGAGGCAAACAACAGTGGTGCTCCCCTGGTGTGCAGCTGCCCCAGCCACCGCCCTTATGCAATGTTGGTTAGAAAATTCTCCTGCAGGAGCAAGTGGAAAATCACCTCTGTCATGTCCCCCAGCTGTCATATGGCACACCAGCTTGAAGAGACAAGGGTTGTTATCTGAATAGCCTCACTAGAAGACAAAATCAGGATACAAGCAAGGAATAAGATGTAGGATTGAATTTCCTGCCTGCAGAAGGTGTAAACCTCAGGATTTTCACTTGCAGGTAGCTATCCCAACATATACAAGTGCTTAGTGAATAATTATCCCGGAAGTCCAAATTCATAGCAGGGGTTATTATCTCAGCAACAGCACCCTATTCATGGGGTAACATGGTTTCTGAGAACCTTAAAGAAACCTAATGGTTTCTGAGAACACTCATTTGTGTAGACATGCTCTAAAATTACACGGAAAGCAGAGCAAAGAAGGGGTTGTCAAATGCTTCCAAAATACAGACGAGACCACAAAATCCCCAAGCGGCAGCAGGTGTTTTTACATATCAGCATTTAAAAAAAAAAAACCACTGAATGAATACACTCAGTATAGCTGATGAGAGAAAAATATAGCATTGATGTGAAGCACTTTGACTTTAAATTTGTGAAACTAGCACTCCTTCCCCACCCACACATCCCTTTAAGTCAAAAAAATATTCTCTAAATTGTATACTGATGACACTGGGAATCAAAACCACCTAATCAGCCTTATGTTTCCCTGTCATGAGATGAAAGAATTCCTATATGACATATACAGCCATCTCTTCAAGATATCTATCAAAAAGTTTAATAAAGTAGAAATTTTAGAAAAAAATTAAATGTCATTTCATAATCAAGAAATTAGTGTTTCTGCTTTTCTACCCATTTCTCAATGTGCGGTTTCATTTACTCTCTCTTTTCCTCTCTAGCACCTGTTTTGTTTCATTCCTCTTGCTAGCTGCTTAATTTCACTGAAAATAAGGATTTTTCCCTTCTTAAAAAAAAAAAAAAAGGCAAGCAACCATTTACTACTCATTACATTTCCTTAAACCTCATCATTCTTTTCCCTGTGTCAACTGTTTTGTCACCAAAATTACTTCCTCTTATACTCTTCCTTTGCAAGTAATAATCCAAATCTGATGATCTTTTGGAAAACATTATCTTGCATAATAGCATGTATGAATCCATTACTTTATGTCTCCCAGTTATATTATCCCATCACATGTGTGCTCGTTTTGGCCGGGATAGTAGCTAGCACAGGGCTATGTTTTGGATTTTTGCTGGAAACAGTGCTGATAATACAGGGATGTATTAGTTCCTGCTGAGCAGGGCTTACACAGAGCCAAGGCCTTTTCTGCCTCTCACCCCACCCCACCAGCGAGTGGCTGGGGGTGCACAGGAGGCTGGGAGGGGACACGGCTGGGACAGCTGACCCCGACTGACCCAAGGGATATCCCACACCATGTGACGTCATCCTCAGCATATAAAGCTGGGGGAAGGAGGAGGAAAGGGGAGGACATTTGGAGTGATGGTGTCTTTCTTCCCAAGTAACCGTTACGCGCGATGAAGGCCTGCTTTCCTGGAGATGGCTGAACACCTGCCTGCCCATGGGAAGTAGTGAATGAATTCCTTGTTTTGCTTTGGTTGCTTATGTGGCTTTTGCTTCACCTATTAAACTGTCTTTATCTCAACCCATGAGTTTTCTCACTTTTACTCTTCTGATTCTCTCCCCCACTGTGGGGGGAGTGAGCAAGCGGCTGTGTAGTGCTTAGTTGCTGACTGGGGTTAAACCACCATCACAAGAAACACAGTAAGATTTAAACTTCAAAACTTTTTCAGCCCTACAGGAGCTGATGAGCAGGGGATTTTTGCTTTGTCTTTCTTTGCACTGAATCAGAATAGATTTAACATCAGCTTGACCTGGAGATTGAATTGAATTATTAAGTAAAAGTGAATGCTTGTGGAAAATATGTAAAATAGTGTAGTGATACATACCGTAATGGACTCCTTCAAAAGCTCTTCTGTACAACTCCACAGACGTTAAGGAGATTATTTCTTTCACCTCAGACTTTCATTCTGTTTGTTTTTTATGAAAGCTCCAGATAAATTCATACAAATTCTAGGGAAGCTTTTTTTTTTTTTTAATAAAATTCTTTGTAGCATTGCCAAGGATATTTCAGCATACTTAAAAAAAAAGGCTCATTTTCTTTCTTTCAAAAATCCATTGATTTCCAAGAATTATTCTTTACCTCAATTAATATCTGTAAAAGTATACCTTCAACATATATATGTATTTCATTTTATACATTTCTGAAACAGAGCTTTACCATACTACTAAGAAAAAGCAAAAAGTATGTTGCATTCTGTATAAGATACCAATTTACCTGTCTGACCTTTGATTAAGTATTTCATTAGTCTATCGCTCCTGGCAGGAAGTGTTCTTTGGATATAGCATGTATGATTTATTTCAGGACAAGAAATCCAAGTTAAAATAATTTTCACATCTCCTAATGACTTGGCATAGTGGAGAATCTTCCACAGATCACCTGATAGTAACATAGTTCTCTGATTATTCAGTGGTGAGATTTCAGTTGTTATTCGCTGAAGATTTTTTTATTGATTTATTTATTTTTAATTTGTGCTGGCAGTTGTGGTAGGATGATATACTTTCCACAACTTTCTAATCAATATGGGTTTTGGAGAAGGTGTATAAGGCGGGGATGCCTTATGCAACTTCTTTTCCCACCTAAGTCACTAACTCCGGTTTTGGATGTCTTCAAAGACTTCTTGGAGTTGAGTGAGAGAAAACCACAACACATTTGCTGCTGTGTTTAGTCCTTTCTCAGTTTTGCTTTCAGGGAACATTTGGGATTCTTCAGGCACTATTTCTTCTGTCTGTAGTGAGAACAGCAGCCATGCAAAAATATCTCTGCATGTTTCAGAGTAAGGAGACTGCATTAAATCTCTTAAACACTATTGCCATAGTTGTGGGTTTAATTTTTAAGAGTTTCCCTTCCACCCATCTTTTACTTTCCATCTTGATTCTTTATTACACTTCATTACAACACCTTCAGTCATCTTTACTTTGGTTTCTGATTCCTTCTTCAAAAAGTCTTTATGGCACCTTCTTTGACACAAGTCTTTCAAAAGCTTTCCTGACTGAGAAATTCCTTTTTCTTTCCCAGATTCCTTTCTGGGTGCTACTTTGATGAACACCCAGCCTACCTTCAGCAAACAAGTTGTGTTTAGATTCTTCCAAGCAAGTACTGTCTTACTTGTTGCAGTACTTGTCACATACTGTGGGAAAGTTAACCTCCTCCGGACTTAGGCTGAGCTTTGTAGTCTGAATTAAGTAATGTAGCATGAAGTAAGACTACAATATTAACTTCCAAATCTAAAGAAGAACATACTGCCTTTTAGAAGGATATTATTTTATCCAGCTGTCAGCAGTTGTCCTAAACATCTATATCTATCTTCCTGTGAATATAGACAAGGAAGATGGTTTACTTAGCTTCATTACATCAGTCTACTGAAAGTTATTTACCCTTCCTTAAAGAAGGGCTTCTGTCAGGTTCTGCTTAGTAACAGTTCACACAGTCTTCTCAAACAAGGAGGGCTAGAAAATGCTTCTTGTATGAATCACAAGCATCACCAACCTAAACTGCTAGTTCTTGGGAAAACTTGTACAAAGTTGGTTTTCGTTCAATGAAACTGAAACATAAGGGACTGGACTACTTGTGTCTGATTATAAGGACATATCATTTTAACTGAAGTCCCTTGCTTTTAGTTACATTATTCTCACCTGTGATTGTCTTCACTTCTTCAAAGCCAATTGGATTTTCTGGGAGGCATGATGATTTTCTTTTTCCCCTCTGAAGTGGCTTATAGGTAACTAAAATAAGGGACAGTTCCTTTGCCTTGAAAAAGAGATCATTAGCTCTCCATGTCCTGATATGAGTCAGAATAAACTGTGCAATTAATGCATTATTTGAGCTAGAGAAGTTAACCAGATGGACTACTAAAGTTCTTCTAGTTTGAATCTTGCATCCTGTTTCCCATTTTCCCCTCTCAGTGAAGAACAACTTGACTCTTCACCTTAGTATATCTGAGATTTCCCCTTCCATCAGGATCTCTTTTTTCCCCCCACATCTCCTGATATGAAAAGTTAGGCAAATACAGCAATACAAGAAAAATATCTGGGAAAAAAAAAATGTTTGTAACAACGACAAGTAAACTTGGTATAATAAAGCAAGCCTATTGTACTTAGCAGATGCTAAATAACTGGAAATACATACAAAATATCCCCCTTCCAAGTTATGTTTTTATGTACCCTATAGGAAATTGCTTAACTGAGGCTGGTATTTTTACAAAGCTTTCTACCATTTTTAATAGCAGCCACTTTTTCAAATCTCTTTGCATTTTCTAAACCAAACCAAGAGCTGAAGGTGTATTTGAGAGATCTTTTTCCAGCTGTTTGAAATTACTACTCTGAGCTAAAATCAATGCTCTACCAACAACCTGTTTTTTAAAAGTAATTTTAAAATATAATTGCAGCTATTAACTTCAGGCTGCCCTTATATTCTTTCTCTGTGCCCTCTTCTTTCCTTAAATCTGCCACCCATTCTACCTCAAAAACTGAAAATTAACTGAAACATTACTGCTTAAACACACTGCTAATTATATTGTTTAGAATTAGCAGTGATTACCTATTGGCTTCTCACAGTCAAATAGGACTGGAGTTTGATTCATGTCAATGCTTGCTGTCTTTCTGAAAACCTGTATTTCCAGCTGTGAAATAACAAATAACCAATCTTCATCCCTTCTCTACCTCCTGAATTTCCCAGAACTTTCAGGTGTGAAAATTAAA
Organism: Morus bassanus; assembly: GCA_031468815.1. NCBI lineage: Eukaryota > Metazoa > Chordata > Aves > Suliformes > Sulidae > Morus > Morus bassanus. The sequence continues at coordinate 11,341,168 of CM062570.1, forward strand.
TATCTTAAGTGTCTGCAGGCTCTCATCTTATTAAGACTTTTTATTTTTTTCAGTAAATAATTGTGGAGACCTGTAATGTCAAATGTAAGTATGGAGGGGAGAGGAAGGGAATAGACAAAGTGTAGAAAGATATCAGCTGAGAAGGACTCTAACACTCAATAATCTACATTTGCAGGTAAAATTCAAATCTTCATTACCTACATTAACACAAAACACCTCCACCTAGCTTGAAAAAAATATATTGATCTCATTTTCCACATCCTTACCCTGTTTCTCATACTGGTTCACAGTTGGTGGTCAAAGATGTCTACTGTGATTGCTGGAGGAATTTCACTGCATCACCTGTAAGGACTGCAACTACTCCATATTCTCCCACATACTGCCCTCACGCCCATCTCTCCCAACACACACAGGTCCTCTTGCATCCACAAGTGGAAAAATCAACTGCTTTTTCTGTATGTCCTGCATAAGCATATCTCCGTTAAGTTGAAGAAGTTGCATATGTGCTGCCTACAACTACAGAGCTAGTTGCAGAACTGAAATATGTATCAGTCGAGCATAAAGATGTTTTTCATCCCCTTTAAGATTGCAGTTTCTAAATAAATCTTTTTAAAAAAGGTCCATGTGAGAGTATTTAGCTGTGAAAGCCGCTTCATTTTAACATGTGAAAATCAGAGCGAGATACTGTATCTAATGCCAGCCAATGATGTATCTGTACCTCTCTTTATAAAAAGAAGTCTTCCAGCACCCAGCTTGGAAACGTAACAAGATTTGTGATACTTTAGCTTTAAAACTGCCCAATAATTTTTTGCTGTATTTCTTAAGTGTACAACAGCTAACTGACAAACTGGCTACTTGATTGGGGAAAATGTTTTCATGAGATAATCCTCCAATAATTAAAATCTTTAGCTAAGGACCTTGTCCTGTGCCTGCACGTATAAAAGAAAGATGCCCACATATTATCTTTTAGCTGCATTTTAGGTACTTTTTTTAGCAAGTAAACCTGCCTACAAAGTAAGCAAGCTCCCTGTACATTTTCATCATCCCTCATTTCAGCTGTTGCTTAAAGTGTCTTTGAAGAATTAACAGAAAATGCTGTCAGTGAGAGAAACCAGTGGATTGCATAAATAAACTTCAATTTTACTTCCAGTGGTTGAAAAGAAGAACAAAACCTGTTTCTTTCAAACAAATGATTTTTTACTCTGCTAAGATGAGAACTCTGGGTGAGTCACCACCGTGAGTCTTGTGATATCCAAAAAGGAGTTAATCAGCTTTCAGTAGTGCTAGAAGCATCATGTTGCAGCCCTGACACTATCAGCAAGTGACAGTATGGCCTGATGATGTAATCCTGCTAACTTTGTCTTACATTATTATATCAGAGCACCCAGCCTACACAGGTACCGGGGTAGACCAACTGCATTTCCAACTCTGTCATCAGTTGTTGGTACATAAACATCCTCCAACCCCTGTAGCTCCAATGCAACATTAATTTTGCAACACTAATTATGGCTGATAAATATACAGGGAGAAAAATATTTTAATGCAATAGTTATTAGCACATGTTAACTTTTATCTGAAATCAACACATATTTTCATATTTATAAAAATCAAGATACAATATTTGATCATATTTTTAATTGTGTTTTGGAGAAAAATGTATCATCTTTCTTTACCATTTTACTTATTTCACATCTTATTTCACACACAAAATTAAATTTAAAATGAAGTCTCAAGAAACACTGAATTAAAAATACCAAGCATGCAAAAAAATCTTTTATGGAGAAGAAGACATTCAGAATTGTGACTTGAGCAGGACTTGGGGGAGAAGAAGCTGTTATTTTGAATACTACAGAACATCCATAAGGTTCTAAAGATGGTAATAAGGATTATAACAATTCCTACTTTTCCTTCACACCACTTCAAAAACCTGCAAATGAAAATGAGGATAAGATATTTCCTCTTAGGAACCTGGAATTCAAATAGGCCATAAGAGACACCACTACTATGTCATTTACATTATTATTTGTACAGGAGCTACAATCTTGTTTTTTTAAATGGAAGAAGCCTCCAGGCAGATAATACAAAGAATTCTGAAACCAGAAATACAATCAGGCCTGGGGCCAACAGCCTGAAGCATGACTCAGTCAACGGACATCAGATCATAGATCAATATCTCTGATAAAAAGAACAAAAGCAGAATTAAGCAGGCTGCATACAGGCAAAGAAGTAATGAGTAGCAATATTTTCCTAGCCTAAGTTTGAAGAGAAAAATAAATTAAGAAGTATGATACAACAGTCATACGTTGATGTTATTGCTATGTTCTTCTGGGAAAAAAAATCCTTTAAAAATCAAGATTGAACTGTGCTGTTTAATGCCTCTCTATTAACTGTGAACCTTAGTGATTTAGTGTCATCTTCAGAACCTATAACTACAGACCCATATACATAACTTTACCCATGTGAATAGTCTCAAAGATTTCAACAGGATAACACATATACCGAATGCACAGCCAATATTTGTCTGAAAGGAATAAGTATACTGTAACATGAATAAATAATGCTTAATGAAAGGTTGGTTTTGAGGCAACCTTATTTTAAAAAAAGTTATTGGGTCATTTCTAAGACAAGCGTGTTCAAATGCGAACAGGCGCAATCTGCTGGGGTAATTTCTTTTCGCCTCTGTCACCTCAGCCGCCAGCTCTGAGGGAAAGGAAGCTGCTGAACCTCCCCTCCCCAGTACACAGCTATTGAGCATAAAGGATCATCTGCCATACAGACAGCATCCTTCACCCAGTGCAAGTCCTCTCCTAGGCTAAGAGACTGTGGGAGCTGTAGGCATTACAAAGGCAAGAGAATTTTTAAAGGAGGCAAGTTTCTTTTTTACTCTATAGAAACATGACAGTATTCCACACTAAAGTGTTGTGGTTACAAATCTCCTTTGTTTTTGAACTTGTCTTAAGCTGCTATTAGAGTATTATTTCCTTTTTTGCCAATTTGCTGGCATCCTGCTAGCATGGGTGAAGTCATAACTAAATTCCCTTTCAGGACTCGCTCTAAACCCAATGGGAAAGTAAACACCTTTGCACAATATTTTTTTGCTTGTGTGTTCCTCTAGTTGCTTTTGCAACACAAGCAGCTTTGCTCAGCAGCAAATCCTATTCAAGCAGTTATTGTGATTGCCTGCACTAACATGAGACACTCATTTAAGAAGATTACAAAATAATGATGAAATTGCAGCATTACAGCATTGTAAATCTCATCGCTGAGGACAGAGAGGAGCTCTCAGAAAGTAACAGATTGCTATTTCGAGTTTCTCTGTTTCCATTATCTGACTTCTCTGAACACAAAGAAACTAAAAAATTTGATATTTTAAACTTAATTAAGTACTTCAGAGGTAGCTGTGTAGCAGCATAGTACAACTATATTGTAGTTTAGAAGTTTAGTTTCATCCCAGAGTCAACAAATGAATAGCAGGTGATTAAAATGCTATTTATTGTACCAGTAACCTGTTTCATAAACATGTTGCCACTTTAAATTACCTTGTGAAAGCTAGGCCATATCAGCTTGTGCATTAGCACTTTTGTACTATATCAGGTATTTGGATTGGAAGCGCTTAAAACGACAAAGTGTCAATTTGTTGAAAGACTCAGTAAGACAGCCAGTACTTTTAAAGTATATATTGTTAGCAAATATTCAGCAAAACAAAGTCATGAACTTAGATTAATTACTATAATCAGATTGGGGAGGCACCAAAACCATGAGATTTAGATGTTGGACTGCTCTTACTGCTCAGCTGAGAGGTTCAGGTTCAGGCAAACTGAAGACAACTGAAATTATCTAAAACTTCAACCCCATCATAAAAGCAAACCTGCTGATCTTGCTGCATGACACCTCACTCCCCACAGATACTCTCTGCAAAATATTACCCTTTTCTTCCCCCTAGTTCCACACCCTTGAGGGGTTTGTGCCTTTCTGTGCTGTACTGTGGGCATGTGTTCTGCTATGAAAACGTATAAGCTGGCTTCCTGCAGTACGGCGTAGTAAATGATTATAAAAGAAGAGTAGCTGTTTTCAGCTTGGATGTACTGGCACTACTCACATTTCTAGCATCCTAACAGTGCCATGAGTTACTGAGAGTATTCGGTGCTCTCACTTGCCCCAGATGCCTTTTCTGAAGCACTGAGCAATTTATGTCCATATTCACAAGTGGTTCATCCATCCAGGCTCTCAAAGTATTATAAAACACATCACCATATGTATAAGGCTTTATGTACAGATATTATATTACATTCATACACATATATGTTTTAGTTTAACATACTTTCTGAAAAGGATAAATCTGAGCATGTGAAATCCTTCTCCTATTGAAGTTAACAATAAATAACCTCAAAAGTAAGCCAAGATTGGGACAAAATGAGAAAGATTTCAGGACTTTTTTCACAATTAAACCTAGATGAGGACCTTTTTGGGGTGACATTTCTGCTGAAGCTAGTAGAAAAAATGCTAGTTGATGACAGAAAGCTATAATCCACTACCTTTGCCTCTGCAGTGGCCCTCAGAGCAATGAAGGTATTCCAAGGATAGGAATCTGCTAGAAACACTGCGTATCTCACATGTAGACAGGGGAAAAAAAACAAACCACCAAACTAAAAAAATGTAGTTATCCTTTATCCTTTATCAGAAATACTCTAGCCATGTATAGAGCTCCATCTGAGTTATCTGTTTAGGTAAATTATCTTGAAAGGATTTTTATATTACACAATTAGCTTAGAGCTGGGTTGCGTCTCTTGTGGGTAAGGCAGCCGGCAGGAGCACATTGTCTCTGCACTCCTGGTAGGTTGCAGGTCTCTGCTGCTCGAAGACCATCCTCTCTGGGCCTGCAAAATATGCAAATATTATTAACAAACTATTGACTCAATTTGTTAAACATTTCGGGAAGGTGGTGGCAGAGTGTGAATTTCCATAGCACTCACAGCAGCTCTTGTGGACAGTGCTCGCCCATTTAGAATTTTATCTTACTTCCATCCAGAAAGGACAGAGCATTTTTTAATGTAATGAGATACTCGCAGGGATTAACTGGTAAGGAAACCACCCTAAGGCACTTATTTTTATTGTAAGGCACAAACACTTAAAATTCTTGGTCTGGTGTTCCTATTCTAGTCAGTTTAGTTTTCAAGTAATTTGAGAAAACACATCTTTAAAGCTTAAAAATATGCCTTTAAAAATAGCCTTTGTAGCCAAATTTTAAAACAGCTGAACTTCTTTGGAAAAAACTTAATGATTTACAGTTACAGTATCCTGCAGTTACAAGGAGCATTTCACCCTAAATGTATATGTTTTACATTTGAAAAACAAAGTTAAGCAAAACATTATTCTGCTTTCAGATTTCAAATGAGTTTTGGCAGACAACATATGTTCCCCAAAAGCGTACTTTGGGGACTTGGGCCTTGACAGAAGGGAAGAACTAAAAGGATGAGCAACCAAGTGATATATTCCATCTCTGTTTTCAGTAATGCCATCGTTTGTAGCATTTACAACAACAACAAAAAAATGATTATTCACAAAGCAACAGCTGTCCTTCTCTTCAAACTACACTTAAAACTCATCCCTGTCATGATGTTTACAAAAATTTGACAATGGTTAGGCGGATGATATTCTGCAATTGCCACTTATTCCAAAGATGAGAATCATTTCATCCCTAACCAGTGTTTTTTCTCTCTCTTTTTGGTATTTGCCATTGTGAATAGGGACTATATTTTGCTATACATTCCAAACCTGTAGGTAATAACGATAGAGACTCCAGGTATTAAAAATATTAAAGAAACAGGAAATAAAATCATGTTTATTTTTACACAAAAGTGCAAGTTCTCAGTTATAGAAAACTGAGCAAATGACAGCTAATGGCTCCTGTATTTACACTAGGTAATAATTTACTCCAGTAAGTTATGAAATTACATCTAATTATTTAATACTATATATTTACCTAAAAGAAACAATCTGATGTGTGAAATCAGATTTAAGTGTCAAGTTGAAAGAAATCCACTGAACAGGTCTCTTTCCAGGTATCATAGGTAACATAGATAACATTAAACTGCAGATAGGAACAAAAACCAAACAAACAAATTAAAAAACCCATATGCGTTTCCAGCATAACCCCAGCAATCATTTTTGGGATAGATCACAAGAGCATTTCAGGCAAATTGAGAACTCCTTAAGTGTATTGCTGAGATTCAACAATATCATAGCAGCTAGTTTTCATCAGCTGCTTTAAAACCCCTTAGCTATCATTGTTTCCACCACAAGTCATATAAAAAACACACTTGATTTCAAGACTAGTATGTTTACAGCTCCAGGGGTAGAGGCAGCAAGATTCATCTATCACCTTGTCTCCACCTAATACAGATCTATCTGATAGGTGTTCTCAAAATATCTTATCACACTGGATTTCTTAACACACAAACCGTGAGGAAATGTGGAGGTGAAAAAAGCTGTCCTAAAATGCCAGTGCTTCAAGAACCCTTTTGAATACTGGAGAATCAGGTTTGAAATTTTGCTGAAGTTTGAAGTGCCTCTCTCTGGGACAGGGGTTTCTAACTCCCAAGACAACAGCCCAATACTCAGGCCGTAGGCATGCTCTGACAAAACTGGATTTCTCCAATTCTGAACGGTTGGGGACAGGGAAGGAGGGAAAAAGAAATGGAAATACATCCTCCATCCATCTAAAAACAACCCAATGATCAGATTTTTTTTTCATATCAGTGAAGTGTTAGAGAGCTGTACAGAATATTCTAACGATAAAAATCTCCTCTGAATATGTATATAAAGGCTTGAATGATTTTTTGAGTACTTCAAGAACTTCAGTGGTAACCCATGAAGCGCTGGGCTGAAACTGTTCAAACGGTAGCTAATATTCAAATAATCCATCAAAACCATATTTGCAACAGACTGGCATCATGAAAAGAATTTTGGATAAAGGGGAACAGATGAAGAGAAATAGCAAAGAGAACTCAGAGGAGCTGTCAAAGTCCCCCAGGACAGTTTTAGACAGAATTAGGACACCATTTGCAGAGAAAGTTGTTGTTATGGACACTGAAGACTCAGCCCCAGCTCCGCACGAAGGAAGCAGTCAGAGAGGAGCCCGGCTGTTAGTCTCCTATCGGAATTAAATTTACATTTGATTTTCCTGTAACCTGCTTGTTCCAAATTTTGAAGTAGAGGTCCAGGCTCATACTGGACTTTAATCTTGGATACATGTCCACGTGAAAGAGAAAATCCTTGGGGAGCATTCTCCCTAGCAAAACTGAACAAAATTGGGATACAGAGGCACATACAGAATACTGATCTATGCTTCAGAGACACAAGAGTTAAAGAATGATACTCTAAGTTAAATACTGACAGATAGCATTGGGTAAGTGCCAGGACAGGTAGGAAGGCACCATCTGGGAGGCATAAGTGATACTTTGGCAAAGTACATCCCCTCTGCAAAGAGATGATGGCACGTGGCAGCTTCACAGCCTCAGCATGGTGTTTCAGAGCTTATCTCAGCATTCCTGCTGCTGAATCCCACCTATATATCGCAGCACTGACTTATATCTGATTTTCCCTTGTCTTTGGTGAGTGCTGTAGACACTTTCTCTTCCTTTTCTCTCCTCCACAGTCTTCATGGCCCAAAGCTTGGCATAATTAATCTTTGATTAGAGATAAAAAATAGCTTTAGAAGAAGTAATCGAGGCAGATGGTTTCCAGAATACCACAGACTGTGGTGTTGGGATATTCTTAGTGGAAGCAAAAAACTTTTAAATGCTGTACCAAACAAGACCGAAATTTTTATGAATTCCAGTGGGTCATTGGACCACGGATGCAGATAATTCTTTTTGCGGTGAAAAGGGGGATAATCTGGCATGAAGTCCAAGGGGCACTTTGTTGTTAGGACCCTCCAAGCACAGCTGGGCGCAGTACGCTGAGAAGTTGGACCCTGACTTCTCACTCCAGCATTTCCTAACGGTTAGCTTCAGACAGCTTCCCACCCCAGCCTGTTAGCACCTCTGTATCACACTCTTAGGGACCTTCCAGTGCATAATGTGGGGTTAATCAGCAACGTGGGTATCCAAATTTCAATAGATGATGCAGTGTCCAAGAGTCAGGGGACACAGTGACTTTCGTAGCTTGAGCTCTTTGCCTGGACTCAGTCACTGGTTTATTCTGTAGTTATACAACAAATATTTTGAACCATCTGTAGAGTATGTATTATTGGCTAAACAGTCAACTTATCATATTACTATATTTCAAGATTGTGGAGTCAATATACTCTGGCTTTCTGACAGAAAGTGGGAGTAGAAGGAGGAGAGTAAATATTCCCCTTAGTAAGCACTAAGAGACATCATTATAAATACACACGGAAATACAGAACGCTAGAAACTAGGAACCAATTAAAGGCCTTATATCTCCCTGTTTCTTATCTCTATCTCAATTCTTATCTAAAACCTTTGAATAGAAAAGGAAAGACCATTCTAAAGGCAGTAAGTGGAGTTCAAGGTAGATAACTGATTATAAAGTCTCCAAAGGCACCTGGGGCTCTCAGAAGTAAGGATATAATTTAGAAGTTGATAATCTACCTCTGAGTCCCTCAACCACAAAACTCTCCACATTGCTCTAGGTGATCTAGAGATACTGGCAGCAAGACAGTCACCTCAGTTCAGACCTCCACAAAATTGCCTTCTTCCTTCCAGAGAAGAGAGCCTTCCAACAGCAACATACCGCGCAGTATGAAGCTGTACACAGACACTTGGCCTTTCAGTAGCGGCCAACATGTTAGGCCAGTCAGCCTAGTGCACTCAAATGAATTTGATAAAATGAAGTGATGGTGCAAATCCTATTTTCACCAAAAGAAAGAAATTCAATAATTTATGCCAGTGCTTACTATATTAATTTTTAACAGAGGCTCACTAGCTAAAGGCCAGGTAGATACCTACAGCAACCACAGGCACGAAACTTATTTGTACCAAAATGCTTTACTACTTTAAATCTGGCTCTAAAATTACAATACAATAAAACAAGGCACCGTGATGTGTCCAACTGCAACAGTAATTTCCCTAAAACCAGAGTTGGCAACACACTTTACATTACTGGCTTGCATAAACACCTCTTCTTCAGATGTTTTAATGCACCATTCAACAAGTCATTGCAGGCCGCTATGAATTTGTGTGTATTTCAGGCAGCGGCTGTTAAGAAGCCACACAGGTCTACATGTAAATCACACAGCTGCAGACATCCTGGGAGAAATTAACACAGATCAGACCAAGATACTTCTTGTTTTGAAGAAAGGAAAGGAAATGTAAAGCTAGGTACTACACTTTGTTAAAGTAATGCTGTAGACTTAGCACATTTTCTTTAACTGAGTAGCAAAAGTTCACAGACCAGCTTCAGTTAAAGAAGCTGACTTGAAATAGTGGTGTTTCAGTTTAGTCTTTTTTCAACATGCAGCCTCAGGGTTGGGTAAAAATGCTTTATTCAAAACTACATTTTAATTAAAACATGACAAAGGGGAAGAGAGTTTTATGTATAAGTAAAAATGTTAAAGACAGCAACACACCTGTCTGATCCACTGAGATTGCGCTGTTTGAATTTAAGAGCTATATTTGGGTGAAAGTGCAAAGGTTTAAAAAACTCTTTTAAACTCATGCAAATTTAGTCACCTCAAAGAACAAATTTTACCTGTTCTTTGAAGACTGCTGGCTTTCTGGATGAAAATCTGAACTTGGCCACTCTGAAAAAAAGAAGTGTGTTATGGAATTGAGACAAAAGTCTTAATGCTAAGCTGAAGCATTTAAGTGCTTAAAAGCTGAAATGCTTCAAAGCTGGTGATGAAATTCTATCAACTTTTGACTATCTGTTAGTTCACAGCAATAAAAAAAAAATTACAGATATGAGTTTCCCAGAATAAACAAACAGATTAAGTATGAAGAAAACTAATGAGCCAGAATGCTCTTGAAAAAGAAGGATGTGTGTTTCAGAGAATTTGTGTAAGCAAAAACTTCTAAACTGGCATTTATAAACTTCAAATGCATTTTTATGAAACTAAAATTTTCATGGGGAGATCTAAAAATCTCTACTGTCCTGTTGCCTCTCTCCCTGTAATACTGCCTATATCTTCTCAGCACAACATCTAGACCTTGTCTTAGTTCAGCTTAAATGAGCATTAAAATAAACTGGATCTTCTGTGTAGAGCCAAAATACAGCATTTCAGACTGAAACTGCAACTCACTGAAACTGCCGAATTCAGCTGCATCCATCCACCTTTAATTAAGATTGCCGCAAGTGTAGGTATTCCCAAACTGTCCCAAACGTGACCTCCTGAGGAAGTCAAGTAATCATCATCAGATATTCTAACTGGAAATTATTTTGTTCATTAGGAAGATAGGAAAGAAGATAAACATGCAGAGAGATGGCTCAGGTAGAGAAAAACTGTACCCAGACAAACTCTGGTGGGACAGTGCTACAAGGGATCCCTTGGGAGAGGCAGGGGGTGACGAGAGCCGGAGCTGTGACCAAGCACCTCCTTTCCTCCTGTGTTCAGGGAGAAACTACTTTGTACATTTCTGAGAACGAACAGGAGTGCACCAAAGGTTAACCTGGTGTCACAACACAATATACAGTACCTTGACCGCTGTCCCTCTCTGCCGGTCAGGGGGACTAACAAGGAAGAGTCTGTCAAAAGCCTAGGCACTTTCAGTTATTCATATCCCCTTCTCTCGAGTATATAAATGTACTGAAAAAATTGCAAATACATTTTTAGTCATCTTCACACTGCATGCACATACATATATAAAAATACACACAGAGACACACACACGACGTCTCTTTGGAAGCCATAAAAAAGGATAAGCCATTCTTAGCACTGCTCCAGAGCCTTCTGGAATTACACTGATCCTACACACTTGCACTCTGAGAGGATGCTGTCACGATGGAGACCAGTCAACCCACAGCACACCACCAGCCAAGCAGGGGACAAGCAGGAAGCAAAACTGGGTCCTCATTCCAGAGAGCCTGTAAATAAAATACAGGATGCAAAGAACTAAAGGAAAACTAAAGCCTCACAGATACTGAAAGAAAACCCCAACAAAACAAACAGGTGTCCTGTTCCAAAACTTCTACTTTTAATCTATAAAATGGAAACTTTTGATGGACATCAGGTTGCATGTCCCTGGAATGAAATATGGATCTATAGCTTTTATGAAAGTAAAGTATTTCAAAGAGGGCATGAAGGAGAAAAGACATTTTAAATGTAATACCTCTCAGGAGGAATCTCTCTCAGTGTCAGTTCATGACACTGCAGACTTTGATGCTTCTTTGACAAATATTTTCTCTAAGGTGAACTATAAGTTGCTTTAGTTTTATCATATTTTTTTCAATTTTAGTTTATGTAGGAATTGCACTGAAATGACAACTTCTACTCCCTCCAATAATTCAGAGATTGGAGAATAAAGATCATTTATTTTTATTAAACTGCTACTCCTTCTTACTAAGGTTATCCAGGCCATTAGCTCATGACAAAATCTTCTTCAATGTAATTTTAATTTTGACCTGCAAGAAAGAGCAGAAGTAAATAAGATACACTTGAAAGAGCAATGTAAGTTGTATTTCTTAATTTCCTTTTTTTAAAAAAAAAAAAAACAACAACAAAAAAACAGTTATTTGTCATTCTGACAAACTGATGAAAGATGCCCTGATATTTTCTCTTTATTCTTCCAATTTTGGAGTGGCCTGCAGTTTTCAGGATGTTGTTGTAAAATTTTGTCTCAAGTTCTTGGCTTAAATTTTTTTGCAAAAGGCAAGCTATCTCTTCATTCCACATTGCTTTGCAGTCTCAAAATAGTCATCTAACATGAAAACACAGTCAGAGCTGTTACAAGCAGAGCTGCCAAGATAACAGCAAGAAAATCCATCCTCTACTTTTACCTTGGTGCGAAAATATATAGTACTCCATTTTAAAATATTTTGTTTTAAATGGGATATTTAAAATCTAGATTGAGAAAATGATAAAAGAGGTGATAGTAGCTGTGCCGCCTGAAAAGCCTCAAGGCCCACAGCCACAGTTCAGGTCTTTTTTTCTCTCCTTTAGTGCATTAGGTTAGGAGGAGAAATTATTTCCCTGTTCAGCCAACTCAATCACTCAATTTTCACTTCATGCACAATTCTTATGGTCTGCCATCTCTATCTCCTCCAATTTTCTCCTTCCATTCAACTGCTGTCATTCCTTGAAGTATAATGTAATGGCAACTTACACAGTGGTATCGGAGAACGCTTTATTTCTTTGCTCTTGTTCCGTTTAACAAGGAATACTTCTTGTCTTTTTCTATGCATGCATTGGGCCTTTTCTGTAAAAGGATTGCAACTCTCCAATGCTCCATTTGAGCGGTGAGATTCTCTCCAAAAGTTCCCTAAAAACCTGTATGTGTAATTGTACCTTCCACTATTTTAATGCTTTCTAAGACCTGAAAGCACGTGCTTTCCGTCTTAATGGAAAACTTAAATCCTTTTTTCCTAATTATACGAATATAGTCCTAACACTATGGTTTCTGGTCCCTTTATTTCAAGAGTTTATAGTCATGAAGTTTTACCTACAGGAAAAGTCGTCGGCAGTCAAGGATGAAAATTACTCATTTACACCTCAGACAACAGTTGATATGTAGAAAGAAAAGATCCCCCAGTCCTGTACTCAAACTGCTTTTAGCATTCTTAGAGGATGGGTGTAGAGCAGAAACAAGATTACACAGTTCCAGTAAAACAAATGAAAAAACACCTTTGAGAAATTTCTCCAAACTAGTCTATTAGATATATTCTGAGTTATCATAACCTGGTATAAGCGGAGATCAGTATCTCTTTCTTTAAGTTCACAAAGAAAGGTAAAAGAATGCAAGCACAGCTAAGAAGGTCAAACAGTAAAAGCAAACTACACTGTTTCCAGCACCATAAAAGAAAGTATTTGATTCAGAATAGCAGTATTTCACAAAAAGGTTTTTGTAGATAAATTTCTTTGCCAAACCTCTGTTTGGTACAGGGCTGCAGGGAAGCATTTTCAGCTCCAGCCTTTTTTTCTCAGACTTGCAATTTGTGTATTCAATTTGAGGGCCAAGAGTTTGGTATCCACCAGTTAAGAAACTAAGAATATAATGATGCTAACAAAAATACCTAAAGCAAACCCTACCTCTGTCCTCCCCAATGCAGCATCAGTCTTCACAAAAGGATGTCGAAAAGCTGTTGAAATAAAGGCCACCAAACCAGTGACAGTTTCTCCAGGTGTTATTCTTTCTGTACTGCTCATCAAAGACCACTACACAGCTTTGTATCCCATATGTAGATGGAAAACTTGACTGCACAGATATCACTGTGCATCAAACCAATTGGTATTAATGAGACAGTAACTGATGTTAATCTGTGTTGTGATGTTTAAATAATAAGAACCAATTAGACATCCATATAACTAGGGATGCTGAGGAAAAAACTGATATCCCAGGCCATTTGCAGAGCAGTTTTCACAGTAATATGGTTTAAAATAAATTATCAAATTCTAGTTTTAGTCTTTTTTCTGTTATAAAAGATGGATGAAGCTTGACACAGTCACAAATAATAGATCTTCTTAAACATGATTAAATGTTTAAGAGTAAACAAGTAAAACTAGCTTGTTTGATGAAATGGCACATTTTGATGTAATTATGAGCAATTTGTCTTCTTGGTATATAAAGCTTACCAGTTGCTTCATTTGAGGAAAGAAATAGAGAGATATAGGGATCAACAGTGGAGTTGGTTGGTAAATCTTAGAATTCTTCCTCAGGAAAATATCTGTTCATCAAAAAACTCCTAAAGTTTTAGGAGTGAGAGAATAATAAACTGAATTCAATGCTATTTTCAGCGTAACTGGGGCAGGGAGGAGAAAGGAAGCTTAAAAGTTAACAAGAACATTTGAACATTTTCAAAATAAAACCCAAAATCCTGTATTTCAAACAAGAAAGGACTTCTTAGCTAATGTTAAAGACTGTCAAAATTAAAGACTGTAAGGAAGAAAAAAATTTTTGTTTCCTACATGGGAATATGTCTGACTGCAGGTCTCAGATCAGAGTGGATTTTTTCTTACTCCTTCCCTAAATCAGGAAAAATACTGTTCTAGGAAAGTAACAATTATCCTTCACGTGTCTGTTGAAGTGAACAGTATTGTATTCACATAGTAAACAGCGTTGACAAAACGAGAGCCAAGTCTTTTATTCACTCAGCAGTTCAGCTGGGAGATAGATTTCCTAGCAGAACTTGTTTAGACTGCCTATCTCTACATGATTAAACAGGAGGCTGCCGGTGGTAAATTTAAATATTCAAGTATATTTAAAGGAAGGGGAGACTAAAAGGAGAAATGCAGCATGCACCAGAAGATGCTGGTTCACAGTATTGAATGATACTGTAATTCTAATACCTGGAAATACCCAGGGATCCCAATTAGTTGCCATACATGCTGTTAAGCGTAGACTGTAACTCCAATCTTATCCCTTGGTTGTAAGCTCTTCTTATCCAGTTCCCTGCCCTCCTCACACAGCCTGGTTCAGTAAATAGCATTGTATGGCATGTTGTAGATTTCCTTTCCTATTGCCTAAGTAAAAGCAAGGAACAAGAAATCAGCATTTCTTATCTGGGAAGAGATATCAAGAGGTGTGGCAAGAGCTGATCCTTCATATTTCTGATTTTTTTAATGAGTATCTAAAGGGACATTTTTATTTACTGTTATGTTAATGACATTATCCCAAATATTTCTGATACTTTTCTTTTACTCTCTTCCCATTCTACCCCAAAGAGTTGGTTTTAAACAGGAAATCGTGGAGAACAGACTTTATTCTTGACACTGCTTTTGCACTCTGCTCAGTTTGAGCCAGCAAGAAACTTCCACATACATTAGTCCTGTGTACTATACACCATAGTTGAATACAAAAGTAAAAGTTAAGTTTTAACCTCACTATGTTTAGGCCACATTATGAGACACATTAAAACAGAAAAATCTTTTTTAGATATATTACTGAAGTAAAGAATGCTCTCATTTTCAAATCTAACTTACTCACCCCTTCTTGAATTTTGAATGCCTTTCAAATGACTCCTGAGCTCAAGTTACTGTCTGTGTTCCTCTTGAAGCACAAGTTTTAAGTATTGTATTCCCTAAACCTTGCCCTTTCTGTTCTGTGTAATATTTTATCATTGGGTTGCTTTAAAGTCAAATTTGTAACATTCATGAAACAGGAAAGATGTTTAAAATATATTGAAATGAAAGAATACTTTTGAAATAAATAATACAACTATTTTTAAAATTTCAACTAATGGTAGCATGATTTCTTTATATGTTGCTTAAAAAAAAATTTATTTGGGACAAATAAGCATTCAGTTCATCAAAACCTAGAATGAATGATTTACTCACTGTCCTAAAGTAGTCTATCACAAATAGTTACAAATTTTTATGCACAACATCTTATATCTGTGGTGGAACTAGGTCCAAATCACTATCCTAAGCTGCTAACCTACCCAGGGAGAATGGATGATAGGCTTAGTTACATCAAAAACATTCCAGACCTTCCTTACAGTGGTACACTTGTTTGTTTGTTTGGCTTTTTTTTTTTTTTCCTTCTCACATGAGCAGGATTTCAAAGGCAGAACCCTGCTTTAAAATAATTATAACAATATTAATGTAATCATAAGGTAACAGGTAATCAAAACATATCCCAGAATGCTGACAAAGCATTTTTTCATTCTAATGGGGACAGCTAGAGGACTTTTCTTTAAACTACTCAAAACTTTAGAGAAAAGCAAAAGTTTTCACCTCAAGAAGATTAGTTAAGGGCACATCAAGCCTTTATATGCTGTGAAAGATAAAAATAATTGCTACCAGAGAACAACTGCTGTTAGTCATTGGTATAAAAAATGCTGGCCTGACATCTTTGAAAACTGAAACTATCAGCTTATCCATAAAAAACTCACAACAGGGGCAGGAGCAATGTAAAAATTCAGATCTCTTCACAATCATTATGACTAATTCTGATGAAAAAAGGATTATCTTGTGCTTATATTTGTAGAAGTCTGTGATGTGCAGATTTTCACCAAAAAAACCCTAAAATATAAATATTGCACTTACAGCTGTTCATGTTAAATATGTCTAACTATCAGTTTATTCAGGAATGGGAACATGATAAAGATACACCCACTTCCGTGCATATAAGCAATGATACATAATGACTAATGCCAGCTTCATTTGTTCTTTGAAGAACTCATTGAACCTTTACATATTGGTTTCTTCATTTGCAGTTGCATATTTTTGCAGTTATTGGCGTACAGAAAAGTCTATTACTCTCTCAAGTGCATGAGTTCTTAAAGAATTTGAGTGCACACAATATAGCCATTTGGGAAAGGAGGGATAGAAGAGAAGGAAAAAGAGTTATGATGTTGCTTTTCCCTGAGGACTTCTGCAGTTTAAGGTTTTTATTATGCATTTTTTTCTATGTAAATTTAAATTTTTAGCAATTTAATTTTAATTTAAATCAAATTAAATTTAATAAGATTTCACTAATGTTATCATTTAAATTTTAAATTACATTTCTTTTTGATAAGGAGGGCAACACAGTAAAGAGGGGCACTTAGAAACATCAATATGCAGCTTCCTTTCTCTCCCTAGACTCAAGATCGTAACCAGCTACATTTTCATGGAAGAAGGGATATTTTCAGACCCAGGAAGACTCTGGAAATAAACAGTTGTTCATGTGTCTTCTGTCAATGTACAGGTCAAATCACTGCCAAGTCCGCCTCTTTCCCGTCACGGATTAATGGCCTCTGGGCAGCTGCCTGGGGAAGAACAAAGGATATGCCCATGTCACCGTTTGAAGCATTTGGTAGTAACACGACATCACTGCACTGGTATCTACTGGTGACAACAGAGGAAACCAACAGTTGCTGGCTCTGTTGCTGAAGCAGTGTTGCAGCCAAAATGCCAATGTTGTCAAGATCCGAGATGAGTATATTCCGTAGATGCATTAGCTTAGCTTCTGGAGTTGCTTTTGCTCAGCCTGCATAAAAACCATCCTGGGAACAGCAGATCACCTCTGAAAAGTCTCTTGTTGTATGAACTGTAAGTACATTGAGCTATTAAAAATCCCCTTTTAAAGGTCACAGTGACCCTTTGATACTAAAGTTTCATTGCATACAAATGAAAACTCTTCCCACGTTCCTCCACCAGCCATCTTACACCATCCCCTTCTCTACTGAAATTTCCTCTTTTTCATCTCTTCTCAGTTCAGTGGCAGTTGACATCATAAAAGATAGATGTAGAAACCTGCAGAAGAACACACTAACCTTTCATGCTGATAGAGGAAACCTTTTAAAGGTTTGCTGCAGCCTGTAGACTCTACCAATAGAGATTTGTGCTATCAGCTTTACAGACAGGTAATGAATTTCAAGTATACAAACATCTATACCGAACAAATCTTGTTTTGTTCTCAAGAGGGACATCAGGGGACCTCCTCTAACTCCCATATACAGATCCTCCCTCTGAAGAATTTACAAGGTTCTGCAGAAACCATATTCAATTACAGGGACCAAAACTTTTTTTTTTTTTAAATTATTGCAGCAGTGTCAAAGGCAAACTGGAAGTCCTTTAAAACACATGACTACCCTTCTGACACACCAAGTAGCTTCAAAAGAATCCTGTCTCATACCTCATTTAATGCATTTTACATTACTTTCACCACCTTAGTGTCATGCACTCAGGTCATTGAAGTACTTCCTATTTCTTTCCTGTTCTACTTCATTTTATAGCATCTCCTCAGCCGTGCAGGCTTTTGTGGCACATAACTCAAACACATCTCTTAAGCTGGTCAGTAGGCCTTTATGTTGAAATCAGCAGGGAAGTGGCAGGGTTTATTATTTTAATGTTACTGCTATACAAACACATTTCTGCATCATGAGCTACTGAATTGAATTTCAGTGTTGATCCCAGCAGTGTCACTCCATCGAAGTTAATATGATAGCATACAAAAGTAGAAAATTATTCAGAGTTTGATAGGCCTCAGAATGAAACTGGTGAGAAAACTGAGTTGCAGTGCAACTTGCAAGGCAGCCGGTGTGTTTAAGTTTCACTTTTGCATAGAAAAAGGAGCAAATACCAGTTGTGAAGTTCATAGGATTGGCACTGTAGACAGGAACAGTTGAAGAGTTCATCATCATTGCTTTTCAAATAGTATGTATGCACAGGAGGAGAGAGAGGATTTTTTTTTTTGTAAAAAAAATTGTGATAGTATAACACGCACATGCAGTTGGAGGAGAGAATTTTTAGAGATTACATCAAAGACACTGATCTACATATTTTTTATGACAACATAAGAAATAAATCCATTCTTGCTCCCATCAGTTACATACTACCAATTTAAGTTTCCTGTAATAATCAGGGCTATGCTTATCTGATATTGAGCATTTCAGTGTCAATACTAGAACACTACATTTCCAGGGTTTTATGTAACTGAAAGACACAAGCATCTCCTATGAAAAACCTTTTAAGAGAAAAAAAAAAAAGAGTCCTATAACATAACAGCCTGGATAGGCTTAAGAGTAATGTCTTTTCTTGTTGTCTCTTAATTTTGTACAAGAATTTAATAGTTTCTCACCATCCCTCCCTAATAACAAAAATCTCTTTGCTGTAATTACAGGTTTATTGTGTCCTTAAACAACAAAACAACCTACACAGAATTTGACATTGCATAATTATTTTCAGCCTTATCATTTCAAACAAAACCCAAGTAGGCAATAAACCAATGTTTATGAAATCTAGGATGTGTCAGAGAAATACATGCCACTAAATGAGACTGTGCGGTATCACTTTATCTTGGTATCGCTTAGAAATATCGTATGTGAAGCATAAAGCTGAGCTTCATCCCTCCGCTGCAAATTCCCTCTGATTGGGGTGGGAAAGAAATGGAAGTAGCAGCATCTACCAGAACGTGTCTATGCCACTTTTATCTCTGAATCATTGCTTTCTTCCTTCAGTTCAACCACCTAAGTTATAGCAGAATAATTTTGTACAGTTTGTGCAATGCTGAAAAGCTTTTTTCCTCTCTCATTTGCATGTCTTTTGGCCACTTTTTTCAGCTCATGGAGTCAGAACATTATCATAGTTTTGAGCTTCTCAGCAGTAAGGAGGAAAAAAAAAAAAACCATAATATGATCTTGTCTGTTGGGAGAGCAAGGAGGTAGAGGGAACAGATGCAGCAGCAAAATGTAAAATTTTTGCTTTAGGGTGATACCTTTCTGGCTTTGCTAGGAAAAGACCTCATACAAATAAAGTGATTAGCTCTCGGTATAGATCATTCATAAAAAACAGAACTTCTCTAGCAAAAGCTCACTTGAGAAAGGGTTGCTTTTGAAGACACTCACTGTTCATGCATGCTTTCCACAAGTAGGAAAACCAAAAAGAAAGTACATGCAACTGCTTCTTATCCTTTCTTGATGCACGCAAAAAACTAAACCAACGGGTTGCACTGAGGTCTAAGTAAGCCAGCTACAGGACGCCCACAGCTGCAGCAACAACACAGTGATGTGTTGCAAGTTGGTAACAACTATGGGAAAATCCATCTAGCAAAGGCTGAAATTTCATTCTTGCACAGCAAAGGAAGGGGAAGAAAAACTCCAGTCAATTGTCACTTCCAAGTGAATATAGGAGCAACTGTATTTCCTTGCAAGATGTGTATTTAGAACAGATGTTGTTCAATCCAAAGCTTATATGGGTAACAGGTAATTTTATCTTCATTTTTAAAGCACCTAGAGTTTGCTTTAATGTAACAGTGATGAGAGATGTAGTACCACCAGCTGTAGAGCAGAAAAGGCTGAAATATTTCTCTTAAAAGGTCAAACAAATACAAATTGTTCAAATCACATTTGGCCTGTATTTTATTAGCACAGCAAAACTATAGATTACTTGCAATACTACTCACCATGTGAAAACAAACGCTCTTTTATTGCTAGCTGGTATGTTTCTTTATCCCATTTCTACATGACTATGTAGTTACCTCCTGAGATTCAAATTTATATGTTCCTTAAAGCAAGTTTTTGTTGTTCAGATTTTTTCAAAGTAGGAATATATTGCTTTTTAATATAGGAAAGGGCAGTGTGTTCTGCCAAGTCTTTCTAGCATTATCATCAGTGCATTTTTTGGAGAGACTGATCTGCTAAGAGTGTTCTCTGCTATTGGATCAGTGTAGTCTTCTGACCCTTAACTTGCATCCAAGGGAAGTGAACACGTTGCCTCCAAAACTCCTATATTCCATTGTGTGTGAAGTAAACAAACCCTGAAAGAAACAGTTATGTCAACATTTAGTTACACTGCAAAATTTAATTTCCTCTCATTTAAATACAACTAAGAAATGAAATAGCTTCCAGAGCTGGTTCGTTACAAGTTTCTTCTTTATTTGGTGGCTCAGGAACTCTGAGGTGTAAAAGTACCCTCCATGGATTCATGAAAAACATCTTTCCACCACCACCTCCTCACAACAAAACAGCAGAAACAGAAAAGACACAAAAACACCCAGAGGAAATCCTTACTTGGAACCACTTCCATTTCAAATAGTATTTGTTGTGGGTTATTGGTTATTATCTAGATCTATGTAACAGAACACAAGGTGTTTAATAAATAAATCCTGCATAGTTTGAATCACTCCCCTTATTGTGAATAGTATTTTGCAACCACGCTGTAATGAAATATTTTAAAGGATAGGCTGCAAAGTTTTAGAATGCATTTTAATATCATGTCTATAAGCTTTAGCAATTACAAAAGAAATGTAAACTATTCTGCATATGTTACAACCAGGGAGAAGCTATTTTGCTCACAGGGAAAAGAACGAAGAAAAAAGACTTTTGCCTCTTTCATTTTAAACTTTGTTTCCCTGATACAACAAGTAGTACCATAATAGACGCATTTAATGGCACTATTAACTCAACCACCTAAAACCAGAATCTATGTTAATTACATTCATTATACTTAATTGAACATAATCATCTAACCTAACAATTTCTTGTCAACTAATTAATAAAATAGCATGTCTTCTGGATCAGAAATGCATTAATTTATTTCTTTCAAAGGTAAGATATTTAAGGGACAGATGAAATTCATAACTTTCCTCATTGCTATATTTGGATAGACTGTTAACTTTTGTAATCACAGTGACTGTTCAGGACAATGGATCTTTTAAGTGAAACTGAAATTTCATGCAAATTTTGCATATCTAATGTGTTGGGTTTGTTTTTTTTTTTCTCTTTTGTGACATTTGAAAAGAAAGATATGAATCAGCAAGGTTATTTCCATAAAAACATTGCAGGGAGTCACAAAAGAAGTCTAAAAAGTATCATCTATACTATGAGCAATCTTCAATAACTCTACATTTTTATACAGTGGTGTTCAAATATACAATGTCATCTCCTTAGGCAGGTAAAGAGTAAAGCCTGGACATATCAGATAGACCATCCCAAAAAAATGCATAAACTACTTTCTCTTCCAGCAGCAAGCTCATGATATCTCTTGAATTGATCACTTGAGCTGGATCACTAAAATAGTCACTGATTTGACCTTGTTTCAGGGTGCAAAATGGCCGGGGGAAGGGAGATAAAAGCTTCATGTCTAAATTAATATCCACACTGAATAAAGCAGTCTACAGCTCCACACCTGAAAATCCTCACTTAACTATTGTTTACTTTGAAAGAAACCCTAACTAACTGTAAGTGCCTTAGCCTTTGATAGCAAAATGTTTCAGGCATCTGCAGTTTTGGGGTTTTTTTTTTTTTGTTTTTGTTTTTTTTTTACATAGAGCCAGAAGTGCATCCATCAGGAGGGACACAGCTGAACAAAAGGAAGGAATGCTTTCATCCTGACATTGTAGAACCAAGACTATCCTCTGCTAGAGGAGACTGAAATAAAGATGACCCTCAGCCTGGGAAGTCTTCCTAAAAACTGAACAATGAACATCTAAGACAGAATTATTCTCTAACCCTCTTATTAAAGCTATTATAATATGTCTAATAATAATTAAAGAAGCAATAGGCTAGAGGGAGAAAGCTCTAACCACTTTGTCATTTGGTAGCTATGTAGGTCTGCATCCTAAAGCACACATTTCATTTCATATTGAAGAAATAATTTCAATAATATTAATAAGTAATTTTTGAAGAAGGAAATGGAGGACCCAGGCCTATACTTAATAATCAGGACACTTCCCTGGGAAGGGAGAATAATGTGCATTTGACCCAATTAATCTTTGATGTTGCTCCACTGTTCATAACAAAATTAAATTCAAGAGCTAGAAAGTACCGCAGACTAAGTCAGCAAAATAGTTTAGAAGGCAAAAACAAAAACAAACAAACAAAAAATAGCAAACTCCCATCATGAAGAAATTTGCACCTTGATTTCACATCCTACATAAGTGTACTATTCAGTGAACAATGTTTGGGTGAACTAAGCAGGGGAAAGGGTGGAAAAGAAGGTGAGCATATGCTTGCATTCCTAAATCTCTCGATCCATTAAAGAAACAAAACAAAATGAGAAAAAACAGACTAGACATCAATATTCAGAAAATAACTCCGTTTTGTCGATCACAAGGTGAAAGCGCATCCCCCAAAAGAACCAAGAAAGGGGTCTAAACTTCAGCTTCACATGAGTTTAAAGAACCATTCCCACTCTCGGCATTTTCCTCAGGGAAGTTCAGCAATACATTGCCTATGTGACATGCACTGACCCAGCATGGTAACCAGACACATCCCACTTTTCACATATACCATGTAAGAAGTCTAGATGCTTAATGCAGTTCCAAATCTTGTGTTGGAAACTGACTGCCTAAACTGGTAGCTATTAAAAATGTATCAAAAAAATAACCTTTCAACAACTACTACTGTCCCCTGAAATTAGTCAGCACGCTTTCTGAACTTAAAGTGGCTCAAATGGTTTGTTTGAGAGACACTATTTCTGCACATAATGATTAAATGCACTTTTCTTTGTTTCAGCATATTCAGTATGACTCAAGTTCTTTCACTGGAAGGCTAGACAAGCCACACATTTGAATGAATAAATAAGTCCACATGGTTTCATAAAAACTATATTAGTACAAAATGATAGGATCGGACATGGTAGAGGCAGGAACAAAGCTCAGTGGCTGTGTTTCCCAGCTCTGAGTTATTTTAGCCAGTTATATACCCTTTGAAGGTTGGTTTGTTTTCTTTTTTTTTAAACCTTCCTTAATGACAGTGACTGAGCAAAAATTGTATTTTATTCACATCCAGATAATGAAAAAGATCCGGTATTAACATCATTTCAAAAAACCTCATCTGTTCCAATTTCCTTTAAGTTCCAACAACACATTCTAACTGAACAAACTTCTGTATTGCATAAGTCATCCAATACGCTAATATGCTACATCCTACTTGGAAAAATATAATGTTGCTCTCATGAATCTCCCTCCACCCTTCTCCCCCTTTTCTCCCTCAAGCTGTTTCATTACCAGACCTTTTCAGGCCTCTCTCTTCACAGCCTTTGCCTCTTTGAACAAGTAAATGGTGAGAATCATGTTACCAAACTTCACCTCTGCTCACCATGAGAATCTTTGAACTGTCTGTGTACTAAACACCCACTCTTACATACAACAGAAATGGAAAAAACACAAACCAGCTTTGATTCCCTCACCTAAATTTACAGAGAGCACACACATGTATGTGTAAGCAGCCCTACTCATCTCATGAATTTATCTACATAAACCTGATTTCAGACCAGCCATATATGACCCTCTTTCCCTCCCCTCCCGATCCTTCTCAACACACAAAGTTTGTGAGTTTCTGACCAAGATAAAATTTGAATCTCCTACTGTTTGAGCCAAAAATCTTGCAGAGACAGCATATCAATTTTCAGGATATACCAGATCCAAATTATAGCCTATTCTGGACTCTGATCCCTATTTTGGATCCTAATGTCATTTTCCTAGTTTGTAATTAGTAATATTATTTTAGTGCCTTAATAATAACTACTGCCACAAACTAAATTACCATAGTTTCAAACAAATCATCTTTCAGATCCAGTAAAATAAACAGTGTAAAACACACACATTTCCTAGCTACAGACAGGTATATCATAGCATGCAATTTTTAATTTCATAGGCCTAAACAGATCAAGTTTGACTACCCAGTTATTAAGTAAGTGATTATACTTATTAATGAATTAAGCAACTTTAAAAAAGTATGATTTGTAAGTCGTACACATGAATCACTGGTTCAGGAGCTCCTACCCTTTCCCAGGAAGCATGCTGCAAGTCACACCCAGCCCTGTGTCTGTTCTGTCTTGCCTCTGCCGTGCAAGCCTTTGAGGGAAGACTCTCTTATCTTTTGACATTCATAACTGCACAACGCTTCACGATCTGCAGCCTTACACCATATGAATATTGCAAATCTATTCCTGCAAGCAATTTCAATGTAATTTGGGTTTTATTAAAAACATTAGGTCCTGTTAACAAACCTCACCTGATGCGCTGGGTCTCAGTAGTGCAACGGGATTTCTTTATATGGACTTTAAACAGGAATCCAAGGCTGAAGGTACATTCCTGTCCCAAAAAACTAACATTTTTATGACTCCAACAGTTCCATGTCAACAGGAATTATTATTACCCAGTTTTGTTTCTGTCATTTTTTATTTTTGAGCAAAGCATTGTCTTCCTTAGAAAGCAGTTAGAGAGAAAAATACATTTACATTTTAATTTCTTTAGAAATGTTTGCAGAAATCAAAGTTACCAGGTAGACTTGAGGATGGCATGGGCTCTATTTGCTGTGAAGAACAACAGAACTAGGATATGTTGAAACTAGCTTAGCTGGTTACAAATGTAAATATGAGACATAGTTATTGTAAGCACTCTGAAACCAAAGAAAAAGTTTAATTTAGTGTTGAAGAGCTGAGAGTGGAAAAACTAGTTTCCCAGCATTGTTCCTCAGAAGCCCAGAGGAAAATTTAAAATGTATCGCAAATCATTTTTGTTTCCTGTCCCCCCTCCACTTAAACAAACAAAATACTCTCAAGGCTGACGCACCTTATTTAATGGCACTCTTTAAAAGACATTTGCTATTAGAGCTTGGCATCATTAATTTTTCTGGAGCGCACTGTCAGCATGTGAGCAAGTACAAATGCGGAACTTATGCATGTGTGTTACATGGTATAGAGCTTGCCTTTAGCATTTCTCCATTTCTCACAAGCAAGAAAGTAATTATCAAACTAGTTGATGCAGAAGCCTGAGGCTATATTAACTAGTTAACCCAATTTAAATTTTGCTGGTTTTGCCAATATGTAGTTGGTTTATTTTTTAATGATTAAACTGCCTGTTTTTTTAAACTGACTGTCCAGCTGCAGGTGTTATATCAGAATTCCCTTTATGTAACAAAATAACACCAAAAAAAAAAGAAAAAATAATCATTGAGAGATCCGGTTTTTCTTTTCTCTGGAAAAAAGTCATTATACGTGAAAAAAAAGTATTCTTAAATGGAGCTTAATTAAAGACAAAATTGATTGTGGATTCAAAAACATGCTCTGAACCCATAACTAATTTTTGTATTCCTTCCTTTCCATCTGCCTTTTTTCACGTGGCCAGGGAGAAGAGCCAGGTCCCACTAAGATCTGCCGTCAGGCTGCAGCAATAACAGGAGTTTCTGCCCCAGAAGGGCTTCCTGACCACCCCTGGTTCCCCCGCAAGGAGGAGAAGGCAGGGACGACCCCCAGGGCCAGGCACTGGAGCCCCAGCTCTGCCCCAGCACAGGAGGCTGCTGCTCTCACCCTAGACTCCACACTCCAACACCCGCCCCAAAAGGCGTAGGAAGGGAGGGACAGCATGGGGGTCCTCCCCACTACATGGCACTTCCCTACTTTCCTACTGATTCTTCTCCTTCCTGAAGGAAGGACAGGCACAGCCTCCCCCCACCCCCGCTCATTGCCCCTCAGGGCAGTAGGTTAAGCAGGTGCTTTTCTTCTCTAATTCAACTCTTTTCATCTCTCTTTTCCCTCTTGAAATCTCTTTATTTTGCAGGCTTATATCACATTACCCCCATCTGTCTTCTCTTTCCAGCTGAGAAACTCTGCTTTTCTACATTTAGTTGTTCCTTAAACAGAAACTATCCCATAGCTTTACAGTTTATTGCTGTCCTTCTCTGAACTTATTCTAGACATATTATATCCTTTTCAAAACAACAGGAATCAGCGCTACATGCGGTATTCAACGAGATGCAGGCAAAACAGGGATTAATACATGATGTTCTGTTTTGTTCTCTTTTCCTTTCCCAACAGTCCCTAACACTCTTTCTTTTCAGATTATTACTGAGCTGAGGTTTTCACAGAACTATTTATCATAAACTCCAAAACTCACTCCTTAGTGATAATGAGGCTTCAACCTCAGCAACAGAATAAGCATGCAGAGCAAGGACAGCAGCAGGGCAGTGGAAGAGAAATCTCCAAAGATATACTTTGAGAGCTATACCCCAGGGCTGGCTTCTCAGTTTATGAAACTTTACATTAAGAATTCAAAATTTGTTTTCATTCTCTGTGAGCACAAAAGCAGGACCTAAGCAACTGTCAGGAAAAAAAAAAAGGAAGAGTAATGAAGTCAGTCAAAGAAAAATAAGAATACGACATCAAGAGTGACTAACACATAACAGGATGGTTCAGAAAACACTGAAACCTAAAGGCTCCTGTGTCTCCCACATCCCAGGTGAGTGCTGCTCCTCACCCCTGCAAAGGGCATCTGATACTAAGGAGCTACTGCTGAACCAGAGCTGCTGCCAAACAGTCCCAGCAACAGCTCTATAGTGCTTTGTGGGCTAATCCACACATTCTGTCCATGCACTGGTCTTGGATGCAAGCCAGCAGGACTCCCAAAATCTGAATAGTGATACCAAGTGAATTGTTTCGCTTGAGCATTAAAGGCTTCCTCTCAGCAGGATTTATGATCTCAGCACAACACCATGCTAACTGCAGTGACATAGTTGCCTGTTCATAGTTCCCCAGAGGGCGAGAAATGTGCTGAAGTCTGCTAGCAGAAGACCATAAAGACAGACCATGAGGACATGTACATCTTTTTTAAACGAGGACTGCCTGTTAGTAGACTGAGCAACTCTAGATGCTAGCCCCTACTTGCTCTTTGCCTTTGGGCAAATCAGCTAACACCTTTCCTGGATTAAATTAACTATAATCAGAGGGATGACATAAAGAGAAAGAGTGACTCGTCTCCTCTCCTTCAATGGTGGCTTAGCTACCAAAAAACTGCCAAAAGTCCCTTGAGGCACATGAGAATAGCAGTACACAGACCAGACCAAGCTACTTGTTATAAGATGCTGTTAACACTCCAGAAAATCTTATGTGAGAATAAAACACTTGAAAAGCACAGGGAAATTACAAATCTAACTTCTACTTTTTGAGAAAGATTATTTACATTCATGGGAGCATGCGTCTTGCAGTCAGTGTCAAATAGCCGAATAACATCACCAAGGGAACACCACAGATTTGACATTTGTGACGCTCTACTGTGAAAGGCAGATAATCTTCTTCCAGTCCTTTCCAGGGACACCAAGTGAGTAACAGGGGTACTTTTGAAGAAGTTACATGGCTAAAAGGGTAAGAGATTACACTTCTTGATCTTTTGGTCACCAAGAAAGTTGTCACATAATGCAAGACACTGCTCAGATCAAAGTGGAAGAGGAGTCCATTCTGGTGTGACAACATTCATTGCTAAGGCAGATACTGCTGAGTCAGGAGGATGATGTATGAAGAGGGACTTCATAAATTCACTGAGCAACAAAGAAAACTGATAAATCTTTTGGGAGAATGCTGCACTGGAAGTTTATTAGATTTTTTTTCCCTATAAACAAAGACAGGCTTTGTTTACCATCAGATCGACTACTTGTGGCTAAATCTGGTGGATCCCACTTGACAACAGTAAATAAATACCCTGTTCAAGTATTATTTGCATTATCACTGGCTTGCTTTGTCACTTTCTAAAGTTTTGCAGCCATTGAATCTGGTTGATAAATGGTTGCCCATCAATAAAGATCATCCCTTAACTTCTAGGTATGTCTCAGCAAATACCAACTTCTAAATCACTGAAGCACTTCATAAAAATTTAAAGTGCGCTCATTAATTCAGGACTTCCCATATTACCAGCTTATCTTAATTTACTCTAAAAGATACTTGTCAGGTGTTTAGAAGAAAAATTGACACCAACAAATCCTGGGGGGGTGGAGGTGTGGGCAGCATGGGCAGGGCAGGGGGGAGTTCAAGAAGACTTGAAGACTGTCTTACCAATGAATCCTTAGCTGAATATTCAACCAACTACTCTGTGCCAGAAAATAGCATGGGTGTATCCAGAATCTGACACACAAACAATCACGTAAGACATAAGCACTATCTGATGCACTCATTTTTCTTGGATTTTCGAGACAAGATGACAGACAAGACTATCTTCCTTTCAGGTCATTGACAGACTTTAGGATAAACAATATAGGAAGCTAGAAACCATTATTTGAAAAGAAACCAGTATTATTAGACAGAAGAATCTAAAGCAACATAAAGGTCTTGCTACTGTACTTCATGACCATTTAGCCAGGCAGAAATCTATACCTAATTAATGGAACTATAAAGATATTCTACTTGTTAGGGAAGCGCAAAACATGAGGCAGTTTTGTGTTTTCTAGCACATGGAGTAATTTAGCTCACATACTTTGTTATTGCTTTGTCACCAGACCAGCACCAAAACTTGTTATTTCCACTGTGACAACTGATCAAGCATAGATACTAATTCAGTTCCACATCATATTTGATGATGTTGACAGCTTCAGAAGGGGGAAAAGCTGTAACTGCTTATTTGGCCAGACTTACAAAATGATGTGGGCATTTGCTGTACAGCAGGGGATGGCTTTTATTGGACAGGAGCTCAGCAGACAAGAAAGCTGTGTTTTGAAACTGCACATCTTGAGTTTCAACCCTGTTTTCTAGTGCAAGTCATATCAAGACAGACCTCTCTTTGTAACTTGTTCCACACTGTTGGAACTGCTACTGCAAGTCTATTTGCTCACATACATTATTAATATCAGCCTCATGTGTCATCCCCCTTCTAACCTTCAGTCCAGCTATTTGAATTTCATTAGGCTATAACTAGAGTCAGTTCAAACTTGGCACTGAAGACAAATTGCGACAGACAAATTGCAACAATTCTCTTACCTCATTAATAAAGATTTATATTACAGCATAAGATACAAAGTTTACAAACTTCATATTTTTAAATGGGGAAAAACCCAAAATGTTCTTCTCTGGTGAGGATGAATTGTAGCACTCCTCAAATACTATTTTCTTCTTATATTATTTTAGAATACCTTGTAAAAATTGGTCCATTCCTTCAGAAGGTTGCAGTTGCAAAGAAATGTAGTTTTCCCAATACAATCCTTTGGGACACATTCCAATAGCAAGAATCCAGAGCAATATAAGGATTTTCGAGAAACACAGAGAATGAAGGGTATATAGGATGTCCAGCCTAGGTGACCACTTCTTGTTCTGTTCTTCTTCCAAGAAGCTTGAGAGATGGAAGACCAGAGACACCCTACAGTGTGCAGTACCAGAACATACAGCATTGCCTCCAATGGAAAAAAGCCATGTCAACTTTAATTTTTTTTTTTTTTTTTAAGTTTCAGAACATTGTCTCAGCCATTGCTCAAAAAAACCTGCAAAAACTAGGCTCAGCTTAAAGATAGCGTTCTGGAAATTTTTCTTCATGTTCAAAAAAAAGCTTTGTGCGCAGGTAGGGTGGTTCCATACTTACAGCCACACAAGCAACCAAGCTCCACAAAATACTTTTATTTTTTGGTTTAGAACCTGGTTTTCCTCTTTCCATACTTTCACCCTCAAAAAGGTCTTTATTTGACAGTATTAAGTTATACCATTAAGGTTTTTGACAAACATCTCTGGATATTAGGAAAAACAGAGTGGTTAGTCTTTCTGTTAATCATAAGCCCTCTTTATATTTGGTTTTAATGACACAGTAATTCTCCTATAGTTTTCTCAGTGGCTGTTTGCTTTCCCTTTTATCATTCACATTCATGTACTGCCTGGTGCACTAGCTGTCCTTGACATTCCCTTATTAGGTTTACAAATAATCATTAATTTGTTTTGTGTTCTGCCTCCTGTTTCAGTGATATATAGGCATGTCATTACCTTTCTAAAGTGTATTCGTTATTTTTATTCTTCAAAAAATGCCCACTACTTTTCATACAGGGTTCAAGGCAATTTGCATGGTACACACGTAATAGTGTATACCATTTAGTACATCTTCAAAGTTTGTTATCTGTTCTTTAGATTTCATAATTAATGGACTTGTGATCTGAAGTCTCTTTCACTGTTTGATTGCTCTTTCCCTTGATCCGTTTGAAAGGCATTGCACTATAGTGAATAGAATATTAAACGCGGGCTCAGGCTTGATTGTTACTCTTCATTTTGTCCCAGGCCCTTGTATTGCACCATCTCCATTTTCCTCCCACCACAGAGGAAGCAAGGCATTCTTAAATGTGGGTTTGTGCAAGGTTTTTTTGTTGGGGGGTGGGGGGGGTGGGGTGTCGGGATTTTTTTGTTGTTTGGGGTTTTTTTAGGAGGGACAATCTCTTATTATGGTTTTGTATAGGACCTAACAGAGCTAGGGAATTAGTTGACACCTATAGACACTAAGGCCTTCTTTTTTCTGCTTCCACTTTCTCCCATAGGCTATTTCTATTAGTTTTGCTCAAGTTTTGAGGAAAAGTTCTTTGACATAAAGAGGGTGCACCACTTTGTGGTTTGAGCTCAGCATTTATACCAGTGAATGCAGTATTAGTAACAACAGTAATTTTATCGAAGCTTTGCAACATAGTAGAAAATGCTAATACCAATTTGATACATTAGGTGCCCTTAAAATTAGCAGTTAAGTTCAAAGTCATCCTCAGACTTGTGTCTCTTCTATCCTGAGAAGCTAGCTTGGGACAGCTTGCTTAGAATCTCAGCGCTCCAGTCTGGCCGAATTTATCAAGGGGTCATTTACTGGCAAGTCATCTGAAATTTAAAGCCCTAAAAGACAAACATTAACCTTTTTATTATACTTTTTTCGTCAGCAGTTTTGATAACCTAGTTTATATAGTACTGTTGTTCTTGCTGCTTAAAAAAAAATGCACAGACATTCTGGATAAAGAACTTCTTCAAAGTATAGTCTTAATTAAAAAGTTAAAACCACACAAAACCAGTTCAAAATTTCACTCATATTTCTGATATTTAGATGCAATATTTCCAAAATTAACAAAAGTTTAATAGCCAAATAAAGAGATAACTATGACATGATTGTCTTCTTAAGTTGCCAAGAAGCTCTTGAAGTATTA
The DNA here is from genome assembly GCA_031468815.1 of Morus bassanus. NCBI lineage: Eukaryota > Metazoa > Chordata > Aves > Suliformes > Sulidae > Morus > Morus bassanus. The sequence continues at coordinate 11,372,629 of CM062570.1, forward strand.
TGGGAAGAAGAACAAAGTAATGAACCTGTAGCCATTCTCAGGTTTGAAGATTTAAGAAACTCTGGAATCTAAGACCCATTTTTTCATAGCGTCAGTTGGATTTGTAATTATAAGAGAGAACTAAAAAGGCACAAATGTGATTTGTGGGACTAGTGGAACACATCCCCTTCTGAAAGAAGAATACCAGCACATGTTTTCTGTGGCTGACAAAATTGAAGTGTTAGTATGGAATTACTCAATAGTTTAAAAGGATCCATGGAAAAAACATGAGATTTTTTAATAGAAAGTGGTGTAAGGGACAGCTTGTCCAAAGTTGGGTCCCACAAAAGCCTGCAAATATCAGCCTCATGAAATAATCCTATTTAAGTTTGTACAATATTAGAGGCCACATGTCACGGACAGTTATCCACAGATATTATAAAAGCAATCCTGAAGAACAAAAGACACCGATTAGAACTAAATAATTTTGCCTGCACTCTCAGAAACAAGTCAAACGTTACTTAATACATGATACAGCCCAGGTGATGCTGGTTTATCAGCTTGATGCTGGAATTGAACATGTAAATATCCAGTTCACCTTTTATGATAGGTATGTTCACAATAGACCTTGTCACTACCCTGAAAATAAGACCAGCGCTAAGACTTTTTTTAAAGGAAAAAAAAGTTTCTATCATTAAGAGAAACAGAGACCAAGATACAAGGCAGATCACCCCCTCAGTGACTTTAAAACAGCAGAAATCAGATGACTTCAAGAAAGGCACATTAAAGAGAAAACAATTAGAGCAAGATTAATGTGATTTATACTACAGAACCAGTATGAATCCAGATCTATGTTCTGTCCTAAGAAAACAGTAATAAAAATCAGTTGTGTCACTTAAGTTGCATTTTTTCTCTTGTACACTAAGCTAGTACTAAAAAAAAAAGTTATGTGCCTTGTTATGTTAGTAGAACCCCACAATCAGGGATTTATTCAAAGAAATCATCAGACTTACCTGTCCTATACTTGTAGTTCTGTGCATTTACCTGATCTGTGCTGAATATCTTACTTCTCTTTATATTACTTTGTAAGGAGCCATCCTTCATTTTGCTCTGAACCTTGTATCAACATCTGCACATGTGTAAACCAAGTGTAAAATGCAATCGTGCCAAAAGTGATAGTGTTTCCTACCCACTCTGAGAGAAGGATTATGGCATGTTTACAGCTGTTGGGGAATCTGGTGCGGAGTGTCTTGTGGCAGCCTTTTCCAACACAATCCAATTAAAGTGAGCCCTGTCCTGTCCTCCGTGTGATGTTCTGAAACTGTCATGTCAAAATTAGGGACCTCAGAGTTGAATAAGATTTATATTTTAATGCATGTTTCAATCACTAACACAGTGGAGCTGAATAAACTGCAACTTTCATTTCTTACCAGAAACAAATTGTTGAAAAGGGTTAGTTATTGCAGCTTCCTAGAAGCAATGTCTTACAGTGACAGATTTCTTTTTCCCCTTGTATACTGCATTTGTACAAATGACAACACGAACATGCAGCAGCATGGAGGATATTCACAACATTTTACTAGGGAATTATATTTGCAATATGCTTTTCAGCATTTTCCTAATAGGTCTCTGTATTTACGGGTTCATAACTCCAGTGAAATTTTGATCTCAGCTGGAACTTGGCAAACAGATTCTCCATGCAAGAGATCTTTTTTCATGTGAACCTCAAAAAAAAAAAGCCATTAAATAGGAACACATATGCATAGCTTATTGCAGGAATTACATTAAAACTGAAAAGAAACTATATTAATAGTATCAGTTTATATACCAATGGGAATTCTATAAGCTTTAGAACTGGAAAGCTTTTCTTCAGAAGAAATAAAAGCTATACATAAAAAAATATTTCATCCTTCCTGAAAGCAAAAATTATTAGTGTAAACTTTAAGAGAAGAATGGAAGACTTTTTTGAAAGATAAATTATCACATATCCATTCCTTTCCTTGAATTAGCCAGGTCATAACTATCTGTACCTATGTTAATAATGGGAATATCTGAAATAAATTGCATGCAAGTAAGGTATAACCAAGAATTATGTAGGTATATATTCAATGAAAATGTGAAGTGAGGTCTAAAAGGTAGAGTCAATTCACAGAAAATTCATAAACAGAAAAAAAATTTTAACTCATTAAACAGGTTTTTCTATAGATGCCAAGAAAGTGATTTCCAAAACAAAATACAGTAGTGCTGTGCATTAGCAGAATTAAAACCTGTTGTTCAGTAGAACTAACACAAAAAATGAAATTAGAAGCCAACACATAAGTTTCAGCTGCTTTAAAAATAATTGTTTTAGTTTTGTTGTGGTTTAACCCCAGCCAGCAACTAAGCACCACACAGCCGCTTGCTCACTCCCATCACAGTGGGATGGGAGAGAGAATTGGAAGGGTAGAAGTGAGAAAACTCGTGGCTTGAGATAAAGACAAGTTTAACAGGTAAAGCAAAAGCCGTGCACACAAGCAAAGCAAAACAAGGAATTCATTCACTGCTCCCCATGGGCAGGCAGGTGTTCAGCCATCCCCAGGAAAGCAGGGCTCCATCATGCTTAATGGTGACTTGGGAAGACAAACACCATCACTCTGAACATCCCCCCTTCCTCCTTCTTCCCCCAGCTCTATATGCTGAGCATGACATCATATGGTGTGGGATATCCCTTTGGGAAGAAGCTGTCCCAGCCGTGTCCCCTCCCAGCCTCCTGTGCACCCCCAGCCACTCACTGGTGGGGTGGGGTGAGAGGCAGAAAAGGCCTTGGCTCTGTGTAAGCCCTGCTCAGCAGGAACTAATACATCCCTGTGTTAGCAACACTGTTTCCAGCACAAATCCAAAACATAGCCTCATACTAGGTACTATGAAGAAAATTAACTCTACCCCAGCCAAAACCAGCATAAGTTTATCTGGCAAAAACTTGTCACAATGCAGTCAGTGTTAAAAAACAAATGACTGAGCTTCCCCACAATATTTCAATGGAATCAAAATCTATTAACTGCCTGCACATCAATATTCTTTTGCAATGACCACTCTCTCAAGGCTAAAGACACACTCAAATGAAGTACATCATCAAGTACCAAATAAGTTAAAAGGTCATAAAGAAATTTATGCTTGAATAGTGTTGTAACAAATAAGCAAACCAAACAAGCAATAGCTCACCCACCTCCCCTTTCTGCCTCACTTAGCACCATCCCTCCTTCCACACACTAGGGTTTGAAACCTCAAATAATAAAAGCTGTCATGTGTTTATTAAGGTCATGAACATACAACACCTGAATGATCTTAATATCCTTGGTACAACTCCTGAACTATACAAACCGGACACACTCATCTTTTTAAGAATGTCAATAGTACACATTTTATAACACATGTATAACTTTGACAGTGGCAATATTTGCACACTTCCTAAACGTTTTAGAGTGGGAAAAAAAGTGGAATTCAAACCTCTTCCATATTCATGTAGTGCATCACATCTTACTGAAGATAACCTCAAACATCATACCCTAGATTACTTATGTATCAGAATTCTCTAAGTATAACCTATAGCAGCTTTGAGAATCTAATTCAGACAGGCTTTCATGCATGACTAACATTAACCAACTTATAAATCTTGATGTAGAATTTTAGCTTAAGAAAAACACAGTAATTTAATCAGTGTTGTACACTGCAGTTTTATTTTGTTCATCACTACCCATAATACTGTATCATTAAGCATGTTTAATTCCACATAAAGCAGTCAAGCAGTGAACACTAAAGCCTTCCTCAGACATCATTTAACCCAGCAAGCCTCAGGCACCACTGGAAAAAGCATGCAGTTCAAGAACAGGGATAAATCCAAAGATAGCAGGAGTTTGAAAATATTTCATGTCTCAATGACCAAACGCAACAAGCTTGTATTAATAACAAAGTTCTGTCATTGATAATACTAATTATTCATAGCAAGACATACCCCATAAAAGGATAGTGATCTTTTGAGATATATATTCTGTGTTAAATACATAAATACAGGCTAATTTACTCCTCCATTACCCCCCTTTAAGTTCCAGTGGAGTCACTATAGCAAAATGTGGATGTGACAGTGAATGACTTCACCACAACCTGGGAAAGCCTCTCTCCTCCACCCTCTTCTGAAGTGATCAAAGACGCGTCCTTCAGCCTCAGCAGAAGGTATAAATGATGTTTACTGCTTTGTCCCTCACAGGTCACTTAATCTTATCTGTCCTCAATCAAAGAGTGCAATGGGGAGGTCAAAAAACTACACATCCCACACATGCTCTCAATCTGCAGCTTGTTGTCAGTTTAAATTTCCATGAACCCTGACAGTTCATCTTTCAAAATGTGAAATGATAACTATGCAGTGCCTACCCTATGTAATAAGAGAATTACTGAGGAAATCCTTATTTTCTTATTATGCTAACAGTAACAGACCATTGTTTTCACATAGCAACAGAAACCCATTGAAACCGTTGTAACCAGCAACAATACAGGAAAGCGCAATTCATCTCTGAAGCAGCCTATCAGCTGTCACTGAGCAGTGACAGCAGAGAAAATGCTTTCCTGGGGAGTCCTGACTCATCGGCCTGAACTTCTGCCACGTTGTTGCATTAGGCATTTGCCCGTTGAACGGTTATTTGCCAACGCAGCAAGAGATAAACTTGTTAGCTATGGGGACAACAGAAGGGGGGGAGGGGGAACACAGTAAAAACAAACACAAAAACATGGGGAAATAACATAAAATCTTGTAAGTATCAGAGACAAGAAGTGGAAATAATCCTCACCCCAGCATACATAAAACACAAGAGGTTCTGTAGCATGCTCCTTCTAGGGACTCCTCTGAGAATTCAGAAGTACTTACTTACATCTGGTACTTCAGTGTTTATACCTTTATTTTTACATGCTGTTTGACCCAGCAATTTTTGTTTGTTTGCTGTTTTCTTACAACTTCAAGTATCAAGTGATAAAACCCTGAATTAGCTGTTCAGATCACCAACTAAACCGAACCATTTAATATCAACTGAACTCAATTATTCTGTTTTAATTAACCACAAAAAGATCTAACCCATTAGAAATAGAGTTCTCTTTCATCCTCCAAGCAAGTAAGAGAGTACAATCAATCAATTCTGAAGTGCCAGTTAAAAATTAAACTCCCATTTATTTTATTATTTCAATATGTGGAGATGTCTATTGGAATAACCAGCATTCCTGCAAGAACTCCCCACCGCCATTTCATTGATAATGAAGTCATTAATGCAGTAGACAAAATGGACCACAATGACAAAATGAACACTTCCAAAAGTCTGTTGATCAAGTGATGTCAAAGAAGCAGTGCTGTCAGGGAGAAAGGTAAAACACGGTCACATGGGAGGAAAAGATTGACAGTAAAATAAGTGGATAGTTTTTAACTCAGGAAAAGTTTAACAAGGAAGGTACTGCAAAAGCCTATGCATTGGTTTGTCAAACCCTTTTTTCCATTCCTCCTCCTTCCTCCCCCTTGTAGTCATTGTCTACACCCCTTCAGTGCTATCTCAGGTGTGACTACATAGTCTATGCAGTCATTCCAGAGCTCAGCCTGATCTAGATAGCAGACGCTGTGGGCATGTTGGCATTATCTGACAGCCTACAGATTTTAGACTAAATTATATGTACAATTATGTAATGGTCTGTTTCATAGTCCATTATGGAATTTATAATATAGTCCCACAGAGAACCTACAGATGGGAAGAACAATGCACTTTTTCTTTTGTGAGTGAAATCTAATTATATGTTCAAATCTCCAAACATTTGAACTGCAATTTAAAAAAGAAGGTGAATTAGAAAGCAAAGATAATAAGAATTAAACAGTTGTGAATGTCTGTAGGATGGCTTGGCAATGACTGTTTTATTTAAATCACACACATTCAAAACAACTCTCTTCACAGGTTAACACTTTCCTGGCTCACCAACAAATAGCAGCCCAGTTCACTACAGCAATATCTACTGTTCCTTAAATAAGAGTTTACAAAACATTCTGACAGTCTCCAACTTAATTGAAACTTGTAGTCAGTGAAAGGTAGAGGGAGGAGACAGACACAATACTGAAGATGCAGTTTTATTCAGTTTAATGCAGTCATCATTCAAAACTCAGAAAGAGTCTTCATGGATTCAAAGACAAACATTGAATAGTTCCCTCCCCTTTGGGGGAGTAATACCATTCACAAAACTATATTCTTAGATACTAAAAATGCCTTCAAATTCCTTCTCCTCTAAAAAAAATTGCTGTCTGCCATTGACAGAAAAAGAACAGAATGTCAGTTTTACTCATCCTAGGATAAGTTCATCTCTATTTAGTGGCTATATTTGTTTGAAATAGAGATGAGCAAACACACCCATGGCAAACTACTGGAAAATGTAGGCTCAAACTCTAAATCCACTGTCAAAACTAGAAGCCTTCCAGATGAACATGCCCTGTATTTTGGCATTTGCAGATATCTGCGCTCTGTCATTGTAGCCTCTGTGTCACCTTTAGCTTTCATAAGCTCTGTAAATTAATTCTGAATGATTATTGAAACAACTCCACCACAATTTAGAGCTTTGCAAGTCTTTTAAACACTTTTCAAATATGCTTAACTAATCTATAATTTTATATTCTGGATCTGTGATCTTGTCATGAGGACATGCAACTGCACTGCAGAGAAATCACGATTCAGATGATAACAACTCCTCCCACGTTTCATCCATTATGTGAAGGATAGAAAATTATTTCACCTGCAAACCTTTCTTAAACTGATTTTTAAAATCTGTTGGGTTTTTTGTTTTGTTTTTTGTTTGTTTGTTTTTTAAAAAAACACTCAGCCTTTCAAGGCATGTTATCTGAAATAAAGTTCTTTTTAAATTCCAAGTGAGTTTCCAATCTTCTTTGTATGGAAATATACTTGATTATATCAGCTGTGGATTAAAAAATAATCCAGAAATTTTGAAATTTTTAAAATCCTGTACTTTAAAGCCTCTTCTCCTCTCTACCACTTTTCATAAAGCAGTTTCATCTCATTATATGCCTAATAAGGAAGGACTAGTGTCAAGTCTTTAACCAATCCCTGCTAATCTTTTTTTTTATTTTTAAAAGAGATTTTCAGAGTACAAATTGCTTCCTTTTGTGACTTAATGACAGACTAGTTCTATGGAGATGGAATGAAGGTCCTGTCCTTTTTTTGCTAAGGCCAAACTCAACACCTTGTGTGAAGAAAACTTCAAACACTTGCTTCCTTGGTCAGCAAGTACGGACAGAAAGATTTTAGGCCCAGAAAGCCTTCCATGGAACACACTCATTGCTAATTAAGTCTGGTTACTTTATAGCTGAAGGACTGAAATACAGGGAAAGTAATTTGAATTCTACTCCTGAAAAAAATGTTTGTTGCTTGAACCTTATAAGTCAACATATTAGTTACACATCTAATTTGGGGACATAATTGGTCATCACCCAGCCATGAAATCAGTTCTAAGCACTAATATCTCTTTTGAAGGACAACTTTATTTTGTTGGAAGATACTAACAAGTTCCTTTCACCAAAGGCAATACTGAGCATGCCACTGACTTCAAGAGAATGTCTACAGAAGTACAGGTATCTCTAGAAGAAAAAAAAATCTTAAACAGTTAAAGATTTCAGTAGTATGAAGTATGCTGCCAATGTTTGTGGCATATTGCACACATTACTGAAAATAGTCATGCCACTTGGAGAAGCATCAATTTAGGATTACCTTACAATACATCTGCAAGATTTATTTTTGCATATGGGACCTGGTTGATCTTTCCACCAGGGAATTAGTTCAGATTGGCATTTGTAGTGCTCTAGAACTCTCTAAATGACATGCCATCCCTTCTTGACACAAGCAAGGGAGGAGCAGGCTAGGCCTTGTTATCTTATCCTTTTCTTCTCTCCCAGGCATGTTGGGAGATTCAATGTTTATACTGTAGATATCACAATATAGAGTAATGGGAGCTGCTTAGAGACACATGTAGAATTCGCTATAGGGCAGTGCAAGTTTTATACAGAAAGTCCAGATAATGTTTTTGTTGAATCTTCCTTTACAACCTCTAAGGTGAGCAGTATTCAGTCTTTCCATCTATCTTAACCTCCAATAACTCCCTGGCCTATATCCTCAGAACTATTTCTCTAGAAAGCTGTACCTGCAAATTAGGCTTTGCCTGAATTAAGGCAGTAGCTATAATGAATACTCACGGTAAAATGTGTACCTATCTTAGCAAGTTTGGGCATGCTTTCCAATTAATAATGCTTATACATTAAGGGCAGAGTCCATCATCACATTACTCTGTTTTTAAGCTTCCTTTCTTTTAGGTTTCCACTATAAGCTGTTGAAGAATCACATCACGCAGTAGCTAGATCTTAGTCAGCATCATTCTAGGTCAGTCTTCCTAATTAGAAATTGCATCTCCCTTCTTTCTAAACTTAGTATGAAAAAACAAACAACATAACCTGCTAAAGACCAATTAATAGCTTGCTGAACTTTCAAGTGCAAGGAATTTCAGTTATAGACAGTAGCAAAAATAAAACCAGACCACTATTAGTTGAAAAAAATTTTTTAAGTGAATCTGCCACCAACTACTCTACCTTTATTTATCTCGTACTGTTACCCTCAAGGCAAAAAGCGTAGATGTTTTTATCTTGTTATCAAATTAGACTCTGTATATAGACATTATATATTTATTAGATATGCAATAGAGTAGGTACCTAAAGAGGAATGATAGAAAAAAATAAATTTAACAAGCCCCACCAATTAGATACCTATCCAGAGACACCCAACTGGAATTGCAAGAGGGTTATGTCTGAGATTTTGCCTCTCCCACAAAGGACACCTAGACACTTGACCAAGGGATGAAGAAATGCATGCCTCCATCCTCTCAAGATCCAGACTACAGAATTACCCGTTGAGGGCAGATGATTGGAAATATACTTTCTCCTTTTTTAAAGCCAAACAGAAGTTTTCTAAGTGTCATATGTAATGTTGTTCTTTGACCAAGGGACACAAACCCTCAGCTTTCCAGTGCATACCTTTAAACTATGATAGGACTCAAAAAAAACCAAAAGCAAAACAATACACTTCTGTTAACATTAGTCTATTAATTAGTGGAAGACACAAGCAAAATCCAGTACAAATATACCCCCAACAAGGTTAGTTGGGCCAGAAAGATGAAAAATGGGTATAGCAGTAGCTCAGCAGTAGAAATACTCAAACAGTTTGAAGTGTTGCTACTGAGTGTCTTCACCACATTAAGCTGAGCACATCAGACAGGTTGCATATTTGGATAATAGAAAACACACAGCTGTGAAACTCTAAGCTAAAATCCACATTTTCTACTTCTTAGATGTCTTACATAGAATGTAACGTAGTAATTATCCTCCTCCTCCTTTAGTAAGGTTTCACAAAACGTTTTCTCTATCTAGTTCATGAATAGTAACTACATCAGTGCATGCAAAGAACATTATGAACTGCTTACTGCATCATTCAAACCACTTTCATATCACAGCAAAATGTATGAAGGAGCCTGATGCTCAAATAGTTAGGCCAAACAAGTTTAAGATGTAGAAGTTGAGCGTCAAAGCACTCAAGTCAGAAAGAAAAAAAAACCAAACTGTGCTCAACAAGGTTAAACACATCAGGTTTAGGGACTGTGCAGTAGAGTGCTTTCAAATTGCAATTATTTCCAAGTCAAAATCACCTTCGTCTACATCTATTTTAGAAAAAGGGAAATGTATTTTGATTGTTTTAACTCCAGCTGTAATCCTAAGCAATACATTTTCTTACTTCTTAAGAGAGGGCAGCTATTTACAAGATAGCAAGGGATTTTTGTTTCCGTAATACATGTTTTCAGTTTGTTTGTGTACATTCATGAGCTGCTTTTTATGCCCATTTGAAGTACTATTAAGTACTTCAAAAATATTACATATTTATGCACAAAACCAAGCCTTAATGCAAGGTGATTTCTCCAAAGAGAACTCTATAATAGAAGGCCATTCACTTAAAAACAAAAATCGTAAATTGTATATCTGTCTACTCCTTTCTGATGGTGTTAATAATAGAGTATGAATAGAAAGAAAGCAAAGCACGTGTGCAGTTTTATATATTAGAACCACATTTTTTAGTGAAAATTTTTAGTAGCTCCTCATTTCAGATGCCTGCACGTTCCAATTAACTCATCTAATCCTGTAGTGATTATTTTCTAGGATACACTTTACAGCCTTTGAAGCAGCTGAATAATTTCAAAAACTGGGAAGCAATCATTACAGCATAACTTGCCATAAAGTTTTAAGTTTGTCAGCAAATCAGTTCTACATCTACAGTAATATTGTATAACAGATTATAGAGGGAAGGCACATTAGATTTTTATCATTTGAAGACCTAATATGGAATCAGTAAGTACCTAGTTGGGAAACAAAAAACATACAGTAATTAATGTACTATAGTATGCATGCATCGATTTTTACATGGACTATATTTTAGTAGTAATAATGTCTGGCACCAGACTACAAATCAATAGGAGACACTACTGTGCTGTTGTTTTTTTAAAAAAAATTAAGGAAAACAATCTTTTGTTTAACTGGCACCAGAGTTCCCCATCCCAATTTTGCTATTGTAATGCTTGCTGTTATTTTAACTAAGATCCTCATTCAAAACTTATTTTGCCAAATAAAAACCCAGCCTTTGTACTAATTCTGTTCTTCCCAGGAGAAACATGCCATCAAATTTAGAAAAAAGCAAAACACTAACATCTTATGGAAATGGGACTAAGTCTTCTGTATGTGAATGCTCTTGAGGATTTACACATGCCATCACAGTTCAAACACCATAACGTTACGCTTTGCTTTCCTTCATTGTTTTCTCTTAGAATTGTTAAGCAAATTTCAGAATAATATGTGAACAGAAGATGAGCAAGAGACACTGATGAGTTTCCTGAAAAGGTGTTACTGAACATTAAGAACAGAAAAGGGAGGAGTGAGCAAGTCTGTACTCCACCAAAATCCCCAGAAGAGTGAGCAATGCTTTTATTAGATCCAAAAGTGTTTCTTTTTATTATGGCTGGGAGAATTCAGAATTTCAAACACAGTTGTAATCCAGAAGTTGCTAATCTTCACAGATAAAGAAAAGTTAATTCTGAAGGTTCAATATCTTGTTTAACTGTTGGAAGGCCTCCAGGCTGAAGGGAACATAGTAGGTAGCATCAGGGAGCAATTTCTGCCTTTGCTAGCTGTTCTTTGGTAACTGCGCAGGTGTAGGCCCATAACCTTGCACAAAGGAGTTTCCAACCACCCCACAATATAGGAGAAGAAGTTAAGGGCCAACTCCAAAAAAGCTACACTGAAGCAAGAGGCAGGCAAGTGACCCAGGACGGAGGCTATGGGGGCCAAATAAGAAAGGCCTGTGTGTCCAGACCTGTGCAGTCATTTCATGAGCTTGCTTTTAGAGACTTAAATTTTAAAAAAAGTTATAGTTTGTAGGCTGTAACTTCACAGAATCCCGTGGAAGTGACAGGAAAGAAAAATATTACACTAGCAAGAGTTGTAAGTCATATAGAAATCCAAGGACAACTATGGTGCATATGAAGGATATTTTGCCTTTGTAAGAAATTCTTTTACTTAAGACTTCAGGTCAGAACAGCCAGTCAGAACAGCATCAGCAATACTATGGCCTGCTAAAAATTATGTAGGCAGAAAAAAGAATACTCAGTTAAGATTCCTGTTACTGATAACACAGACCATTTTAAAAAGGAAGGTCTGAAAAAAAGGAAAATAACCTTAATTTTAGGAAAAAAAGATCAGTCTAAGCAATCTCTCTTTCTCCCAAGCATCTACACTTTTTTTACTTCCAAGGCACTACCAGGCCTGCTTCCACTCTCTCTTCCTGTTACTAGTATACAGCCAAGAAAAGCTGGCATGGATAACTTAAAATCCATTGTCATTACCATTTGACTTAGCACACAGGATTAAGATGATGGAAGTAATATATTTTCCATTTTTTTATACTGTGGTTAGCATTTCAGTATTTTTAGAATAAAGAAAACATGAGATTATTATGTATGTTTAGAGTGTGAAGAAAATAATCTAAAAATTAAATTAGCACAATAACCTTTAAGAGAAATATGCATGCAACCGCTATAAAGGTTGCTGCTAAACACAGGAAAAAAGAGCATTATTTGTCCTAGAAAGTCTTTAGATTAGCCAGCTGGTTCTCTTACATACTAAAAGATTAGAGTTTAAAGGCTATTTGGGACCTACAGATCCCATTTCTCTCAGCAGGTGTTACAAACACACAGTTTGAGGTGGGGGGGATGAAAAGAGGTCCTGTGATTTTACCTTACAGTTCTTTTCTAAAACACATTGCCAATTTCAGAAATATTCAGCCCATATTTCCCTAGAGGGTTGCGATTTAACTGTTTTACCATATAACAATTGACTTAAGCCCAGAAAGCTACAGTTAAGAAGTTTGTTAAATGAGGGACCTAACATCAGGAAATACTCCCAATTTGAAATTCTACCTCAGAATGAGGACTGAAAGCATTCAGCAACTCCCAGCATTTGACTTGCTATTTTTAGCCAGGAAAGTGTGTGATCTAGTGCAGCACCATTTGCTTTTTAAAATTGATTGTGCTGTCTTTTCACTGGTAATAAATATACTATCCTAACACCATTTACATAAAAATCTGGAACCAACACAGCATCAAGCTCAAATGCAGAACAGCAAATCTGTGTTTGAGTGACCTTTATATATAATGTGCCCACAAAAACCTACTAACAAATAAAAGCTTATTCAGGGCTGTCAGGTTTCACCGACACAAGTTTAGAAAGGATAAATCAAGATACAGCAGGAAAAGGAGTAGTATATGGTGGAAAAATAAAACAGCACTCTTCTGAAGACAGGTTAAAGAGACTCCAGCATTACACTTGCTCTGATCTACTGGGTTTAGTATTCAAGTGGTTGAGACACCGATCATTTACATTTCAAAGAAAAAAACTGAAGCTTGCTGATGATCTTCCACAGAGTGTGGGTGAGACTGCCTAATTCTGCATGACCCATATCCATGGAAGCGGAGGAAGCACCTTCAGAGCCCACCCTTCCCAGCATCGTTCATGCAACCCGAGCCTCATCTCTCTCACCCGAAGCAACTACATTTACCAATATAAAACCTGACTCTAGCATAAAGGTAAACTGTTTCAAGATGACAACGTCCTTGGTATACCACTTTCTAAGAGTATCAATACACCTAGTGGAACTAAGCCTAGGATATATATATAAACAATGGCAGGTTGTTCACCTGCAGATGAAGTGAAGTGATTCAGCTAGCATACATCTTGACTTCACCGATTTCTTTTTTCTGCAGGTGCTATTAATGCAATCATTCTAACCACTGATGTTTGTCCGTGTTCTTTTGAATTTGAATATATCTACAGCAGCAGATGTCAACATACTGCCTAACACTGGGTAGCACTAAATTTCTCAGAGGAAGATCTGAGCACCTAACTGCCAAATTTCACTATCTTAATACCTTAACACCAGGGGGGATGTCCATGCTGAAGAACAGAAAACTTGTCTCAGGGACCCAAATTGTTGTCTGAAGAAAAAGGAGCAACACATACAAAAACAGTGTTTAGTCATTCTCTTTTATTTAAGCTTTAAATTGGGATCCAGTTTAGTGCACATTTGAGAAAAAAAATTGCTTTGGTTTAGTTTCCTAGCATTTCTCCCTTGCTCACTGCTTAAAAGCAGATCATATTAGATTAGGCCTCAAAGGTTTTCTAGGAGAATAAACATGTGAGATGTTCTCTTTAGAAGCAGGGTTGCTTCTGTTAGATGATACACCATCATACCTCTATATGGGGATAAAAGAGGGCACCCATTTGTTTTCCCTCCTTTTACTCTAAAGGCATCAATTTATAATCCACAATTCTTAGCTGAACTTTTCCTGCACCCTTAGAAATAACATAAATAGATATGAACAGATATGTAAATAAAAGGGGAACACATCCTTTATTTCCTCCTTGGCAACTTAATATTTTCAAAAGAATGTCTGAGACTTTTCCTGCCACTGACAGCATAAGACCAGACTTCTGCAACTTCAGAGTCCTATCAAAGTAAATTGGGCACAACAGTTATACCTGTTTTCTCTACTGCAATTTTAAGTTCCAGTTCTCAAACAGAGTGCAAGTGGGGTGTCTTATCTTCCCCAATTCAAAAACACCCTCTCAGTCAAAAATAGCCTTAGTGAACTCCATATCAACTTGATAGATAAAACGAGAGTCCTTACATTTATCCTGCCTCTTTCTCTAACCTCACCGCATCTAAAAAAAAAGCAACTTGTGTCTGTCTGAAGGATCACTTGAACATAGTATTTTGGCATTATAGGTTTAAAAAATTAAAATAAGCATTTTAAAAAATGAACACCTAAACACTTTGGTTTGATTCTTTATGGGAGTTACAGAAACAACGTTCATTTTTCCCCCTTCACATCTCCCCTCTTTTCTTTCACAGGAATATCCTATTTAGTTCCACAGTCTGAAAATGACCTTTTATTTCAACAGCTCTGTGGGCTCCACTACTTGTAGAAACAAACACTTTCTTCCTGGCACAATAGCGACTATTTTAATATTCTTTTCAGACTCTTCATTGCAATCCTAATAAACACATTCAGGTTTACGATGAAGAGAGATCCTACCAGACAAACGGCAGCAAGGTTACAAGCTCGAGCTGGTGACCTTCTGAAAGCTTGTTTTCCAGAGCTGCCTGATGGGGTGAACATTCCAGTGATGTTATTCATTGAAACAGGAACTCCAAATACTCCCCTCTTCTAAACAATGTCATTTTACCTTGACAACATATCATCACTGGCTTTCTTCTGTTCATCTCCTAGGTCAGGAAAGAAAGGTGAACAAATCCCTGATTTTAATGCAGATATTAACTGAAATTCAATTTCCATTGAATACATATTTTGACTATTATATACACATACATATGCAGTAGCATTAAGGCACAAAGGCTAAACATATCTGTCAGATCTGAACTGGACTGGGATGGAGATACAGCATTTTCAACTACAGTATAACACACTAGTGACTTATACTTCACAAATTCCTGATTTTTCTAAAGCCTTTAAGCCATTTAACCATTAGAAAGCAAACAGCTTAAAAGGATTTCCAGTTTTATAATTCATTTGACTTCAGCTTGCAAGAGTTAAAAAAAGGGTTAGGTCAATCAGGTTCATTTATTCTGAATACCACAAACCTGTAATGATTTGTCTGCTTTCTTTTCAGAAGGAGGATTTACAGTTTGGATTATACCCCACAGAGCCATACACAGATGTGTCCTTCCATGTGCTAATCTCCCTCTTTTGGCACAGAGATTTTTTTCTACCTCTAAGATAGTGACCTTGGACAACAGAGAGGGGCCCACCATTGTTTTGTCCCACACTGAGAAAGCTGATGCCATCACTTCAGATATACATGGGTTTCATATTTGGGTACTATTGCAAACCAAACTTAAAAGCCACCTCATAAAACTTCAAGTATTCCTCTTTTCTGCCTGAAAAGTAGACAGATTCAGTCCTTACCTTACATCCTAAAAGGGCACCTTTGATTTGCCAGGAAATATTCAGAAATTCAGCTTGCTTCAGCACAGGGAATTACAGGGTACAACCCCAAGCAAATTAATAACACACCAAGACTAGGAAAATAAGGTCACATTGTCTTTGGCATGGTTTTGAACAGGACAGTATCAGTTGGTCTAGATTTTTGTGTTAATACCTTCTTTGAAGGCACACTTTTAATTAACTGTGGTAGAAAAAGTGGATATGCCAGGTACGGAGAGCAAGCCTCATGTTCCTCTACCTACTGTAAGTTACAGAAGTGAACAGAGTTTAGTTTTATAGTGTCCTTTTCATATTGTTCCTTCCAGACCACTGAAGGAAGCTGAACCCAGGATACAGAGTTGATTATAGGAGCAGTATTTCCATCTACATAGATGTCCATTGTTTTCTATAGCGTTCCACTAAGTCCACCAGCTATCACCAAGGAGTGTTGCCAAGCTTATCCTGCAACACAGGGGACTATAAAATAACAGAACAACAAAGGAAGACTTATCTATTTTATCTTTCTCCAGATTGTCCCAGAGATTTTGCAATATAGCACCATGTAATTTAGGTTTGTATTTGTGTATCTCCTAGTAGGCAGGCATATATTTTCTGTTATGTTCTGTTAAGTAACTCTAAGTGTTCTAAATGGTGTTCTGCAATACCATGTATTCATGTTATTAGTTATTTCTCACACAGAGGAATTTTTTCCCCTTCAATATTAAAATAATTTTTTGTCATCTTTTAAAGTAACCAGCTGCTTCCTGACAGGATCTAGTTTACACCTCAGCTGATACCACTATACAGGTATTTCTTCAAAATATGAAAATTCAGTGCAGCTTTATTTGTTGACACCGCAATAATCTTAAAACTACTTTTGTTATCTACATAGCCCCTACATGTGTTGTCTTGAAATGATGCAGTGAGGACAACACAGTACCTTTGCTTGCCGTTATGTTTTGTATAAAGGAGTCAAACTGGGAAATGGGAACAAATTATACCCAGGACATTCCAACAATGCAGAGACTCTACAGATCAAGAGGTAACAAGTGACATCAAGGTCAGTGTCAGTGACTCAGAGGGTAAATCAGAACAGAATGTCAGTAAAAAAGATCCTACAAACTAACAGGGCATATAAGCAGAGATGTTCCTCAAGCAAACAGGGTTAGGCAAGCTGCCTTAAGATCTGAGCTCTTCCCATCCAGATACTGTGTTCTCCAAATTCAGATCACTTAAAAATATTAGTGGATTTATAATTCCAGTTGTCTTAAAAAGGTAGTTTTCTTCCTCTGTCAAAGTCAAGAGTATTTAGTTGTCCAAAACTACACAGTTTAGAGCCTTATCTGTGTACGGCTGAGAACAACCCCTCATAAAACAGTCCTTTAACTTTAAAATTAAATTAGAAGTATTTAGTATAGTTCCAAGCAAGCAACTCTTGCCAAGTGGCTGTCAGATCAGAATGCTGTGTGGTATACTTGACAGAAAAGCTAGTGTAGTAACACGAAATGAACCCAAGATTTAGTGCTGGAATAATTCAAACTCTGCCAAAAGAATCACACAATAAGTGCACACTGTAACAGAGCTCTTGGGATTCTTATTCATGCATACCTAGACTCTCACAATTATAATCATGCACCCTATTGTTTCAGGCGCTCCTCAAATTTAGCTTTAAGAGTTATACTTAGGCTACCCTTAATAAAAAGTAAATCTGTATTTTAAGAGCATGATCATAACTAAAAATATGGAAGGAAAAAATCCATCACCCCCAAATGCTTAGAACAATAGGACTGCAGAAGCATGATAGTCATACTACTCTAATCTGTGTGATAAGGACATTTTTACAGATCCAAGTAGTTTTTCCATTTATAATTCAAGGACTATCTACACTACACTTAATCCACTTCCCTCTCCCACTTGGCCCTCTCCCCTCCTCTGCCAAAGTTGTGAACTAAAATACAGGCACACCATATTGGTGTGAAACCAGTTAAATTACCAGGATTAGTCATTCTGATGCATATTCTGTTTTGTAATGCATCTGTATTAGGCACATGCATTTATATTAATGCAAATGTCTTAGTTGAGACATACTATAAACTGAAAGGAAAATATAAACATTTCAGTGATTAGAACAACAACACACCTAAAGGTGAGACATTAAATATAAGAGGACCGGAGCCGGAAGTCAAATTAGCTTAAGGGCTTAATTACACCCCTGGATTGAAATAGTAGTGATTGTTGGAAATACAAAGCAGACTGACAAGTCTAATTAATGAATAGAATTCTTGCATCTTTTACAATAGAGCTTTAAACCGTTCCTACTCAGCAGGCCCAAAATGATTTCACTGGGGGGTATAAGGGCTATTGAGCTGAAATAGCAGCTGTTTTGCTTGGCTCGCCTCATGTCATCCCAGAATCCCAGGGAGTTTTGTACTGCACACTAGCATCCCCCTCCCCTCCAAAAAGTAAACTCAATCATAATATCCAAGTGAAAAACTCAGGAAACAGTTCACATCTCCATGTGCACTGCTTAACAAACTTCCAAAAGATACTAAAATGGGTTTCAGTCTCCTTTCCCCTCCCTGATCTTGCCCAGGCACGTATCAGTGAAGTACAACATTTGCATGTTCACAAATTCCCATATTCATAACAATCAATATGGAGGTCTACAAGGAAGACTGTTTCACATTTAGGTTTCCATACACCTATCAACATTTTCTAAACCCTATAAAAAGTGCTAAACTAAGACAGGTCACCTAAAGTTTATTAAAGCATCTGTGCGTTCCAGCACGGAGTTCACGAATCTTGAATGCAACATTATTCAGCCAATTTAACAAGATTAGCCAGCCTGCTTTTTCCACTTTCTGTCATTTCTTCTTCCATAACAAGCTAGCTTGGAGCTCAGGGAAGCCGAGCTCTTTTAAAGCTTTATTCTTTCACAGCTAGTAAAGTACAGCATTTACAATTGGGAGCTATCATGTCAGAAGCACAGTAGTTTCTCACGGGTCATTCAAAGCGTGCTACACAAACCAAAACAAGAAAATAGAAAGGAGACCAGGAAGAAAGGAGACTAATTAACAGTTCTAAATTCTAGTTAAACTCTGTTCAACCTTCTGCTTCTCAGATCCAGCTAGACAGCTAATAAGCCTCATGGAATTCTGGCTCTTAATTAACACACAATTATTTCTCCAGAAGGATTAGAAGTTTCACCAAATGCTCAAGAAGTCAGTTTCTACAGCTCAAATTAGATTACTGCCTACATTTAGGAGCAAGGGTTACTGCTCCGTATTCTATTTGTAACAGACTATTTTTTTTAAAATGCATTCACATCTTTAAAGGAGATAAAGGACGCCTGCATTTTCATTGCACAAAACTTCCCTTTATGTGAGCACATAACATTCCTGGCCAATAATTCAGTCACTTGACATGAAAAGATAACAGCCATTAATGTAAGCATCCCAGTTAATATATTAACTGTTTGAAAGCAGAACAATCTGTGAGCAACTACCTTTCTGAAGGCTCATCCAACATTTTATAGTCCAAGGTCTGAGACTCTTTGCTCCCTAGGAAGGGGCTGATCATCACAAGCAAAATGCTAAGCAAAGCAAAAACAGTTGCACCAGCAACTTACACCACAAACTTTCGACAATGCGGACAATGCTTTGTAAGTGGCACCCCTCCCAAGGCAGACCACCTTCTTTGTTGGCAATTAGTCCTTCCTTGACTTCTGGCTAAACACATGCAGTCCATTTTAAAGGCCTGCCTCAGTTTTGTGAGAGCAGCAGCAGCAGGCATGAGTTTTAAATCACAACCCTGAAGCACTTGCCCTTAATGGGACAGTCAGTTCTCAGACCTTTCTCTTACTTCCCCCCGCCCCATCTACAGCTGTCTTCAAGCCAAAGCCAACTCTCATAGTCTTACGGTCATACATATTCCTTCCTCAAAGTGCAACCATCTCCTTTCCTCTAAACACACTAGCTTTCTTCTGCTCCTTCTGACTGCAACTTTACTTTGTCCAGAAAAGCAGTTCTATGCTGCAAATTAATACATATTATCTCAATATATCGCTTCAGGAATTAGAGTGCACTATGCTGGAAAGGCTTTGAAGACTAACAAGTTAGGCCAGCTTTAAACTTTAAAAAAAACAAACTGTACTAATCTCACTCACTGGCAGCAACATGCTAATAGTTAGCCCTTACACCTTGTTAATAATTTTTGCTGCATGCAGAACTGTCAGCCTTTCACACCTCTATCCTAAACCAGCTGCAAGCAGCACGCAGCACCACAGAGCTGACAGTGGTTCTTCATTGAAGGGGTGAATGTGATCAGACCCGACTGACAGCTCCTCAGCTAGGAAAGCTGGGGCTGAGACAGGCTTGTCTTCTCTTCTTTGCCTTTCTTCCTCCTTGAGGTTTCTGTGCAATTTTCTCCCCCTCACCCCTCCAAAGGGGAGGCTCATCTGCTCCCAGTAACGCTTATCTTGGTTTTGTCACTCACCCCTGTGCATTTGGTAGGACATTCTGCACATTCATCTGGCAACTTTCAGTTATTTGGATGTTTCCTATGTGCAAATCTTTGTTGTCCCTTTGGTGGTCACATTGGTTATATGTTGTATCTTGCTATGCCATCAGTGCTACAAAGTACTCACATACTGGTTTTTGTTAACCATCTTAGCATGCTCCTATTTGGGTTTGGGGCAAACTAACATTAATCACATGCCAATTAATGCACTTATAATTTGTAGGTGTCAAACCTTTGCTTTAGCTATGCCTAGATTTACAACTCCCAGGCTAAACAGGTGCTCTTCTACCTGTGGTAGTGGAGAATTTTTTCTCCAATGTGTGCTATACATAGCTTATCTTCAAACTAGCAGAGAAAGTTTAATGTGATATGGCTAAAAGTGATAATAGGACCAGACTACAAAGGGTAGAAAAAGACCCACCCCACCCCCCAAAAAAAGTTCAAAAAACCCCTGAAGATAATTTTAAAATCAATGTGTATTTTCTGATAATGCAATCTAGATAGAAGCAAGGATTGTTACTGTGTTTACACTATCAATACTCAAGAGTTCTTCCTGCCCAGCACTGATGTAGTCTGCTATTTTGGAATATTACCCCCCTTATTCCATCCACAGACTCATTCTTTAAATCCATGAAATACAGTAATAACAGTTTGTAGTATATTTTGTCTATGACTTACCTATTGTGCTAAGTAACACCAACACTAAGCAAATGCAAAAAATTCTCTTCTACTATTTCTACTTTGGCAGCAGTTTTTTTACCCCTTTCTAAATTTCCCATGTCCATAAGCATTTTATAAACACAGCTCCTACTGAAGAAAGAGACTTTGGCCCACATTTTGAAGGCTATTTATTTATTCCACCTCCCCCCCCCTCCCCAAATATAGACATGGAGTTTAGATAAATTTGAATGTTTAAAATGGAATAAGGAAAATTGATTCTTTGCAAGGATATTAAACAATATACTAATTATCTGGATGGCATAGAAAGCATGCACTTAATTTAATACTACATACATTTTTATTTCCATTACACCAGTTTCATTGTGGCCTGCCAACAAGATTTTCAGGCTTAAAGTTGAGTTTGTCTGGAGAAACACCCAAAGTTTGATGAAGACACAGAAACAAGACCACAAACTTTGAACAGAGAATCTCTATCTAGGCCCAGTATTCTGGTTGTTGAGGCTCCAGCAAAAACCCAGAAAGAGAGATGGGTAACTAAAACATAACTGCTTGGATGTCCTCTTTCAAAATAAACCATTATATGTACTTAAAATGCCCTTGTAAAATAAGGGCTTTGCTCCAAGCAAAAACTCAATACGTACTCCACTCAAGCCTCTCGATAGAAATAGTTGTCCATGTAATAAAAAAAGCTAACACAACTAATTAATCATCGAAGTTTGCCATAAAAACGCAGTGTAACTTATACCCCCTAAGCCTGTCCTCAGGCCCCTCTTTCACTTCTGTCCCTGATCCTGCTAAGCCAGCCACTAATGCCACCAGAGACTGCTGGCTATAGACCAACCACTGTGGGTATACTTCCAGCCAGCTAAAGGATCATGAAATGATAATTTGGGAGTCCCGGGCACCTGGAGAGGCAGCTAAAAAGGGTTTCTGGCTGCTCAGTGTCTTGAGAATTCCTGTAACAAAGTCCATAAACTGAAGATCTACCTCCAAAACTGTCAGCCTGGTTCCTGATCCCAAGACTGACCTCTCCAGGCAGCACGCTCACCCTGACACTCCTCGTGGTTGAGCCCCAAAACCTCATCACCCACCACAAGTATCCATATGCCATTTCTGCCAGTTTCTGATGCTTGGTCATCTGCCAAAACCAGAAAACAAATGGATCAAGCCAAACCATCAACTAGAGGAAATACTTTGATCCAGCCACTTATTTCCAAGCTCTCCAAACCCTGTTAAATACAAGAGCTCCTCAAGCACCATGGTGGAGATGGGGCCTGCCTTCCTGCACCCCATGGCCTCATGCTTGCAGAGAGCAGGGCCTGTTGCAGTGGCTGTGAGCCCACCGAGGTCTTGCCTAAGACCACCAAACCCCTGTGGTGCCAGCACCCTGCTAGAGCAGGGGCACAAGGGACTTGCACTAAGGAGGGACCTCATCACTTCACCTCACCCTGCATGAGGTATTGCCAGGGCAGGGAGAAGGAAACACATTAAGAGACTCAATGTAACAAAATTCACTTTTTTTTTGCACAATAGCTCTGTAGGTTTAGTGAGCACCTGAAGTCAGCCCCGGGGGTCACCCTTGTAAAGGCTCACTTTTTCCTCCTCCACCTTCTGCTCAACTCACATGGCCAGCTGTAAGGACCATTTTGGCTGAGAAGAAGCAGCCTTTGAGCCAGTTACCAGGCCCAGGCTCAACAAGCCTGTGCATCTAAGAGGACCTGGTAATCCTCTAAGTGATATAGGGCCCAGGCCACCCATGGGCAGGACAGGACACTTGCAAGCCAAAGGCTACTGGGGATGGGTACTGCCACTGAACTAGGTCTTGCTACAACTCTATCTGGGGTGCTGTTAGCCCCTGTCTCCCCAAGGTGCTTTTGCCTCCCAACCCAGGAAAAAAAAAAAGCCACCAACACAAAAAAAATATACAATGCTAAAAAATCCAATACAACAACAACAAAATCCCATACACAAGTCAGACATACCAGGAAATCTAGCTAGACCAGCAAGATTCATCGGATGAGATGACCAGTGCTGAAGGAGCTAGTAAAAGACAGCAACACCAAGGACCTGCTTCAGGGAGTCACAAGGACCCAGCCCTCCCCTCTTAGCTGATACCTACATAGACAGCAAAGCCTCCCCAGCTGCCTTATCAGGGGTAGTACCCGAGCAGCTTGTTAAATACTAGCTACATTTCATGTGTGCTGATCAACAAATAATTGCTTTACACTTTCAAGCTGTGTATATCCCACTTCAGAGCATCTTTGCACCTGGCTACAGGCACCCAAATAAAGTAGCCCAGAAGGGGAGTGACAACCGCTTACTTGTAGTCAGGTGGTAAAAAAAGTCACCTTCCTTAGGACAGGAATTGGTTTGGGCCACGAGCTTGTCATTGTCACCATTAGGTATTGCTACACCATTCATGTCCACGAGACACAGCTGAAACCCTGGTGGGCCATCACAGCATTTTCACTTAGCCATAAGATGGGCCCCATCAGTGTTTGTCCTGGCATTGCTTCCCATGTGAAATAGGGTGCTAGGCTCCTCCGTGCCTCGAGTACCTGCCCAACCACTGTAGTTGCTACTACAACACTGGCCAGCCACAAAAATAAATGAAAAACCTATGTGGACGCATGTGTAACTCAGCCACTGGCTTTGGTGTTATCAGCTGTGAAGGAACATGGTGGCTGTGGTTGTCATGTAGAACAGAAATAACTATTGTGAGCTGATGGCTGCTCCAGATTATTTTTTTTTAAATATATATAGGCAAACTAAGTTCAACTTCTGGTTCTTCTTTATTTTTAAACATTGGCCAGTACCTTTATTTAATTATATATGCCTTTAAAATACTGTTCAAGAAAACTTATTAAGTTTCCATAGTACCTTGTGGGTGTCTTCCCATTAACATTTCTTAGACTTTCCATAAAGGTGTGATTTATGGCCTTATTCTGCAACCACCCATCGGAGGGATTTTGAATTCACTGAGGCAATCTGCGTGAGTAAATGTTACCCATGTACATTAGTGGTTTCCAAGTCAGGCAATTAACTTACAAATGTTTGCAGGCTCTTGCTTCATTTTTTTCATACCATAGTCAGGCACGGTATTAATATCCAGTACTGAGTCTAATAAGATTTCCATTACCTTCTGGGGTTAATAATGAACACAGCAGGGACAAAATCAGTATCACTGTATTAACTATCATTAAATAGGGCATCTAAGCATCAGCATCATAGACACTGAAAAGCTTAGTGTATATAAAAAATTTGTATTTGTCTACTTATCTTATTCAAATTCTAACTTTAACATTAAGCCTACTAATTTTAAAATTAGTAACATGCAAACACATTGTGCATGGTCAATTAAACTGAACTCTACTATTTCACATAATCGCAGGAACTGTGAAAACCAGAAGTAAACTTTGTTTCAGCCAGTTTCAAACAAGTATTTTAGATTTTTTTACATAAATGAAAAAACTGTCTGAATCAATTGATTTTAAATATGGAATCCTCTGAAGAATTTTACCCTATGTATGACCATTTCAACTTAAAAACTGAATCCACACTCCATACTATAATAGTAAAATTAAATTTTACTACATTCCTTCATTAGCAACATGCATCTGTGTAATTAAATACTTACAGTTATCAGATCTGAGGCATGTATTATGTCTGGTCTAGCACATGGAAGTCTGCGGTAGAGGGGTCAAGGCACATTCCCCACTGGCTAACCTTGGGCCCTTAATTTAAGTGTTTGTGTGGACAAGTAGATTCCACACAACCCGTCAAGCCAGCAAAGGGAGACAAACCCAAACCACATAAGTGTGAAGTCACCTCCACACATGATAAAATGATGGCAGAATCACATTTGGGTGGAAGGAAGGAAGGAAGGAAGGAAGGAAGGAAGGAAGGAAGGAAGGAAGGAAGGAAGGAAGGAAGGAAGGAAGGAAGGAAGGAAGGAAGGAAGGAGAAAATGCCTCTTTGCTAGGAGAAAGTCAATAAAACAGAAGGGGGAGAGGACACACAAGGGATGCCAGCTCCCCACGTGCTCAGGGCAATGAACTCAACCGAGCACTCTGATAATCCCACCCAAATTACACTGGGTGAAAGGGAAAAAGGCAGAGCTAACATCTCCTGCCGTCTTCTCCCACTACGGACTCAGGATACAGATAAAAGCATGAGCCCACAGATCGCACAGGGTAGACACAACCCAAACTTAGATGATGCCTATGCATGGCTCTTCCCTGCACTCTTTCTTCTCTGTTAAAAGCTTGATGACGGAAGGAGAGGCACCACGCGAGCACTGATCAACCTCAAAATGCACAAGTCTGCACAATTCTGGTCTGAGAAAGTTTATTTATGGCTGACCCCTACATGGGAAGACCCGCTACCTGCTCATACTGTTGCAACAGACTGCAGCCACTCCAGTTTTAAAAGTAATCCTGCTGTTCTTAATGTGAACCACACACCACCACTGTAATTAATACTAGTTGGCATTTATTAGCAGTTTGAGATACAAGACAGTCTATGGGCTTAGAAAGTGTGGCCTCTTAAGGCAGGCCTCTTCAGAAAAAAATGAGGTAACACAGCAGAGAAATACAATGAGACTTTGCTTGCAGCTTCGTAATCTGCTTTTTTTGAGATTGGATCTGCAAGTGAAACGCACAGAGCAATAAGATAAACTTTCTAGGACTAAATCCAGATCATCCTTGAATACTAAACATCTTTTAAAATACACAATTAAAATGGAATACTTTCATAAGAATCACAATCTATCTTCCCACATAAATGAGAACAAAATTAGTTTTAAATATCTCAGAAGCAAATTTTTTCCTCCTTCAGAATCAAATGAGGCTGAGGACTTTTTGAACAAACTAAGGGATTGACAGTGAACACCTGCAAGCATCTGTAGCCACATGCAATTCTCATTTACAACTTTATTTTCTTCCCTCTTCCTCAAAGTAATTAAAATCTTCTTTTTGCTGGAAGACCTGTGGGGAATCATTGCAGGGGAGTTGTTCTGAGGGATGACGAGGTCCTGAGGTGAACCAGCTTCCTCCGGGTCCTCGGTCAGCATCATCTCCACTGTACTACTGGCAGTGCAGTGCTCCTTGTAAACCTTTCTTGGTGCCGCCCCAGCAGGCACCAGTGGCACATGGAAATGCTGTTTGGACTCAATCTAGGTGTGCACCCCTGCCCAAGGGCTGACTCACTCGACTGACTTCCACCCTGACTGACCTAGCCCCATTTCGTCTGTAAGAGTCAAGCTGTACTTTAGGTAAGTGCAGCTAAATTTGGGAGATGATAACTTTATTTCTGCACGTCCACTCAATTAATCTGTTCCTGGACTGTCAGAGATAATAATTCTCCAAGAATTACCGATTAAGTCATACACTTAAAATTGTTTTCTAAAACCTCCCATTGTCAGCCGAGAACTTTGACAGTGACTCTTGTCATTACAGCTCATTACCCTTGAGCATCATCACATCCAAAATATGGATTATGTTTTTGCTTGTTCATTCACAGGAGTATAAATGTAGTGGAGGGATTACCACTTCATATTCTACTTCTTATTTCCTAGAACCTTCCTTACCTAATTTTCCCTCTGGGACCTTTGCAAACATATATTTCCTTATTCTTTTATGGTATTTTCTGCAATTCCTCCTCATCTCCATTATTACTACTGAAACTATTCACTGTCTTTCCCTTTCAATTTTGTAAAAGCCTTAAATTCCCTCCCTGCCCCAAATTGTTTCAGGGCTTTCACTTCTGGTTTATATCAGATGGGCTAAAGCTCTAGTTTTCTATTTTGCTTAATCCTAATTAATCTTCTGGCCCACACACAAATTATGCCTATTACCTCTGTGGCAGCTTTTGCTTTTGACTAATCTAGAAATACTCATTTTCCTATATATTTTCTACTAAAGGAAGTTGTCTTTAAAGATGAGCAACTTTGCTCTTCAAACACTTAATCAGTCAATACCACACAGAGGTGGAATCTGCTTTCATACAGCCCTCCCTGCATTAATCCAGGATGAGGCATTTTGTACTACCTACAAACCAGAAGACTATTTAAGACCATTTAACCACGATAGGACGTAAATATTCAGATTACAAAATAAATAAGTGAATTGAGAAGATTTAGGGGAAAAAAAAAAATAAAAAAAAAAAAAAACAAAGGGGAAAATTAATCTTGATGTAAAGCCAGCTAGTTAAGCTGTATTCTTACTATATAGCCACCATTAGCCAACCCCTGCAGTTTCCAGATGTTTATTACAGGATATGCCTGGACAAATCTTCTTTCATAAAAGCTCTTTGACACAAAGACATTAAACTTTAAGTACCTTAACACAAAAGCAGACCTTTTAAAGGGGATTTATTTGAACAAACTTTGTTATATACAAAAACAGCTGGAAAGGCAATAGAATGACAATGAAGTAAAACAATACTTACAGACAACCAGTTAGTAAATCTCCATCTTCTTCTCCTTTAGGCACAAAAGCAAACTCCATACACTGTCAGCA
This sequence comes from Morus bassanus, assembly GCA_031468815.1. Lineage (NCBI taxonomy): Eukaryota > Metazoa > Chordata > Aves > Suliformes > Sulidae > Morus > Morus bassanus. Next base: position 11,399,979 of record CM062570.1, read on the forward strand.
CCACGTACACAATAGTCCTATTAAGCTCACCACTTTCTAGAAGATTAAGGGCCTGATCAAAGGAACACTGAAATCGCTGGAAATCTCGCTATTTGCTTGAACAACTTTGGATCTGGTCCATACTGACTCCATAAGAATAACTGTTCAAAACAACTCAGCTTAAAGCTGTAAGAAAACAACTCTGGTTATAACCTCCATAAAAATACAATAAAAAGGAACACATGTTTTCTTTCTATTTACTTTACTTTCCACAATTTTTAAAATGGAAACTTCCAGCATTTTGCTCCACAATATAATCTGATTCATTTATTCTGAGGAAACAAAAGGAAAATACAACAAGGCATAGAAGTTTGGTTCCCTATTCTGAGATGTATCATTATTCACAGTGAAAATAACTACTATTTTACCCCTCAGTTTGATGCTGAACCAAAAATTTTTTGCCAAAAAGTGGGGGGACAGTAGGACATACCTTTTCTTCCTGGAAAATGCTCTCTGTGTTGCTGTTTCCAGGGTCCTGGTTCTGCATTTCTTCCATGTCCCAACTACCTACGGGCTTTTCATCACAATTTCACATGTTCATTAAACACAAGGTCAGACTTCCGTAGCCGACAGTTTTACTTCCACTTGTACATATATGCGTGTGTGTTCATGTATGTATATATTGTGGAGCAAGGCCAAAAAATGAATATAGCATCAAATGATGAAAACAAGGAACATGATTCCAAAACATTTTAACTAAAAACTTATGCTGGTTGGATACCGACCATTCCTAATTTCAGGCAAGGCTTCTACTGTTTGCAGTGAGTGCCAGAGAAAATACATTTCTATTGTTCCTGTAAGAGAAAAAAGACAAAAAAAAAAAAAAAAAACCCAAACAAAAAAAGAGATCAAAGAATGGTTGTCCACTGCCTGACAAACACACACAGATTTGTATGACAAATGAAGCCGTGTCTACAAGCAGGATCTCATCTTACCCCAAGTAAATAATCTGTGTCAAAAACTCCAGTGATTTAAGTAGGACTAGAACAGATGCCAAAGTTATGATGCTCTTATAGCCAGAAAGGTTAATCCATTTTGTAAATTTTTTTTCTACCGCTCTCACAGACTGAAAGCTATTATTGCCTAATGCCACATTTGGCAACCAGATGGTACTGAGGAAACCTCTATTCTAATTTTACAGGTATTTTAATAAATTTATGCTAGGCTTTTTAGATTTCTAGTATATGATTAGCATCTTCTATACATGAGTAGATAGATCATATATATGCTATCTGATCATCCAGCAATAACAAGCTGTATCACGCTCAAGTTAATCATACTATCACAATCCTAGTGAATTAGACAAATCAAGCAATATGGAACATCTACTGACTTCTTCCAAGTCAAGACAGATGTTACCTATGATCCAGCATACAGGGGACAAGCAGTAAAGCTTGCCACTACAACATGAACTTATCTATATATCCTGAAGACATTTGAATAAGCCAAACATGTTTATATTAGACTCTATTTTGGCCATGGCCCCAGCATTTTTGATGCAGCACTGGAAGCTCTAACACTGCATTTTTCATACTGCCAAAACACACCAAGTTCCTACAAAGAGTTCCCAAACTTCTGTTCTTAGGATGCCCAAAGCAGACATTTCTACTTGTGTCTCATTTCAGTAGGCAGGCTTACAGAAAACCCTTCTCGGATTAGACTCACACACAGTAATGAAGTCAAATTCCTGTACAGGACCTTCTTACTCATGGATCTAATTCAGTTTTTTCACAGGGGAGAAATAATATTATGCCCATTATACATATATAAAGACTGAGGCACGGAAAAGTAAAGCAGTTCTTCCAGATCACCACTGCTAGCAAAGCAAGAGCACAATCCTGTCTTCTAACTTTGGTACTACATCAAATGGCAATTTTTGCCATTCCCTAAAAGTACATAAGCTCTGGAAACTGTTTTATTACAGCAATCACCTCTAGAAGTTTTCAGAACCAAATTATTACCCCGAAAGCTCATTTTGGCAGGAAAAAAATATGGTTACATACATTTTTTTTTTTCTAGCCCCATTTTTTGTGATTTCTCATAATAGAATACCAATCAGGTATTATCCTCCCTTTTCCCACAGAGACCACAACACAAGGTGGTTATTTATTACCTATTGAAAATTCTAAAAAGGGACATTAAAATTTACAGTTTTATATATACAGTTCTGTAGATAAAGGACATCTGATGATGCTATAATTTTCTGAATTCTGGTCAAGGATTGTCAGTTAATATTCTTCAATACTGCCCTGTAAGCCTATAGTTACATTGCAAAATCAATGTATACAACTATTATTTGGCTTTTCTATCTTTCCTTGCAATAAGAACCGCATTTCTGAAGCTATTTATTGGCACTTTGGTAATGCCGTAAAGGCTATTTCTTCCTTCCTAATTGTGCTTTTGTTCCTTTCCGCGCTGAGCAAAATATGGCAAAGGGTCAAAACTATATATCCTTTCTTTCCAGCACATTGAACACTATAAACTCATTTCCTGGTCACCTCCAGGTTCTAGGAAACTAGAGTGGTGGAAACTGAGGGACACAGGTGCTCCCCGGATCCCTACTGCCCAATATTACAGCAGCATGGGAGAGCTGCAGACAGCTTTCTAACACATTCTTCCAGAAGAGTCTTTCCCCATTAAAGCCATTAGTAGACCACAACCAGTACTAGCGATAAGTTGTTCCAAAATATTCCCACTCTGCTCCTGACACTGCCTTTTACAGGAAGCAACAATCCCCTTTTACCAAGTTTCCCCCAATTACAGGGAAATCGATGAGAATCACTGAAAGCCAGCGAAGTCTCCAATGCTTTTCAAAGCTAAGAAAATCCAAGCCTTCCTACAAGATTTCTATCATCTTCCCACTCTACCCTAAATCACATTTACATGGCTCCTTCTTCCATTTTACACTTCCCACAACTTCAGTCCTTCCTGTCTTGTCTTCCTTTTCCCTCCTTTTTCTGCAAATCTCTTTGCTTTCATGCTTAGCTCACATAGAGTTTGCACAGCACCTCTGTTATATTTCTCTCCACTAAACCGATTAGTTCTTAAAGTCAACTCTCTGCCTTCTGGAGACAGACACTCCTCTCATGACTGCACAGCAGTGCAGATCACTACGCAACAGTACACTGCATCGCTACTTTTATTTGTAATAAGCACAGCTCCTCTTTCTGCGTGGGCATTACACTGCTTTTTTGCACTCCAGCTGCTGCCTCCCACAGCTGCAGGATTTGCCGGACCATCCCTTCAAAGCAGCAGCTGCTGCAGCTCGCAGCCCTCTGGAAGCGCTGAGTGCAGCAGGGGTGCAGAAAGGCTGCTGCTGGGGAAAGGATGCTCTCCCTCCCCGTGGCAGCGGGGCCCTGGACTAGTACTTGGCAGCCGGGAGGAGCAGCCACCGAGGCCATCCAGCTGCTGTGCTGAGCTCCGCCGCAGCGGGGTGACCCTACCAGTCATGGGGTAACGTTTTGCTGTCTTGACTGGCGGAGTTGATCAGCCTCTCCTGAGAGCTTGGAAGTGCGTTGAATTAAAAGACGTTGCCTCTCTCTAGAGGCAGGATTGGTTTTGTATTGGCCGTTGCTCCTGCTGAACTCAATTGCAGCTGCATTCCCCTCTCCCCCTGCACACACATCTTGCAGCACTGTCATTTCTTTCCAAGCTCAACATCAAGGTTCATGTAATTACATATAAGCATATATATATGATTGTATATGCATGCGTTACTTCAAAAAGATTTGCACAGTAAAGACTGCAAAATGAGAAAACACCAGTATTAAAGGAAGCAGGTGTGATTCAGCAGCTTGTTGTGGGCATGGTAGGAGACAGTCACATGTGGCTGCAGACTTCTTTAGTGCATACCGTGCCAACTCTCCACTTCCTATAAAATTGTAATCACCTCCGGAGCTCTTTTCATCACACCCAAGTGCTTCGCAAGTATTCATCCATTCATGTCAAAATACATTGGGCAATACTGTTATAGCCCTTCTTAAAACGGAGGAACTGGGGCATACGTTACATATGTTAACACACAACAGCATTTGGCATTCAGCATATTTGACTACAAGATCTTTCTTCTTCCTCGTGCATTGTATACTCTAACAGAAGCTGAAGTCCTGCAGGTACCAACCAGCTCTGATTCAGCATCAGCAGCGCTGCTCGTTGTGTACACTGATCAAACACCAAAAGCTTTCTTGGAAAAGATCTTGTCTCAGAAGCAAAATTTGGTACCGTTTGAGTCCCTCGTTTCAGTGAACAGACTGCAGGACTGACGTGCAGCAGAAAGGGATCTCTTAGTAACAGATCACCACAACCTACAGGCTCATTAGAAGCAACATCATAGGTAACTTTGAAATCAAACATTTCTTAAGTCTGATTATGCAAGTCGCATACTTTGTTAATAATTTTTCCAAAGTTTTGCTGAGTGAGGTGTATCATCCCTGTCCCCCGTAGCTGCAAGATCCTGCTGATCACAGCTACCTTGCAGCTGCGTGAGGCGGTGGCTGCTGGGCCGGCACAGCCCCCAGAGATCCCAAGTTTAGCATGGACTTCTGTTGAGAGAGACAATCTTTTGTTTTGATTTCTTAATTGAAAAACTGTAATTGTAACAACACCAGGCCCCAACTTGCATAATGAACAGAGCATGGACCATTGAGATCTACAGCACAGACTACTAGTACTTCACCTAATTAAGAGCTAGCAGTTTTGAGCTTTTCCCCATGCATATGTAAAGCCTGCTGATAAAAAGGGAAGGGGAACGCTAACAGCTTTTTTGTTGTTGTTGTTGTTAGGCTACAGGAACTTAGGAAGCTGCTGAGAAGTCTGGTAGGATATTTAGCTTTATGGTTACAGTCTGATTGCTCTTGCTTTTAAGTCTAACTGCTTTTTTAATTTTTCTCTTACCATTTGTTTTGCTGCACTTACACATTTATAGTCATTTCTCTATACTTTAGTACTTGTGACCTCCTTTTTCTGCTACTCTATATGTAAGCTTTTCTTTTTCTACTCTCTCCTACTTCCCTGCCACCAGTGGGAGTACTAAGTGTATGGATAATAAGTGCATACATGCTTTGAATCTATATCCAGCTCTTCATAGAAGCTTGCAGAGCCCTAGAAATAATTATTCTGAGAAAAATTGTGTTCATCCTCCACAGCAATTGCGTGGAACATATGAACTTGCACAGTTTCTGTCATGCAGTCCAGCCACTAAGCAGGAGTTGTGAGAGGAGATGTCTAGTACAGATTTTTCAAGGACCAACTTATAAATTTCTGAGACTCTGTAAGCTGAGGCTTTTCGAGGACTTACCACTTTGGTGTATCTTCCTGAGAATGGCAAAAAGCACTCCTGAGACCTCCATCTGCTAAAGTCACTTTTCCAAAATGCGGAGGAGGTAAAATTTCTGAACTGAATCTTGCAATATTTTTAGCATAGACAAAATAACATGTTTTCCTTGATTATTGCCTCATAAATGACTAAACTGCTTTCCAACTGGAACTTCCTCGATACTCGAATTGAGGTGGGTAACACTACGGAAAAGCTGACACTAGCCAGACGCAATCTGGAGAGAAAAAGCAGGCACCTGAGTGCAGGGTCTTATCATGTGAAGACTCAAATAGAAAAATGCAGTCTTAACTATTGGTAGCGAAAGTAGCTCCACCTGGAACAGGTATAAAAATACAGATGTACGCTCTCTTCCTAAGCGACTCCATAATTATAACTTTGTTTTTGCCATCTTTCTCCTTTCCCTTCCTAGTTGGTGCTTTTGTTATCTGCTGTGTAGTTGGTATGGTGACTCAGGTGATAGAATTGTGCTGGAGATTATATATACGTGGAACACCGAGGCCCAAGAATGCAAATTCTTCTGGGCAAACAGTCTAGGGGTTTTTTTGTGTTTATTCTGCCAAGCACTATACATATGGTATTAGAAGGATAAGAATAAAAGTTTTATATTTTTAACTACTGCTTGCAAGCTGAACCTCAAAACAAGCTATGCTTTAGTTCAAGGCTTGAACTTGCTGTTGAAAAGAAAATCAACAGAGCGATTTCCTCTATCATGAGTAACTACATCTACCTATGGCTTTGAGTGTATAATAGGAAGCTTAACAGTCTCGAGCAACTGCAGTTTTCCACTGCAGTTTTGTCCTCATTTGCTCTAGTAATCATTCAAGCTTAGCAGCATTTGTTAAATTCAGATACAGGTCAACTGTATTTCGATGAAGTTCAAAGAGATGGGTGCAGCTGATTGAGCCATATCATAAAAAAAAAAGAAATTTATACATAAAATAGTGGCTTGATGATGCCTGTCTTGATAAATGTGATAATATTTTGCTTCTCAGCTGATGCAATACCAGATTTCTATGTATGCGGTAAACTATCTTTCTGAAAATTCTAGTTAGATGGTAAGTAATTTGCCTTATTGAGAAGTATTTTGTCGAGAAGTATTTTGTCGAGAAGTATCTTGTCAGGAAGTATCTTCTGCGAGGTAAGTTAGACACAGATGTCATCTCTCATCTGCAAGTAAACAGATAAATTAAAAGGAATATGTATTTTTGACTGATCACTTTGTCTAGTTTTCCTTGGTTTATAACGTATCTGCAGCACTACAATAAGCGTTAAGTTCAAGATTGTCAGATTTGCCACTGATTAATAGATTAAAAATAATGGGACATGAGGCAAGCTTATAGGCATAGGGCCCCACGTATGTTGCTTAGTGTAAAGCCATGCAATACAGAAACGAGTGTTTTCAAGTGACCAGGACCTTGGCTGGTCCCATCTGGACACGGTAAAAAGGCCTGGTTGCTACAAAACGTTGAGAGCTTAACTGCGGGGAAAAAAAACCAGTTTTCTTACATTTATTTCAATGCAGACTTGAATCAGTTAAAAACACAAGTCATTAAAACAGGCTGGGATTTTCTTTTTTTTGGTTTGGTTTTTTTCGGGGTTTTTTTTGCAATAAACATTATGATAGACTCTGAAAGCTGGAGAAGGCGGGATAATAGCAATGGACTGCACCAATCTACTGTTTCACCCTGAACAGCCTCTTGCTGCTTGAGTGGTCTCCCCGAAATCTGTATGAATGCAAGTTTGGGGGCAAGGAAAAGGAGGCAGAAGCTGGCCTTAAGAAACCCCTATAGGATGCATCCACCGCAATTCTGTTCTGGACTGTGGTGCATCCACTGCAATTCTTATTCAGAGAGACTCCCGGCGCCTTCTGGAAAGGCTCCATCATATCTGATCACTAGTGCAGTACAGAGCATGTAATGAAGTAACACTTCATCTTCATTTATTAAAACAGCTGTCTAAGGTCATAAATAGAGCGAGTTGTTTTTATCACCAGGAGTCCTACCATAAGCATGAGGATGATGATTAACATCGTATCTCCAGTTCTGCTTACATTTGCAGCCTCGCAGCAGATGCTTGGTTCGAGTGTTGTTTAAAAGCCATCAGAAAATGTCTTGATCATTGGTGACCTCTGCAAGAACTTTGGTGGCTGCTACATCGATCTGACCCAAGGACTGCTCCTCAGGCAAACATGAAGGCAGGCTTTTTTTATTGATTAGTCAAATGGTCTAGCCTTCCTGTTTTGTCTCCTCATTGGCTATTAAGAGAGAAATCCACTGAGGGAGTGGTGGCAGTGAACCTTTCCCTCTGACACAAATAACCTTAATCAGGCCTCTTAGTTAATTTCTGAAATTGTTCTGTATCGACCTCTGATTGAAGCAGGATTTTCATCCTGCGGCCCTATCAGTAAAACATACACATCCTCCTGTTAGCAAAGCAGGCTTTTTCTAACGGTGACATCTTTTACTTCTTATTTACAATCCTAATCACATCATTGATTCCAGTAATCTTTCCTGCACTAAGAGCTGTTATTAATTCTCTCGAAGGAGAACCTGGGTGGGTTTCGTTGGGGTTTTCTTAAACCCAGATAATTAAAATTAAACCCAGTAATGACAATGTAGGAGATTTGGGGGGGGTGGGAGGGGTGGGGGGGAGTGGTGTCCAATTCTCAATGTGTTCTTAACATCCAGACAGTAAAGAGGCCACGATGTTCCTCCGCCTAAAACTAAGACAGGTACCTAAAATAGAACCAGAAGGTCACTTTGGTGACTCAACTAAACAATTGGGATTAGTTTTCTACACCCAAAGCTATGATTGTCCAGGTTAGAAAAGCGATTGTATAATCCAAAACACAGCATTTGGGCATTTCCTTGCTTGTCCGACTCCGTTTGTGCCTGAACAATGGAGATACTACACTTGGGCAATGGGAAATGAAGCATTTCCTCACCTCTTCCCCCATAATCACTGATTTAACCCCCTGAAATGAATGCATTGATCTTTTACTTCCATCTTCCCCATCTCTGTTTTATACTGTTTCATGAAAGGCCAGGACTTGTTTGTCCTTGGGAATGTTCATAGCTTACATCACTGGTTTTATCACTGCTCTGTGATGAAGGGCAAAAGAATTCTGTCGCAGGAGAGGAGAAGCCCCGGCCTTGGAGCACTCAGGCAGGCTGAATCTGGGGCTAAGCCCCCTCCCTACCTGACAGCTCTTCTTCACCTTACGCACGTGCACTCGGGTTTTCATGTTGATTCGCTCTCCCAGCGCGTGCGAGTTAAATGCAAAGTTTTTTATCTTTAAGATAATCCGTGAGATTTAATAAATGGAAATGCTAGGGCAGCCCTGGTTTAGCAGGAGTGTTATTTATCATATGTTCTCCTTGCTAGAAAATGCCCCTTTGTACTTGGGGTGCCAAAGAGGCACGTGAGGATTTTGGCAGGGAGGAAAGATTTGACTTACCCAGGTGCTATCCCCGTCAGCGTGGTGGATTTACAAACCTGATGTCATCTATTTACATTTCCAAATCGCAGCATGGAGCGAAACGCAGCGATACGAAAGATTAGTCTTCATTTGGCGAAGTAACTGCCAAATTAAATGATGACAGATGGAAAAACTAAAAGCCACGGTGTCAGGGGTCCGATGATAGCCCTCTGCTTTAGCGAGAGGTAAATATATAAACCTCAGCTGGTGCCTGCAGAAGATACGTGTCCAGTTTAAAGACAGCCCTCGGACTTTTTATTTAATCAATACCCCCTATCGAAGAGAGCGGCGTACAGCGTTAGAACTAAAACAGTGTTATTAGAAAATGATATACTGCACATTAGGATGTATAATTCATGTCGCCTTCATTTGCTCACACCGTCGTGAAAATCCATAAATCATTTTCTCGTTCATGTATCGCCTAAGTGCAATTTGTCATTTTGCATTAGAGGGGGCTGCCTCAGATCGCCGGCGCTTTTTAATTCACCGCTCGGGGTTTAACCCGGCGCGGAGCCTGCGGAGGGACCCGGCGCTGCCTCCGCCCGCCGCGCACAAAATGGAAACGCGGGTGGGGGGGGAGAGAGAGGGAGGGGGGGAGGGAGGGGGGGAGGGAGGCGGCTCCCCCGGCGCCTATACATGTGCGTGAATATATAGATATATGTAGATTCCCGGGTGGTTGTTGCCCCCTGAGTCGGGCCGTCTTTACGAAAGCGCTGCGTGGGTGTCGCGCCTCGAGCGCGCGTGGGGAGCGCCCCGACACCGCCTCGGCGCTGGGGGGGGCGGGGGGGGGGGGTGCGCCGCCCCGCCCCGGCCCCCGCCTCCCCCCTTACCTCCGGCCCCGGCGGCGCGGTCGGTCACGGCCACGGTCACGGTCACGGTCACGGGTGGGGGCCCCTCCGCTTCCGAGGTCCCACCCCCGGGTATGGCCAAGGCGGGAGATGCCGCCCGTTCCCGGGGGAGGGGGGGGGGGAGGGTTTGGAGACGGGCTGTTTCGGGTCACGTTAAATCCCGGGAAGGGGCCGTTTCTCTACGGGCGGGTTGAGGCACCGGCCCCCGCACCCGGGAAGGGCGCAAACTCCCTCCTCTCTGCTGGGAGCTGGTGGCAGCGCCCGGTCGCGCTCCTGCGTGGGAAGGGAAGGCGGCGAGCTCCCCGCCCGCATCCAACGGACAGCGGCAGCCCGGGGTTTTTCCGGCGAAATCCGTTTTATTGGAAAAGACCCACCGAAATCGCCCCGCCGGCTCGGTTTAGCTCTGCCGTAGGCGCGGGGCGGGGGGGGGGGGGGGGGGGGGCAGGGGGACGACAGGATGCTCTCCGGGGTGGCATGTCCCTGCCCGCCGCCGCCGGCCCCCCCCCACCCCACCCCCGCGCGGTAACGGGGGGGGGGGGGGGGCGCGGGGGTGCCACAGCGGGGACCGAAGCCCCGCCGGCCCCGCGGAGCGGAGGCGGTGCCGGTGGCGCTGGCGGCGCGCAGTGCGCCGCTGCCGCCGCTGGGGGGCGCCCGCCGCCCGCGAGTGCGGCCGCCGGCGGGGGCGGGGCGGGGGGCTCCGTTGCGGGGGGGGGGGGGGGGGGCGGCTCCGCGGGGCGCGGAGCGGGGCAGGGCGGCGGTGCCCGGCCGGGGCCGCCGGGCAGGGACCGGGGCGGGGGTCCCGGCGCACACGGCCGGACCCCGGCCCCACGCCGAGGTCGGCTCGGTCCGCGGCGGCGTGAGCGCGGCTCTGCGGCCGGCTCAGCGCGGGGCGGCCGGTGGCCCCGGGACCCGCTCCCCGGGGGCGGGGGGGGGGGGGGGCCGGTGCGGGCACAAGTTGGGGACGTGAGGGCCTCGCGTCTCCGCGACGGGGAGCGCATCCGAGCGGGTAGTTTGTGGCAATGTGCGGAAGGGAGCCGCTGCTTGCTGCCGGATTAAAGGTGGGGTCAAAGCAGGAGCTTTGTGTTGCTCTTTACAAGCAAACAATAAAATAACATTTTGCAAAAAAAAAAAAAACCAAAAACAACCAAACCCAAGAATTACAAACATTTAATCCTTTTTATTCTTAGTTACCTCATTTTGCAAAGCCACGGACGTGCATCTTCAGCTGCACAAAGCCCGCGGGGAGCACGGGGCGCCGACGCAGCGGGGGTTGGAGCTGCGAACCCCCGGGTCGACATTCCCCCCCCCGCCCCCGTGCTAGGCCCGCTCCGCAGGGCCAGCGTAGCCTGGCAGCCGAAGGCATTGATGACAAACCTGTCAGCCGAGCCCTTGACGTGCCATAGGCGCTATTGGTAGGAGCGCCTTGCCTCGGCGCAGAGCTGCCCTCCCGCTGGCTGAGGGAAGGGGGGAAGGAGGTGGCCCGCGGCCGTGGGGGGCAGAGGGACACCCTGGGCGGGGGACTGAAAGCCGGGGGAAGCCGCGAGCCCCCGGCGCGGCCCCCAGCCCTGCCGCCGGCGGTGGCAGGGCGGGAAGGAGGGGTACAGCGAGCGCCGACCGCCGGGACCGGAGCGTCTCACTCGCAAATAAACAACTCGGTGGCGGTGAGCCGGGTCCTCCTGCCTATCCCCCCCCCCCCCCCCCAGTGATGCCCTGCCGCCACCCCAAGTAGGCAGCGGCACGACACGCGCCCGCTTTTCCTCTTCCCCGCAAAGTCTCCTGTTACGTTAGTGGAAATTCCGAAGTGCAAATCGGGGGAAATTGGCGCAGGCTGACGGTACTTTAAATTGGCTGGAGGTGGAAACACTGTACAGGCGCGTGATGGGAAGTTGCGCTTTCCCCAGCGTCAAAAACAACAAACCCCGAATTAGCTAAGGCAGCCCATGGAGGGGGAAGAGAATAGTAACCTCAAGTTTTCCCTTGTTTATGCTTTTTCCAAGACCGTTGCGCGCTCGGCCTCCGGTAGGAAAGTTAGCAGGTGGTGGAAAGTCCCCTCTCCAAGGAGAGGGTTGTTTACGACTACCCGTGTGTGCGCGGCGATGACGAGCGGCGATGTCCCTAGCCAGCGGCTGCGGCGGGGGCACAGGCACCGCGGGGGCGGGCGGGCAGGGAGCGATGCAGGGATGCAGGGATGCAGGGATGCAGGGATGCAGGGATGCAGGGATGCAGGGATGCAGGCGGGCATCCCCCGGCAGCGCCCCGCGAGCCGCACGCTCTCACCGCGCGGCCCAAGCGCGCTCTGCCTGCCCGCGCTCTGCCCGCTCTCCCGTCTGTGACGCGGCCTACTTGAAGCGCGCCGCGGCCAATGGGGTGCCGCCCCCGGGGGCGTTGCTGGCGGCTGATTGGTTGGCAGGAGCCGGGCGCTGCGCAAAAACAGAAAAGCCGAGCGCTGCCGGCTCAGAAACTGCCGGCAGAGATCAGAGGAGCCGGGGCCGGGGCCGCGCCGGGCCGGGCCGGGCCGGGAGGCGAGCGGCGGCGGCAGGCAGGCAGAGGCAGGCAGGCAGAGGCAGAGGCAGGCAGAGAGGGGCTAAAAGCAGCGAGAGAGGGGAGAAAACCCCGATCAGCACAACCATAAAAAGCAGAGCGATGATGAACGTAATAATAGCAATAAAAGAAGAAAATGAAAGACTATTAATAGAAGAGAGAAAAATCTAAAATCTCTAAATAAAAAAAAAAAAAAAGAGGAGATCCCAGTGAAATCAGGGAATGAAAGTTTTGGGTAGCAAAGCTGTTCTCTGCCTTTTTTGATATGAAACCTTTTTGCGGGTTGTAATTTTTTTTTTTTTTTTTTTTTTTTAATATCGCGGTTTCCTGCCTTTTTCTTGCATCTAAAGAGGGCATGTCCACCGGCTCTTTCAGCAGCATCTACCCGTCCAGCTCCCACCAGGAAGACAAACCGAGGACAATCTTGAAATATAAAAATTTCCTCCTTGGGATTTGCTGCTGCTGCTGCTGCCTCCGCCGCCACTGCTGCTGCCGCGGTGCAGTGCCAAGACTCTGGGAATAAATAAAAGCGGGCTACTGTGTATCTCTAGATACATCCAGCTAATAGCTATTATTAGTTGGCCATTTATTTCGAAGATCACAGATGAAGTGGGGACGCCTGTCTTCTTCATTTGGTCAGCGTGTGAAACAATAATACTCGTAACAAAAAGGAGGGAGATGGGGGAGAAAAAAATCCTAACATGAATCAGAAGAAATAATATCTAGCACCCCCCCAAAACCAACCTCCCCCCCCTTTCCTTCCCCCTCCCCCGATCCCTCTCTCTCTCTCTCTCTCTCTCTCTTTCCACACGCTCGCAGGCGCGGACGGACACACACACGCGCGCACACAGACAGACAGACACACACACACAGATAGACGCGCACAGGCACACACACACACCGTACTGTGTATTTTCGGAGGAAGAGGAGGAGGAGGTGGCGGTGGTGGCTTTTGGAAGAGGAGGAAGAGGTGGTGTTGGGGAGGGGGGATCTCTTTCCCCGTTTGGAGATGATTGTGCTATTCCTCTTTGCCTTGCTCTGGATGGTGGAGGGGGCCCTTTGCCAGCTCCATTACACGGTGCAGGAAGAGCAGGAGCATGGCACGTTCGTGGGGAATATCGCCGAGGACCTGGGCTTGGACATTACAAAACTTTCGGCTCGCCGCTTCCAGACGGCGCCCAACTCCCGCAGCCCTTACCTGGAGCTCAACCTGGAAACCGGGGTGCTCTACGTGAATGAGAAGATCGACCGGGAGCAGATCTGCAAGCAGAGCCCCTCCTGCCTGCTGCACCTGGAGGTCTTCCTGGAGAACCCCCTCGAGCTGTTCCGGGTGGAGATCGAGGTGCTGGACATCAACGACAACCCGCCCTCCTTCCCGGAGCCCGACCTGACCGTGGAGATCTCGGAGAGCGCCACGCCGGGCACCCGCTTCCCCCTGGAGAGCGCCTTCGACCCCGACGTGGGCACCAACTCGCTGCGCACCTACGAGATCACCCCCAACAGCTACTTCTCCCTCGACGTGCAGACGCAGGGGGACGGCAACCGCTTCGCCGAGCTGGTGCTGGACAAGCCCCTGGACCGGGAGCAGCAAGCGGTGCACCGCTACGTGCTGACCGCCGTGGACGGCGGGCAGCCCCAGCAGCGCACCGGCACCGCCCTGCTCACCATCAGGGTGCTGGACTCCAACGACAACGTCCCCGCCTTCGAGCAGCCCGTCTACACCGTGTCGCTGCCGGAGAACTCGCCGCCGGGCACCCTGGTGCTGCAGCTCAACGCCACCGACCCCGACGAGGGCCAGAACGGCGAGGTGATCTACTCCTTCAGCAGCCACATCTCGGCCCGCGCCCGGGAGCTCTTCGGCATCGCGCCGCGCACCGGGCGGCTGGAGGTGAGCGGCGAGCTGGACTACGAGGAGAGCAGCGTGTACCAGGTGTACGTGCAAGCCAAGGACCTGGGGCCCAACGCCGTGCCGGCGCACTGCAAGGTGCTGGTGCGGGTGCTGGACGCCAACGACAACGCGCCCGAGATCAGCTTCTCCACCGTCAAGGAGGCGGTGAGCGAGGCGGCGGCGCCGGGGACGGTGGTGGCCCTCTTCAGCGTTTCGGACCGCGACTCGGAGGAGAACGGGCAGGTGCAGTGCGAGCTGCTGCAGGGCGACGCGCCCTTCCGCCTCAAGAGCTCCTTCAAGAACTACTACACCATCGTCACCGAGGGGCCGCTGGACCGCGAGCAGCCGGGCGGCGACGCCTACACCCTCACCGTGGTGGCCCGGGACCGCGGCGAGCCGCCGCTCAGCACCAGCAAGTCCATCCAGGTGCGGGTGAGCGACGTGAACGACAACGCGCCGCGCTTCAGCCAGCCCGTCTACCAGGTCTACGTGAGCGAGAACAACGTGCCCGGCGCCTACATCTACGCCGTCAGCGCCACCGACCGGGACCAGGGCGCCAACGCCCAGCTCGCCTACTCCATCCTGGAGAGCCAGATCCAGGGCATGTCCGTCTTCACCTACGTCTCCATCAACTCCGAGAACGGCTTCCTCTACGCCCTCCGCTCCTTCGACTACGAGCAGCTCAAGGAGTTCAGCTTCCAGGTGGAGGCCCGCGACGCCGGCGAGGAGCCGCAGCCCCTGGCCGGCAACGCCACCGTCAACATCGTCGTGGTGGACCAGAACGACAACGCCCCCGCCATCGTCAGCCCCCTGCCCGGCCGCAACGGCACCCCGGCGCGGGAGGCGCTGCCCCGCGGCGCCGAGCCGGGATACCTGGTGAGCCGGGTGGCGGCGGTGGACGCCGACGACGGGGAGAACGCCCGCCTCACCTACAGCATCCTGCGGGGCAACGAGGCCAGCCTCTTCCGCATGGACTGGCGCACCGGGGAGCTGCGGACGGCCCGCAGGGTGCCGGCCAAGCGCGACCCCCAGCGCCCCTACGAGCTGGTCATCGAGGTGCGCGACCACGGGCAGCCGCCGCTCTCCTCCACCGCCGCCATCCAGGTGGTGCTGGTGGACGGCGCGGCCGAGCGGCCCGGCGGCGGCGGCGGCGGCGGCGGCGGCGGCGGCGGCCTGGGCGCGGGGGCGGGCGCGGGGGGCGGCATCGGCGGCGGCGGCTCCGGCGAGCATCGCCCCAGCCGCTCCGGGGGGGACACCTCGCTCGACCTCACCCTCATCCTCATCATCGCCCTGGGCTCCGTCTCCTTCATCTTCCTGCTGGCCATGATCGTCCTGGCCGTGCGCTGCCAGAAGGAGAAGAAGCTCAACATCTACACGTGCCTGGCCAGCGACTGCTGCCTGGGCTGCTGCTGCTGCTGCCCCTGCTGCAGCCGCCAGGCGCGGGCCCGCAAGAAGAAGCTCAGCAAGTCGGACATCATGCTGGTGCAGAGCTCCAACGTGCCCAGCAACCCGGCGCAGGTGCCGGTGGAGGAGTCGGGCAGCTTCGGCTCCCACCACCACAACCAGAACTACTGCTACCAGGTCTGCCTCACCCCCGAGTCCGCCAAGACCGACCTGATGTTCCTCAAGCCCTGCAGCCCCTCCCGCAGCACCGACGCCGAGCACAACCCCTGCGGGGCCATCGTCACCGGTTACGCCGACCAGCAGCCCGACATCATCTCCAACGGCAGCATTTTGTCCAGCGAGGTAAGGACGGGGCGCCCCGCCGCCCCCCGCCCCGGGCCCCCGACGGGCGGCCGCTGCACCGCGGGCTCTCCCCGAGCCCCGCGTCGCTTTCCCGCCGTCTCCCGAAGCTCCTTCCTCTCCTCTCCTCTTCCTCTCCTCTCCCTCTTCTCTCTCGGCGGGAACAAGCACTTTGCTTTCCCCTTCCCCCTCCATTTCCCCTTTAATTCCACCGTCTCTCTCCTCGTTGGCCTCTAATATTTTGGGAGGCTTCGGCGGCAGGCGAGGGAGGGGGCAGCGCGGGGCAGCCCCCCGCCCCGCCGCCCGCGCCAGGCTCCCTCTCACCCGGGCTCACAAACTGTTGCAGCCGAGAGCGTGTGGGTCGTCCCCGTGTGTCCCCCCACCCCCCGGTGCCTGTGAGGGAAGCTGCCCCCGTCCGGGCAACACCGGGGCGCAGAGACCCTCCTGAGCCCTTAGCTGCAAGCGGCTCCCCTGTGCCTTGGGGCGGGGGGTGTGCGGGTATGCGTGTGTGTGAGACTGCTTCTTGCAGAATCGCTGCAGCTGGCAGTAATGAAATGACGTGAGGCGTAATCACCGGCTTTTCTGAAGCAACATTTTAAAACTGTGTCTTTTTTTCTCCCTGAAATCTTTTGCATGTGCAAGTAAGGCTTTGGGGGAACCCCTCTCTGGGACTGTGACAGTCTCTACAGTTAGCAGGAACTTTAATTAATTTGTGGGTTAGGGTTTATTAATTGACTTTTCTTTATCCGAACAGCTCTTTATAACCCAAAGCTGAGTTCGCAAAGGAAAGCATCAAGAAAGAGTGTCTGTGAAATGATATGCAGAGACTTAATGTCCCCTCCTGTTCAACATGTTGCCTATATTGTCTATCTGGCGTCTAGAGAATTCCTATCAAAGCATACGCCATGCCGTAACACTCCCCTGTTTATCATTTTCTCCTGGGTTAGCTCATACGTGCTCTCAGTACGTCTCTGCCTGTGCACTGATGAAAACAACACGTTCCCTCCTAACCTGAATGCTGAAACCTGAACGCTGTCCAGTCTGGCAAAGGTGGTTTGAGTGATATTTTCTAAAGCGTTAAGTTTTGCAGTAAAATTTCTAACATTGGCCTGTAGCATTGTCCTTTCCTCAAAATGTCTATAAAACTCTGTCTTCTGTTGCCTTTTTGAGGACTCGAGGGTATTTCAATGTATTTTCTTCCTTAGGGTGCAGTAACTGTACCGTCTCCCCCTATTTTTATTGGCCGGCATTAAAAACAGGCTGAAAACTAGATTACAATAAGTTTTTTTCTCAGACTAAGTACTACACAATGCTAGAAACAGGTCTGTTGATTTTTGTGGGAGTACTTGCGATGCTCGACAGCGTGCTCTGTGCGAAAACGTGTCAGAATCTCATCGCAAAAAACTCAGGGGAAAAAAAAAAAAATCCCTCATGCCTTCCCATCTGTGTGAATAGGAGCTGGGTTTTTTTCCCTTCCATCCTAGAAACAGATTGTGTAGGCCTACTTGCAGCTAAACATTACCATTTATAGTGAATATGGTGAGCTGCTCTGGTGTATTTTCTGATGCTGGTTACAGAAATACCAAGAGTTAAAATATTTCCCAATATTTTCTTTTCCCTAGACAAAACATCAGCGTGCTGAGCTCAGTTATCTGGTTGACAGACCCCGACGGGTAAACAGGTATGAGCCCCTTAGCCTTGGGTTCCTAATGCATGCTTTAGCAAGTCTGAAAGGGGTGCAGAAATGTGTTTACTGCAGATGTAAAATAGTAGTAAAGCAATGGGAAATTGAATGTGTGTAGACGTATTAGATAAAATGCTGTCGACTAAACGAGTTTGAGTTATGGCTTTTCTGAACCGGTTTCAAAACCAACTGAAAAGAGAACAGAATCTCGTTTTGTGTTAGTCTAAAACGTGCTTTAAATACTTATGAGTGCTTCTGTCGGGTCTTCCAGAAAACATTGGTCTCTCCGAGTTAGAAATTAGCTATCCAGCTTAAGTAAATGCTACCAAATTATTTATACCGAGTACATGAAAGCCAGGAGGAGTAATAATGCTTACCGTCCATTTCAGCTAGACTACCAAGGTCTGAAAAAGCCGGTTTTGTTTATGGTGGACAGAGCACCTCTGCAGAAGCAGTGCAGCAGGCAGGAGTGGGTGAATGCAGCGCCGTGTTTGGCCATGTGATGGCAGAAGAATGTTTTATGAGTTCCTCTTTCATGTTTATTCTAATGTAAAGATGTTTCTGTGTCTAGTTCTGCATTCCAGGAAGCAGACATAGTAAGCTCTAAGGACAGTGGTCATGGAGACAGTGAGCAAGGAGACAGTGATCATGATGCTACTAATCGAGGTCAATCCTCTGGTAAGTCTGATAAGAGAATGGAAATAGTAGATCTTTAAGTAGGGAGACTAGAAAGAACAGTTACTTATAGGAATATAATACAAGAGTGGCATAAATAATGTGAAAATATCGTACGGGAGGCTGGGTTGAAGTCAGCTTGCTACTACAGTTACCCGGGCAAGGGGACAATTTTGGACCCCCTTCATTCGCGGGGCAGAGTTTATTTTATTCCTTTGGTTGAGGGGGGAGGGGTCGGTATGTTATTCTGCATCGTTTGCTGTAGCAAAACTTCCTGCACATTAAAACAAAGTTGTTGGTACATTGTATAGCGCATTTTTTTTCAACGGCAGATTTGCAGAAGTTCAAAGCGTTAGGCAATTTTGTTTAGTAGGCACTTCAGCTGGCATGGCAGTGTGAAGTGCAGGGGGAGTTCCCAAGGGAAAGAATGAACCCAGTGATTGAATGACAGCCAGACTGTGAGGATTTTTTCTGGGGATCAGTGGAGACACATTGGGTGCGCTGAATGTGTAATACCTTAGCATTTTCTGAGGATCGTTTTTTAATTCAAATTGAGGCACCATATAGCATAAGTGATCTCCATGTTAATAAGACTAAGATATTCTTAAGTACGTTTCTTTCAGCCCTGACAAAGGAAAGAAATGCTTTAAAAGACTATGATTTGAATCACCTAGAAAATATGTACATTGCAGTGTTATTCCCATGTGTACGGCTTGCTGTCTTTGCTCTCATACTGTCAGTTTGCTTCTGAAAGGGACATTTGTTTAGAGCCTGTGCATTAGAATTCATTCTCACCCTCGCACTGCATTTTAGCCACAATTGCTTGTGCTTTGTTCCCTACCACAGTCTCCAAAGGTCTGGTACGTCTTGATTCAACACAGTGATTTCTTTCCCCTTGTTTTCTCTGTGCTCTATCGTGTATAAGGATTTGTTACAAGTGTGTCATACAAAATGCTGCCAGAGTCTCTCCAGTCATCCATTTTTTTCCCCTGACCCCCGCCTTAGAAGATACCAGGGCAAGGGACCCGGTACTGACATAGCAGTGCTGCCTCACCCGCGTGCTCTGTTAACGTCCTCTATTTTCTTGCTGCTGTAGTCACTGTGCCCTTAAGGATGGGAAACCCAGGCACCAGGGGAAGAGGAGGCTGCTACAGGGCCCCTTTATATTGCTGCAAGTCATTAATATGCAGACCTAATGAGACTCGAGAAGAGCCAAGAGTCTCCGGAGCTCCCTGCTTCTTGCAGGGCTTCATGCTAAGTGAACAGAGTGTCTATTTTGTGTCTGGGAACCTGACAACAAACCAGGTCTTGCCAGAAGTTTACATCTGAACACAGAGCCTCTTTCATTTTTGGCCTATATATGGCATATGATTTATTGTTGTTTTAAAAAGCCATGTATTTAACCTCCCCCCAGCCTTTCTTTCGCACTGTTTCTGATGCAGCAATCAGTGCTACCGAGTTATAAAAAGCTCCCTCTCCTCCTGCCCTCCCTGCATTCAATTTTTTTTTTCTTTTACGCATTTTACTGCAGCAGTCATCTCAATGAACATTTCAATCAGCTTAGTCCCTCAACATAATGAACCATAATAACCAAACAGGAGAGAGAAGAATAAACATCTGCAGAAGGGGCTGGATTTGACTGATGGTGGGAATATAATCATATAGTTGCACATCAACTGAAAGCTATTTTCTTTTAGATGCATTCAGTGCTGTTATTGTTGTGCCTCTGCTCTTTATTCTTTCTCTCCATTTTAAAAGTCGTCTATCTCAGATATGAACACTGGAACTACTGTCAAACTTGGCATTAGTCCTTAGCTGGGTAAATTCTTCATTTTCATCATTTCTTTTTTATCAAACTAGGGGAAAAAGATCTATTCTATACTTTCAAAATAATTTCAAAATCATTTAAGAATCTGATGTCATCTATGAACTTCTGTGTCTTCAGTGGTGATTACATATGAAGTAAAGAAAGGTGACAATTAGGTTTGGTCTACTCACAATTAACAGTTTGAACTGAAACCTCAAGTACACAGAACTTCCAATTTAATATATTGATGCTGTGATTTGAGAATAATTTGCAGGCACAGTTTTTCAAATGCTAGTTCCAAATAGGTATTTAGATACAAATCTCTGTAGACACTGCTTTAATCTTCCACATACGTATAATATAGTTTTCCCGTAAGTTTTGGGCTGAATCCTGCTGTCGTGATGCAAAGAACATGCCCCTTGACCTCAGCGATGACAAGATATTTTGATATAAAAACTTCACTCTTGCTATTAGCTTTTGGTGATGAATTTTATGGAAGAACAAAGGAGCATAAATCTTGTTTGATCTTGAATGGCTAGAGGAAATATCTGAGGGAATGCCTTCTCAGTTTTTCAGTCATTCTGGTGCTGTATAATCAATTCTTTCTGAATTATTGAAGGAAAACACACTAGCTGGTAACATGGCAGAAGTTTGGGCTGTTTTTTTCAAGATGTTACCTGATACCATGCAGCATCACATTTGTTTTCAAAAGCATTGTATTTGCATCCAAAAAGATTTAGTACGTAATTCACATTGACAAATAAAACTCAGTCCCTACCAGTTTTAGTCAGCAGCATGTTCTGCTCGCAAAGTATCTTTTTACGGTTCTGTACATGACTTCTGCTACTGCCACCATTGAACAGTCCTGTGGCACACAAGTAGCTATTCTATAGTCGTCCAGTGCTAGCCAAGCTGACTGTCAAAAGTCGTGGTCAGTTATGAATTGGGAAGGAAAACACGCAGGATGAAAATCTATCACTGTGTCATAGACTGATCCTGCACAATTATTTCGTGAACATTCTGAACTAAGCTGTTCTGTGTATTATAAAATGTTTTATTATGTTTTGAAACAAGATTCTAGTTCACCTTTTCACAAAATATATTCCCTTAATAGTGATTTAATCGTGGTTTCAAATGTGCTGGAATGTATGTAAGGGATTCATATCGTTCCCATTAAAGTACCACCTGAATGCCTCATAATTATCCACATTCTTATCTACCTTAACGTCCATGAAGTACAAAAGCACTGTCACCTGCATTTAGCAGGGAATGGCAAGTGGTGGGACACTCAAAAGCCTAATTTTCATGGATCGAGTAGTCATTTCATTGACTGGGCGAGGAATCTGTACTTTTTGGAAAATGACTTTCCAAAAGTGAAGAAGCGCAAGAAGTTTTTGGCAAACAGAGGAGGAGTTTCTCAAACCCCAAGCGCGTGTCCTAGCTACTTGTGCTCTTCTTTGTCTGCAAATTGTTGAGACAAAAGCTCCTATTTGTTGTAGAACAAATGCAACTAATACAACACTACTACCTATTATTAACACACTGTATTTCACTCATGTTCTGTAGGAGTAATTTCTAAGCATGAGGTTAGTTTATTTCCCATGGTTGATTAAATTCTTGGCCTCCCTTGTGAAATTGCCGACTTGGGTGCCAATTAATACTCTGCATGTGTGTATGTTTAAATTGTATGATTAGACACCTGTCCTGTAAGACCTGGACTCATGCCACCAACTTATTTCACATGGTTGCTCACTAGCTGTTCAGCTCTCTCAAGCCGAACATGCAGAGTTCTTCACAATATCACCTTTGTTTCACCTTTTTCACTGAATTGGTGTGATCTCTCAGATGCACTTCAGGAAGGAATATCCAAGGTGTGAAGCTAAGTGAATGTACTGTCGTGTATGTACTATAAAATGCATCAGCTTGTTTGATAATCTCCTCTGTGCAGTACTGGACACTATCCATTGCTGACCGGCTGAGATCTAAAATTAGGCTTCCACTAGTGGACTTTATGACGGGAATTGACAGGGGTCTAATACAGAGGCACAGAGTGAAAGATTGCCTCACACCTTTTCAGTACAGATTAAGTAAACCCCAAGAGGGTTAGTATGCATTATTGCATGATGGCGTGAAGAGCTATGATACCTCAGTGTTCATGAGGAGAAGAACCTGAGAAGTCAGAATAAGAATTTTAGTGATAAAGGGGCAGAGAAAACCGGTATTCCTTCTGAGCCTATGCAGAGTGACAGCTAAATCCTGTTTTGAAGTTCACTTGGGCTAAGAGTCTATCTTGGATAAAGTGAGAGTGAACATGAAAATGGCTTAGAAAAGTGCTTTGACTCAAGCTGAGGGCGGTTTCTTTTTCCTTTTTTCCTCTTCTTTCCTTGGGCTGCATCCTTAATAATGTTCACATCTCAATGGTCCAGATAGGGCTTTGAAGTTGAGATTTGGAAGAGCTGAATATTGAAGATGTTTGAGTCTTTATTCATGTTCTCTTGCAGATGAAGTCAGTTTTATCCAAGGCAGCAGACCAATTACTTAGCAAGAAAGAACGATAATAACTCTGTTTCATAAAGTCCAGTTCTTCGGTAGATAAAGTCTTCTACAAAGGAGTTTAACATCATTATCCTTATTTACTGACACAAAACATGAGTCATAGGGAAATGAGTAACTTGCTCAAAGATAATCTAACCAAGTGGGTAGTTATTCTGATAACAGAGCTCTGAAAAAGAGGCCTGGTTCCCTACATCACGCCTATCTCACATCTAACTAGCTTTTCTAAGAAAAACTACCACAGAAGGAATGGAAAAAGCCATTTAATTCCAAGTAAAAGCCGAAGTTATGAAAGAATGACACATGTTGGGGAAAAAAACGCCTCTCAATAACAATACTACAAAAATACTTTGTCAACATTTAATTTGTATTTTTGTTTTTTATTACATCATTTACTCAGTAATACATACGAATGTGTTCACTCATTGCTCTAAAGGCTTGGTGTATGCATCTTCCCCCTTAATTAAATTAAGAAAACATACATTATTTAAAAATGGTTTTAGGCCTAATTTTTGCTTTGATCTAAACTGTCTTTCAAACCAATTAGAATTCATGCACATAGAAATTTTTATCTTCTCCTTTTGAAATATGAAAAGGAAGCAAATTGGGAATATGCTTCAGAAATGCAACGCTACCAAGTATCTGATTCAAAGCACCTGAGTTCAGGAAATTCAGATGCAGATATCAAACTCAACATTTAACTCCTTTCCTAGTTTTTGGTTTCCTTTGAGGGAGGGGCAGGGGCTTGTTTTCCTTCAAGATCTGCAAAGTTAAGGTTGTGTGAGAGCTCATCTTGCCCACTGACCTATCTCGTAATAAGACTTGAACAAATAGGAATGAACTAGTGGCCTTTGCCATGAGCTTTTATATGTGTGCTGTATTTGGAATAGTGCAATGCTTTTATTTTTTCAGCGCTTCAGTGCACTATACTATCTATTTGTATCCACAAAGGACATTTGAAGTTCGTAATTCAGTATCACCTTTAAAATCTCAGTTTATTGGCATGCAAGGTCTAATATGATAACTAAATAAAAAAAAAATTAAGCATTTTTCTTTGATGTAGATTTGCAATTATGATGGATAGTTTAGTTCTGAAGGATCATACATATAACCAAATTTATGAGGGAGATGAGATGGAAGTGTTATACTGCTGAACATTTCTTTTTGTTATAAATCAAGAACATGATTCTTGGTGTATGAAGGAATTCTGTGCTGAATGTCTTACTTCGTTTACCATGATATATCCTTCCTTCTTGGAAAACAGCAAACAGCCTTCCCCTCTGCCCCCCATTTTTAATTTTTTTCAATTAGAAACAGAGAATTCTACACCATGACCCACAGGGAAAAGGTGGAGGAAGAATAGCCAGCATTCATATCATAGTCAGTGTAAATATACATAGGTGCCCAAGGATTTCAAAGTCAGGCTGCTAATTTGAATTTATTTTCTGTTAAAATACTAAAACCAAGGGCTTGGTTCTGCACCCGTTAAACTCTTAGGGAATGTTGTGACTAATTCAAGTAGGAACAATACCCAATCCCGGCCTCTCTGAACATTTTGTTCCCATCCTAAACAAGCATTTACATTCTAGCCGTGTGTTCCAGCAGTGTATATTAAAATTCAGATGTATATGTATATAAAAATATTTTTTTTTCTTTTACAAGTTCTCATCTTCAAGGGGGAAAAGTTTGTCATACAAGCTTACATTTTATATCCCCTATGTTCATTACTTTGTTGAGTCAAAATCCTGATTTATAGTGGCTATAACATCTCTTTTATAATAAGCTGTTACATAATACTGTTCAGTGCACTGCGGTAGACGAGCACTATTCAAAAGGGAACTAAAAAAAATAATATTTGGATAGAGACATTTTGCAGTTTAGCAGCTGATGTGAAAACAAAATAGTAAAATGGAGGGTAATTTTCCGGGGGAAATAAAAATCCATGGAGGGAAAAAAAGGGTCTATCTTTGAAGATATGTCTTAAAACCAATATTATTACAATATCTCCCTCCCCACTGACTAAAGAATATAATTTAATATTTATCCCTAAGTTTTTCTTTCTTCTGCTGTTTTTCAGGAAATGTTGAATTAATATGGTCACTGATACACTGTTAGCAAAATATAACTAATCATTTTCCTATTAAAAGTAGGGTTATTTGTTGGTTACATGTAACTTTGCTAGGAAGTCTGAAGACTGAAATAACCATTTTGTCTTGTCACTTAAATCTTCTGAATGGCAAAAAGTTAGATTCATAAAATACGTCTTTTCTTGCATAAGAAATATTTTTGTGCAGACATTTCAATACATAAGATACACACACACACACGGTTTTATAGACGTTTCTTTCTGGGAAGCCTGCAGCTAAATCTTTCTTTTCAGTCTTTGATAGCTACTACCACTACAGAATTTAGAACTATACAATTTGTACGCCTTGCCTGATGATCTTCATCTGATTCCTTAATCATATCTGCAGTTCACGTTTGCATTCTTTAACAGTTCACTGATCAGTAATTTATTTTCAGACTTCTCCATGCCAATTATCAATGCAAGGTTCTGATCGAAAATGGACCTAGCATTGTATATTAGTTAATTTAAAATTAAAAAGTCATTATAAAGTGAGATTAATCTGAGACAAAAAGCTTTTTTTGTTTCTTCGTATTTTTTCTAAGTGACTGCCTTTAGTACTCAAGCACTTGTTGATAGCTCAGAAAGATTCTTGCTTGTTGAAGAGATTGTTTTCTGTAGTGTGAGCTATCACATAGATATTACTAATACAAGTCAAATTATGGTTTAAAACAGTGGTAGAATTCTTAATACTAATCCTCACATTGGAGATCAGGCTAATCCAGTTCTTTACAATGTTGGCCAGTGAATAAGCTACATTACATGAATCTTATTACAGCTGTTCAAAGTTTTTTCCTATTTCTCATGCAAGTAGTGTCATTTTTTGTAATTCTAATGCAATGCTTGTAAATGCAATGTTTATAACAGATTTAGTTCAGTTTTGACATACACCTATTCTAAGATACTCAGTTCTCTTTATAAATACAAGAAAAAGATATTTCTTTACTGTTCTGCTTTTCTGTATGATGTTGAACATCAACCTGGAGACACTGGCATTAATTTTACTCTATGCCTATGATTTCATACACCATTCCTCCCAAAACAAGGATAATCCGACAACTTAGTGACTCACAGTCAGGAAATATTCTTCTGGAAGGCCGATCTGAAGGTAGTCAATAGAAGCATAGCTTGTCATTTGAAATCTTAATAGCATTAAAGGATTTGTAAGCAAACAGTTCCATGTTGGCAGGGACAAGTGTTTGCTTATATAGGGGAAGCATTAACAATTTTGTCAATGGTATCCACAGCCATGTCACATTGGACTATGGTTACCTTTGTACCACTAATTACAGTAATTTATTATAGGATTCTGTCCCATTGCTTGGATGACTTGATGATAGTAAGGACTGCTGCAGTAGCAGTGAAAGCTATCTCTGGAAGAATGATGTAACAATTGATTAAATAAGCCATCCTGATCACTTGAAAGCTGGATTCCTACTTTGTAAGATCTGCTTTTAATATCAATAGGATCTATCTGTATACTAATGTATGCACACATGGTTCCTTTATAGGACTCATTAATACTCATTTTTATAAATGAAATCTGTGATTCCTCAATCAGGACATTTCATTTCTTTGGTCAGAGATACATTTACATAGAAACAATTCCTTCATGTTCTTAAACAAGTATTTTCAACTGGTGAACCACAGACATCAACCTACAAGTGGAATTGAACCTTACTTGAACGGGTGCTAAACAGTGAGATCTGCAAGTGATTTTGTGAGAAAGAACCACCAATACCCTTCTTCTTGTGATATTTTTGTGTGTGTGTGACATTCTGGCATTTAGTTACGCTTATTAAATGGTGTCTTTGAATTCTGAAGACTGGACAATCAGATTTTTTTTTTTTTTTTTTGTTGAGGAGATTAAAGTAGTGGAAGAAGTTCTTACGACATTTCTCTTCCCACTTCTCCCTTGTCTCGGCATAATCTTTCTTATCTGTCAGCAGCCATTCATGATGCTGAAGCTTATATCTGTAGTTTCTTTTTCTCTCATGCTTGCAGGCATGGATCTCTTCTCCAATTGCACGGAGGAATGTAAAGCACTGGGCCACTCAGATCGGTGCTGGATGCCTTCCTTTGTTCCATCTGATGGACGCCAAGCTGCAGATTACCGCAGCAATCTGCACGTACCTGGCATGGACTCCGTTCCAGACACTGAAGTGTTTGAAACACCAGAAGCCCAACCGGGGGCAGAAAGGTCCTTCTCCACCTTCGGCAAAGAGAAGGCCCTTCACAACACTCTGGAGAGGAAGGAGTTGGATGGACTGCTGTCTAATACCCGAGCGCCTTACAAACCACCATATTTGAGTAAGTACTATTCAAAAAGCTGTATGAAAGTATTCCCTTTGCGGGAATAAAAATTAGCTCTTTCTGCTATTCATAGTAGGAATAATACAGACACAATTTTAGGAGCAGTGGGGAAAAATGGCTTCTCTTGGATTCAGGCACCACTGAAGAAGGCACTGTTCAACCCTTAAAAAAAGACAAAACGTTGATTGTTTTCAGTGTGACATGATTGTCAACAACAAAAGTATCAGCTGATACTAGTGGGGGAGTTGCTCAATTTTGTTTTCTGATGCTGGAGTATATTCAAAGTTTTCTTGGATAGGTGGTTTAAACATTGACATTGCCAGGCTAACATTTTTTAAGACTAAAATTGAGTCGAGAGAACTGTCCTAGGAGCTTCTTTTTATGATTGAGCAGTATCTTGTGAATAAACAGTACGTGTATTATTTTGAAGTAACTATTTACATAGTTCTCTTTAAGGGTTTGGAAAGAAGATGACAAAACTTTTTGCCTTCAGTCTGGTCATCTTTCAGCCTACATAGTATCGACTTTTGTCAGTGCTCCTCCATGCCTTCTGTCTTGTTCTAAAATCTTGCCTCTTTCTTTAGTCACCTTTTGACTATGGTTGGGTGGCATGAAAGAGTGTGCTAGATCTCAAAAAGACTTTCAGAATTCCTTTTGGAGTCTGAGCCAGTTGTAGAACCCTTGAGTAATACTTTGATCTAATATGTCTTTTCATTCTATTTAGCAGCCTCCTGTATTTTATTAGAGGCTGTAATCTCCTTGACTTCAAGAGTTTATGATGTTTATCTCATCCAAATAAGCCAAAGACGTTAACATTGCAATACCGACCCTTTTTAAAGCAACAGAAGTCTTTTAGGACAGTAGATCGTGGTAAAAAAAAAGAATTTCACTGAATGGTATTAATTTATTTATTTTTATAAAGCATTTAGTTGTTCTGAAAGGTGCTGCACTGGCAGTGCTGGCATGTGAAGATCTTTGCTACAGGTCATTCTCAGCACAGACAGCTCAGCTCTCCCTTCTTAATTAGCTGTCCACGTATTTCAGTCCTTCAGAGAGGTCTTTTTACCACTCCACTCTAGATTTGCTTTACTGAAAGCTTCCAAATTTGGATACCAATTCTGATATGTGAAAGCCATTCATAAAAAACCCATCCTGAGACAATCGGCTTATTTTGTGTAGGTTAAAATGTCAGGTGTCAATCATCTGGTCATACTCTAAAGACCAATGTGAAATTTCACTTAGCTATGACCTAACGACTCATGACTCTGTCTTTCCCTATCTGGTCTTCCATCATTTACCCCTAAGAAACATTCTTTAGTACTAAGCTGTAATCTAGCGGTACTAATTTCATCTCTATCACTTCAATTAAAAATTTGAGTTTTGTAGCACTGATGGTCTAATCACAACAGAGTTCTGATGCAGTATGTGCATTACAGTGATGATTATATCTGGTGACACCACAACGGTAGTTCTGTTCTAGGCCTGGGAGTTTTATTTCAAATAACAATGAAGTATTTATTTTATTGATGGATTAGGGATTTTAAGTTTTGTTCAGATAACATAAGTAGTATTGTTGAACAATGTGTTTACATATAGAGGTTGGTCTACATTTTACACTTTTCTGGTATAAGGGCATAAAAAGCTGGAGGTAAAATGTCGGAGGTAAATGATATAAATGAGTGGTATTACGTAATCTACACTTGAGAATCCAGATTTAGTTTTGCTTTTTTTCTTTGAACCTCAAAGCTAAAACTGCTACAAAACAACAGTAACATCTGTTTTATTTTCCCTTATTTAATATTTTCTTTCATAAAATTTTAGATTATAATTGTATAGCAAATAAGAGGAGCAAAGAAAAGAAAGTGAGCACAATAGTTGTAGCAGAGTAAATAATTCATTATTAATAATGTATTCAATGAATAAGGCAAGAGGAATACATAAGAGGAAGTTGATTTA
Source organism: Morus bassanus (assembly GCA_031468815.1). Classification (NCBI taxonomy): domain Eukaryota; kingdom Metazoa; phylum Chordata; class Aves; order Suliformes; family Sulidae; genus Morus; species Morus bassanus. Next base: position 11,428,964 of record CM062570.1, read on the forward strand.
GGAAGGAACTTTAGTTGAGCCACTGGATAATTGCAATTGTAATAAAATTAACTTCAACTTCTTAACAAAGAAGATCATATCAAAATCAGTTTGTCAGTAGAATGATTTTTTAAAAAGAAGTGATTAAAATGTGTGAAACAGAACCCTCATATTCAGCAAAAATACTGTATAAAAGTTGCAGTATTTATGAAAACTGCCATATGAAAAGTTAGCAGCAAAGAAGAAAAAAATATATTGCAGAGTACGAAAACTATTTGAACTAAAAAGGTCTCTTAAAAAAAGAGAGATTCTTAAGCAAAATGATCAGAAAAGAGCATAAGTTCTAGCAAGTAAACTTTAGGATAGCAGTTAGTGGAGATAAGAGGGACTTAGAGCAAATGGCCAAAGGCACGCAAATAAATATAGACAATTTTTAATATGTCATGTGTAGTAAGCTAGGAGAGAATTGGTGGGTCTCTTCAGCTGCAGTTAGTGAGGACAAGGACGTTGCAGAGATCCTAAACTGTTTCTTTGCATTTGTATTTACCAGAGGAGGGACGGAGAAAGACAGACAGGCATATTTAGGAATCCAACCATCCCAGGTAACCGTTTCAAATAAATGTGCAAGACTGAGTCATGGAAGAGGATGTTGGTGAAAATTTGACTAAAACAAATAGGAAGAAGTCAGTGGATTATGTGTTTCTTTAATTTTCAGTTTCTAACAAAAGCTAGTAACAGAAGAATGTCAGCAGTTGTGTTTATCATTAAAGAAGGTACTAGAAAATCTTGTAAACTAGAGACCAGTGAGAAACCTTAGCATAGGACATAAAATTGTAACTTGGGGATTTTAGGAACAAGGTAGCTGGCATCTGACCAGGAAAATTGCATAGAAAGATTGACAGTCTATTAGAATTTTGATAGTGTGGGTGAGAATTAATCAATATAGTGTATTTGAACTGTCAAAAAAACCCTTTAGCATAACTTCTGTGTAGTAGAAGCAGCTACTAAAGTAAGCAAGTGTTGTCACGGGGCAAAGCATTCCCAGATTCTCTGTGCCTAAGAGAAAAAAAATCATACGGATAAATGGAACATTTTGGCAGAAGCAGAGTTCCCCAAGTGTCTATGCGGAGATCCATGGAGTTTAAAAAAATTAATTGTCTAGAAACAGAAATGAGAAAAAGGGGGCGGTATTTGCAGATGCCATAAAATGGTTTAGGTCAATCAAGTCTCTAATAGACTACGTATGCCCACATGGTGTAGTGAGGCATGGTCGAGAAAACCCAGTCTGCTTCTGACCTAGCTTCCTCTGGAATTGAAAGCTGCAGAGCAGTGTCAGCACAGTGGAATAGCTGAGCGAATTTACTCACTTAAGCTGTGCCATTAGCGCAATAGGTACAAATGTAAACTGGTAGCTCTATGCGGCGCTTTCACTGTGCCATATGAGTGTATCTGCTCAAGTTTGTGTCTGCTTGGTGATTCCTCCGCTGTGTACCAATGGGTACGTTTGGTGCAGAACCTTAGAAAAGATAAATGAGGAAGGCGATGTATATTATCATGAGAAATTTGAACTTTTCTTGAGAAAAAAGACCACGGAATAATTCCTTGAAAAGTATCTGCCAATGTACAAAGCCAGCAAGAAGGAAGCAAAATGCCAGGTGGTAAAAAGGAATCAAATTGAAAATACACTAAAAAGGTATTACAAAACCCTTACACAAAACATATCACTATGTTGCTCTAGCCAGTCTATTCTATTCTATGCATAGAAATGCATAGCGTAACAGCAAAAATACTGAAAGTATTTCTATGCAAAGTCATATCAGGCTTAGTACTAATTAATTTAGACAAGCTGTGATAGGGACATGAAGTAAACAGGAGACTGCATGAAAACAGAGAAGGTAAGCTGGGCACTTTCATTGGCCATTCTCAATAACAAGAGAGCAGCAAGGCAGCAAAACAATTGAAGGGCAACCAGATCATGAACTGAGAAGATCATACACATTTGATAAAATGATACACATTTGACACAAATAATACAGTAATCTGTTGAATTTATGATTATGGGGTATGATTGAAACCAAAGGCTTAATAGTGGGGATTTGGGTGTTTGCTTCTTTGTTGTTTGAGGTTTAGGTCATTGCATGGATAAATGAAAACAGCAGCAGCTACATTACAAATTATAATGTAGAAAAAGATATAAATCCTCATACTTGAAAGGGTTTCTTTATGTCCCATTATCAAATTTTCACCTTACTGGTCTAAGCCATTGGATTTATTCATACACCAATTTCCACATAAACATACATTTTCTCTATATTATGCTGAGCAGAATACACCACAAGTAGATCTCTTTGTACTCAACTAATATATTTTGAAGAATATATTTTTTACATATGTTTTAAGTATTTATTATGAATACAAGTTATAAAATTGTGATGGGATCAATAAATTGTAGGGTTTTTGAAGACAGTTTTCTCATAGAGTGACTGCAGGATTCTTCTAACTTGCATATTCTTCTCACTGCGTAATTTACACTTATTTCTTCTTATTCACCCATGTGATTTGAACACTGCCTTTCTGCAAACAGTTAAGAAATTTTCATAATGACTTGAATGTTCATAAAACATGAGATTCTGAATTTGACTAGAGAAAATTAAATAAGTGAAATAACACTGGCGAGGAAAATAAAATGTAGCTTTTGAACAATTCCTATATTTTTAAAATAGGTTGTAACCATTTCTATCTAATTTTTCATTCAGTAGTGGCTATATTAGCCATTATTTTTATAAGTATTTTTACTGTAGTGACCAAAAACCCTAATCCAAAATTCAAACTCTGTTGTACCAGATTCCGTAGGATATCTAACAGAGACTATCTTCACAATGAATACCTGATCAGTCTGATTCTGATCTATTTCTAATACATTGGACCAGGTCCTGAGATGGTAACAGTGGGAATAGCACCATTACATCTATCTCAGTAGCGTTTTGGTCTATAACTGATGATAAGAAGTAGCTTTTTTTTTTTTTTTTTTGTGATTGTGGATCATTCTAGATATGCATTTCTTTTATAATGCTTTAGAGCTTTCCTAAGGTTACGTACTGACATTAGTGATAGAACGTTTTTTTCTTCCTATTAAGAGGTTAGGATTTGTTTTATACATGAAAACAGTCAAATATTGCCATAATACCGTAACTTTCTCTGTAGAAGTGCTTATTTTGCTCTAAAAAAATTACTTTGGCATAGCTCAATCTACTTTGGAGGCAAGTTAAAATAAACTACATAAAGGCACAATTTACTACACAGAATAGCAGTGTTTATACAAGGAGACATTCTGGAATAATAATTGTGTTCTAAAGTAGCCCCCTAATTAGCTCTGCAATATTTTCTACATACATGCAAGCATCTTCATCTTCACTGATGAAGCTATACCATTATCATGGTAATCATTGCCAACACCATCAACGTATTTTACGTATGAATCAGGATTTTATCATGTTAGGTATGACATATACATAAAGAGAGAATAGAAGAGTTGGCCGCCTAAGCAAGGTGCATTGGAAGGGAAGAAAATCCCTTTCTTTGGCTGTTTGATTTGCGTGGCATGGTTACTAAACATCAACACTACCTTTCATAGATGCACATAGGTCGAGGCTTGCAGAGACAAATGATTTGCATGAGACTTGTTTGTATCATCCAAAAAATTCAAAGGTAAGGTTGTCCTCATTCCATGCCTCTGTTTCTTAGCCTGGATAGCCATTGACTCACTCTGCAGCAGAGGTACAATGAAGGTCTGTACGCAGGCAGAGAGATTGGGCTCGGGTCTGAGCACAAGTCCCTATGTTTATGTGAAAGTATAGATGTAGTCCAAGGTTCTTGTTCTACAAAATATTTGTCACCTGCTCAACTTGACCTATCCAAGTCAAGTTGGTTTACAAATAAAATTAAAAAGCTTTCAAAAGTCTTTGCACAGTGGAACGTTTAGGAATTGGACCATCAATTTATTTCAAATCATCTACCACAGAGCTAGCACAAAGAATGGTTTAACTTAAAATCATTATCCATCTTCCTGAATTAGATTAGAACAAATGACCTAGAGGAGAAAAATGTTCATGTCTTTATACCAGGACAAGAAGTGTCTCACAATCCTTTGATTATTTTTCAAAGGAATAAAAAAAGTGCATGTAAATATTTTTGGGGTATTTTGATCTAGTTAGGACCATAAAGGCCTATTTCTGTATGGCAGGATATGTAACACAACATTTTCTGCTGATGTTTAACATAAATATATGAAAAGGTATTTTAAGCAAGAAATTTTTACTGTTTTGGAAAATTTTCCAAAAAAAAAAAAAGAAGGAAATTACAATTTTGTGCATTTAATATGATGGAAGAAGAATTTTCATTGTTTTTTTGTTTAGTTACACCTCATTTCTGGAAACTATTTGTGTAGTTTTATCACAGCTAGACATTATAGCATTACATTTGCATAAACATAAATAACAGCTATTTGAATAGGTCACTTGATTAATTTTTAAAAATGAGGCCTGTCTACAGTTTTCCTTTTAAAATTAGCCTGCTTGATTTCTAATACAGATCAGGTAAACTTGTGAGCTGTCTGATCCCTTCATTAATCATTTTTAACTCAAATAAAAGCAAACAAATTAGCACCAATAAGTTGCACGTGCATATTACAGTTCTTGGGGTAAGAAGAAAGAAAACATTGTAACGCTGGATTAAAAAAAAAAAAAAAGAAATTGCATTAAAATGCAATTTTTATTGGTATGAATAAACAAATGCATAGTAAAAGAGTTGGTCCTTTGTAAATAGTACAGTTTTGTGCTCAGAAAGAATGTTAAAATTTTATCTTTCAACTTCAAATCTGATCTGCATAGCTGAATATCCTGCATATTCTTTCACAGGCAGTGGAACTCTTCACTTATATTCAGGAATTTTTCTCTGGGACAGGATACAGCTCTTATTTCTGCTCAAATGAGAATGACTTTATACATGCAAAATTGCTCAGCAAAAATGGAGGCTGAGCTGAAAAGCCAACATCTAATAATGCTAAGAAACCTAATTGAATATTTTTCCTTTTCTAAGAAGTCTAATAGAGCATTCCAATTTTTGCTGTACCTGAAAGGCTAAGAGATTTATTCACTTGTATCTGAAGTGGCAAACGAGGTATATCTTCTCTGTTAGGTACATAAAGCTTGCAAAACAAAAAACCCAAAGCTGAAATAAAATTTAAAGAGGTAATGCTAATTAGAAGATAATACAGGAGAGCAAGATTATGATGTATTTTTACTCATTGTAGGTCCTCTACGTTCTTGAATAAACCTCTTAAAATGATTCACATGATTCGCAACAATCACAATGATTGTTGCATAACTTCAGAAAGGTATTTTTATCTCACATTCATGACTGGTTTGCATTCTTCATCTGAACGTATTCCTCTTGCAGCTATCGCTCAAAGGGAAGAACACTTACAGAGTGTTACTGCAATAATAGAAAGGAAACAGATAATTCAGAAAGGGAAATTAGAAAGGAATATATAAATATGCAAAGATAACTTGGCTGTAGCCCAATAAAACCTATAAATTACATTATTTTTATCATTTTTTGTGAAAATAATGAACATAAGAAAAAGAAATAAGCATTCTTCTTTTAATTTTAAAGCACAGGTGTTAGTGGTTATATTTAATTTCTATTTGCTTGAATCTCTTGATGTAATTGTAATCTCGGACAGAATTAACAGTACCCTGTACTGTACAAAATACTGGTAACTAAATGTATCTGTCATTAGGTTTACATAGCAACTTCTATCTTAAATGACTCTAGAGCTCTTTGCAACTACAGTGCAGAAAAATAATTGAAAAAGTTAAAAAAACTTGAGTAACTTTTATCTGAAAGAAAATTATATTTTTAGTTTGTCTTAAAAATATATCATTTCAACTATTTCCTTTCCGCTAATAACTGTAAAAGTCTGTATTTGCCAGTTCTGACTGGAACACATAGAAGTCTATATCTAACTATCTCAGACTGGTGCTATATTTATTCATTTGTCAATTCTGAGAGTCCTTATGTCTGCTGTGAATATACCATCTGTGGAAATTTTTTTTAAATAATGAAATACCATTTTCTGGATTCCTACCAGTAGAATATGAAAAAAAAAACAGCAGAAAGTTTGCTTGAAACTTTAGGAGTAATTTTTGAGATTACTGTGTAATGCTGGTTTAAAATTCCAAAATGCCTCTTGTCCTATAAATTTATGACAAAAGTAATTTAGCCACTTACAGACGTGAGTCTCTTTGGAAAGCAATGAGATGTTTGCAGTTAAAATTTTCAAAGGCACTAAAGTTATTTATTTTTGATAGGCAAATTCTATTCATTATGCATAAATGCTATTCTTAAGTGTACAAACCTCCTTATTGTGACAGTCAGGGGCTGGAGAATTGAATGTGAGCTTAATCTTGGGTCTGTGGGCAGCAAAGTCTTTTCCTCTCTGCTTGCCTCTGTCTGAGGAACTCCTTGGTCTGCACAGCAGAGAAAATTATTGTTGTTTCTGGCTTTTTTGCTGCACATGGTAACTCTGATTTTTCCACTGTCATTTCCACTGCTTTAATTTTTAAGGGCTTCCCTTCCTCTTTTTTTTAATTTTCTTGACCAATGGAGGAAAAATAGGGAAAGCCATTTAAAGAATGCAACAAATAGCCAGTAAAAGAAGGAGCTGCAAACTTACCATGTTTGGACAAGCACACTATAGTGGTTGGTGTTGCTATTTATCTGGCAAGCCTGTAAACAGCTCTATTTGTACACTAGCCACTGAGAATCCAGTTTCATGCTAGCAGTAGGATGACTGCTGCTGGGAAGTAGCTGTCAATACGTTTAATTTGTTTTAGAAACATAGTATGGTGAAGTCAGAAGAGTGAAAAATGATGTATTTGGTACCTTCTTATAAGACAGGAAGTAGAAGACACAGACAATTAGAATATAATTTTTAACTTCAATATCTAATAAATTGTTGGAAGAACTAAATATGATGATAGTAATCAATGTCGATTCACTGAAAATCCAAACTCTCCTAAGGTAATTTAATTTCTTTCTTTGATAGGATAATGGTCTTTATTGGTTGAAGAAAATAGAGAGGACATGGGGAAGCAAATCTCAGAACTTGCTTCCTAAATTCTGCCTGAAAATTATGTGCATGTATGAGTTGCAAGAGTGAATCTGCATTTCTTGCATACACCTGAATCTATTTCATGTGTGTAAACGATGTTATTTTACATGACATTTTCACAGGTAATCAGGAGTAATGTGGATTAGAAAGAAAAAAAATGGATGCAGAGTAGATTCACCAAAGAAGTTACGGGGATGACAGACTCCTGTTTTAGCAAGTGACCCGAGTCCTCTGACTTTATCTTTTCACCTCCAGCATCATGGCTGCATTCAGCACTGGAAAAGGATTCATTACGAAAATGCTTGAATGCAACCTTTCTTTATTCATAAGGAATTTTAGAGATGCTGATATTGTGGATTCATGTTATGTCAGAGTAAAATTCTGTCAGTTTGTGACTTTTTTAGTTGCCTATTTGTGCTTTAATTTGACATCCATCTATTCTCAATTGGAATTTAGATGACAATTGAATGTAGTTGCACACAGCTGTGGGTATTGATAGGAACTGAGATCTAAAAAAGTTCTTGCTTACAAATGAGATGCAGTAATAACCTTTTTTCTGCTCTACTTGAGATAAAGTGCTGTGTGCTTTGTACTTGCAATATTCTTTATGTCCAATACGGCTGCACTGCTTCTAATTAATTAAACAGGATCCTTCCCAGCACTGGAATGTTAGGGTCTGTACTCTTACACCCTCTGGCATGCCTTTAGCCTGTGTCAACAAGTTTTCTTCCCTAACAAGTCCTGGACATGGTGCGGGTGTCAGAACATGGGCCAGAGACCATACCTGAAAGCAGATTGAATACGATCACACTATATGGCCCCCATATATTGCTTGATATGGCTGAGAAATTTTAATAATGTGGATATAAATCATTCTAATCTGGTAGTCTTAAGTGACAAAGAATGGTCATGGGCGAATTTCATTCATGGATAGAAACTGAGCCGATATGGCTTTTGGCATAAGAGAAGCTTTGAAAGGATTGTGAGAAGTTTATAGGATACACTTAAGTATGTTAACTTGTTAAACTGGGAAGGACTCTCTGAAATCTGAGTGTATGCTGCTCATGAAAAACAATGTTAAGTACTGTGCTTCAGAAATGGAAAATAAAACGTTCACAAAAAGAGAGGGGACATACCTGCCAGATCCTAATGCCACCTAATCGCTGCTAGGAGAGAGGGTGGTGGAAAAAATATCATGGCAAAGATAAATTGCATAGGAATACACAGTGTGATGCTGATGTAATACTGTAATGCATGTTACCTTGTGTAAGAACAAGTAAAATTAATTATTTCAGGCAAAATCCAGCATGATTAATTTAGGCACCTCTGAAGGCCACCAAACAGTGGCTTATACACGTCTGCTTCTCCCTTGAATCTATAGGGAACTTAGGCACTTTAGAGCAATTTAGGAGGAATGGTTCATATCCCTCCTCTTCTCCCCAGGGCACTGAAAATTTTAAGTCACATTGTAGCCAGCCTTTAGTGTATTCTCCCTTGGTTAACTCTCAAACTGACATGTTCATTTTCAGGCTTGTCAGCTTAAAGAGATGTATATTGCAGATTTCAGACGAGTACAGTCAAATGGTGGATTTTGGGGAAAAAGAAACCAAACCCAAAACCACACAGAGGAAGAAGAAAAGAAGATTGAGGAGAAGAAATTATGATTGTTGCGTACAAATACATAAGTGATTTTTATAAAAAAAAGAAAGGAATCAAATACTGGTATTACTAAGGATAGTACCAAAATTATTAGCTTACAGTGAACCAGGAACAATGTGAATTTGCTACTAGAACATGTATGCTATTAGAATAAGTTGTTGATGGAGAATGCGGAAATATTCTTATGGAATATGCTCTGTGCTAAGTTTGACATACATCAGGAATAATTTAGGAGTTATTTAATTGGTCTTCATACAGTACATAATTCTAAGAACTCTTGCAAAATTAAATATTCCACGATTCTCTGAATATAATGGTGATGTCATGTATTATCTTTAGTGTTTTCAGGTAGATAACAAGGTTTTAATAGTACAGAGAGACAAAAATGCTTTCTTCTGCTCACTGTGTCTTGTGGGGGAACTGTCTTTGGTATTTTTATGGTACATTATAGAATATAGCTTAGCGCTTTCTGTACTGAATTGTAGTAACTAAAAAGCATTGTTCCTGTAGTAAATAATGGCAACCAGAGATAAATCAAATCTGACATGTACTATGCCACTGGGCTGTTGCTGGCAGTGAAAAAAAAAAAAATTGTCAGCATTTAGGACAGAAAATCAAATGCACATAAAAGTACCTTATGTGCCACAGAACATTGACGACAAAATCCAGGACCTGATTCAAAAGAAAATCCTTCTTAATCGTATGTTTAATGTAAAGCACATGTTGATTAAGGTCAGTGCTTAAACTTAAGCCTATGGTTGAGGATAGTCCTAAACAGAGAGAAATTTTATCTGGTGCTTACATGAACTGGGACTTGGATACTTATTCTTAAGAACTTAAATGCTTTTTTTTTTTTTTTCCCCAGAGGATCAGCTTAGTCCAGGTAGAATTTAAATCTCAGAGCACTCAATAGCACCAGAGAAACATTATTTCAGTGACTGTCACAATGTGTCAACATTTGTATGGGGGGTATCCCACTTGCCACATGAAAATATTTACCAAGACATGTTCCAAACATCAAAAATACCTTTAGTATGTATTTTCTGATCTTGAAATGAAGCTAATAGAAGTGGCAATATGTGTCAGTCAGAAATTTGGGCAATAAACTTTTTTCAAGAAAGAGTGATAATCTGTTTAAGTTGTTGATACAGAATTCAACACTATGTTTGAATTTGAAAAGTGGTAGTTTTCTACTGAAGTGCAAAGGGCAAACCTCTTTCCCCCTTTTCATGGAGTAGGTAATACTGTTTGTCATCTTCACTAGATTATGGTCAGTGCAGCATTCACCACTGTCAAATTTTGGCTTGGCTGGGAATCACTGTTTCTTGAACTGATTTAAATGAATATAGACGTGGAAATGCATGCACTTAATGCAAGACAAAAGGAAAGGACAATGTATGTGGTTACATTGTTTACTTTATACAAAAGATAGCTTTTTGGCATAATCATCTTTGTTCCAGAAGTAAAGATGTATTCTCAAAGGAAGGAAAGATTTTAATGGTCTGTGGGGTTTATTTATTTAGCTAAAAGCAAGTCTGTTTCCAGAAAAGATTCAGTGCAACAATTGTAAACTTTTGCATTTTGGCCTACTTTATTTATTCACAGCCTGAAGACCTAATGCTTACAATTTTGTTTTGTTTCACATGAGCTCTGGGTAATTGTACCCATCAGTCTAAGTGCTGTTTGTTTATTTTAGAAACAGTATTTATATTTTGGGTTTTGCAGATGCCAGAAAGAACATTTCAGTCATACCGAATTCTGTGTCTTTATTAGGGACAAATTCTGCCTTGGTGCAACTTACATGTTCACATGCGGGAGCTTCTCCTGCCTTCCCTGTCTTGTCAGATGCCAGAAATGGCCAGACACAATGTGGTCTCATTCTCACCTAACTCCCTTGGTGGCCTCCAGGAGCCTTCAGACATATACATAAGCACATCAGCAGTGGCCGCCAGAGCCAACTGACTCACTGACAGTAGGGGAGAGTTGGCCTTTTCTATTTTTTTTTATTCTTTAAAGCACAAAAGTAAGTATGTTCCATCTTCTTTTTTTCAACTATTTGATATAATACATAGTTAACAAAACCACATTAATTGTGTAAAATGTAAGACGGGCATCTGGAACACAAGCTATGTTGTCCAAGTGTGCTCTACAGAGTGCATAGATTTGAAGCACAAAATCTCTTAACTAAAGCCGTGAAAGAAAAGAAAAGAAAGTTCCCCATAAACTAATTCCTGAGGAAAACATGTATGAGAAAAATATTATTTTCATATTTGTGTACCAAAGTTTATCAGACTCGATAAGACAATCTCTTTTTATAATGCCATTAGTGGATTTTTCATAAGTATTATTAGCAATGCTTTAAAAAGCTTCTTTAAGTAATAGCTCATTAAAAACAAAAAAAGACTTTATGGATTGCAAAAGATACTGAATTGACACCTGCAATGACTGGAATACTTTTTTATCCACAGAACATGGGTGGCAGCAGAGTAAACCCCATCCTACATCCCCCAGCCCCAGCCGTGTGTCTCACCCTTTACCTGGATACACCACTACAAAGGGTGAGGGAGCTATGGTAGTTTACTCTGCATTCCCATTCACTTGTTGACCTCTTTCCAAAAATATAGTTGCTGGTAACTGAACTAGTGCTCCAGGTTAACTGAAACAGCCAGGTTATTTCATAGAGAATACCTTCTACCACTACTTAAATCCTGGTCTCTCTTCAATTGGGCTGAGTTAAAACAAGAATGCTGAATTTGCAGTCTGTCGGTTGTCACCAGAATTATCTATTCCTAGCTCTGTCAAAGCTAATGGGACTTGGTGAAGGGCAATATTTCATCTGCTACACTTAACGTATAGACTGTAAAGCAAACCATAAAAATATAAAGAGAGATAAAATTAATAATGCAAATTTAAAACCAACATTGCCATAATGTATATGAGGTAATTAACTCCTTTTTAAATTATTGTTCACGACAAGTGAAAGGCATTCACTGTAAAGCCCGAATAGCTGGGCTATTTCTGAGTGGAACACAGGAGATCACAGCCTCCCGTAATTTCTGCATCAGTTGCAGTGTTGTGTGGGGACCACCTGATCTGCATCAACGTGGCGTGGTGAGGCACACCTTTTCTTACACGGGACCCACAGAAAAAATGTACTGCATTGAGTGCTTGCATAGAAGCCCATATCTGAAAGCCCATATGAAGACAAATATTACTTGGATATTGTGCTAACTTACAGAATTTGGATCTGAAATAGCAAGATGACAGTTTACATACTGGCTTTTCCCCCTGTTCTCCTGTTGCATAGCTTGCTTTGACGTACAAGGGAGTTTTTTTAGGTTCCAGTGTCGTCTTTCTCCTAAGTGAAGGGGGACCAGCAATATTTCTGTAACAGCAGCAGCATGCCTGGCATTTCATATTCTTTGGAGATTTTATTATCTAGGGGTTCATTTGGATCTTTAGGCTGTTGGCACTTGGGGGAACTCAGCAGTCATTCTGTTATACCAGATACAATGCTGCGGGAGTTTATGGAGCTCTTGCATATAGTACAGAGTGAAAATAACAGTAGTTAGAAAAGGTATAGGGTGTGTCTTCTTTTGCTGCTTTGGTTGCCAACTGTGGAGGGACGCAGTGGGCCTCCTCTCCGTCCTAGTTAGATTAGCTAGCAATACTAAACAGGGGAAAAATTTATTCAGAGAGTTTGAAGGTCTTCCAAGTACAGGCAATTGCTTCTAGGGTTTGCCAAAAGAGGAAATGTATATGACTATTCATGGCTGTAAAGTAGTGGTCTGACATCAAGTTTGGATGCAATAGGATGATTCACAACAGGGTGAAGGGAAGATTTATTAAAGAGACTAGGGCTTTGCAGTATTTTCTGTTCATTTCTGATTCATAAGCTAGGAATAATCATCGCATACTTTTTTTTCTCTTTTCTGTTTTTTATGTTTGTGCTTTTCATTTCTTTTTCTGTTCTTCTACCACTGATGTCTTTACATGTCTTCTCTTGTCAGGAGGCTTACTAACGTGTACCGAGGAACAAATGAATCTTAATATATTTTTGGAATCTTAATATATTTTTGCTGGTTTTTATTCGCAGTTTTTATTGCAATTCCATATAAATTTTATGCATTAAGCGCTCTTACTATAACACTCAAAATCCTTGTTAAGGTCTTTGGGGAAGGATCAATAGTCGGTATAGAACAAATCGTGTACCCTAAGAATTTTAATTGGAATACTTGTGATTAATCATCTTGTTCACATCAAACACTATTAGAATCTGTGTACAAATAGTAGAATTACATTAACAGAATTATGAAACTGCTTATTATTAAACCCCTCTTTCTAACTAATACCCGTACTCACACAGACTTAAAGCTTCCCTATGCACTAGTTTGAGAGTGCTGAACAGGAGATAAAATAGGGATGAAAGAGAGAGCTGTGATCTCAGAAGAGATATTAGGCACCAGAAATTATGGTGTTCTTGTTCCAGCTCTTACACTGACTCTGATACTTCCATTTCTATAGCACTTGCCATCTCTGGATCTCAAAGTGGATTATAAAGAATAGTGATTTAAACCTTCCTGCACCTCTAGGAGATAGGTAAGCAATATTATTCCCATTTTACAGATGGAGAAATTGTGATACAGAGAGGCTTAGTGTTTCTTACTGAAGTTTATTCATGAACACACATGCATGCACACACACAGAGCCAGAAACAGATGTCAGAACTTTCATTGCCCTCTGTTTTAAGCTAAGTCCATCCTCCTTTCCATTTAACCTCTCTGATTTATATTCCCCATCTGTAAAAAGACGGAAACTGGTATAGACATGGAGAGATTTGCTTGCACATAAATTTCTGTGCCAATACAGAAAAAAAAACCAACCCATGGAGGACAAAAGTTGCCTTTAAAATCCAATGCATTTTATGTGTTGGCAGAGGATGTTTTAGGATTCGGGAGAAGGATTTTTGTAGGTGGGGAGAGTTGCAGGTACTCTGCACCCTGATGTGTAAAGTTTAGTTATTACTATAAAATGGCCCGACTCTTTTGTAATATAAGCATAATAACTGATGTTTAAAAATTAAAAAATGCACTAATTTACATGACAAAAGACTAGACACAGCCAGTAACAGTCTCTGAAAGAATATCATAACCAGATTTTGCTGTGCACCTCAGGTACCACATCAACACCACCAACGCACTGTGTCAGACAGGAGTAGAAGGACAGCAGTGCTGCATGAAAGCAGCAGTTGCCCCGGTTGCACATCTGTATAGTTTTCACCCATGAAAGTCCTGCTATGTCTGTACTGCTGCATGAGTTCCTCAATGGCAGACAGCAATCTAGACTGCTGTACTTACAAATTTACAAGGGAACTGAAATTATTAGTCAACTTCTGGAAAAAGTTTTGTAGATCAAATCTGAAGTCTTGTTATTGTTATTACTATTATTGGAATGATTGCTTCTTGTAATATTTAAAAAGATATTTTAAAAGATGTCTAGAAACTTGATTGCTCTGATCATATACTGCATCAAAGCATCATGAAGATTGATCTCATTAATCTTTACAACAATGTTAAAAAAATCTTGTGGAAGCTTTTAAAAATCCTTTCTAATTCTGCTACTGATTTGCTACAGAATTGAAACATCCAAAACGTAATATATGAGATGTTTTAATTTTAATGTTAATAACACATCTGACAATTGTCCCTACGTTGAACAGATAGCTTATACATAAATGATTTTCACATTTTTCTGCGTGCATCCTATGGCATAGGCAGGCTAGATCAGACGAACATACAACACCCACGTTAACATTCTCCTGTAAGTAATCTAACTTCCCTGTGATACAGTAGATACATTTCATACGTTTACTAGTGAATATATACAGTGAATAAGTATGACTAATGTATATATTTATGTTAAATGGAACGGAGACTGGATGTGTTTGTGTGTCAGCATGCAAGCATCAACATGTATATATGGATGGCTTGATTCAAAGATTCATTCTAAAGTTAAGGTTCCTTTTTGTTTTAGCTGTAACACTTCATGCACAGAAATATACTGAATTTCAGATAGGGATTTAGTTGATTTGGAGCTAAGGTAAAACCTGATTTTATCATTAAAAGCTTTACTAAACAATAATGATAATGATGATTATGATAATAATAATACTTCAGCAAGTGAGTTAGTTCCTTGTCTCAAATTCATGTGTGACTGAGATCAGAATTTAACCCAGGGTCTTCCTCAATGCTCGAACAAATCATTTGTTACCTTTGCTCCCAATTACAGTTAAAATAGCCAGTGTCTTGAGGTAATATAGCTACCAAAGCTGGTGGATTAGGATATGGGTTTGCTAATGCATTGACCTTCTTCATCTGTGTAACATGAGTTAATTTCCAGCCTGACAGTAAATGCTGAAATTTGAATTGTAGCACTAATGCACCATTTTTTCGTCTCTGTCAAACCTGACTAAAGGGTCATTTGGTGATGAGGATAATGGTTCACTTTGAAAGAGAAGGAAAACCAGCTTCTGAATCTTTGGGGGATTCTAGATCTTGCTTCAAATAACAAGCTGAACTGGGAAAAAATAGGCTTGAAATTCCAGTAATATTGAACCTGCAAGTCTGACTATTTGCCTTGTTCTTATACCGATTTGGTATAGGCACACTGGAATACTTGCCATGACATGTTAGACAGAATAATAAAACAGCATGTGAAGTTTGGTTTTCAGGCTATCGAGCCTCAAAAAGACTTTTCTCTGAAAAGTGAATCAACATTAAACTGTTTGCTACAATGGGAATTTTAAGCGACAGTTTGTGACAAGTTTTGCTTGTTTCTCTACACTCTAAGAAATACTAAGCCTAAGAACTGTTGGAGACTGATTTTTTTTTTTTCCTCTCAGAAGTGTCTTTCTTTCTTTCCCGCAGCACGGAAAAGGATATGCTAGTCACTTCTACAGGACTTACCTGAAGCAGCATGATTTGCACAAAAGTCGACCAACAAAAAGCATCAACTTTCAACTTCATTATCTTGGCCATCCAGTTCTGTGTAACTGAAGGATTTGTGTGCTGTTGGAGACATCATGGCCAACAATAGGACCTAATTGCTCTCAGCAGGCCTGAGAAATGAGTTGAAATGTGTAGAACTGTAGAAACTTCAGAGGTAACTGATCTTGCCTCTCTGATCAGTGTGTGCCTGTTTACAGCACTATATATCTTTCGCTCTCCAAAATGTCACTGAGCCCTTTAGATGTTTATATTCACCACAAGAAGCCAATCGTACAGATAAAAGAAATGTGCATTATAAATGCAATATCACTGTTTTAAACTTGACTGTTTTATATTATTTTTGTGTGATCGAGTGTTCCCCAAACTATTCCAACTTTACAAGAGAGATTGTGATCATGTTCTTTTCACCCGTGGGTCATAAAAATGTTGTTAATCTGAAGACCCACAAAATTATCAAAGACATTCTGTAGTTTATACACCGTGTTGCAAAGTGTTTACTGTACTATTTCAAAGCTTCTAAATAAATATAAAATATATATATATTATATTATATATAATTTTCCGAAAAATGTGGTACAACTTAGTTGATTTTTAAATGGATTCATACAGTCTACACCATACACTAAAGTGAGAAGGTAATTCAGGGTTCCTAAGCTATCCTTGCTAAAAACAAAAATAAAATAAACCTTTAATAGTACTTCCCCAATATTCGTATTTTGGTCAATCCTGTTTTTCTTGTTTAAAAAAAAAAAAAAGCTGTAAGCAACAACATTTTGTCTAAAAGTTGTAATGAATTTTCAATGCCAAAGATGCAGCTGTCAATATTACCAGAATGAGCGCTATGTACTATCAGAGGTATAAATCACTCTCCATTATTTTGATTATATTTCTATGGTTTTTAATTTGGAATCACAAAATCTTTTATAAGGCTCTATAAACAACTCACCTGTATATGTTGTTAAAAAGAACACTGGGTGTCTGTACATTTTGCAATGTAAGATATAATGTAAGTGAAGTTAAGTATTTTAAGAAAATCATCCCAAACTCATAAGTATGCATACATACGTACGTACATAAACACACACACACAAACAACCACACATCTCTCTTTGACATAGTTTTGTGAAACTATACAAATATATTGCCTAAAAATATTTCTCTTGTGGCTAGGAATAGTTGTTGATAGAATTCAAATTACAAAGGCAAAGTATATGCCAAATTATTGACTCTTTTATCACAAAGGAGATTTGAAATTAGGAACATGGCACATTCTCAGCTGACTCCTCTCCCATTGGAGTTAAAATGGGGTTGGCTACCATCTTTGTTGGGAAAAGGATTAAGCCCTTGCGTATAATCTTTATGTTCTGTAATAATTCTGTGGTCTGAAACGGTATCTTAGAGCGTTTCTTTTCTATGAAATCTTGAAAAAGGTAAAATTTCAAAGGTAAAGGTTAAAATTACTTTCATGTCCATGGAGTTTAAGTACCGTTTACTAAATGTAAAAATCTAGTAAAATGTTTTTTTCTTTTTTTTTCTTTTTGTGTTGTGGTTTTTTCCCCACCGTATCTTAATATGTCAAATATTGAAAACAAATGAGAGAACACTGTGTTATCAACCGATGCCTAGCCAAATTTGAACAAATTCCTAGTGATGATTCAATACTAAGTAAGACGAGGGAAAACCTCTCATTGAGTGCAGTGGAATTTGGATCATGCCGTTGTATAGAAATTCTGATATCCCCACCAATGCTGCCACAGGATGAATGTGTGAGAAGCTGAGTTTAGCCACTGCTATGTCATAATAGAGTTTGGGTTTCTTCCTTTTGGGTTTGTTTTTTTTTTTTTTTTGTTTGTTTGTTTATAATGACAGTTTCTATTAGATAGAAGTATATAAATCATCTGTATGGAAACCATCCTGCTATGGATCCAAACGAGACTCCTGATCAATTTGCGAGAGCTCTTTGTACAGCTACTGGACCGAGCCCTGAAGTTGTTTATTTAATACTCTGAACAAAAAAATAAGCTTGATAAACACTTTTAATGTGTACGTCTAGCACATTTGTACCACTACAAAAAATTTTGTGGGATCCTTTTTGAAATTTAAATATTATAGAAAACACCATCAAAAAAAAAGCAACAATAGCTATTGATTTGAGCAAACAACAGTGAAATGTTTCTCTAGCTGTAGGTAGCAGGACTTCTAGTCACCTACAGGCTTTGTTAATTTTTTTGAAGAAAAGCAATGAAATTCATGACAAATATTTAATTTAAAGGAGTTTGTTAAATTCTTGTTTCTGCTTTTAAAGCAAGAGAGTCCTTGCCCTTCGTAGAACTGTTTTTTCTTTATTTCCAAGTATCTCTTTAATATTAGACATATACTGTAAAGTAAGGTTGTTTTCAGTCTTTGGGAGGAAAAGGAAATGTTTTTCCTTTCTATTTCATGGACAGTTGAAGTGCTTTTATTTACTGAAACTGCCTTCACATTTTGCATGCCATTTTTCCTGAAAAACTTAACCACATCATACTCTGTCATTCATTTCCATAACTGAACTCTTTCCATGAGCTGTGTGTGTGACATACATACTTTTTTTCTTTTTCATTAAGTGTTAAATAACGTAGACATTGGTCCATGTATGCTCAGAAATCCTTCCGAGTTCCTTGGGAGAGTCCCAGAGGGAATCATGATAGGATGCAGAACTGCTGAGGAAAAGGAAGTTTTTAAGTACTACAGCCCAGGCCCCCAAGATATTTAAAGATGGAGCTTTTGCCGATTTCCCTAGCTCACTGTGAATTTCAGTGTGGTAACATTTGATGACACAAGCTTTAGGACACATTAAAACCCAGTACATAGCTGCTGTGTCCCAAGAGAAGTGCCGAGAAGCATATTGGGTGGTACAGAGGCTCAATTTCTCCCGTTTCTTTGTTTTAGTGGGGAAGATACCTGTTGCATCCAGCCAACTCCCACTGAAATTGACTTGTCAGCATCTCCCATATATTTCGTCATGCCACTAGGTGCCTATCTGCAGTGATAGGTATGTAAATGCCTTTAAACATTAGCTTTTGTATTTGCCTCTTCCTTTAAGCATACGTGATGCAAATGCCTAAGGACTCTGATTTGCATATTGGACACAAGTGTAAACTGAAGTAGTCAGAAAATGCTTAGATTGGATATTAAGGGGAAATATCTATACCCATAAGCTGGGATAATGAAGGTTCTGAAATCTCCTTCATTAAAGGTTTTCGAAAGTAATTAAAAAAATATCTGTCAGGGATGATATAAGTGTACTTAAACTTGCCTCACAGAAAAAGCATGGACGAGTCTCTCAGTCCTGTTGTTCTACCATGTTCCTAACAGGGCATGCTTCAGTTAGGTATCAGAAGCAACATTTAATGTTTAAATTTACAATTTATGAGCATAATAGAACAAGCTGTCTGTGTGAAGAACTGTCTTTGGAGTAAATTAGAGTTCCAGCACAGAAGACAGGATCTTATAAAGGATAACAAAATGGAATCAGATCCGTAAATCTTTTTTCTTTTTTTTTTTCAATTCCTGATTTAGATATGTAGCAATGGATTTCTAAGCAGGTTGCCTATTCAATTCCTTCAAAACCAGACTTTAGTTTCTTCCAGATGGATTCTTCCAAACTTAAATACTAAAATATTTCACTACTTGAAATAAAATTCCAATTATTTAATGCAAGTTTTTACGAAGCTGCCTATTGAGAGAAAGAGAAAAAGAAAAGAGGGATCTCCATTAATATATTCTCAGCTGATTTGAACAAGGTGTAGTAATTTCTTATCAGTATTGTTGCAAAATTAAGTGGAATGACAATGCACAGATAAATACAATTTGTAAAGATTATGCTTCCTGCATTATAGTCACTATATATGTGTGTGGGGAGGGGTGTGTGTGTATATAATTATAGTGGTAAGTTGCCACTGGATTTTTTTCTTACAGGAGTAGGCTCCTATCAGTAAACGCAGACAGAAGGGTAGAAACACATTTATGATACTACAAAGTTAGACTTGTTCCTTAGTGTAGAATGGAGTTTTGCATTCAAGAATCGAATGCAGCCCCTTCTTCATGCATTATACCCACAACTGAGCGCACATTTCAGTACTTGACTTTCCAAATTTTACCTGCTCATAGTAGGCTTTTTTCTTCTTTCTTTTGTTAAGTACTATCATTCCTCAGGGCAACGGGTGGATAAATAGTCTTCCTAGGCTGATAAATTGTCACTGCAATTTTGCAAGGCTGTTAAATATTTGTATGTCTTATATGGAGAAAGCTGATCATATCCTGCCATTGTTCCATGTTCAAGTCTGGAGTTGTATGGCATTGGGACTTTTGAATTAAAATCTATAGAAAGGCATAGGGGCCAAAATAAGCATCTTTGATACACATTTAGTTATTGCAATTTGATCGCAAAACATTGGCATCAGATGTCTATAAAGAACAGCAAGTTGCTTATTCTATTTGCAGTAATGTAAAAGACAGCCAGTAAGACTTTATTATATTATGCTATGAGAAATTCTGAAACTGTGAGTTAAATCCATTGCACTGATCGCTACAGTCAGAGCTCAAATTCTTCTTAAAGAGCTCCTTCAATTTATTTTGTCTCCAATCTGCTAATCTGTCTTGGTATGAAATGGATACATTTATATAAATGAATACACACATCCATTAAAATCCATTGTTGAGTATCTGTGTTTTTGTAGATACCCTCATATGTAAGAAATGAGCAAGAACTAACTTGGACAGCTTTCTTGAACTGAAATTGTTTTTGAATTTGAATTTGTTAATAAAGTTCATGATATTGACAGACATCAGGAAAAATGAAATCTATGTGGGTGTAGTTCTCCAGAAGGCAAATGCTTCATTTAGGAAGCATCCTGCCAAAAATGTATAAATGTGAGTGCTGGAAATCTTGCTGAGTCAAGATGAAGCATACTGTGCTAAAGCTTTCTTGTTCGCTGTGTCAGCACTGATTAAAGCATCCTCTGGATGTTAACCACTTTAGCCAATCAGAAGGTATCAAAAAAGGCACAACATTTACCATTCTTACTGAAGAAAGCCGAAGGCAAATAGGTGAATACATACTAAAATATTTAAGTATATCATACAATATGGAAAATTCAGTTAAGCCAAACAATTAACGAAAGAGTATGCTCCCAAATACATGCACTTCAAAGATCAAAGTTCCTCTGATGCTCAACTTAAAAGCATATTTTGGATAACTCATCTTTCGGTTGCACTAACAGTGAAGAGTAATCCATTGTTTAACAAAGCCTTACGACAATGTGATAAAGGGAACGTAACCAAACCAACCTTAAGTTTTAGAAGTCTTGGATCCAAACATTCAGGCTGCAAAACTGAACTGTATTTTATATGCATCAGAGCCTAATTCCATTAAAGGCAATGGCCCAAGCCACAGTGGTTTGAAGGAGAGCAAGAGGAAGTTTTCATTTCTTTCTTTATGCACATGCCTTTATAAGCAAGAGCAGCCTACAATAAAATTATTTGACACCAGAAAAAGGGAAACTTCACTAGCTCTACTTTTAACAAGCTGCGCAATCAGTTTTGGAAATTTGGACATGACTATGTGTCAGTTTAAAACAGACATGTTTCTAATCATTTTATCTCAAAGCAAAATAACACAAGTTAAATGATATCACTGTTCAGATTTTCCAAGAGGACAAAGGCAGAAATGCAGTACTGAAAATACGTAGTCGTGTTTTTACTATGCAGAAGGGCAGAGAATTAAAAATTCATTGGAGTAGAGTATTCTTACACCACCATAGCTGTTGGTTGAAAATGTGAGCAAAGCAAGCAAAGAAAACACCAACCTCAACAGGGAATGTTTCGGAAAGGTTTTCTTTGGAAGGTAACAAGCAGATCTCAATATCTCCTTTCAGACCTAGACTGAAACACGTTTCCTATCATCTTTTCTGGTCTAACTTTTACTTGGAGTATAAAAGCAGTCCTCTGATGGGTTTGCATGTTCACCTCAGTGCAGGGGGGGAGGTATTTCCATTTGATGAGAATAAAACAGAAGAAAGACCTAGATGAAGTCTGATGTCAAAATTACCTAGTAATTCCATCCCCATCACTACAGTTTTTCTAGACAGGTATCAGAATAATTTAGGGCAAAACTTTACGGGATGTTGACAGAAGAGCAGTGGTGTGGCACTGTTCTACTGTGAAGAAGAAAGAGAGAGAGGGGAAAAAAAGAGAACATTCTTTGCTTTTCCTAGTCTTGCAGATGACATTAATTGGTACTTAAATAGTGCTTTGTTCAGGAACATAAATATCATGAAAGAGAAAGATTTCACCACGAGAGCAATATATTTGTTGTGGCTTATGCTATCTGCAAAAAAATGATGAATGCAAGCAAACATTCTGCTGCTCAAACCCCTGAAGATGAGGCTAAATGATGCCCTTGGAGCTCACGGCCATTCAGTTTTTGTAAGAGGCTTGGTTTGATTTATATCCTGACTGTCAACAAAGAAAGAGAAGAGAGACAGACTGCTGGAAGTAAAATATAGTTAATTATTATGATCTAGGGAGACGATGCAATATACCTTGTATTGATATCATTAAATCTCACTGAGCTTCTGGAAATGATCTGTTAAAAATTAAACAAACAAACAAACCCCCCAAAATAAAAAATAAATCTGCTCCTTGACACTCCAAGTACACATTTAAATTAGATCAGTCACAGCTGAGTTGAAAAATAATGGCACGTGATGTATCATATTCTTTCTTACACCTATTTCCAGGGGACAGTGGGGGACAGCCCTGGGGACAGGGATGGGCTGAGGCTGAGATGGGCTGCTGGCCCATGGGAGGGGGTCAGGATCAGGCCCAGAGCAGGGAACCGGGGTCAGACATGGCCCTGGGAGAGCTGGGCCAGGGGTGGGCCCTGGCCATGGCCACCCCACACGGCACGTATGGGAGCCTCTCCCCACAGCCCCCAGTAGGATGGGGCCACCCTTGGGTGCGCTGGTGCTGAGCCAGCCCCAAGGCCCCAAAATCAAACCTGCAGGAGAGCTTCTCACCCTACTGTGAAAACAACAATTTACGAATTTCCTTCCCAGATATATCATTATATTCTGCTTCAAATACTACTTTTTAATGGATGTCACTTCATTGTGCTTTTCACCATTTGTCAGCTGTTTTTTGGGAATTCCTGGCATTACGTGTAGTTAAGTAACAGACATACCAGTCTAACTTTTAAATTATACTTATATTAAAATATATAATTATAGGTGGAGTTCAATTAGCTCTTATCGTATAGAAACTAATATTAAGGTTTTTGGGTTTAATTTTGCTACTTTAATTCCTGTTGTTACTTCCTGTGTGACAACACAGGAATTAATTCCATTTTATTACTAATAAAATAAAATTTTGTTTTATTTAGTAAATCTGATCCAAGAAGTACCACTTATCCAGAAAAAATTCCAGATAAAAGCAGGTAGTTTACCTTTTTTCTTTTTTATGTAAATAATTTCCAGACCTCCCACTGTTCAGGGGTAAGGACATGAAATGGAATAACAGAAAATATTTGAAGTCTGCACGGTGTTTTACTGGACTGGGGAAATTTCTTTCCTGTTTCCATTCTATGTGGAGTAAACTGGAAACTGCCATTTGCATGCAAACCTGTTGGTTGTTTAATTCTTCATTTGCAGAGTGAAATCTACAAACTCACTGAACACATTACTAAGATTCACAGATTTAAAGCTTCAGGAAAAAAACAAACCCAAAAATTTTACTGTTCTCATCCAAAAAATAACCTTGAGCACTGGAAAATCTATGGATAGCTGGAAATTGAAAAAAACATTTATTTTAAAATTAGATTTCTATTGACTGCTGCTGTTCTGTGCGCTTTATATCCTTTATTAGTAAGCAATATATACTCCAGTGTTATGACAGATGCCTGTATCACTATCCTTATTTTACTGAAGCATAACTGAGAAATTTCATAATGCAGTTTATTGCAGAGGTGGGAATAGAACCTAGTTCCTAAATCAAAATAATAAGAAAAAACCCACCACAACAACAGTGATTATAACATAAAATAATGTAAAACCACATGGGTGCTACAATACTGAGATCTCCCCACATGCAGGTTAATGAGCTAACTAGTAGTCTAGAGAGCAATATGTAATTTGGTGCCCTTGGTCTCTCTGTCAAAAGAATATATAATTATTCTTTGCAAAATGGGACAGCTTCAAAGGGAAAAATGAAGAGCTCTTCATGTTTCCACTCAGAGCCTAAATCCTTTTGGATTTGATGATTAGGGAGGGTTGGGAAAAGAAAATTGGGTCTAGATCCCATCATGTAAAAGAAGCATTTGTCCTCAGCGGCCAACATCCTGGGCAAATACTACGATCAGTATAGTGTAAAAAGGGCCTCTATCAGCATTTCTTTCTCTGGTAGTTTTTTGTTCAAAACATGCCTTCCCAGAACACCTCAAAATAGGATTCTGTTTTGTTAAGATGTTTGTTAAGATGTTAAAGACTAAGTACCTAAGATTTCCAGAGCAGATGGTATGACTTTTGGAATATTTTTTTCAGGATGTGAGAAATCTGTATTCAGTTCTCTCCATCTCAGATAATTTCTGCATCCATATCCAGCTTAGAAGAGTTTCTAAACAGCAAGTTGAAGGATTATCTCCTGGTTTGCTGTTCCAGTCTACAAACATTTCTTGGTGCAGGAACTAGGCAGATGTGCCACCTTCTACGGCTAATCACTGATTAAATATACACTCATTTGCTTGCTCTCCAGTAAGTATTTAGTACTGTGTAAAAAATTTTGCTCAGTAGATATTTGTAGGTGACACACAGAGTGACGCTAGGCATATAACAGAACCATTAGAGACCTTGCCCTCTTGCCAAAGGGAGAGATCAAGAGAGCAAACCATACCTCATGTTAGTCATATAGATGAATGTATTATCAGAAAATACTCATAATAATGGTGGTAAGGGCAGTCTAAAAATCTTACACTGACAGAATGCATTACTGGGAAGGACTTACCTGGTATTTACCTGGCACATGTTGAAAAGTTCAGAGATTCTGGACAACTGGATAAATTTCCAGAAGGTAAGTCTTTCCTAAGTCATCCTACTGATGACAACAGTATTACTGTACCAGTTAAGTTGGGAAACAATACTTCTTCACTGTTTTCCTGGAATAAGTACCCACACACTACTATTATAAACTGGAAAGACAGGGAGGAAAAAATAAAATAAGAATGTGGCTTATGGAATTGCTGGTACAAAAAGAGGATTTGCCCACCCCTCTGACTCCCTTGGACTACTTTGATGGCCTCAGACATCCCGGGGCTGTGTCTCACCCTGGTTCCCCTCACCGGCTCTGATGCTGACCTCCACCTGTGGGCCAATGTTCCAGCCCTTCCTCGGCCCAGCCCTGTGCCCAGGGAGGTGCTCGATGCCCAGGGCTGGGGTTGTCCCCGGCCGCCTTCTGCCTGCCCTGCTCCTGGCTGGGGCGGTGGGATGGGCCCTGCCCTGATGCTCCCAGGGAGCCCCCAGTCCCGAGGGAGCCCCCAGCCCATCAGCACCCTGACACTGGGAGGTCACTGTTCCCAATCTCCTGCCTTGCTGCAGGGTCAGCACTTTGAATGCCATTGCCAACACGTTTATCGAACCTGTTCTTACAGACTGTACTAATGCCAGCCACAACACGCCCCTGTTGTAAAAGAGAGATTCCAAAGAGATGGAAAAAGGAATATTTCATTTGGAGATGAAGTTTTGTATTTCCTTGCTGTTATGTTATTGTAATATACTAGATTATTTAGATTGCAGAATAATAGCTGTTTCAAATAAATCAAACAAGAACATTTCCTGTGCATATGTCATCACTAATGTTACTCAAGGTCCTTGTTTTATCTTCTTGGTTGTGGTTGGCAAAGAAAGAAAAATCTTGCACCTATAACAGTTCTGCCTCTCCCTCCTTCCCCAATCTCCTCTCCCTCCAAGACACTTAAACTGGCCTGACAGTACCTTGAACAAGTAACAGGTAATGAGAGCAACTGTAGGAGACATATGAAAATAAATTCATTTGAAGAATTTTGTACACCTGATCGTGTGCAGGTAAAATCCTACTTCAATTCCAGTTTAGTCTAAATAAACCAAGGAGAATAAAGGTAGGTTCTTAGCCTAGTGTGTATTTGTGTAATGCCAGTCTACCACAGGTGAACACCTTGCCCTGCCAGGTCCATTGTGAAGAAGGTAAACTGACCCATTAATCAACATACCAAACATCTACATAGAACTACAATTTTATAGTTGAGTGAATATACCTAAATAATCAATAAATGCAAACTGAATTAAAAAGTGAGATACAGGGTTGTCCCTCTCAAAGTCACAGCACAGAACTCACAACTTAGAGAAGAAGAAATGAGACAATTAGAAGGGTATCTGAATTACTCAATCTGCAATCTTGATATAAGCTGGTTATACCAGAAGTTTGTCAAATTTTCAGCAGCCATCCAGACTATAATGCTAGAAGTTAAGATCTCTCCCTGCTCCCATCCTGTTCCCAGGATTTGTCTTCCCTTGGGGCTTTTGAAGGAGAAAAAAGAGGGTAAAAGAGACTGTTCTGTCTTGCTGCTGGTGAGAATACCTCCCTGGATTGATCTTGTATTTTAACACCCTGTTGTATCCCCCCTGCACTTTTGCTCAACATACAGCAGCTAAATTGGAAGAAAATGGCTTGCTTAAAAGATCAAAATCTCAGAAGGCTTTGAATCCTTAAATAATATGGAAGATCACAAGAAGCCCATTCAAGTTAGAAGAATCTGTTCATCACCTTGAATTATATCAGTACCATCCTTCTCTTTATTGCCCTTAGAGTGTGCGGAGTCAAAGACAAAATGGCATAACAAATGACACTCTGTGGCCTGCTGATTTCTGGCTGCCATTTGTACGTTAAATCACCAGCAGCTGTCATGATCAGAAAGAGCGGTAGTCGGTGTTGGAGGGGATAAACATACACAGACAAAAATGAAGGCTTGATTCCTTAGGGGAAGAAAGCAAAACGAAAACAGAAATGGAGTGCTACAGACAATACAGGTGGTGAATGAGTAACTCACAATGTTGTAAAGGCAATATGGGGCAAGTGCTTAATACGGATCATTTACATATCTCAGTACTTCTGCCTGAATTTGTATTGTGTGTTGCCTCTCAAAAAGTGAATGGAAAATGCTTTTAAATGTCAGGCATTTGTATTAGGATTGTTTACATGTGCTTATGTCATGCAATAGTTACTACAATAAGCAAAAGTTTGGGGTTTCAGAAGGTTACAGCTAACTCTCTCATTTGGGGGATAATGCCACCTGCTTCTTAGCACAGTGAGCTCACCTCACTGGGACGTCACTGTGGAGCCAGTTTTTGATTACCTTTCTTTGAATGAACTGGGGAGCAGGCCATTCCTATGGAACTGTCGCTTGGTCTGTATGCAGGCTGAAGAGAGGTTCCTTGAAGAGACGTTCCTTCACAACTCAAAATTGAAAAGAAATTAGTTGTTGAATGTATTTTTTATCTAAAAAAACTGTATCCAAATTTTAAAAATTTCTGAGCAACCGCAGGTCAAAGGGTGCCAGGTACACTCAATGTTTTCCAAAAGTAAGTTAGTGCATCAAAAAAAGAGTCTGACTTCCTTTCTCCCACAATTATGGATGCAGTATTTCCATTATCTTTATTTCAATGTTAAGCTTTCTTTGTTCAATAAACACAGGACACATTTACAGATGTCTGCTGGGAAAGTACTGTGAATTTTTCTTCCTCCCTGGGCTGCATATTTATGCAATCCATGCTGAGCACTGTTTTGCAGGTAGGAGCTTATGCATGAAACAGTGTTGAACTCCTCGTTTGTAGATTGGGTACCTTTCAACTGATTGAGTCTCACCTGCTACATCTGTTAGCACTTCACTGGAAAGTGTCTTTCCTTGATGGCCTGTCGCTCTTCAGGAAAGATCCTTCCCTTTTGTTCCTAATCTCTGCACAGCATTGCTTTGTTAGGTGGATCGCTTCTCCAGAATTCACAATCTTTAATAAACACATCATCGACAAAATGCTTTCATCTATTCTTTAGATTTTGTAACATCTCTAGAAATTATTTTGCTCCTTCTATGTGTTTTGCATAAACTTGTCAGCAAATCTGTTTACCTCACTCTCAGAGAACTAAAGTTTTTACTTTTTAAAAAAGCTTTGTTCTTCTCCCAGCTCAGTAACTATTCATCAGATGGCTTGCATTCTTTGGCGGTGGTTTTTTAACCACTCACCGTGACAACTGAATTGATCATACACAAGCCCAGGGCTCAGATATCCCACTAGTATCAGTGTAAAAGAAAAATCCAAGATCTGGATTTTTATTATATGTAAAATACCTTCAGCAGAGTCTTGAATTTTTAAGTTTTAGTTTCAGCATGTGTTACAAATTGACACCATCCAATGTCCCCGTGCAAATATACTTGACATTCTATATTATACATAAAAGAGTTACTTGCATGTATCATAAAAATACTGCTTCATATTTTATGTGAATTGCTGATTAATGAAATGCATGCAATCTATCCGTACAAGGACAGAATACCTTTTCTTACTCATACGTGGGTGTGGACATCAGATTTTTATTTATCAGTACTGGTAAAACAATAGCATGTAGGAGGCCCATTCGTAGGCAGGGTCACTTGTACCGGTGGATGCACAAACCCACCAATAAAGCCCTCACCATACTGACCTTACAGTTTAATTATTAAAGTCAACAGCAGGATTTAGACAAACAAACAGAGGACCACAAGGGAAAATACCCAACAATGAGAAGTGGGGACCTAATCTATACAGTAGTGAAATTCAGTGGTACTTCAGAAAAGATGTGTAGGAAAGATGGCTTGCTGGCAGAAGATGAGCAGGGATGAAAAAAGTTGAAGATTAGAGCTTTTCTCCACAGAAATATTAAGCCCAGTACTTGTGTAAGACCAGAGATCTGTCTGGGGACTCACAGCCTTCAGAACTAATGAAGACAAAATGCTGAAGTTAAGATGTGGCTGACCTTTTGGAAATTCACAAGTTTCAATTGTGGTTGCATGTCATAACCCAGATCCATCCCATCCACGTTTAGACATCGACATTAGGTGACCTCATTAGGATACAGCAGTAAGGTATATCTTTATATATGTATAAAAAGTACAGGGAAAGAGAGAAGAGTATCAGGGGAGGTTGAAACTGAAGCAGCACTGAAATGCCTGCTGGCACTGCCTACCTGGCCAAGAGGGAGCTAAAGATAACTATGCTCCAAATTTTGACGCTTCATTTAAGTGCCAAACTTCCATACAATAAACTCAATCTTAGCAGCCCCATTTTCTTAGGTCCCAAGGCAGAGAGTCTTCTTCAGAAGCTGTACATTGACCAGAGAAAGCTGCATTTTTAAAATCTTGGCTAAACCGAGTAATTGTGTTCGTACACATCGTTCAGACGTTGTTGCCAAAGTCAGAGCCCTTACCTGGGAAGTGTAATGGATATGCCCATCGTCTCCCCCCATGCACAGCCCTGGCTGGCTTCCTTCAGGTCACTGTCACGTGTGCAGGGCACGCGAGGTGAGGGTGACTGCACGCTGGCCCGTTTTGGAGATCAGTGAAGTACATTCAATCACCCTTTTCCCTTGGGACACACCATCTAACATAGGTCTCTCAGATACTAACTGGGCAGCCAGTAGTACTTGAAACTAATAATCTGTTGTGGGACTATTAAACAATGAAGATGGAGCTTTTTTACTAGTATTAAATTTTATTTTCTTTTTTACATTGCTGCTAACCGTTATTTTAAAATAGAAGATAGCAGCTAAAGTTTTAAATCAACAACAGAAACTCAAATAGTTACTGCAGTTCATTATTAGCTTGGAAGAAAACAGAGCAGCGATTATTTCCCTAATTGTCCTTAAAGTCATTATTACATATGCAAGTACAATTTGGCACTCTCCAGAGTCTTTCCCTCATTACACTGTGTGATTCACTAAATTACACGATTGTGATTAGTGCGGCAATCGGTGTCCAAGTGGTATCAGGCAACTACTGGGCTCCTTTTGCAGAGGTCAATTTAATTACATTGTGCATGACAGAAACCAGGCCAACTGAGTATTGCCTTTGCCACCAGCAATTGACACCTGAGTGTTAATGAGCTGGTAATTAAGAGTTGGCACAGACAGGCACATTTTAGTGTTTGGGACTGGGATTACCATATGCTTCAATGCCTCTATGCTAAAGGCCTGAAGTTATCCATTTTCTAAAATATACAGGATTTTAAAATAAAGGCAAATTACAGCATTTTCAAATAACAAACAAGCAAACACTTTTAATCAGGACTGAATGCTGCCTCTCATGAACTTCTGAGAAATCCTCTCTTTCTACTTGTAATCTGTTTGCCAGCATTTTATTTTTTGTAATACATGTTTACCAATACATGCTCACACTGGAATTGCCTATCATCAAGGGGTGGTTTAAAGTTTGTTTAAAAGCAAACAATTGCTGTTATTAATTTCACTACTGTAGTTTGGCCTAGAAAATTTAATCAGAGCTGAACCCATACTGAAAGATCTTTCTTACAGGTTAGAAATCAATGCAATATCAAGAGAAAAACCAAAGCTGGTAAACATTAGCAGACATGCCTTTTATTACTAAGAGGCTATAAATACAGAAATGTTAGTTGTACATTTCCTGGTTTTTTACTGATTTTCATAAATTTTTCCAGTATCTTTGAGGGTCTGGACTATTGTCATCTGTCATTATTAAAATGAAATCTTGTGTTCCAGCCTCTTCACAATATAACTCTATAGAAAATCATATGCCTCTCCATTTCTAAATACCCAGGACGCAAATTCTCTAGTCTTTGGTGTCATTGATAATGTTGGTTTTAACTTTTTGTGAGGCTCTTCTCAGCCAAACGATGATTATCAGGCTCTTCCTAGAAAAACAGAAAGGCGTGGGTTTGCCTCAGCATGTCACCTAGGGAGGGTGAAATGGCTGGCTGCTTTTGCAGAAGGTAGTGGGAGAGGCAAAAGGCAGCTCTGCTGGAGTTGCTTTCCCAGTGCCTTTACGCTCCTTTGAAAACAACCTCTACATACTGTCTAAGTTTATGAAGAAGAAAGAAGCTGATGAAGGAGACTGAGTTTAAGGAGAACTGGAAAGTGCCTGGCATGAAAGAGAGTGTGATGACAAGTCGTGGGGGGAGGCGGGGAAGGAGACTGGAAAACTAGAGAGAAGGAAAAGCTATATGGTAGGGAAACCACCTCTGAAATACAATCCCAGAAACGTAAACCCCAGAAACATAATTCCCAGAAAACATAA
This sequence comes from Morus bassanus, assembly GCA_031468815.1. Taxonomy (NCBI): domain Eukaryota; kingdom Metazoa; phylum Chordata; class Aves; order Suliformes; family Sulidae; genus Morus; species Morus bassanus. Next base: position 11,460,147 of record CM062570.1, read on the forward strand.
TCCCAGGAAAATTAGAAAGAGGGAGAAGGAGAAGCTGTGTGGTAGGGAAACCTCCTCTGAAATATAATCCCAGAAAATCAGTATTACCAGCACTCATGATTAAGTTGCAAATATTTCAATTTAACTTTATTATAATGTTCCTCAAGTCCTGTGACTATATGCAACTCAACTTTAAAAAAATATATATTTCTAGCTGTCAGAGAGATTTTAAGCCAAGTGCATAAAGCGAGTAAGGTAAATTAAAAACACTCCAATGATTTTTAGCATTTTTATGAGTTTCATGAGGTTAACTCTGCACGTTCAGTGTAAGGAATATTATGAATTAACTGTTTTCTGTGATGCAGCATGAATAGCATTTGTGGCTATAATCAACGTATCTCAATTTTGTTATATACTAGGGTGATATAATACAGTCAAACCCAAACAATTTCATACAATTCATTATCACAGCAAAAAAAATTTTTTGGTGAAGACCTCTTGATGGATGTACCTATTTAAAAGTCCTCTTCCGTATCTCATTCATGATGTCTTAAGCAAGTAGTGTTGCTACAGACCCCTCCTTCCTCAACAGCCTGCAACAGCCACCAGCAAGAAAGGTGCTTAAGCTCTGGGAGGGTCCTTCAGAGCTCACTTCAACAAACCCACCTCGCAGGGTGCCTTGAGGTCAACAAGGGGCCCGCCGCGCATCCCGGCTGGCCGCAAGCTTTGAAGCCGTGGGCCCCTTGTAGCAGCTACATTTCTTCTGTGTAAGCAGACTGACTTGGTGCAGTGGCTTAAACAATTTTCCGGTGGCTTTACAAATCCACAGACTGTTCACATCAGATGAAAAATGTATTCACTTTACCGAATCTTAGTTGTGGGATTTACTCCTAATTTTCTTTTTTTGAGGAGTTTGCTTTTTTCTGCTGAACCCTCCATAGGACATATAGCTTTTATATGCAGATTGCTATAATTATGCTTTGAAATAGCTTTGAATTCCCAGTGGCTTAAAGGAGAACATGAAAGGGCAAATGTTACGCTGAGCTGAAGGATATGGAAGTGGCACGTACATCCGTCTAAAATGAGATATAGGGACGAACAGCTCTTTACACAGCCACGTCAGTTCTTGGCAGGTTATTGAAGGATCTCTGCAGCCACAGAGGCTGCCTTGAGCAGCACAGAAACGCTGCCTAGGGATAGCTTATCAGCTTACATTTTTCTTTTTTAATACCGGAAGGTGAGCAGGTGCTAAGCGAGGCGGGAGAAGCAGACTGTCACGAAAGCTGCAATTTTCCCCAGCGCAGGCTGGCCCCAGGCCCCAGGCAGGCACCGGGCTGCCACCACCCCGGGGCGGTCCCCCGCGGTCATGCCTATTATATTATTTGATCTGATATAAAAATATTATATTTTTAATACCCTTGCGGGAGGCCGCGGCCTGGGATGCCCCTTACCCCAGCCCTTGGGGCCGCCCTCGCTGTGGCAGAGAGGCCTGAGGTGAGGGGCTGAGGGCTCGCGCCTCTTCATGGCGGGAAGCCACAAAGCCGCCCACCGCCTTCTGGCTTTATTTACTTATTTATCGCTTTATCTTTCTGTTTACATGGGGAGATTACTCCTAAGAGAGAAGAGGTGCTTAGAGCCAGCCCACGGCCGGGCAGGCACCAGTGGGGCTCTGCCTCCCCCCCACAGAGGAGCCCACCGCGGGGCTGCCTCCCCGACATGGCCGGCGCTGGGGCGGCAGCGCAGGTGGAACGGGGAACGTACAAGCCCCGTTCCACACCATGCTGTTTTAGCAGCGCAAAAACGTGACGTTGGGAAAGTAGTTCCCCACTCCGTTGTCGAAAAGCCGTGCATATTCCTCCCGTGAATGGAAATATGCCAGGTCCCTTTATATTAACAGTGTTTTCTCACGTGTACATTTTAATGCAGCCTGCTAGATTATGTGCATATATATTCCATTTTTGTTTAAAATGTATTGTCTACAGAACTGTTAGGGCGGTTTCTTTTTCATTCATGTTTGCACAGAAAGGATTCGCATTCAGACCCTCTAACACACTTGCACGCTTTTTTAAATTGTTGAGTCGAGCAAAAGCGTGAAGTTTTCGGTTTGGGGCTTTTTAAAAACCTCCTTTGAGTTACTCGAGTAGCAGCTGAAGGCTTGAGGCCAGGCCCTCGTTTTGCCGGCGGGGCTGCGGGGTGAGCCCCCCGCCCCGCCCCGGCCGGGCCGGGGAAGGCGAAGGGCGGCCGGGGGAGGCGCTGACCCCGCAGCGGGGGGCACGGCCCGCCCTCGGTGGGGGGCATTTTGGAAGGGGTGAGGGGGAAGCCCTGACGGGGGGGCTGCAGCCGCGACCAGGTGGGTCGAACCGAGCCGAGCCTGAGCGCGGCCGGCGTTGGCTCGGGGCCGGCGGGGGAGGGTGGCGGCGGGCCTGGAGCCGCGGTGGGGCCCCGGAGCGGCGCCTCGCCGGCTGCCCCGGGGCTGAGCCGGCGGCCTCGGTCGCTGGAGCTCTTCCGGGCGGTGGCGGCGCGCAAAGCCGACAATAATCGGTCGGGCGATAGCAATACACCGTCTGGGCTAATAGGGACCGCCTGCGCTGGAGCAGGCAGCTCCGGCTGGGCGGGCTCCGCCGGCTGAGGAGGCAGTGCCAGGGCGGGGAGGCGCCCCGGGGGTGCAGGCACCGTGGGCAGTGCGCCAAGGCTTCTGGTCACGCCCTGCCCTTAGACCGGGTTAAAAAAAAACCAAGCCGAAACCACCAAACCCAAACCCAAACCACGAAAACCCAAGCCCCGGCGAGGTGCTACAGTCGAGGGGCTGGTGTGGGCTTGGAGCTGGGTAGGACGGCGGTCCCGAGTGTCGCTCTGGATGCGTTTCCCTTCAAGGCTGTATCAGGTGTTGGACCTCGGCACTGGGGTTGTTTTTTAGTTGGTAAGACAGAAGACAACCTCTGCACTCTTCTTATTGGCATGACTCTAAAAATAGTGGCATAATAAATAAATAAAGCTGAGTAGAAAATAGCTACTCTGGAGGTACTACTTTCTGAATCTTGAAATTATTTATGTATGTTTATGAAAGTTTTTTTTTTTTTAGAAATGGTGAAACAATAGGAGGTTTTCTTTGACTAAGCACAGGCTGAAATCTAAAAACTTAAGAAACTTGCTCTGTCATGGCCAAGTGGTGGTGGTTGTGTACAAGCTTTGGAAATATTGCCCCCTTCTTTTTCATTCCGCCTCCATGGAAAGGCTCTGACTTGATCTGGCCTGTTAATGGATAGGCCAGTTGAAAACCTTCATTTTCCTTCGGTACTTGAAAATGGACTGTGTTCAGAGGTTATAAAGGAACAAAGAGAAAACTGAATGTGTGCTAGGATTTGGTTGTGTTGTAGCTAGATGCATTAACTGGTACTGAGCTGTCGGTGGTGGTGGTATGTTGTTGGTACGGCTTAGAGGTGCAACAGGAAATTGTGGTAGTTCTGGATGTTTGAGAAGGGTTTAAATACTTGACAGATATTAAGAATGTTACTCTTGGAGGGATGCGCTATTTAGAGCAGCTCCCTGAACTTTTTTGATTGCCCACCCTCAACAGTAAAAAAAAAAAAAATGCACACCCAATATATGCGTATGTATTTATAAATTACATACATGTGCTACTATTATGGGCATACACAAAAATAGAACTTAAAAAAGGATGAGATAAAGATGAAAGAAATCCTATTTTTAAAATATTCTTATTTATTAAGGGTACAAAAATATTCTTTCCTGCACCCCAGTGGATTCTCGCTGAGGTGCGTGCACCCCACTGTGGGGACCACTGACTTAGAGCACCTTTATAGTTGACCAAGTAAAGAAACCAACCTTCAGTGTGGTAGAAACAAGTGATGATGTAATTTGAAATAACTGCTTTTATGACTGCAAAGTTCATTGTCCTATTTCTAACACCCTCTTTTCCTTCTCCCCTTTCTCTGTATTCAAATTCTTCACTAGGTTATCAGCTTCATGAGGTCAAATACCCTAATTCAAATGCACTGGCAGTGAGAACTGAATTTGGCTCAGCTGTAGAAATACTTAATGAACTTAGTTATACCCTGTGCTGATACTCTCTGCTATGATGGTTATCTTGCAACTGCTTCCAGAGTTCAAGTTGTGTGAAGGCGAGGGAAGTTTTAATGAAGTCCTTAGATTGCAGCAATAGCTGAAAATTTGGTTATTTAAAGTTTTTTGAAGGGATCTTGAGATCAAGACCTATTAATTTCTGGGAAGCCAGACACAAGTTTGTATATTGAAGTTCAGACATATGTTCTGCTTTCATTTTATGTGCTAGGTTTTTTTTCTCTGCTGAAAGCTGTTCTTCTGCAATGAAAAAAGTGGCAAGAGCACAAGTGTGAACAATACTTTTTTTCCTCTGCCAGTGGGAGGCGAGAGGGAACTTAGTGAGAAGCCTGATTTATCTGGTAAGATCTCATATCTTAGAATTATTTGGTGTAAGAGTTTGTCTTTTGCTTTTAGTGAAGGAAATTATTTAAAAAAGAAGTTGTCCTTGGCCTACTGCTTCAGAAAATTGCATGAAAATCCTCATGGAAATGAGAAAGCAGTAGGACATATGTTTTCGTTCTGAAAGTGAATCCTTGCTCCTAACAGGTGTGTAGTAATTTCGCTCACCCTATCAAATGAAAGATGGCACATTTATCAGTGTTTGTTAGGAACAGTAGTTAAAGAGGTTTATATTTCCTTGGTGAAGGGGTGTGTTCAGCAGCTCATTGGACCTGTAACCTCACAGAGAACCGGTCTGGTGTTCAGTGTGTACTTTAAAGGGCTAAACTCAAAAGGGGAGATAGTGCGTGTCCACTCTTTAACGCAGTGCAATGCAGAGATCCTTGAGCTAGCTCAGACGTCTCCAGCATGAAATCCTGCACTAAGTAAGGAGTTTTCCTCCCCACCCTCCTGCCACTTAAGATAGATGCAATCCTGTGCTGTAGCCACTTTTGTACTTCTGGGACCTGAGCTGGTATCTTTGCATGGCAGTACACTATGCTGACTTTTTTATTAACCTATTTGCTGTGATCTCTGGACTGCGATTTGTGAACTGGTGTCTACATACATTATGGCTCCTGAAAGTTTCTGTTTAGTTGAATAATCATTGCAGAATCTTTACGTAGTTTACAGAGCATGATAGAAGTTAAAAGCTGGATTTGGAGAAATGAGTGCGCTGAACGCAAGACTTCTCCAGTTAACCGGCAAGGAATGCTGACTGAAAACAGGATGCCAATGTCTATGTGAATCTTATTTTTCTGCTCATGATTTAACTTTTATTTATTCATTACATAGGAAATCTGGAAAGCAACGTTCTGATTTAGGCAATTATGCAGACTGCCATTGGGTTCACATAGCGTGTTTCAAATTGTAAGAGGTGAAATATTCAAAGGAATGACAAATGTTTTGCTGATCAGGCAAGCCGAAGGGAGTATGTTATGTTAAGTTGTGGCTGGACAGGGAAGAGAAACTGTATATGATGTCCTGGCTGCTCCTGTGCGCTTGGACATGTTTTACTTTCACTGGAAAGGGAAAGAGGGAGGAATTGCTCCTTTCCTAGTGTGCTGAGACTGGGGAAGGCTCTGGTGAACGGAGTGAAGTGGTCAGCCAGTGAGATGGGCAGCAAGAGGAGATCCTGCTTTCAGCAAAGAGCCACTGGCCAAGCCCGACTTCAGGAGCGATGACAGACTTTACAGGGACCTAAGAGAGGGTTGTCTGATGTCTGCTCACCCTGAGAAAGGGCTGAAAGCTGTTGGGCTAGTAATCAGGATTGGGAGGGATCCCTCCCCTTGTTTCAGAGATGTGAGTAGGGGGAGGGAGATGGTTCCCTCTACCTCAGCAGTTTCTTTAATCTGATCACCCACTGGATTTGGCTTTTTTTTTCTGCTTATGTGCTGTCTTGCAAAACGATGTCTTGCTGCATTCTAATAAAACACTGTTTGAGTCTGTAAGCCTGCTGTCTTCTTCAAGAGGCATAAAAAGATTAAGCAGCAACCCCTCCAAGTCTTGTTGAGCTCAAGTCTCAGTATGGTTCTGGATTTTGGTTCAACCTGGACTCTTTCCTTTAAAGTGGAGAAGAAATTTGAATGGAGGAAAAGAGGGGTGGGAGATAATTTCTTTGAGTAACAAAGATGCAAACTTTGAAATATAAGTTACAGATGCTTGGCCCTTTAGTTCTTGATATATAGGGGGTTTTGTATCTTCTGGTGCATAAAAAAACCCTTGTCTTTTTCTTAACTAAAGAAAAACTACTTTAGAAAAGAGAAAACTGTAGGCAATTTAATTCATAGAGGTTAAGGTTTCTGAACTTGCCTGATCAAAATAACCTCACTTAATTTGAAAGAAATTGCATTTCATACTGCTGTTTTTGAAGTACCTGGTTATTGTTGTTGCATACAATAAAACTGCTGCTTAAAAGTCTTTTTCTGTGAAAACTCCTTTAATCATGCTGCGGAGAAAGTAATTTTCCCTAGTGCTATCTTCTTGCTTAATAGATATCCATCTTCCCCACTATATTTCTGAGCTCAGATATATGTAAGCAAACAAACATGCCATTGGAGGGTTCAAGAAGTGATTTAATGATTACAACCCTTATCTACCCTTCTGATTGTTGAGACTACTTTACGTTAGACTTATTCTGGGGATGCTACACTGGTGGCTGTGTGGGCTGGTATGTTGTATCTCACTCTCCAGTGATTTATTTCTTTGGAAATCTATGGTTAAGAATTGACTGTATAGAAAAGAGGGTAGACGACAAAACTGAAGCTCTTAATTGCTTGCTGTCTTACAAGAAAATACAAACAGGTGGGCTGGTACCACTTGCGGGGTGATGTCTGCGGGTGTGAACACTGGTGGGCTGTCCCACGGCTTGCAGGTAATTCATTTCATAATACATCACCAAGACTGTGATTAGCCTCAAACATTCCTGAGGCTTAAGATGCTGACCTGTAGCGCATGCTATGCTGTTTGTTCCTTGAGCCTCTTCCTGTTTCTTGCAGATGCTGTAGAATAAATGAGAAAAGGTTGGATTTTAAGGACTGAGATAATTTTGCTGTTAGGCTGATTTTTGTAGGCAGAAGAAATGGATATGCAAACTCACAAACTGTGCCCCATCCATTCTGACTCTTTCCTACTGTTCTTTAATAATAAGCTTATATCTAAATCTGAGGTCTTGACCCCCTCCTCTTAAATCTCTTTCATCTCTCTTATCCTTTTTGCTTTTGGCAAAGCATCCTTCCTTTCACTTTGATTCATAAGACTAGATTATCTTTGACACGAGAGCTGTGTGTCTGTAGTGAGAGGCGAGAGTAGGAAGGCAGCTCCATGCATCCGCTGATCCACAGCCCAACATTCCTCGTGAAATGCAGCTGTGTCCGTTAACAAGGTACCCTCTGCAGGCTTGCTCAGAAATGTACAAGGTTGTGAAACTTGCTTAGTTTCACCCTTTTGTAGATGGGGAAGCATCAGTTTTGTTGATTTCGGTATCTCAGGAGGTAAACTATGGTACTTAGTCTTAGTGATTTAGATCCTGGGCTACAACCATGTGAAAGAATGTACATCCATTTGCATGCAAGTGCGTTATGTACTTTGTGATGTTTTACTCATAACTGTTCCCTGAAGAAACCAGAATAAAATGCTGCCTAATAAATTAGGAGACACGCTAAGATTTGTACGGCTCTCAGAACAGTAGAGAGGCCAGACATCCAGGTGCTGTTAGGACCACTCCTCATCACATTGAACCTCGGTTTTCTTGGGAATCACAGAGCCATTACATGCTGCATATCCAGGAAGGGTGGACTTAGATGACTCTGTTTTGTCAGTCTCCAAGACAAGCAGCCCTGTCTGGTACTCTCTGGTTGCTGGAGATTAAATCATCCCCTGCCCTTTTCTTAAGTCTCTCGCATGACTGTCTGTGGTGGTATTACCTTCACGAGATGTCACGCCGTTGAAAGCCTGTCTTCTCTCAGCGTTTCAAACTAGTGCATGGTTGGATGATGATTGCTATTTGGCTCTTCCTGTGAAGAGCTAGGTTTGAACTGATGACCAAATTGACTTTTCATGCGCAAATTTGGGCATGACAGTGAAGAATTACTTCTGAGCTTTGCAATAAATATGATAATTATAACAACAATTATCGAACAGATAGGAGAGAGCTGGAAGAAAATTGTTAGTCTAAATGGGGAAGTACACTCCATTACCTCCTCCATTGCTATAGATGAAGTGGGCAAGTAGTATCTGCCTGTGGATCACTTACGTTCTTTGTTTAATCCCAGGAGCAAGGAGGACTGGAGAAGCCCATCCAGCACCAGCACATTTTTTGAGTGACCTGATACATAATTTATGTTCAGGCTAACGGTGGTTGTTTGAAGAGGTGGTTTGGTTTTTTTAAACAGCTTTCTTTTCTATGCTAGATAGTCTTTCAAAACTCTGAGTTTTCAAAGCTAAAATTTATAAAACAACTTGAAAAGTGAAGTTCTTTAGAGTGAATATTCCAGACTGACTCTAAGGGACATATGTAGAAACCATGAAAGCTAACCAGATGAGTGCTAGATGAAGTCTTTTACATGGATTTCGTTACATCCTGATGAAAAATGAGAAGATAACGCTTGGCTATTTGATCACCTGGGTTTTGATTAATGAAGAGCGGAAGGAACTAAACCTTCAGAATATTGTTGGGATGTTGTCCTCGAGAGGAGGAAAAAAGTGGTTCGTTCCCTGCAATGTTGGACCTGAACTGTGCTAGCAGGGCTTGCAAAATAGTAAAAAGGAAGAGAGAGACAAGAATAAACTGTATAATTCAATAAGATGCTGTGAACTTTCAGAATGTATTTGCACATAGAGCAATACAATTTTTTTAAAAAAAGGAAGCAACGCTGGTGTCTTGTATTCATTCACAGTTCATTCTTAACTCTCTAGGCCTCTGAGGAACCTGATCCTTCATACTATTATTTTGTATATTAAATTTTGGAGTTCAGTGTTTCATTTATGATATAACTTTGGATTATATAATTGTTTTGAAATAAGCTTTAGCTGAAAATGATTTGAGCTGCATCACTTCTGAGGAGCAAAAGAGATGATTACTTATGAGAGACGCATAGTGGGGCAAAGAGGAAAGCTCTAACGTGCTCAGAACTAGTATGTAGAAATACATATATCCGTATATCTGACATTACAGAAGTATTATAGAAGGAGAACAGTTAGGAATTTATTTACATAATTCTAAAACGATTCCTATCCCGGAAAATGTGCTGGATTGAAAAGTTGCGAGTTATTTAATGTGACAGAAAAAAAAATCTAGCTGCTGCTGAAAACAGAAGGTGAAAATACAGAACGGATGGATGATATTTAATGAACAGTAGCTGCGTATTATTGAACATCAGAAAAGGATCTATATAGCCAGATTAAAGACAGATGACCTTTTTAGAGTTTAGTTAACCTTTTGGTCACTTTTGAGAGTTATCACTTATGAAGATAAAGGTCAAGCTGGAGCTTGGTCTTCATATATTACCTTTTTCTGCTTTCTTAAGGAGCTATAGGAGTTGTTCAGTTTAACAAGAGTAGTGTGTGGACCACTTTTATGTTTTTCTAATCCTTGTCAAAATGATTCTGAAGGGGGAATCCTTTTGTATGAAATGGATGGTCCTTGATCTTTAATCTTTTCAGTATCTTCCTGTTAGTGTAACAAGAAAAAAAAAAAAAAACAACCAAAAAAAACCAAAACAAACTTGTGAAAGAGGTCAATGCTTCATCTAAATTGATGCATTACTTCAGAAATCAATATAATTATGCAAACTTGCACTGAGTAGCCTTTTTTAAAAAAAAATAGCTGTAGGTGGGAAGAAAGACAAAATATTGCACCCAAGAACTCCATAATAAAAACCAGCAATTGTATCGCAGTTATTTATGGATTAATAGGTGTACAAGCTTCTGATCAGCCAACTGCTTGTGAACGTGGCACGCTGGTTTATAGCCACTCCAAAGAAGGCCATGGCTAGTCCTTTGCTAGGAAACCTGTCCAGCAGTTGCTAATTCTGTGACAGGTTTGGTTTTTTTTGGGTTTTTTTTTGTTTTTGTTTTTGTGTTTGGTTTTTTTTTTTGAATTGCATTCTTTAGTTCAGCTTTTAGGTAAAATTGGAAGCCTGCTTCAGACAGCTGTTTGACTAGTTTCAGCATTTGGGTTACTCTTACAGATGAGCAGAATACTTTCTAAATTTCCTAAGGCTTCTCTCATCTACCCTTCTTTAGCTGATATAGTCAGGATCAAAATGAAATGAAATTTTGCATCACACAGGAGACACATGCATATATGACTAGGTATCCAAGTATTTGTCTTGGTGGTTTCAGTGGCAATGTAGTAGTTCTCTGCCAGAGTGAATTTCATACCCAGGGAAGAGGGGCTGCAGGTGAGAGGTACAAAAGCTGCCACTCATGCTTTCCCTTCTGCCTCTCATGAGAGCAGCAGGTAGGGAAATTGGACTGATTGTTAGAGGACTGTCAATGGTTTTGAGCAAATAGACTTCACAGAAAATAAATAACTGCTCTGTAATTGCAAATAATGAAATATTTGCCAATGACCAATTTTCATTTTTTTCTGGAAGTTTAACTTAACATTTGCAATGATCAAATAAGTCTTATGCTAAAATTAATTTTAGTGAATGCTTTAGAAAAGATTTGAGTTTAATAGGAAAATAACTCCTCCATCATCTTTCTTGGAACATTATGCAGGCTGGTGTTCTGTGTGTTACACAAGAAGTAGCCAAGGGAAAGTGTTTCCAGGCCAGCTTGAAATAAAAAAAAAAAACATCAAAACAAACCAGCAAAAAAACCCCGAAACCACATGTAACATATATAACGAATAAAAATGATAGTTTTACAAGCTGTGTACGTGTTGACTCCTTGCAGAATTGGAGACACAATGCATATTGCGTGGATACTGAGTTGTAGATTAAGAATACAGAAAGAGCTGAGGGCTACTTGCTCTTTCCTTCAATCGATCATTAACAAGGCTGACTAAGAGAAAGACCTGGTTGTCTTTCCGTTGTATCTAACCAGTTGCTATACCAGGTCTAACCAAGGATCTTTCTACCCTGCCACATCAGAGCTTGCAGCATTCACCAGGGAGAGTGCAAGGAGGTGCAAAGTATGCATTGCATGGGCCGTGCGTTGCTATGTTTGACTGGCATCTAGCCATCTGGAAGTTATGTCTGGGCAGTCAGGTTGTAAGGGTCACACTAGCTCTCTGCAAATTGATCAAATCTCAGATTTTCTGTTCTTTGGCAGTGACTTCCAAAATTTTGAGCAGAATTTGCATGAAAAGCAGAATGACTTTTAACTTCATTTTAAACCTTCTCAGTAATGACTCTACTGGGGGCTACCTAGTCCTCTCCCCCTGCCCTGCTGTAGAAGAGAGCAATCTCCTCTTCAGCTTCTTTATACGATGTATGATTTTGTGGACTACTGCTCTCTCTCTCCCCTAGTTTTCTCTTCAGATGGCAAACTAATCTACGTAATCCCTTTCTAAAGAAGGTTTTCCCATACCTTTGATTATCCTCGCAACATTGTGCATCTTTTCTACTTTTTCGATATCTCTTTTGAAATGGGATTCATAGAACTGCATGCAATATGAATTCATAAATGTCTGTGTGGTCTTTTGGAGGGTTATCACGATACTTTCTGGTTTACTGTTCCTTTCCTAATAATTACAAACCTTCTATTTGTCTGCCTCTGAATAGTGAGTTAATTCTAGTATTTTTCCTGAATGGTACCTCTCCCTCCTTAAGTGTTTGTGTGAGCCAGAGACCAATTTTTTTTCTCCATGTACACCTTTGCATTCATCTTTGTCCTCACTCATCTGCTTAAGGTACTCTCCAACCTGTCACAGTAATCGTCAGCTCTTAGACCATAAACTCTGCACCCTATTCTCCTTTATCTTCATGCATCTTCTTCCTCTCTACCCCATCTTGATCACTTGAGTGCACTGAACAGTGAAGAACCAGATATATTTCAAGGACTTGTCCCTTCAAGTAACTGCTTGGAAAGGACAGTTTACTTTTTTTCATTAATTAATAAGTGATCAAAGGATAGGAAATGAAGGGTGGGATCTTGTCTCATCTAATTCCAGTTCAGTTTCTTTAGGAGGCTTTAATGAGGATTTCTAATTCTTTTTTTATAGTAATTTGTAATTCAAAGCTTCTAGGAAACACGAGTATACTTTACTGACAAGATTATCCATGTGTTCCCTGACCCCTTCGAAGGGCTTCAGCTTGAACTCAGAAGTGATTTCTTATACTAAACGAATCACGGCTCTTTCACTGGTTTGTGTTCATGTCTGCTAATTTTCCTCTTTTTACTGGTTCTACTTTTTGTTTTGCACACAAGTGATGGATTAAAATTTACTGTTCTCTCAAAACCATTTTTAAAGATTGTTACATGGCAAATAGGCACAACTCCTCTTCCATATGTGCTCGTGCAGATGACAAGTTGCAGGATGCAGTTATTCAGCATCTTTGCATTCAGATTCCCTTAGGACCATTTGGGTGAACAGCTGAATGACTGTCTCAGTCATTTGTGTTTTATGTTCATTTCCTGAATTTATCCTAAGATGTTTTCTACTGATAACTGGGTCAGGTATTCTGATTCAGCCATTAAATAATAGCATCAGCAATGTGGTGAAAATGTGAGTGAATGGCTCTGACTGTGCTGCAATAGCCTGGTTGCTTGTTATTGTGGGTTAACATAATCTCTTCCTCTGTGTATCTTAAAATACAGAGCAATTTAGTAAAGCTTTGACTAGATTTAAATGAGGACTGGCACTTCCAGCAAGTGAATGAGGTCTCATACACAGGGCAGGGCTTTCTCTTCCTTCTGACTTTAGTATTTTGTTTGGCTGGACTGTCGCTGGCAGCATTGACCTTGTGAAGTGGTGTCTGCCAACAGGGGTGGATGTGTAGTGTGAGCTGAGGGGAGCTGAGGACTTCATGTGCACACTTGAAGCATGTCAATGCACCTTTTTGTCGTCTTTTTTACTTTGGATTAATTTTAATCTGATTCCATGGGCTGAGTATCTGTTTGACTGGAGTACAAGGGGTGCTGTGGTTTAGCTTCATCAGAAGGGAACCCAGTGTCCACCTCGCTGTGGAAAATGAAGCACGGTAAATATGTATGTTTGAAAGCTTCTTACAAAATGCAATTCTGATCTGCTAATCCCTAAATGATGAAGCACCTAGTGTTCTCAAGGATACTGTTGTGAAATCTGCCTCCATACTTGGGAAGGCAGGATAGAATATGAAGGAGCTTTGAGGAAGAGTTCAATAACTGTATTTCGTCTTGGATCTGTTCTTCTGGTATGTGGAAGGATGGCTCCAGACACTCTGCTTTTCCGTGTCATAGACGGATTTGCTGTGTACAGTCACCTGTGCACCCGAAGTGGGGTGAGGATTTGTCTCAAAGCTGTAACTGGTCTTGTTACAGACCTTACCTCAAGGCTGTTAAAAACTGTGGCTCACAGTAAGAGAACTTGTCCCTTACAAAGCTGCTATTAACATGGAGTGATCATAGACATAATCTTGCAACTGTCTAGGCTGAAATTAAAGGCAGTTTTGCCCGAGTAAGAGGTGCCATATAGACCTTTATATGTTTTTATGTATAAATTGTGTTGAATGATGTATCCTTTTGATTCTACATACTCAGTGTTATTTTGGAATACAGTCTGTGTGAGGCCTTTTTTAAGAAGCTTTGGAAATGAGTTCTTGGAGACTCCTTTTACTCTTAGACATTAAAAAAATATGGAATGATTCAACCGATTGTAGCAGTTCTTTTGTTATTAGGCTTTTTCGCTTGGTTAGAAAAAGCAATAAGGTTATAAGCTTCTCATCTAATAATGAAAAGGTCTGGAATGATTTACATCAACCGTGCTTCAAAATTAGGAGAGGGGACATGTGTCTAAATTGAAGACTGTAATGCCAGGCTTCACATTGATGGAAAACAACTTTCATAAATCCTGCTTTGTAGCAATTAAAGACTTATAATGGGAACATGACCAGACATTTGAATCTATAGCATGTTTTTGAGGTGCCACTTGTACATATTGTATCATCTTTAAGTGTTACTTGTTTAAATAGGACTTCTCTTATAGTTTTAGCCCAATTCTTAACTTTACTAGTCTTTGTGCTTTCTTAATTCTCTGTTCTGTATTATCTGTATTTATTTGATGGCATAGTGTAAATAAAACATTGCTAAACAGCTATGTCTAGTCCATAAAATTGGCTTGACTTCTTTGTAACTATCAAGTCTAGCACAAGAAGGTATTTAGTGTTTTTAAGTTGATGGTGACTCTGGAATGGCAAGCAAAATGAATGGGTTGCGTTCTAAAATGTTGAAGTAGAAGATTATGTGAAATAAAAGGAGCAAGAAAAATAACAAATGCATGTTGATCTTTGCATATTAAAACCCTGCATAAGTCCATATGTGAAAAGTTTTTATAAAATAAAATATTTAGAACAGGACATGCCATTGCTTACGCAGGTTCAATGTACTCATAGATCCTTAGCTAGATATGTGGATTTGAACACTTACTAATTAGCTGGTGTGTTATGTCAGGTAAGGAAGTTATTCTGGAAAACAGCAATTTCGACTGTAAAGGGCTGACATAGTACTTGTAATAGTATGCAATGTTTTCCACCCCCTACCACCTGTAGTACCTCAAAATGGGAACTAAGCACCTCATCAAAAAGAAGCTTTCTCTAATTGCGTTTTTGTGCCACTAGTTTGTCACACACAAAGATTCAAAAGGAGCTTGCTTTAGTAGAAATCTGACAGTGCTGGTCTTACAGATTTTTTTTTTTTATTAACGTTGGTCTGAATTAGGAGTGTCTTTAAATAAAACATCTGCATCTTAATGAATGTTGAGCAGATTTATGCCCTTTATCTATCCTTTGACCTTAATCCTTATAACTCATCTGCGTGTTCAAGTCAGATATTCACATTAAGTCACTTATTCTGTCTTTCCCTTTTCTTTGGAGTTTGAGTGAGATAGGGTAAATAATATATGATACAATTTTTCCTGTGTAGACAGTTCCTCCCCTCTTCCCCTAACTTCCCCAATCATCATTATCAGTTTAACACTTTATTAATAAAAGACACTCTAATCTTTCTAAAAGAAAAGATATTATGGAGAATAATTGAAAAGTAGGGTAATTGAAACTGTTCCTATTACATCTGGCGGAAATTACATTAATTATGTTGGACTTTGCAGGAGCAAGTAATAGTTGTTTTCATGAAACCTAGTTTGAGTAAAATTATTTTTGAATAAAGGCCATCAAATCTATTACTAAGTTTAACTCTTGAATTGTCACCTTTTGCAAAATAGCAGGTGGAATTTACGTTGAAGTGACTTCTCAGAAAGAAGCATCTTTATTGTTTATTACACTGCTTGGAAAATAAGATTCCCTAAATGTTTTAATGGATAGTTGCAAGGATAAGCTTAACTCAAACATTTTTCTGCACACTGAGAGATACATGAAATACTGCAGAAGAGATCATCAGCTGCCTTGTGACAGCAGTTGCTTCATTAAGGTGTTATCTGGCTCCTGACTGAAGTACCCCCATGAAGTGAAGTAGTTCACTCAATGCTATTATATCTTACAGTGTTTGCTTATTGTCAGATTCTATCTATGAAAGATGTGAGCAATTTGCATGAGCAAAACTTAATTTAAAGTTCTCCCTTGCATAGGGGCTTGATAAGAGAGACTGTGCGCTTCTGATTCTGACTGCTGTTCCTACCTGAAGATACTGTAGGCCTAAAACCTGCCAAGTCATGATGTGCACAGCTGTGATGACTGGAAAAAGCTCCATAGAAGAGTAAGTGCATAAATAACTTTGTCAGCCTCCGTTGCTGGATCCGTATGTCTGTGAGGATCTCTCTGCAGGAATCTGGTTCTGACGCTTGAAGCTTGCTTTGCACTTCAAGCGGGGGTGTCAAGTGGGAAAGGCAGCCAATGTATTTAACAGTATGATACTACATCTCAGTTGGTAGGTGCCTCTTCATGAGCTAGCAGAAGTGATTTAGAAATGGTGAGAGTGATTTGGTTAATTCTAAAAGCATTAATCAAGACCAGTTTTAGTTGTGAAGTTGAAGCCAGCCATTCGGACCATCAAGGCTTTTAAAATTTCACCAAAAAAAAAAAAAAAAAGACCAGACGCAACCACGAACCCAAAGAGGGGGACACAGGGGACCATCATTCCTACATCTTGAGTTTTGTCAATGGCTGCGTAGTTTTTATGCTTGAACAAGAGCAATTACTGGTAACTTACTATCACACTTCTCATATCTTCAAATATTCCGTTAGCTCATAGAAAGAGTGCAGATGCAGTGTAATCTGAACAAGACAGACATGTAGCAGAAATTAAAGAAATTAAATGAAAGTCTGAGTCACAAGGAGTAAACCCAATCAGATACATTCCCTTGTAAGTTCTACTTTACATATCGCTCATCCACAACCAGTGCCACTGTTCCTGAAAGGTTAACTCTTTGGTTTTGGAAACTGCACATGGGCAGTCATGAGGAAGCTGGAAATGTCTTTTGCTGAGATCTTGTTAGCTTTTTCTGCATCTCTAAGGTCATCTTATAAGGCAACAGGAATAGCCTGTATGGTATTTTTCTATCTGGCATAGCTGTTTTTTGCCTATGATATCATGAGCAGGCAGCAACAATTTGTAGTAGGATTTCAAAGGGTCTCCTGTTCATTGAAACTGATGGTAACTCAGTAGGAGAGCGGTCAAATTTCTTGAGAAGAATTTGAATTGAGAGTAGTAGGGTTTTTTTTCCCTTCTCACTCCCCCTTGCTGATCTTGCTTGTCACCTACAAAAGCTATTTCCAGGTCGGTGGAGCAGCACCAGTAAATTCTTTTATCAGTTTTCCAAATCTAATTGTTCCTTTGCTCAGCTGAGCGAAGAGCCTGAGGAGACTCAAGCCATTTAATCTCTATGGTAGAGGTGAAGTACAATGCGACGTGAAAGTGATCAGAGTATGGACAGAATATCGCCGTGCCATGATACTGCACCTGAATTCAAAGGGCCCATGTGCTAGTATGGCTGTATCAATGTCTAGTGGTTAAGTCTACCAGATTGCACAGACTTGGTTCTGTTGTAGATAAAACCTAGGAGTGCTTGGATGCCATGTTTCCTAGGCAGATTCCCTTGCGGCAAATGGAAGATCCAGGTATTTTGAATCCTTGGGGGAAAAGAAGCCATATGCAGATGAATTAGAGTTTGGCTGCATAAAACACTTGGATCAAACAAGGGACTGACTGTTTGCGCTTCCGCTTCTTCCAGGGATGAGCAGGATAGGTTATTGATACCAGAAATTTCCATACAGTTTTTTAGTCACTCAAATCCTGATTTGGTATGGTCTGGGAAGGGTGGAGAAAATAGTCCTTGCACAAGTTAAGAAGGACATCAAGAGAAGGGAAGTGATTTTACCAGGTTGAGAAGTGTCCTTACCAAAGCCTTTTCTGCATCTCCTTTATAGTTGGCTTTTGGAGTCCAACCGCACACAGGTCTCTAGAGATCTGGCTTGCTTTTTTTGCATGCACAACCTTAGTCTTAGGTTTTTTTTTTTTTTATTTTAAATTAAAACAATATCAAACTTGACTATTAAAATCCCCCATTAATCACAGTAATCTTTCTCCTTTTGGCTGCAATAAGTACTTCTGACTATGGTTGCTAGCTGGTGAACCCTGGAGAATCCTGCTGGAGTGGTTAATGTTTGCCTTCCCACTTGATTCCTTTTGTCAATCTACTCTCCAGGGCATAATGAAGAGGAGTAATCTATGTGCTTCATTACAAAGTATAGAGTATTATCTTAAATTATCAATTAAGCTGGAGTCTGGAGTGAAGTGTTTCAGTTGTTCTCTTCTCTGGTGGATAGGCCACAGGGGAGTGTCTGGGAACTCAGGTTTGGCAACTGTAAACTACTGGAGTAAGATTTACCAGAGCTTGTCGTAAGCACCCTGTTACGTTACGGGATGGCTGCTGAATGCTTCAGCACTTGAAGTGTGTATTTGCCTGAACAAACTAACTACTTGGGCAATAATCAGCAAACTTGTGAGTGGCTGTGTGAACTTCTGTAAGAAGGAGTATTTGAATGAATGAGGTTCAGACCCGGGCACAAAGCGCTCCTGCATGGCAAGAACTCAAAAACTTGGGGTTTTTAAGTGAGTGTGCACTGCTGCGTGTGAAAATATGCTTATTTGATGTAATATTTACTTCTGTACGGTAAGATGGCCATACATGTCGTGAAGGTGTTAAAATTGTCATCTGTTTAAAAGCTATCTTAGGATTTATTGAAACTTTCAGAGTTAATTTTCCACATCAAACATTTTTGTAGAGTCCCAAAAGAAACTCATGTTAAGCAAGTGAAAAGCCCAATTAGTGTGTGGGTTTTTTTCCCCCACTCACTGTAGCATGATTAGAGATATGACCAGAAACATTCAGTGGTCAGAACTGGACAAGTATGTGGGCAAAAGCTTTTATCTCATCTGTCTTCTCAGTGTATTACCTATGACTGTGATTTGTTCCCCCCTTCCATTTATGTAGTCAGAGAGGGAAAAAATTAGGTGATTGTGGGCGGGTTTTTGTTCATGAAAAAATACAAGAGTTATCTTACATTTCTACGAAGGTGTCTATTTACATGTTTGTAAAAAAGACTTAATTTCTAGATTATTTGGAGAAAACCCATTTGCATTTTTATAGACTTTCCGCAGAGCGCTTCAGCTTCCACTACATGCTACACCAACCACTTATATATAATGGCCTCAATAAAAAGAGGAAACTAAAAAAGAAAAGTTTATATTCTAGAGAAAGGAAAACCCTTATGTTTTCAAATATTTGCACGTATATATGATGTTAGAGGACTAATTTTCTGAGTAAAGTTCAGGGGAATTGCTCAGACAAGTAGTTGCATAAAAGATCTTGTCCTGCAAATTCACAAGTGTAAGTGCTCTGATACTGGAGTTGAGCGCAATGCTAGGCACACATAAGGAACTGTGCATAGAAGATACAAAACATTTATAACCTTAGAAATAAGCTAAAAATTAATAAATAAGAGTACTTGATAAAGTAAAGTTTCAAGATAACTGCCTTTTTTTTTTTTCCTTCTTCCTTTCCCCAAAAGTTTGTGTTCCATGGGGCTTGTTTTGTCATGGTGGGTATATTTGTTGTGGATATCAAGAAGGCAGGCAGGTGTCAGGGCAGATATAGGCAAAGGGCCTTGAGTTCTGAATTTAAACTTTCATTTCTGATACAGCAGCAGCAGCTCACATGCAGCATTATGTTGTTCTTGAAAAGCTCGGTTGGTGGGATGCAGCACTGCCCTCCTGACAGGATCAGTAGTTGTGAGGCTGTGTGTTGTTTTTGTGTCTGTTGTCTTGCAACATATTATCCATTACCAAAGGAATTTATGTGAAAAAATAAATAGCTGAGCATGAATGAACACTGGTTACAGTCAATTTTTTGGGACCTTGATATCATGGTTTCTCTCCCACCACCCTCCGTGTGTGCAGGTGGAAAAGACAAACTCTGATCGTGTTGCTAACAAGTTATTTTGAAACTAGATTTATTTTGTGGCTCTCCAAATACTGACGTGAGTAAAACATCTAAGAAACAAATGCAAATGATTAATTCTTTGCACTGTGGAGGTGGCCCATGTTTGATCTCTAATATACCATAAATACAGAATGCTCAAAGATGGAGCAGTAACTGTATAGGCTCTCTGGTCTTCCAGAAAGCTTGTTTGGGTGGTATAAAAGAGCACTCCTCCTTCGTAGATAGAATTTTCTGAAGATTTATTTTGAAGTACCTTTGTAGTTCTACAGCAGCATAATTCAAGCCCTTTCAAGTCAGGGAATTTCTTGTGCATTAACAATACTCTGGGTATTTTTCATATTCTCAAAGAATATGGATGGAAAGGAACTGGCCATCAGGCCATTTAGTAAATGGGTATTTTAAAATGTGGGTTACCTTGTTATATGATATTTTCTTTTCTAACCCTTAGACTGAAGTTATGTCTTCTGATGGTGGAAGGAATGGTTAGCTAGAATAAATACTTGCTGAAAGGTTGACTGTTTCTGGCAGTATCTTCTTCAGCCTTGCTAAGCATTTTACAAAGCCCTAATCATCCATCTGAGACTACTTCAGCCTCTGAAAGACAAAAACATGATGTCAATTAAAGCTAAACCCCCATACAATTCAGTATTAGGTGTTTTGGTTATGGTGGAAATACTTTTGTGCGTAGATCTGCATGGCAAATCTTATATCCTTGATTCTTCAGTTACCACTATACCAAGGTAAGTGCTTGTACTGATCACTCTATATTTGCAGTAGGGGTTCTAATAACAATATTTAATGAAATCAAACAAGATTTTAGAGTGACAACAGTTTGGAGAACATAACAATGGAAAATACTTCTGTACAGAGCGGGACTGCAGTGTTTTGTGATGTATGGCATGCCTCTCAGGAGAGTGAAACTCATGTCACGCTTTGGGTTATTTTTTGGGTTTGCTTGTTTTCTTTTCTGCTAAGAGACCTAAGCTAAGGCATGTTGCAGACAAAGAGCTAGCTTGTGATATGTCTTCCACCTTGCTGAGAGGCATGCCATGTACCATGAATTGTTGCAGCCTGAACTGCAAAATGCTGCCATCGTGTCAGGGGCAGTATGTAGAGCAATATTGTGTGTAATTTATGAGTGCAGTTGTCTGGAAGAGACTATGAAAGAGGGGATATGGGAACAGGTTTTGGTCAGTTGTCCAGTGTATTTATGAGCTAGACTTAAGAGTTTTTAGTTACTCTCTTGAGTTATTCACACCAGAGCAGCAAAGCAGCTGTGTGTATTGGATCACAGAAAGGAATTTGAGAACCTAAGAAATGATTAATCCTTGTGTGTACTAAATTCTTTCACAAAGAAGATAGGACTCAATGTAAATGTCAAGAGTCAGATGTAGAGAGGGGACATAGATGTTGTAACAAGGTATGTTGCAAAGCCTGTGTTTAAATAACTGAGATCCGGTCGGTGCCTCTGAGTGATGCACCTGAATATCTCATAGTGCTGATGGAGAAGCCTGGTGAGGGGTTTTTAACCTAGCCAATGGGTTGCAATGCAACTGAGTCCTCTAGATTGCAAGGCAGTGAGTTATGCTACAGGGAAATACTTCTTCCATGCAGATAAAATCTTTAAGGGGTAGAATTGAATTTTTTAATAACTTTTTGTATATTGTAAAATATAGCTGTAGTAGCCTGTAGTCATAGCTGCAGCGGTTCCTTCTTACTCAGCAAATGATTTGTTAAAGCACGTAGAGGAGCTATGGGGAAAACTGGGCTCAGTTCTCTTCACCTGAAGCTAGTCAAACCGTTGCCTCAGGAGAATTTTGCCCATGACTACTCTGAGGCTCATGCTCTAGAGCTGTTATGCTCCAAATGAAATCTGGATTCAGCTGCGACACGGGAGGTGAGAATGGTTTGGGGGTTCTGGAGTGTTACTGGACACATCCTATAGCGCTTCTCAGTGTGAGACCATTCTGTCTCTAGATGGGGGATTTGACTTAAACTGGAAAGTCTGTCTTTATTCCACAGAACAATATTTAGAAAGGGAAGAAGTTTCAAGAGGGGAGTTTGAGACTTAAATTTGGTATTTTCTCCTTTGTATATGGCTTGGCTCACAGCTAGGTATGTGTGCATGTAGCAGTCTTTTACTATCAATAACAGTTACTGTTTGATTTAATGGTCCTATAATTAATTACACTATTTTAACAAATCTTTTTAATTAAAACTGCTTTCTACTTGGTGTAACAAAACAGAAGAGACCTCTTACTATGTTGCAGGGTTTCTACTGACTTGTTTGTGTGCTCTTTTGTGGACAGGTTTGCAGGCAGCACACAAAATACCACTGGAAAGACAAGATCTTAAACAGATGTGCTGTTAAAAGAATTCCCTCGAGAGGTGCTTGGCAAGGCTTTGTGACATGTCCCATTGTCCAAAAGGGTCCATGAATGTGCCTCAGTGGGCAAATGTATGTTTACTACAATTTTATGTCTGTCCTGACATAGCAGTTCTAGCTATAAGGGGTAACAGAGTGCCTCTGAGGCTATGTCTTGGTGATGTTCATTTGGTTTTTAGACAGGTGAGGATTTTTGTCTGTCCTGTTTTGAGGGAACTTAAGGGCCTGTGATGTGTGGGAGTTACCTTATTTTTCTATTTCTTTTCAGAAGATGTAGTTTTAAATTGGACAGCTGAAGTCAAAGGCACTTGAAATTGCTTCCTCAGTTTAGCAATAACTTAATTCAGTAATTCTTCTAACCAGCACGCTTGGTTTAGATCCTGGCAAAGCTTGGCTGTATTTGCTTTTTTGAGGTATAGTGCAATGTAGAAATAACCGAACCAGCTTTTAAATATGCTGTACTTAATAGTACAGTAGTGGAAAACAGCTCTATGTGGGCTGTTATCATGTTTTATGGGTACAAAAGAAAAACTGGTCCATTTTTACTACCTTCTTGTAGAAATATGATGATTATTAATTTAGGAAGTCTAACAAAATAAAAATAGGCTTTTATTAATTTTATCTTGGATTCTAGGCAAAATGAGGTAGATACATACTCTACATATACACTTTTAGCACAAATCCAAGCGAGTGTTTACAGGAGTTAAAGCCTGACTTGGTCAGAAGGATCTTGGCACTCAGGTGCAGATTTACCTTTGGTGCCAGATGAGGAGAGAGGACTGAATAATCACCAAAGAGAAGCTGATAGAGGTTCAGCAGTTCCTGTCAGGTATGGGCAGTGGCTGGTATTCCCGGTCGTGTTGGTTTTAAGAGGGCAGTGTATGAGGAGGGAGGAAAGGAAGCTTTCTGTTATTCTAAAAGGTATGTTATGTGAAAGAAATTACAGGTGATAACTTAAGGTGGAATGCAAATTTGCAATGTAGATTTTTAGAAATTTCTTTCCATGACCTAGTACAGAAAAATCATTGCTTTAACATATTTTAATGTAATTGTTTATGTGGAAAATGTTTTTAATGCTCTTCAAGGATAATTTACCTGTCAATTTTGCTACACTTTGGTGTGCTGATTAGTGGCTGTAAGGAAAATAGTGAAGTGAAGAAGCAGCAGAGGCATTAGAAAGAGGTATGTAAGCTCCAGAAGTGTAGGAATATGTTGTTTATGAAAAACGGTAATACTTCAGAAGCAGCATATTTTACTTGTTTGCTTCAGTTTTAGAGAACTGAATACAATCAATCCCAAGGATCTCTATAAATCTCTAACCAATACAGCTGTGTCAAAGTGCAGTTCCTCAGTGTGGGTAGTTGATCAAGGTGGTTCTACACGAGAAAGTTAACTTAGTTCAGCAGAAGTTAGGACTTTTTACAGTGCTGGGGTTTTTTTTTGTTTGTTTATTGTTGTTTTTAAATAAATCAGTGCTATAAATTTCTGTGTTTGCATGCTTCATTTAAGACTGTCTTGAATGCTTTAATAGCATTTTAGTGTTACAGTTGCATAAGACCTTTTTCTGTCAGTGAAAAAAGGTCCAGGCTAAGGCATCTGATGGGCTGGTTTGTTCTTCCAAGAAACTGAAGAGTGACCAAGCTCAGATGAACTTGTATTACAGTGATGATTCCGGTACTTGGAAGATTGTCTCCTTGAAGTGATGTCTCAGTTTGTCACTCTGCCCTTGGGCAGAGATTGTTCTGTAGGAAGAGCTAGGAAATGTGGAATTTTTTTTTTTTTAATTTCTCTTTTCCTTCTTTGGCATCAGTACAACTGGATGCTTCAGCTTAATAAGAGAAGACAGCTGAAAAAGAATTTTTTTTTTTCCTGAGGTTTGGAAGCTTGTTCCTCTTTCAAGCGTCCTGATTCTTATTGTTCTTCAGAGCATGTCAGACACCTCCAAGAGATCTGGGAGGACTTCATAACAGAACTTGGATTTGTTTCCACTTGTCCTGATTGCTCACCAATGTTGGATTCTTGTGTCCTCTTGCTTTATAAGCTTGGCTATATAAATAACATACTGCTGACCTGATCCTAAAGCTCCTACTTTTTTCATTCATTATGAGACAGAGGGAAGATTGATTATAGTATTTTTCCTTGATATCAGATCATCTTTCATATGCAAGTGTATGGTTTGTTTTGTCTTGCTGTTTAAAAACTCACTTTCATTTCACATGCAAGCTCTCATTAAAAGATTGTTGGGAAAAATACAAAACTAGCCCTTGGAAGAGGCTTGAGCCTCCAGTGACTTAGAAAATTCTGCTTCCTCTTGGTTAGCTTTTCTTCTGCTGATATGTGAATCTCTTGCAGTATGGTTTCTTTCTGCGGTATGGCTCAGCTTCAAAAAAAGGAGTATAAAACGTCGAACCTAGCATATAGCTTACGCGTTAGGGGTCTGCCCTCAAATAGGGAGCTCTCACAGGAAGTGCATCTCAGCATGGGCCTACAACCCAAGGGTGATGCCAAACAAAGCTCGCAAGGCCTAGCTGTACTGGTGTGATGTGCCGCCAGTCCCAAGGTTTGTGTGATGTCAGCATATATCAACACCAGATACTTGCCAGCTTACTCCTGCAACCGCACTTCCTTTTATCTTATTCCAGCAGGCTGAACGCCATTCTGTTGCCTTTGGTCTTTTGCTGAATATCTTCTAGTCTTCTAATTGAAGTGCAGGTAACAGTTGTTTATCTGAAGAAGCTCTAGGATAATATCCTAGTTTGTCCCATGAGGATGCCCCCCAGGTATGCCTTCTGTAGCTTTTCATTTTCTTCTATAGACACATCATTTCCTAAGCAATTAAATAATTGATACAACGATTCAAATATAATTCTCAATATCTTTATATGCTTCCTCATTTATGTCTCCATATTTAATTTAATTATAAATCATTCGTTTGTTTTTCAGTCTCTGTTTCCTGCATCCCACCTCTTTACAACATCTGCAGACAAGAAAAGGAACAATGTTAAAATCACTGATTTCCCAAAACTTTTTTTCTTGGATGCTACTTGTTGTTGAAATGTTCCTTGGCAGTATTTGTATTTTCCTTTTCAAGTCTGCATTTCATGCACCAAGAAACCCACCCAAACCCCCACTATTTCACTAGAAAACAAGATCTACTGCTTCCACAGCAGAAATAGATGATGAGTAAATCATCTCCAAAGATAAAGCTGAAGGATCCATGGTATGTACTTGGCCTTACCTCTGCTCCATGTGTTTGTGTGCTCAGTAACCTTGCTTTGGAAATGGCTTTGAAGGAGTAAAGTACTTTGTATGCTCTGAGAGGAAAAGATTAGGAAGTGAAAATCAAAATCCTGGGTCTGAGCAGAGACCTGACTTCTCATCCTTAATTCTTTAGAGATGAGCACAGCCAACTCCCTCACCTGGGCTTTCAAGAGGCTAAAATTCCTGCCATGTGCTTGAGATGGAAACTAACTGATCTTGCTAAGACTCTCTCTACCTCTAAACCCAGCACCCTCAGTTTTGCCTTCTGTTGTCATCAGGAGATGATTCTCTCTTCTGTTGTAGTTTTTGCAAGCCTGGTGTATTTTTTTTTCCCTCATCACTGAATGATGTATGAATAGAAATTTGAGACATTTTCCTAGCTGTACTCGAAGTTGGAAAGAACTTCTACTTTTATTGATAAAATTCAACTAACCCATGGTAGTGAAAATAATGTACATTGTGTATGGTCAGTGTGCATGACGCTCCTTCGTTGCCTATTGCCTGGTGTTGGTAAGTATCTGATAATTTATCTTCCTTATGTTCTGACCCTTGAGACCTCTCTTTCCTCTCTGTGGAACAACTAATGTTTAGACAGTTTAGCAGAAATGCATCCTGTCGTTGGCATTAAGACATCACTGGTACTTGTCGGTGGAACAATTATACAGTACCAGAGAAATGTGACAGCAGAGATAATCAGACTATCAAGGTTATAATCTGTTCCTTGTATTCATGGTTACAAGCCAGAGTGGCAGAGGCGAACATTAGGGCTAATGTATAGGGCACCTGCGGTTACATACGCACAAAGATATGAAAACACTTCAACATCATTTAGTAAATGGAAAGTGCTGCTATTTCATGAAGTTCATATCTAATTGTTTTAGCCTTTGGCAGGAATAGCCATGTTGCTGAATCAGTGGTAGCAGGGCAGCAGGGCTGGAGCCAGCCTGGCTGAGACTGTTTTAGGGGAAATATTACACAAAATGCATGTATACCTTTTTAATTAAAGACAAGTGAGTATATGCAAAAAGAATTTCTGCCAAAATACGCTAAATAGTTAGCAGAGAAGCCCTGAGAAGCAATACAATTCTGGTTTACTACTCATATTTAAAGATGTGGGTAAATATTTTAAAGGAGGGATATGCCTTTTAGAAGTATTTTGAGAAATATGTGTTTGTGTGAGGGAAGGACAGGAAGATTATTTTTCTGTTCATAGGTTGGCTTTTTAATTTAATTTAATGCTGAGTTGAGTTTTCAGAATCATGATTCTTTAGAGCTCCTCCTGAGACTTGTATGGCTGATACTCAGTTTTCATTAAAAAGGCATTTCTTTATGCATGTTCTAGCTCTTACAAACAAGTCAATTTGGCAACGCTTTTAACAAAATTTCATGGTAGTTCTCATTGTTTGCTACGAATAAAATACAAAGTTTACTTTTCATATACAGTAAAGAATTTTTTTCATTTGGTAGGCATATCCTGCAGTTGTCCTAAATGACAATGTATATTTGAAATAAATTAAGAAAGCATCGTTAGGTTCCCTGGGAATGGCATTCCTAAAGCCCTAATACATTGTTTTTTATTAAAAAGCAAAACCCCAACTCTTCCTCTCCTTCTGCAATTGCTGTCAGCTTTAGGGTCTTCTGAGTTTATGCAGAACACTATAAATGTGGTTGCACTGAAATTTGCTATCTCATATTTCATAAGCAGTATGATCAGAAACAGTATTTCTCAGTAGGACAGGGCAGGTATCCCACTGCTTCACTGTGCAAATTGGAGGACAGGCCAATGTGCAGCCCATAAGGGAAATAGATAACACCTTTCAGAAGTGTGTGAAGTTTGACTTTTGGTTGAGGTCCAATGGTAAGTGCACTTAGAAGCACAGACCTTGGTTTATTCCAAGCCCATGCAGTCAAATTGTAGAGAAAATGTTAGTGTAATGAAACAGTGATTTTTAATATCAAACTTATTGGAACAAAAGCAAATATTTTACTGCCCCCAGGCTCTTTTGTTTTTAATACATTCAGCTATTTGCATGCATGGATTTAATGATAAAAATATGGGATGGATTCTGTGCTCTCCATTCGTGGGTGCTGTTTTCAACTTTCTGCTCTAAATCTAATAGTTGTAAGCTAAATACAGGCATCCTCATTAGCAACACCACCAGCAGTTCTGTACAAAATGTGATTATCGTGTACCCGTGAAGAAAACGGGGAGTGTGGGGTGTCGCCACGCTGAGTGAGAGGCATTATAGAATCTCAACAATTTGTTTGTTCTTGCATTAGGGTGACTGCACACCCACCTAAAGTGGTGATAGTATGAATCTCCATCTGTGCCATTAGATGAAGCGGCATTTTTTTAACACTTTGGCATTAGTTAACTTCATATGTTGCCCGATCAATGCACCGATGTCCAAGTATCTCCAAGATGTTTCAGTGTGCTCGTTCTTTGTGAAGACCATCTGCATGAATATTTCAGTCTCTATGTAGATGAATGCCAAAAGTGCTAGAGCGTTCTAGTTAGTCATACAAGACTCTTTAAGAGATTTAAAATTGCTGTATACAAACTGATGTCACTTTGTGTCAGCAGGCTTGACAAGGCTTGCTGACTGGTAACACTTTCTGGAAGTTGTAAAGAGTGAAGAGCTTAGCATGCCAAACATTTGCAAAACAATCATATAGAGCCAGTCCAACTGCTTATTTTTTAAACTGGGTGCAGCTTGAACTCCTAACAGGCTGGGGTGGAAGAGTTTGTGCATGTTGCTAATGTGTTTTGCCATGTTCTAGATGCCACGTTCAAATAGTCGTTTTCAGAGAATGAAAAAAAAAAATTTGAGTAATGTCAGTCTTTTTCTGTACTGTACAAATAATATCAGTCTTACTTGCCTGAGTGTCAGTTTCTCCAGACTTCCCATTTTAGCGATCTCCTGTATTTCTTCCCTAAGGAAAGGACAGTGTAATTGCAGGTGCCGGGATGATGGCCTTGCATGGCTCTGAAATGAGCCAGTTTAAATATAGTAGGTATGTATCAATGTTGTTGTTACTCCACTGGGCTCAGCATGGACCAAAATACCTTTTCAAGTAAGGGCTGGTATTGCTCAGTGTTTACAGCATTGAACTGTTTCTTTGATGGTTTATAATTCTTGTCTTTTACTCACTTCATCTAACTGTTGCTAATGATGTCTTGAAACAGGGGAGGATAGACTGGCAAGTGTTTGATGTCATTTCTAGTCTTTTCTACCCTGGTAGAATTGGAGGGAACATGCAACATTTCCGCAACATTTCCAGAGTGAAGAAGGACTCGAGCAGTCTGTTGTGCAAGCTCCTTTTTTAGAGACTGGGCTCAGATTCCTCTGAAGTTTCGTTAACGTTTGCTTGCATCGAAGCACCCAGCTCTGCCCCTCTCGGCTTTGGAGGTTCTCCCGCTGCTATTTAAGTGCTTGATCTAGCTTGGCTGGAGTGCTTGGCTGGAGATTGACCAATCTGAAGGAACAAGTCTTTACATGTGCATAAGGCATATTCATAAGCTGTTGCTGCTTTTGTCTTGCTGTCCTTTTGGCCGTGGGTTGAATGTTCAATTCTAATCTGTCCCCATGGGGAAGGTTGACAGTTGCTATTTGTATTTAATAGAATTCATCAGAATTTATCCTGCTGTAGGAATCTGAGAAGATTTGAAAAGTAACTGTGGTCTCCTCATCCTAAATAATAGAAGAATTCACTTGAGTATTTATTTGATTAAGCCGAGGGACAATGAGAGTAAATACCTGATTATGTAAAATCTAAATTTTTAAACACTATAAAAGGGTGGGGGAAATTTCTGAAGTATTTAAGTTAAAGGTTATCATAGTAAGATAGGTATAAGTAGAAAGAGAAATCAACCTGCTATATTAGATAATGATGGAGTCTAGCTGTTGGACTTCTGTCAGTCTTAACGTCACAGCAGGTGTTTTGGTAACACAGTATTGTTCAACAAGTCTTTGGTCAAAAGGACACATACTGTGAAGTGAGAACAAACATGTTGCTGATAATGACTGGTTGGGGAAGGGGAACTGAGGAGGGGAACCTACCAAATCCATGTTGACTTCATAGGAATTAATAAAAAATAAAACATTCCCTGCACAGTGATGTTTTATTTAGGTCAGTAGATAACGGAAGAAGAGTTTTTTTCAGTATTGACAAGTGCAAAATAATACAGTGCTGGATGCTTGGGGAAAATATTTGGTTTCACAATAACTAATTCTGTGGGAGAATTGCTGAATTTCCTGAAGCAAAGATTAGCAAGAGGTGCCATGGCACTCCGTTAGCCTGAAGGGTTGTGCTGTGGAGAGATCCTGCTTTGTACTGATCTGGTGGCTGTTCCTGATCCTTATCTCGTGGCAGTTAGTACTGCTCCTTCTTAAAATTAAAACCTAATTTAGCCTGACACGAGTCACTGAACAGTCCATTAAAAAATTCCGTTTTGCTAAGCATTTCTTTGTACAGAGTGCCAAATAAAGGACCAGTTTTAGTAATGTGCTTGCTGTCTGTATGAGACTTGGATAACTCTGTGACTTCTATGGGCATTTTGGAGTACTGTGCACCACAGCTGAGCAGATTCAATGATACTGACCTTCAAAGTCCATATTTGGACTTACGTATGTATGTCCAACATGGAAATAGAATTTTGGATAATTAGAATATTGGGAATCTCATTAAAGTCTGGAAGGGACTCTTTCCCTTGAAGTCCTGCCCACAAATGTGCTTTCCCACACCTGCATTCCTAAGGTGTTGCTAATGCCTGTATGATTGCCCAGTGATCTAGGTAAGGTACTGATAGTCGAAAACAATTCTGTCAAAAAAAAAAAAAAAAAAGTGGGTGGACAGTCTCTGTCACTCAGAAATCACACTGAAACCAGACTTGAAGTCTTAACCAATAAATGATAGTACCAATGCTGCTTAAAAATGAAAACAAAACCAGCAAACCTAGAACTACTACTTACTTTTCTACACATTCTTGGTTTACACTCATGCAGTGCACGTCCTCTAAGAGTGAAATTTGGACCTTGTTGAAATCTGTTGTACTTCTGCCATTAAATTCCACAGGAATTTAACCTTATATGGTTGACACAAGGGCGGTACATGCTGGTGAGTCTGTAACCTGGTTCCACAGATGTGACAATGTGCAATTTAGAATCCAGAGTTTGTAATACCTTCTTGCAATTCTTGCTAATCCATCAAATGCTGTAGAAAGAGCCCAAAGAACTAACGCAAAGTAACAGACTTTTGTTGCTGCTCTCGGCCCTCATTTCCCATTTCTTTCCTATCCACCATCTAAATCTCGGTTGCTAGTGAGAAGTTAAGGATAAAGCTGCTTAAAAGTAGCTTATAATAGCTTTTGGAAGAGCACTTGTTACAGGAGATTAGTTTGGGAGGTGGGGAGAGCAGAACCGCACCACTTGGTGATTGCGTAACGTGAAAAATATTTACTGAGCGGGACAGGTACAGTGGATGGATAGTGATTTCTCTCCAGTCCAGTTCAGGCTGACACCGCGGACCCAGGGGAACAGGACACTTGCTCTCACAGCGTGCTGTATTAGAGCCCTGGCTGGTGGCTGTGCCCCAAGGGGTAGCAGTTCCACTTAGGGCCCTGCTCTCTACAGGGTGTCAGAAGTCAGCCTGTGGTGTTACCCAGGAGGAGCTATTGTTTTAACTACCTGTGGCTGTATAGGTTACATTGCTGGAGTAAGCTGCCAGTGTCCTTGATGACTGCCTAGTCCCCAGGCTGATCCCTCTGACTATATATGTAAGGCCAGTTAGTGGTTGTGCTGGGGTTTCTATTCCCTTCTGGATTCCCATCCCAAGTGTGTTATGGAAGTATGAAGTTAGCAGCAGTTACTAACAAAGGTGTCTGTTTCTCCTTTGTTTTTCCAGCTCATAATGGGTTAATCTAGTCACTTGGAGCCAGGCAGATATGGTCAAGAACTCATTTATTTGAGCAATGCTTTTGGCCGACCTTTAGCCCGTGACAAACCTGTGGCACTATAAGGTGTATATTTAAATGATGATAGTATTATGTTATTAGCAGCACACATTAAAAACTGGAAGTAAATATTTATTTAGACAAATATTTAACCTTAATCTTGGCCCCTTATTAATGGCACTATTCATTTGGTTGAGGCAAAAATGCCTGCCAAACTTAATTTGCTAGTTTTAAATTATACCTACTATGTCCCTGTTTCTCAAAGAAAACACCACAAAAGAGGAGTCATGTTGGTGTGCAGACATCTGGTAGATAGGAATCCTGATACAAACAGAGTTTGTTTTGGGATATTTTCTTGCTGTCATCAGGGTCTCAATCAGTCTGTACTACAAGCTAGCACTTTTCCTTGAGAAATATGTTCTGAAAAGCAAACAAAATACTTTTCTGTATTAAAGTGTTAGTCAGCATATAGCTCTGAAAAAGGCTGGCATAAAGAGTCATATTGTTTGGGTTTAATAGTTCATGCATTGTAAACGCTGAAATTGGATATGTCACCAAAAGCTGCTCTTGGGCAGTTTTAGCTTGCATGACCGGCATTTACTCAGCAGATCACTACAGGTCCTGCTGATCTTCCCCTGGTAGCACTTAAGCAACATTTCTATAATG
The DNA here is from genome assembly GCA_031468815.1 of Morus bassanus. Taxonomy (NCBI): domain Eukaryota; kingdom Metazoa; phylum Chordata; class Aves; order Suliformes; family Sulidae; genus Morus; species Morus bassanus. The sequence goes on from CM062570.1 coordinate 11,492,016, forward strand.
GATACATTTTTTTCTTATTTTCATTACTATTCCTCCCCCCACCATGTATGAGGCATTAACACGCTTTCCTTGGAAAGTGGAGCGTGCATTTCATCTCCTACTGCCTATTTCCTTCTTCAGCAAATCTATTTTAGTGCCACTGCAAGGCAATGCTATCTTGTGCTGCTCAGTGGTGTAATATTCCAATGGGTAATATGCTTGAAGTTGCCATATTGTGCATTGGCAAAACCGGTAAAGGATATAAATGATCTTATGTTTTTGAGAGCAAATTCTGCCTTCAAGGCACTCTGTATTCTGTAGCTGCCCTGGTCCATCAAGGGGAGCTTAGCAGCAAAATGTAATCTTAAAACTTGGATGCCACCAGAGAAGGCAGCATCTTTCTGATTTTTCCGAACTGGCATAATCTGGGGTGCAGCTCAGGCAGACTGTGCCGAGCAGCCCGCCCTTTGCTTGCTGCTAACACACGCCATTCTGTTCCAACCTCTTCCGTGCAGCTGGAAAGGAGTCTCTAGTGATGATGGCATGAAGAGTGTCTGTGTGGGATGTTGTCTGTGTCATAAAACAGACTTTTTAAGTGTACACTTACATTTTAAATTTGCTTTCAAATCATCCAGTACCCAGTCATACCTAAAAGAATCATTTGTGAAACAGTTTGGCTTGAGAGAGATTCTTTTTTTTTTTTTTTAATGTACCACGAGGTGAGAACAGACTACTGTTAGAAAAGTGACACCACAACTAATTTATAGGGTCAAGAAAAGAAGAAAACAGCATGAGGAAGCTTTTTGCTGTAGGATTACTCAACAGTGCTAGCACTAAACTGTTTTGAGCACAGTGAAAGCTGTTACAGGCTTTAGATATTATCAGCTTGCTCCTGGCCTTTAATGCTGGTAGCCCTGCTATGATATGCAGTATAGTAGTCAAAAAGCCAGAATAGAGCCTTAGTTTTCCACCTGTACATTTAACTCTGGACATCATAAGTTTGCTTTACTGTTATTTCACAGTGTGTACTGTAGTCTATCCAATTCAGTTATTAGTGTCAGTGAAATGTTATTTGAGAGAGCTTTCTGAGAGCAGCCAGCAATTTGAGGTCAAAACCTGAAAAGGTTGATCACTGAGTTGGTGTCCGATTCGGACCAGGAGTTCTGAAGCTGGATTTCCCCAGAGGGATCACAGCTTGGAGTTTTGGGCCTTAGCTCTTTAGGAAACTGTAGTAGTAGTGTAGCAGTATGTGTTGGGGGGTGGAAGGGACTGCTTCTGTGGTTAAGATATCTTTCTGTAGTTTCAGGCTCACGTGCAAGAGGGAACAGTTTTAGATCACGAGAGGTTTGTTTCCCATCCAGTGTTGTAAACAAGATGCCAATGCATGCATGCCCATGCAAATCAAAGTTTTAGTGTTTTTGCTGCGGCTGGAATGGATGATGTTGAAAATGTGACAAAGGACTCACTCTTTCCCTTTCTCATCCTGAAAAAAACAATGCCAAAATGTTGCATACACAAAAAGCCAGACTTCTTGGTTTTCTTCCATAAACTTTATTCATCAGGTTTTAGCGGGTAATATGAGTAAAAGTCAGAATTTATCTCATAACTGCATTTGTACAAGCATTATTCTTGTTTAGTTTTGTGTTCAGAAAGCCTTTATAGCTTCATACATAGCAGACTTGATCTTTACACTATTGGATATGTTTATGCTTGTGCTTAACCAGTGTCCATTATACCAATATCCCGAAGAAAACGGAATTTTCTTCTAAGTAATAACAATGAACCATGTGAGCCTTGCAAAACAGTATTTGGCATCCAGAGGAGAGAGCTCCGAGATAGGGAAGCATTTGTTTTACGACTATATCCTTGAAGAGAGCCAAGAGACTGATAAAAGGGAACATCCCGCCTCAGAAGATGCTGAGAACTGGGTGAATGAAGTGTATAGTCAGAGAACAACTAATTGGGAAGTTGATAACAACTAAAACTAAGTGTCCTTTAGGTGAACTATCCTTGTTATAATACTAAAAATCACGCCCATTGGCCAGAAAACCCCCCACTCAAATAAGCCCCTTACTCTCTGAGCGTGTGTGGTAAACTTCAAGGGAGCTGTACCTTTAAGGTGAAGTGAGAAAGAAATTAATCAGTTATTAGCTGGGGGGGGTTGGGAATATTAGCTATTGCTGACACATTGAACTGTATAAATACCTTGTAGTTTCTTGGTATGGTGTGCTAGCTTTGTGGAGTTACCACCTAGCACCCATCTTTGTGCAAAAATCAATTGAATAAAATACCTCCGCTCTGTGTGTAGTCTGGCGTTTTGCACACCGGGCGAACGAACCCGCTTTTCGGGGAAAACAATACTGTGAAGTATTCATCGCTAATGGGGTCTTCTCTAGCTTTTCTTTTTTAGGATAGAAAAAGTAGCCTGAAACACTGCCCTTCCCAGTCAGATCCTGTCTCTAAAATAGGTAGCTAAATTTTGACATTGGTTACATAATAGCAGATTATGCTACCTGTATGGGTTCATGGTTTGTATATTGATGTGGGCTTCAAGTGTCAGAATTTTACTTCAACCGTGTCACTCCTGATATGAAAGATGATACGGGATGCTGAGCTCTGAGCTAGCAACACAACAAAGCTTTCAATAAGCTATTGGCATGGATCTTCAGTCTTTTTGTACTAGTCTCTTTTCTGCCAGCAGTAGGAGATTGATCTCTCAGTTTTAATAGTGAAATGTATATTACATACAGAACATTTTACTCAGAAATGTTGCTTTTGAACGTTGGGTCCTTCTGTTTAGGGTTTTTCTAGGCTATCTTTGGACACACTGAACTTGGAAGGATGACATGATTAACGTGTTACTGCTACTATTATGGTAGAGGTGTCACGTAGCTCTGTTCTCAGAAACCAAATATTTGCTACTGGTTAAATATTCAAAGATGTCGCAACAGTTCGTAAAGCCGTAAACCAAATTATGTTAAAGAATGTTTATAACTAACATTCAGAAAAAGATCCAGTAACTTGGACTGTTTAAATAAATCATTAGAGGAAGGAAAATGCAATACTGGAGACTTTTTTAACCTTCTTACATTTTAAGTGGAAGTATGCTCCTACAAAGCTTCTTGATTTGGAAACAGATTTACAGAAGTAATTGGCATATATGTGCATATAAATAGTAATAAATACATTTAAATGGCTATCTTCCAGCCTATATTTAGCAGTGGAGCAAGCGCAGAATACACTTTCTCTAGCCTTTATTTCCTTTGAAATAGTGCTTTGCATGACAAGTTCCTCTCTGTAGATGATTCTGTTAACTTCCTCCCATCTGTATCTCCCTTTAGCCCTAGGCTGTTGAAAATGAGACAGTTTTTGAATGAATAATGCTTATGTGATTACTTTTTTATACGATTAAAGAAAGTGTGGGATGATATTTTGGTACCCTTCTTTTTTTTCCCCTCCACTAATGATGATATATAGACTGTAAGGGTTTCTAGGGAAGAAGGAAGGAATAATACGATTCCTGTTTGACCCTGTTCATTGGCAGGAATCAATTCCTGTTTTGCCTTTGTGTGTTTGGGCCCAAGTTTCCTCTTGCTAAGATGATAACTGATACCTGCCTTAATATTGATTCAAGCTGAGGAAAAACATTACCTGTCCTTCTGCTAAATTAAAAGTATCCTATAACTTGAGTGTGTGGGAAGAAGTGGAGCAAATGTGGTTAACAGAAAAATCTTAAATTTTTAAGAGCTTAATATCCCCTAATTTAGTATCACATTATGATTAATAGCAGTGGTATTTTGCTGCTGAACTCAAACCTACTATTAATACTGTATGCATGTTTTACGGAAGCTACCTTTCAGTAATATAGGCTGTAAAGATCTCTGTTGATCTCTGTTGCGGGTGTCACAACATAAAGAAATGAACAGGTTCTTCAAAACTACCTATAACTCATATTATGTTTGCCCTTTCAGCTATTCAAGCAACTAATGATATGAAAGTTAGTTGTTTAATGGAACAGGCTTTCAAAGGTTTTAATTATTCAAAGGATAATAAAGGAAAGCGACAGAAAATGTAATGTTAGACAATGGATCAACATCACATCACTGAAACCCTATGGAGCTGTATTGAAGTTAATGAACTTACTCCACTGTTTCACTCTTATCTGCCTGAAAGAAAAGTAAACAACAAAACCCGTGAACTTTCCTCAAAGAAATGCTTCCATTGACTCTAATGGAGCTACTGGCATGAGTAAAGCTGATTGTGTGAATTAAGGAATTAAGTTTGTCCTCTCAATTTATGTGCTGTCCAATTACATGTTGAGAAAGGGATAGGCACATAGGCAGCCAAAGCTTTAGACTACTGAATTAAATATTTCAAAGTATTTGGAAGCATGAGGGGTTTTTAACTTAAAACAAAAAAAAAAAAAAAAGCCAGAAGTTTGCTCTCTTCCAGTTGGAGAACATCTACGATGTTCTGTGACTGGAAAATGAATCCTAATTTTTTTGTTTAATGCAAGCCCTTACTTGCATTTGATAGATGCAAGGGAGTTCAGAATGTAATTTAAGGTATTGATCAAGGCTTAATAAACTAAATCCTAAATGGGGGAAGCAAGCAAAGGCTTCAAAATCCTTTAGCTGTTGCGATAAAATACTAGAATTTGTTTCCGCCCTAGTGGGTCTGAGTTACAGAAATAAGAGAGTCCTCCTGCATTTTGATACCGTGCTGCTTGACAAAGCAGTCGGACAAAGTAGAATAGATAGAGTGTAGTGTGATCTTCACCTTCCCTTCAGCAAACCAAAGCAAAGCAGGTAATTTTATTATTACACTGGTGACATATTTCAGTGATTGGTCTGAAATTGCTTGTGGTAACAGTTGAAGTATGTGTGTGTACATATAGCTGTTCATCAAGAAAGATCCCGAAGTGCCCGCAGACAGCCTGGGCAGTAATGGGATCTGTTGCCGGCCGCTGACCCCGGCCCTGTGCGGTGGCAGGGGAGTATGGTGGGTGCTCTGTGTCACGGGCGCTTTGCACAGTGGGCTTTTTCTACAGGAGGGCTTTGACTAAAGCAGCAGCAGCACAAAGGTTGTAACCTGAACTGGAATTTATTCGGTGCACTGAGAGAGACTTGAACTTAATTTAGGAACTGAGAAGCAATGGTAGTCATTAAATTTTTAACAAGCAAAAATGATCAGGCACATCACTTTGTTCACCAGACTTGTGTCTAGTCTTTTTTTTTTTTTAATACCTACTTCTTTCCTATTCTTTGTTTAAGATTTGTAGGCATACAAAGACCTTTAGAATTATGGCTCTGCTGTGAACTTATTTTCTTATAGCTGTTCCAGGTAACTGGTAAGGTCAGAGAACAGATAGTGAGATATGGTGACTAGAGCCTTTTAAGGAAATTAATTTACAGTGATCTTTAAAAACGGTTTTGTTTGTGTGAAATGAGTAGGTCTTGGTTCAGTTGCTGGTAAAGAGATGTAAACATTACATATGAAATAATGTAGTTGGGGTTTTTCCACATTAACACAGAGACCGTGAACTAACTTGAGCATTTAACAGAATAATAAGTGGGATTAATTTTATTTATTTTTTCATTCTCTAAAGACATTTTGTTCACAGTAGGTGCAGCAGGTATACTGACAGGGTATCATGAAAATCTTTGGTGATACGTCAGCAAAGTTCAGATGTAATTTACTATATGTATTGGACTTCCTACACTAGAAGAGTCTTGGAGCAAAGTCTCCTTCAGCTATATATTTCTCTCGAGAGCTATGGAATACATTTAATGATTGCTGGGAGTAACTGAAGTTTTTAACTCTTTCTCTAATATCTTGTGGTGGAATAATTCAGTGCAAATCCTGAGGAGGAGAGAAATTCTTGCAAAACAAAGTAACAAATGGTATTACTTAGAGCAGGACTGAAGGATAGCAACAACAGAAAATAACTTCAATATATCAATAATAAAGTGAGTTTCTCTTGCCATGCTTATCAACTTTAGATACAACCTCACAGTCAAAGTTTTTGATACACTGTGATTTAAAAAAAATAAAACAAAACAACCCAAAAAACCAAACCAAACCAACCCAGGTTTTGATTTTATGCTGTTTTGAAAGAATGTGGGGGTACGGTCCTGTGCACTCATACATGAATTGTTTGTTTACAAATAGCACAATATTATAATGAATTTGTGATTGATAACTTTGTATTTTAAAACCAGCTAAGGAATAAGTCTATATTTGTACAAGTCTGTATATAGTCATGTGTTTGTCTTGTGTTATCTGGCAATTGATGCAATTGAAATGTATACTTTTGGACCTCTTTGCAGTATGTCAAGCAAGCTATTAAAATGCACTTCAGTTTATAAATATCTTGGCAATTATGTTTCTGATTTCCTACTTTTGTGAAATACAATAGGTTAAGACTTTCTTTTTTAACATATAACACCATGTAGTATTATTCGGAAATGAAAAACGTGATTGGAGAAGTATTCTCAATGTCTTTCAATCTGTACTGCATTGCCTTTTTTTATAACTCCCAGCTTTCATCTGGCACATAAGTACTGAGCCCATTCTGGGCTTCTCAACACATTTCCCACTGGTCCTCCACTGCACCTGCTGTGCTGCCATCAGCCATTAATGTTCAGATGAAGCCAACAGCCTGTTAGGATATGCCTGAGATATTCAGTAGTGCAGATGGTGTGTTCTGTCTGCCTCTACCTGTAACATCTGGCAGCAGTCAGATGTGAGAAAGCCCAAATGAGAAGGAGGGAGATTTTTTTAAGTTGAACAAATAATTTTCTTGGACAAATTATTGCAGATTGCTTGAGATCATAAAGAAAAAAAACATGAACTGGGGGCAGAATTAGTTTGCTTGATTGAATTAATTGAATGAAAGCATTATTGTGTGGACTTACAGAATTTCTCAAAAATTGAATTGGAAGTTGGTTTAGAGCTTAACGGATTGATGTTGCAGTATCTAGGGAGTTTTCTCCGTAACCATCCCCAAGAATCTATCAAACTACATATCAGGCAGATAGATGGTTATGCACTTGCTTTTCTACACTGTTATGAGTTTTGCCATTGGTCTTGATGCAATTTTAAATACAGTTTCTAATTGTATTTGGGATTGTGTAGATAAGATTAGAATGGCATCTTTTCCTTCTAAGTGACCTTGGTTTTGTTATGAAGAGCCTGACAAAAGGATGGCTTACTTTGCTGTCTGATCGCACAGCCAAGAATAGTCAAACTTTTTTCTTTCTGAATCAAACACTTTTTTCATACCTTATCTTCTGAAAATCCCTAATGTGGTAAAATGTGATGTAGTATACTTCGCAAAGTTTGTACTGTGGAATAGCATGGTAGGTACTAAGGTGGTGTCAAAGGTAGATGCAAAGGTAGAATCCATGCCTCAGAGAACCAATAACCTGCATCGTTCTCCATCATCTTTTGGGTTTTTGACTGGAAACAATTTTGCATTCTTGATTTTGTCAATTAATTGTTACTATTAGCGATGCAAATGGCTGAACACTGAAGAAAACCCCAAACCAAAAAAAAAAAAAAAAACAAAAACCACAACCAAAACCAAACCAAACAAAAAAACTGGGGTAGAGGAAGAAGCTGAGGGGTTTGGATTCCGAGGTGGCTGTTGCTCCAAGACTGGCTGTGTGTCAGTCTGCTTGTGGGAGGTGGTGAGTGACTGCTTTTGCATCACTTGTTTGCCTTTCCACCCTGTCTTTCCTTCAGTTATTAAACTGTCTTTATCTTGACCCATGAGTTTTCCTGCTTTTGCTCTTCCTGTTCTCCCCCTGCTTCCCACTGGGAGTAATGGGAGGGGGCAGTGAGCGCTGAGCATGGTGTTGGATGGGGTGGAATGTCCTTTGGCCAGTTTGGGTCACCTGTCCCGGCTGTGTCCTCTCCCAACTTCTTTCTCACCCCCAGCCTACTTGCGGGGGTGGGGGGGAAGGGGGTGAGAGTGGGAAAGAGAAAGCCTCGGTGCTGTGTAAGCACTGTTGAGCAATAGCCACAACACTGTTGTGGTACCAACACTGTTTTAGCCACAAACCCAAAACACAGTATATATGGGCTGCTGTGAAGAAAGTTAACTCCATTCCAGCCAGATCCAGTATAGATAGGAAAGTCTATCCAAGTGAACTATAAATAGACAAATCTTGTATAGATTTAACAAGTTTTTTCCTCTTCTATGGAAAAAATATGCTAGAAAGTGCTGAATTGTGGAGGAGAGGTGAATAAGATTACAGTGGAGACGATAAAGCTGTAAAAAAATGCTTTTTATAAAGCACAAGAGAATTTAATAGATTTGGAAGATGGATCATGTCAATCTTAAGTCTTGATGGCATCCCAAAGGAGGAGGAGCGGAATAATATGGCTTCTCACCTACAACTATTTCTGACAGTGCTAATGAGTGTGGAGCAAAAAGTGAGAAGGACTCTCTCATTTCTGCTATCAAACCCAGCTCCTGGGCAAAGACCTCATCTTGTCACTTGCAAAGGCCCTTTGCTTTCAGAATAAATAATACGCACTTATAAAATCTCATTTTTGTCAGGATCTGTGCAGAAAGATCTTGACAACACTAACATGAAATGTAGCAGCACTAATCATGTTTAAGCTTTGAAGAGCTGTTAGTAGAAAGGCATATTTTGTTTAGCATTTATATTATCAAGTTTGAACAAAAACTGCTTGAAACTCCAATGTCCATTTTTTTCATGTTTGCAGTTAAGGTGCTAAGACTGTTTCTGAGGAAGAAAAGTCAGCAAGTAATTCTTCAGCCCTGTGGTGTGAGAGGTATAGTTTTAATTAAAGCTTCAGTAATAAAAATGCATCAGTATTCTGTGCCTTTTGCATCCTCAAAACAGTTGTCTTCATTCTCGCTTGAGTTGTGATTTACTGCCTTTTACATGTCCTGTTTACTCTAGAGTAAGAACCGGACTACTTTAGAAACAATGGCAGGCTATCACCTAAAGCAAAATATGCAGATAACTTGAGTTTTGAACTGCTGACCTGTTTACAGGCCTCATTTTTCCTCTGTTCTCTCATTGACAAGCTCTAAAAATGCCTGTTATAACCTTAAGCTGCTAAAAAGGGAAAATCAATGTATGTAAAGTAGGACACCAGACTTCTTTCCGTCTCTATAGCTGAATAGATTCAACTGTTGTCAGTTAGAGTAGATGCTAGTGCTGCTAAACTTACAAACCTGATGTTCCTCATCAAAGTCAAGTGTTTGCCATTCCTCTGAGTGGAAAGGTTTGACAGACACCAATTAAAAATGATGGAAAGAGTAAGACACCAAGCAGGTTCTTGGAAAGGAGAAACCAAGAAAAAACAAGTGCTCACAGTGGTGATTTTAGTTATTTGTTTTGCCTCTATTTCATAAGCCATAAACTTGCTAAGCCTTGAGCAGTGCAGTAACCGAGAAGTGATCCCTTCTGTGCAACAAATCTTTTCCCTGTGTCTTCAGTGTTCTCATAGTAACTGGGGTGGGGGTTAGGAGGAAAGGGCACTTGCCCAGATGTGCTGATCGGGTTCAAGTGCCTGCCTGTGCTATTTATGGCTTACTGTCATAAAGGCAAGTTGTAGCAGAAGTAGTGAAGTCTTGGCATGTATGCTTAGCAGAGGAAAACCTGTAAGTGGTTCGTAACGGCACAGGAGGAGCAGGTTAGAGGCTACCCCCGGTGGTCGGGGTAGCTGTGTGCTGGAGCAAGCTGGGTGACCTCTCCAGGCAGTCACCATCCATGGAGGTTCATCAGAACAGGTTGGTGAGACAAACATTTCTCGGGACTGGTTAGGAGGACTTGGTGCTGCAGGGGTGTGACTTTCCAGACCTAATTTGAGTAACCACAGCCAACGGTAGATAACCTCGTTGGACTGCAGTCTGATAATGCTTTACTGTTTTGTAAGTTTGAGATGCATTGTTTCAGAATGGCAGCGGTAGCCCCTTCAAAGATGAGTCTTCTAAAAACCGCTGTTGTGTAAAATGTACGTACCTGCCACGTGCAGACAAAATGATTAAGTAAAAATCTGCAGGCTGATTACAGTTCCCTTCCATATTAGATTTAAAAACAAAGATTTCCTCATTCAGTTAAATATTTTTTTCCTCCCCATGAACTGTGGTGATTTTTTTTTAAATTAGAAACAGCAATATAATTTGATTGTACAGAAGAATACAATATCTGCCAAATGATTGATCACTTTTGGCCTCTGAATCCTCTGGCAAGTATTTCAGAGTGCGTTTAGGAGTATTTTTGAAGATATAAGTAGATCATCACAGTCTGTGGCAATTAGCAGATAAGAAGAAACAACAATCAGCTCTATATCCTGGATACATAGTAAAGCTGGATTTTAAAACCAAAGGGAACACATGATTTCCCTTTGCAGCACATGTTTCAGTCCCACTATGATGGAACGCAGGCAACAGTGAAGCTGACTTGGGGGCTACGGTTTAATGATGCAGCATAAGATGTCATTTTCCCCATGGTTATTTATTATGTAAAGAAATGCCTTGCCTCTGAAGGGAGGGCATAGCTTATTCTTTGCGTTATTATCAAATTGATGTCAGTCTGGTGCACACTGTTTCTACTAGAAGACTGATTATTAGTTTATGTTTGATCTGTCTGGTTTACAGTGCCACCTGCCAAAGTGAAGGGCTAGGGCCATTTATTTATATGCTCTCATTAAGGACTGTTCTCCCAGAAAACTGCTCTCTCAGTGCGAGAAGTTTGAGGGTTACCTATGCCAGACCCATGCAAGCCTTTCTTCAGGTCTGGAGTAGAAACGGTAACTTCAGTGCCCTGCCTCTGAAGATGTACTTGATTGCCTTTCGTTAGCAGGCTCTTTCAGTCTTAGACCCAAAGAAGGGCTTCTGTGCTTGAAGGCCTGTTTATTGAGCTACATTAGCTGATCCTGCTCAGTTTTCTCTAAACCTTGGCTTGCTTAGACAATCATGACTCAGTAGTAACAGCATATTTCTGTGCATGTCCATTTCTTGATTAAAAAGCTTGATTGTATTATAGCCTTTTCTTTACTGTTTTGATCTAGGAAAGATATATTTTGCTGTATATCAAGTGTTTGTATGGTAGAACAGAAGTCAGTTAAATATATATATATCGCTCATATGCATACATAGGAGATAAGTATTTTTTGTAAGGAAGCTTTCCTATAAATGGCTGTCCTGCTGAAAGAAATTTTTGTAGCATGTAGTAAGGTTGCCAATTTCAACTTTTGTAATAGTATGCCCTTCCACAAATTTGCAAAAAGCAACATCATAAGTTGTGAACTGATGACTTAATCATGTGGTACTCTGTTACAGGATCTTATGGGCAAATATCTGGAGGAAAAATATTTAAGGAGTTTTCTGGTAGAATTCAGAAAACTCCATTTAAGGAGTTTCTGGTAGAATATGGTAAAATGCAAGAGACACTCAGGCAGAGGATTCCTCCTCAGCGGTAGAGCCATAGCACACTGGGAATTCAAGAATCGGGTCTGTGCTTCTGGCCACACTTTCACTCAGTGAAAGGGTGGGGTGTGCAAGTATTCTGTGTCCTTTCTTACTACTCTTGTTTTCTTGAGGCATCACAAGTTTCAGTGTGTAGTTGACAAAGGATGCACGTCACCTCTGGCACTGGGGAGCCATTGTGCCATTTGCTACGTGAATATCACTGACTTTGTTCTTTTACTTAGAGCAGTTTTGTGCAAATTTTAGCAAGAGTCTTATTTCCTAAATGTGGTAGTGCTCTGACGTGACATAAGCCAGTACCTTATTTTATCCCAAATCCATCATTCTAATGTGATCATGCAGTGAAAAGAATATGCAGCAGAAGTCAAGCTTTGAGCTTACTGCTTTTTTTTCCCCAGTAATGAAATTTGTAATTAGCATGTTCAAGATGCTAAAGAGAATGTGAGCATGTTAACAACTCTCCAAATGTCAAAATGATTTTGCAGTTGTCACTGGTTGTTCACATTAGGGAAGTAAAGATGCTTTTTACTACTCAGTAAGTTTCTTACTGTCACAAAGTAGAGCAGAGAAATATTGATGAAGGACATCATTCAAATCTGCAAACCAGCAGGGGTTTATGTTAAAGGCCATAGCTGTCTGCAGCTGTTAAAAGCATCAGCTCATGACAATCGGTGCAAACACTGCTTGCTCCCAACAAGTTTATCTACAAAAAGTGTCTTAAGTTATATATTAGAAGACAATAAAACAAGCTTTAAAAGAAACCTCTTAATAGTGTTACTACACTTCTGAAAGAGGGCACACAAAATACCATAAGTAATTTTACACAAGGAGTATAAATCCTAATTATATTACTGGCTTTTCCTTAAAGCAAGAAAATCAAGTGTTCAGGATGAGCTAAGGTAGATCACATGCTTGACCAGTCTTACAACCCCTAAAACTTGTCTTGATGCAGAGAAATTTAATTAGGAAAAACTAAGTCTAAGAAGTTTCCTTCATAGAGGTGAACTGCATTGCAAATATGTTGTTACACAACAGTTAAATTGTTATCTGAAAAGATTATAGAGATCTATCATTTAGAAATGAATGAAAAGACCTGGTATTTTTTTTTTTAGGATACAACTTTCTGATTATTAGATTATTCTTAGGCATTAGCCAGGAGCAAATTTATATTTTTAATATAATTGCAGCAACATAAATGCTGATAAAAGACTGAGGTAATCTGTGTAGCCAGAACAGCTACAGATTCGTGTATTAACATTGTGATTTCTTTAGAAGTCTGGAAAATTAATATATACAGTAGATAAAAACAAAAAAAGTAGATAAAATCAAAAGATACATTTTATTTGCATACTGACAATCAAAAACAGTTCCTTTAGCACTCATTAACCTTTTCTTGAATTCTGAGGTAACTCTATATGCTGCTGTAATTTTTAGTGTGATACCTGAATTTTTGTTCATAGGAGCCTAGCAAAGTGTATTAGTGTTAATTGAGCCTGTTTAATCTCTCTGCAAAAGGCAGTTAGCAGGTACCTTACCTTTAAAAAACAAAAATGTTTAACTAAGGAGTTACTACACAAACAGTACCAAAAATCTTATTCCCTCAGGAGAAAATGCAGAAGAGAAAGGTGGACTAATCAACAGTCTCCTATCAGCCAGTACCTGACTGAGTCCCATTACAGCTGGTGCATGCCAATCGTGCACTTTTTTCTGAGGACCATCAACATGGAGGAAAAAAAATGAATAGAGCACCTGCCATTGATCTGTTTGTATGTCTGATGTTGACACAAAATACACAGTCATATCTCTACCATGGTTGGATCTTGGAAAAACATCCTTTAAATGAAGGACACTAAGCTTTCTGCTCTCATAGGACAAAAGTTATTCCTCATTTCTTTTTGGCTAAAGTATTTTCTAGTGAATACAAGGACATATTTCTAGTAATGTAGGCTGGATAATTGTAAAGCCTCCTATAGCAATAGCTTCACTGACTGTAAAAACATCAGCTAATGGTGACAGGAAGAGTCTGTGAATTGAGAGATAAGCAGGTAGATCCATTCCTGCTGTTCTAGCTACAGCTGTTTAGGGAATCTTATCCCTCCGCAAGCTGGGTGGTGACCCTCTGCCCTGCTGAGACAACCAGCTGAACATACGTACGAGTGAGTTGCTGTATTGCAGTGGGAGATGTTGGAAGTTCATAGCTGCCACTTGATATACCCTAACACTTGGGCAGCTTGAGATAGATCAGAGGACTAGCTCTGTATTATCTATTTGCTTGAAGCCAGTTTTCATTTGGTTGTCAAAAGTTTGACTGGGCACATTGCAGCTAGTAGTATGAAGGTAGAAACTGCTGTAAGTAGAACCAGATGAGCCCAATATTCTTTTCATTAAAGGAAGCTAAAATAAACTCCTTTAGAAATAAACACCCCCCCTCCCCAAACCAGCCAAACAAACCACCAAAACACTTCAAGGTCTGCTACCCTGACAATAGCCAGAGAGCCCTCCTGGATGTCAGCTGTTGTTGGAAGATGCTTCCTGCTCTTCAAAGTCTTGTTATACTAATTCTCATATTGTTATATACTACTTTTGTGGAATCACATCTTATTACCCATTTATCTCCTGAAATGCTGCATGCGGGATGTGCATGCTTTTGTTATTTAATCCCCAATAGCTGGATACCTTATCCTTTGGTGAGCAATTAGATTTTCACTTGGAAATGACCTTTAATTCAAAGCAGATTAGATTAAAATACAAATGAAATTATTTGCAGCATCCAAAATAGATAACATGGGTACTAATGTTTCTAGACTTTAGTGAAGAAATAAGGGGAGCGTTTCTATGCAGAAGTAAAATTGGAAAGGTTGCTCTCCCTGTACCTGCATTCCTCTGACCTGAGCAGCTCCCCTGCACCTCAGGCCTTTGGGGAGAGGGTCATCTCCCAGAGACAGTTCCTGTCTGTAAAACCTCCTGGGCTGCTTCAGGAACTCACTTGAAGTCTGCCTTGGGTTCAGTTTAAACTCTGTCTTCCTCAGAGGCTTACTGATTTTATGAAAGTGAGAGATGCTTGAAACCCCTGATAAACAAAGGACTAGAGTACTTTGGAGCTGCAAATATGGCTATACCAGACCAGAGGCTATGAACAGCAGCGTGCTGATCAGTGAAGCATACCTTTTGGCTTCTCCACTCTGACTTACCACTTAAGTGAATGTCTTTATCCATATTTACATTGATGAACATGCAGGAATGATGCAAATAGTTAGGCAACATTAACAAAATGGATTGTTACTATCTCTTGGATAAGACCTGATGTAGCTGTGGTCAGTAATCTCGAGGATACCAGGTTTGGAAGGAGGAGAGTCGATCTCTAAGGGAACATAACTTTCCCCACATAACATCAACAGGAAGGCAGTTTTGCCTAAGACCTCATTCAAAAAATAAGTGAAAGATGTTTGACACTGAGTAACAATGCTGCAGTGCTAATAACTTTAAAAGGTTGTAGAAGAAAGTCATGCAGTGTATTCTTACCATGCTTATAATTTAATCAGTGAGTTTTGATAAGGCTTTTTTTTTTCTTCAGTTGGTTAAGAATGTTTCCTAAAAAGACTAAATAGAAAAATTGCTAATATCAACAAAGCTGTTCTTTCTATCGTGTCAGAGATAAGTTTCCAGTACTTCCTGGCAAGGACATGAAAGCAAGCAATTATCTATATGAACAGTGTGTTTTGGAATACAGGTGCTATACTGGAAACTCTTGAAAAAATATCATTTTCTCTTATAACTGTTCCTATTCTAGCAATTGCTAGTAAGCTTGTGAGAAATGTCCTTGATCCTTCAGTCCTTAAACACTGCACTTTTCTATCTGAAGTGGAAGTGTATGTTGGAAAAGAACAGGGATGAGGAAGAATTTGGAGGAACAAGTAATCTAATGCTAGCATGGATGCAAGCTAGGGATTAGCAAAGGAGCAATGCTTTTGCTTTGCATTCTATTTTTACTGTACATTTCCTTTAATGTAAAGAAGTCTGTGAATATGTAAACCGTTCAAAAATTATTTTAAGATGGAGATGTACATCATATGAACTGTTTGCAAATAAACTTGAGCTTGATTTATTCTTCAGTATATTAATTCAGTTCTAATCACTGAATTCCACATGGCTGAGTTCAAAAGAAGATCATGCACCCCTGCTCCTTCCCTAAATTTTAATTTCTTCTTAGTTTGCTTCAAAAACTGAACTGCTTAGAAATACCGTACTTGACCTTTAAAACTACAGTGTCAGGGGAATCATGGTAATTAGATGAAGCTATACAATTATTTGTCTGAAATGTCTGTATAAACATTGGAAGCCACATATGAGCAGTTTGTGAGACTGCTGTATCTTCACAGGCATGGGATGCTGTTTTAAGCTGCATCTTCCTTCATGAATTAATAGTGCTATTACTGAAGATGGTTGCTGAATATCATGCCTGTTTTTAGTGGAAGTTGATTCTACTTTTACTGATGCAGTCTGAAAATAATTAGCTTTTCTTAGTTGGCTGTGCCCTATATTCCTTCTGCATAGTTCAGGCTTGGGAATAAACCTCTACCCAATAACATATTCATACCAAGTACACGTGGTCAGTTCCTCTTTCCCTCCTGGTAATATCCACCACTGTGAGACCATAGTTTTCCTTAATGATACACCACTTCTCAAATAAGGACCAATGTTCATCATTTGCTGAACAATGTCTTCAGTAAACATAAATATATTGCATGTTTTATACAGGAGAGCTACACCTGCAGAACAATTTCAAATAGCAGCTGTGCTGCATTGTATTTGGCGCATAATAATTATGTTAGAGCCCTGTGACATGCCAGTAGAAAATAGCAGCTAACCAACAGACTATGTTAATGCTTTGGAGCTGGCAGAAAAGTATCAGTGTAGGTTGGCATACTTACTGCAACAACATACAGTAACTTCTGTAAAGAGCAAGGAACAGTTTTCTGTCTGTCAGTATAGAAATAAACCAATAGAGAAAAATTAGTGTGTCTAATCCATTAATGCCATGGAAGCCATTTGCTAAGGGTTTTAGAATTTTCTACATGTTTGCTAAATCTCAAATGTGTAACTAGAGGGACCTAGAAGAATGATAGGACCTAAAGAAAACACAGAAGACTTAAAAAAAAAATCTTAAAAACTAAAAGCAGAACAATTAACGACTTTGATAAAATACACATCTCTGTGCTCAGCACAGTAGTTCAGTTTAAATACATGAACAGTTTGTGCATCTCTTCAGATTAAATGTAAAATGTGTTCCAGGAAGGACTGTCTCCTCCTCTAGTCTTATCCGAATGAATTCTACTTCTTTGAAGGGGTTACCACAGAAGATACAATATATTGCTGGGCTGTAGTGATAATATTGATTTTTTGCTTTAAAGAATTTTAACTTTGATAAATTGTACCCTGCGGAACAATTTAAATGACTAACAAAACAACAAAATATATTGCCTTAAATTGTCAGAGTTGACCAGTAAATTTATGCTTCAGTGTTCAGAGAGCTTCTTCAAATCACTTTCAAGGAAAGAATTCTTCCTTGGGTTGATTCATTTTAAATTGTCTCAAATTAGTTTAAAAAATAGGACCTCTCCAAATCACTAGTCAGCATCAAAAATTTATATCTTCCGGTTACAGAGCTTCCTAATGAGGGACTAGGGAGCAGTCAGTACTTACGGGGTTATTGACAAAGTCTCGAAGTACAGAAAATCCTAACGAGGACGTGTATGGTTCTGGTCTATCAATAGGCAGCTGGATATCTTCTCTTACTCTAAATTTTTCTTTGCATGGATGGAAGAACCATGGACCCTCTTACCATAAATGTGTGTAGGGAAGATTGTGGAACAGTGATACATACTTGTCCTAGAGAGACCTTGGCTTTTGAGCAGGAGTGTGGGTGTGAAGGATAGAAATGAGCCCAAAACAGTTGCTGTAACCTTTTGATAATTCAGTAGCTACCCATCCTCATTAAAACATTTAGGAAGTGCGTATAGATGGACTCGGTTATCATTCTGAGTTGAAACAAGAATGGAAGACAGAAGGAAAAAGTCAAGTGCAACTAAATGTGGTCTCCTGAATGTGTAATTTAACAACTGGAGAGTAGTGAGCTATGTTCACCCACATTATACTGCCCAATGAAAGACCTGCTGATTAACTAGTTTCATTACTGAAGGCAAGATCCTCTGGAGCAGGCTCAAAAATCTGCTTTCTGGTAGTAATGAAGAGTGGGTAGGGATACGGGAGAACAGTTTATACTTGACCATGTATGCCATGAGAGATGCTGTCATTTTTGTGTTCTCTTAGTAACTGAAAAAACCCAGTAATTCAAGTCTAGGAATGTCACGCACTACCTCTAGGAAAGAGTGGGAATCTTTCCTTCTGTGTTAGTAAAGTTGAATTAAGGAAATTAGTAACACAGTTTCATCATGAATTTCTGACCATACCTTCATGCTTGTCAAGCTCTTAAAAATACTTTATTTAACAGTCTTCCTGAGTTTGAATATTTTATACAAGAGGGCAACTGAAATAGGGAAAGCCAAGCTGTGAGTTAAACTAGACGTGATGTAAAGACTGCTGCAGAAAAAGAGAGTAGAATGAAGAAATGACATGTTTTTGTGTGGTTCAAAAATAATTTCTTCTGTCCTCAGTCTGCTCAGCTTTAGTTTCATTGCTACACTATCTGTTGCAGAACATAAACTATTGGTGTGTTACTCGTGTGAGAAAGGATTTTCCTATCAGTAGAAGCAGACCACTGTGGTGATAGGGAGTCAAGGGACAGCTGTTGTCCTGATGCTTCTCTGGAGATCTTTCCTCCCACCCCCAGAGGGGATGGCAGCTGTTTGCAGAATAAACCTCTACAGAAGGTAACAGAGTCCAGTTGTGGGAGTAATTTTGAGAGAGTAAAAGTAATTTTTTCTTTTAAATCAAATTGTTTAGAAAGAAAATGTTGGCTGCCTTCTTAGGTAGGTTGCCTTTTATATTAATGGCCTCTTCCCTTATTACGAGCAGCAGGTGGCTTATTGAATGTATCCCCCCTGAAATATGAACTGTGTTTGGAGTAGGTTTTTGATTGCTTGAGGAAGAAACCTGCCAAATGTTCCAGCATTGATCTTTGGGCTAATGTGGAGTTTGCTTGAGCCTGCTTGCCCTTTTTGATTGAATAGGTGGGGGGAGCACACGCAACCTCTCCTACACTGGGGTTACAGTCTGTGACTTTGTACAAATAATTATCAACTACATACAGAAAACAAATAAGCAAAGCAAAAAAAAAAAAAAAAAAAAACCCAAAAAAAAACCACCCCCAAAAAAACCCAAACCCAAAAAACGTTATAGCTTAAGGATTATTTAGACTACAGTATAACTCATCTTTGACTCATTGCACAACAAATATGATATTGAGACTGCCAAACTGTACAGAGTTTTCCCAAGACCATTTTTAACGTTAGCAAGACAGATTGGGGGGGCAGTATGAAATCAGTTAGGAATGCATGACTAAGATTTGGTTTTGTAGGGTATGTGAGCAGCTTATTGAAGAATGTCAGAAGTTCAAGACTTGCGCATGTGGTAATTAACTGATCTTCCTTATTTGAATTACATATACTGAGGCTTTAGGGTTTTCTCCAAACAAAATTTTGACAGAACAGTTTTTCATAGGTCTTTCACTGTGCTACTCGAAGCCTGCATTTTGAAGTCCTTTACTCAGGTAAATCACTTTCTGTTCACAGATCTGTGTTCAGTAGAATGTGCAACCAGCCCTTACAAAACCGAAGCTCCCCTCTCGTGCTCATTTATTTAGACTTACTAAAATCTGAATAAAAGTTTCTGCATTTGGCAATTAACTGAAAATGTTCCAATTACAAAAGACGTATCACTTTTTATGGATGATGTGAATGGTGTTCTTCTGTATGAGTCAGGGGAAAAAATGTGTTAGAAGCTGTAAGTGTTGAGAAAATCTGGTTTTAAATATTTAGAAATGAAATATAAATAGATATAATTGACAGCAAAATATGCTTATGATTGGGTACATGTTAATGAATCATCAAATAGCAAAATGTATTGGATCAGGTGCAGCTATATATGTATATATATACATATATATGTATATGTATATATGCACATACACACTTTAGTGTGTATTTCTAAAACTCATGCTATATATAGATAGATAGGTAGATATGAAACCCAGAAAGACCTCTGAAAAGTATTAAAATAGTTTGTAAGTGGTAGACTCCCTTTCTGAAAAAGCTGATTTTAAGTGTAACCTCACAATAATAGAGAGGTCACCACAGTCTGTAAACTCTGTATTGCAATTCATGAGGACTGTGAGTTGCTAAGCTGCACTCAGAAAAAGTTACCTTCTGCTGTTCTGACAGAAGGCCAAAGGGGTGCTGCCACCAGCAACAGAACCAGGGTTGTGAAGACACAGCATTACCTACGTGATGAATACTGCCGCTCCCTGGCCTGAGCGTGCTGCCCGAAGGACAGAGAGGGCTTCCACGAAGCTGTAAAAAAAACTATTTGCCACCTCTTCCACAGGGTGCTGACTAGGAGATGAGAAGCCAGCTCATCAAGTGCAGATGGGTGGAAGGAGCGTAGAAGTAGGATATGAAATCAGTTTGTAACTGCTTCATTGGGAGCCTTCAATGATACCAGTATCAAGTTCAGCTGAGGTAGTCTGAAGCAGCTCCAGCAAAACCCTGTGCTTCAGTATATTACCTTTTTAAAGAAATAGTAGATTCTGGTTCCAGCTTCCTTTTTTCTTAGGAGGAGTATGCTGGTTTGCAGTTCAGATTCTTCATTAGATCATTATGCTGATGTTCAGTTCATTTAGATTAAAGGCACCAGGTTAGACATTTAAATTAGATAATTTAGGTGGCAAATTATAAATATTTGTGCCTAAGAGTTATATTGTGATGTTAACTCTGAATACAGCAGGCTTAATGCTATCTTCTTCTAAGCGTAGTTCCAGGAAAAAATGATTCAGACTGATTTCTGAATCATAATTCCTCTTCTCCCTCCTCCCTCTGTCTTAAAGGGCAAGATAAAACTGTAGCACTTGCAAAATGGATCTTTGCAGGAACACTTCTTGTTTTGTGGTTTTTTGTTTTTTTTTTTTTCTCTCTTTTTAAATATCAGAAGTGTTCCACTGAAAATACTTTTCATGTTCATACTTGGTTACACAAACATTTTTCTAGCTAGTTAACTCATGAAAGTGTTTTCAGGTGTGGATGCATCTTGTTCTCATTTATGCCTATTTAGATGTGCTGCTGACCTGTATACCCCCACAGTCCTCCTGTTGCTCTCCTGCACTGATCTGGATCTGATCCACTGGGATTTCAGCCAAGAAAGCCCAAAGCACAGCACAGCTCCTGCCCTGTCAGGCTGTTTGGAAACACTGACGCTTTCTGCTCTTTTTATTCACCTGGGTGAGTCTTTAAGCACTGTACGTCCTGCTTGAGCACTCTGTCTTTGATTCCCACACCTGTTTCTTATCATCTCTGCATATTTTCCTATTTTCTCTATGATTTTTATCTGGAATGAATCACTAAACATGCAAGGTGTGTTTCATCTTCTTTGCCTCAGTAGCACCAGCTAAATCAGTCATGTTTTGTATAATACTTCTAGATCACTGATGTTTCTCTTGTACGTGTAAAAATAACACAAAGTGATCTTAGAAATGTGAATGTTCTCTCTTCCCTGTCAAATTGTCGGTGCCTGTTAGAAAACACGTTGTTTTGGAGTTGGGCTTTTTTTATTCTGCTTATAAAGTAAAGAGGAAGGAAGGAAGAGAAATGAAAATTATTTTCACCAGAAGTATGTTGACCTTCAAGCTGTTCTGAATGAAGGTTTTTATGCAGTAATGTGTTCTCACTCCTGGGGTGTACAGGCCTCTACGTTTACTAAATTTAAACAGATAGTGTTCAAAATAATGAGAAATCTGACTTGTTAATCCTGTAGTTCCCTTCAAAAGAGCCCTGTGCTCTTCAGGGAAATTGGCACTACTGCTGTGTCCTGTGTCAGGGCTTTCCACCACTGCTTTTAAATGGTCCTCTTTCTTCCAGGGGTGTTGAAAGATTTTCTGCTACGAGCTCATCTCTCTGTGCCTGTTCAAAGGGCAAGGCTGATGTGCTTTAGAATTTCATGGACTTCTTGAAGAGTTCAGTGCCTGAGCATCTTCTGAATGAACACAGCACTACATGTCCTACCCTGAGCATGTATATTTATTTGACTTTTGTCATTTTGAGAATTTTTAAAATGCTTGGGATTTCCTATGCTTTAAAAATAAAATGTGTGATCCTACATATGCAAGCTGTGCCGGATATGTCAGTGGTGTGCTTTTGGGAGTACACTGTGGTTTCTTTTTCTGCAATTCAAATCTCTCATAAAGGCAAAGGGATGGAGCAGGGAGAACGGAAACAACACTGGCATTAGCAACCCTTCAAAAAAGGCTAGATTCGCCTCCTGTGTTTAGAACTGTGTCTGAAGCAAATGTATATCAATTTCTAAGTGCTTCTTTATTTCCAGCTCTCATTCCACTCTGTAGAAGCTTGGGTATGTATAAGGATTGTGACAATTGACATCTTACTACAGCTAACATACAGGTTTTGTCAGTAGAAATCTCAAAAACTGACCTCTGCTTTGTGGTTTTCATTCATTTACTCTTGAGATTAATGCTGCTATTGTGATTTATTAATCAGAAAAGCATTTGCTTTTTACACATTTTGTTAATAAGTGCATCCTTCCTGCCCTGTATGCCCAGGGTTCATGTTTCAGAAGGATACAGTACAGTAGAAAGGTTTTAAGCAAATGCTTAATATCTTTGTGATGTTTGTAATAGAACACTGAAGCTTGGTTGTACAGAAGGGATCAAATTCTCATATGGGATTAAATAACCCATTGGACCGGCTGCCGAGCAAGGGCCTGACGTAGCCTGCCCCATGCCCCTCGCTCCTACAGAACCATAGCTTTTCCTTCAGGCCTCACACAAGGCGAGAGAACGGCAGTCCATCAGGTTTTAATATTAGACATCCTACATGACAACGCTTAAGTCATTTAATTTATTTCTCTGGCCGTGCTATTTCAACGTGAATTTTTTTCAGGCTAGATGAAGTAGCCCCAAAGTGTCTGGAGCGAAAAAGCAACATGCCACCTCTTCCTCGGGCAGATGTGGCATTGGAGCGCGCTTCCCTGCAGGCTGTAGGCGCTCCAGTAAGGACAGCTAGGCGCTTGCATTCTGGTGAGGCTTGTGTCCAGATCTTGAGATAAAATGGGAGTAAAGGGGGAAATCAGCACTTCTGCCTGCTTGCCTCCAGAAGAACTACAACTGTTTGTTTGGGGTGGGGAAGTGGGTTTTGTAGTGGTCCTCTGATTAGCATAATTGCATAACCACCCAAAAGCATTCCTGTTAACCTTTAAAGGTTTGTTCAAATGCTTGAACAAGCACATATTGAAGTGCACTGCCAACTGGCTCCCCTTGGACAGAAATCCTCTGAAATCTTAGGTTAACTTCGACCGCAGTTGTGACAACTGATTCTGTGGACTTAGTCACATAAACTACTTATCCCTAATCTCAGAAATGTGTACTCTGATAAATTATTTCTAGCAGAAGGCAAAAGACAGGAAACAGTAGTGATATAGTTGTCATGCAAAGTGTTTTTAAAAAAAAAAGAAAAAAAAAGGCAGGGAGACAAAAGAGCTGTCTTGCATTTATTTCACTCCACAGGTTCACATTAGCGGAGACTTGGGAAAGTAGTTCAAGAAACGTGTTTGTGCAATGAAGACTGTTACCATAGCTGTTCTGGGGGGGACCGAGCTATTGCTGACTTGTTAAGCAGCTTTTACTCTTCAAAAGACAAAGCTGTGTGGAGCCTTTGAGAGCAGAATCCTAATGAGGTTGCTACACTTGTGCTTTTTTTTTCCTCCTGTCAATCTCAAACCTTTGTAACATGCTGGGATCTACTGAGAGATTAATTCAAAACGTGAAAGATGGATGGGGCAAAGGCAGGGTTCTGGGTGCTCTCCCCAGCTCCCTCATGGCCCTGTTGCACAAGTGGGTCAAGCAGAGGCATTGCCCAGCTGTCAGTTCCTTTCTGTTTCCACCGACTCCATTTCAGAGAAGGAGGTGTCTAGCTAGTGGTGTACGTGTAAGGGATACTGCTGCTGATTTGTGGATATAGAAATTCTGGTATTGGAATGACACTGGCAATAAAAATCTGCAAAATGCATCAAATTAGTCTAGAAGACATTCAAAATGTACATTTATTGCTTGGAGAAATGAGAATCCATCATATTTTTGGCAATGTCAGTGTATCCTTCTGATCAGAGTTGCTATGATTTTCTGAGTTGCAAATTGTAGTTACAGATTTTTATATGCCCCTCAAGGTAGTTGAGGTACTGTAAAGGCCCTAAGTTTTTGTACATCTGCTAATATCATCATGACCTATACTGGCTGCACGACTGGGAAGCATTGGTAGTACAGGGAACGATAGGAAGTAGGACACTTAAAGATGATCTTTTCTAGGCAAGCAGAAAAAGAATTTCTTAATTTCCTGTGTGTAGTTTCTTTGCTCTGAAAGACATGAGAAAAATATCAGCCTGTCCTGGAATATGTATGGACTATGGTATGACTTGCTGGATGGATGCTGTGATAGAACTGGAAATCTAGGTCTGGCCATCAGCAAGTGCCACCGTAACTCACACTGCTGAGCTGCAGGGGCCTGCCTGTGGACTGGGGTAGGTAACATTTGTTTTTGTTGAAGCAAGAATCAGGTAGCTAGTACCACAGGTGGTACTCATCCTCCTGCTGTGTGAGGGAAATAGATTAAACCCTCCTATAGGTTGACACATGACAGTTTTCCAAAATAGATTTAGAGATCCTGCAATCTTCAAATATAAGCAGGTGAAGTTTGGGATGGAGTAAACTGTACAAGAGCTATTATCTGGAAAAACACTCAAGCAAATGGTAACACTAGCTTTCAATATAAACAAGAACGATCTGATCATGTTAGTGAAGGAATTTTGGCACTAGGTGTCAATAGCTCACATGCAAATGGAAGTGCCAGTTCTCATTGAAGCTTTGTGTGAGTAAGCTCATCAATTATTTCATTGCTCCATGGTTACAATAACTAAGGAAGCACTTTGGTTTTATGTTGGAATATCACCTAGTAAAGTGTCACAGTTACATGCCAGCCAATATACAGAAACTGTAGAGAAGAAAACAGACTGAACTGCTACCCTAAGAGCATTACATAGACAATATTTTTTCAGGTTTCTAGGTAGAGCCTCACATAACCCAACCTTTTATTTAAAAAAAAAAAAAAAAATCAATTTAAGAGGATTCCACTATATATCTGAAAAGTAGCCTGCATTGCAGAATTTAATAGGATTATACTATTGATTCCATCTTTACAATGCTAGCTAGTGTTTGGTACTTGTGAACTGCAGACTATTATGTGACTGAACACAAGGGAAGAGGGATTAGTTTGTAAAAGAATAAGCAGCTTTCCCTTAAACTGCCCTGAACCAAACATATATACCTGTTTTGGTCTCTGATAGTAAATGCCAACTAACAAAACACCACTGGCAGCACCTTCTAAACCCGTGTATCTCCTTACAATCACTTGCTCAGTCTCCAAGTAGAAGGTAACCAGACCTCTTGTGAGCTGGCATCTGTTGCTGTAATGCAGCTGTTCACAGTTTCTCCAGAAAATTCCACCTGTATGTCTTTAACCAAACAAAAGCTACTAAAAAGTTGTCTGGAAACCCATGTCATGCACTGATACCAATGGTTCTCCCAGTAATAGAAGGTACTTTCTGCTATTTTTGAACTTAATGGAGTAAATACCCAGTTGAAATATCATTTCCATAAAAACGTATTTTTTGGAAAGGTAACTCTTCCTAACTGAGAAAATAGTTCTATGTACTAAGTCACTTCCTTCCATATTATTCCTGTATTTGTGACCATAGTCACTCCTTCATGTTTGCAAAACCAATTGGCCTCTGAACTCTGGTACCCTTCATGACGATAAGTATTTCTATAGAATGGGATTTGTAAGATTTTGAGAAAATAAACTAGTTTTTTGAAATTAGTTTTAGATAGGGGAGACATCTTCTTTTTCTCCAGTTCCTCTTCCCCCTTTTTCTACTGAAATCTCTTTATCTCTCTCTTTAGCAGTGAGAGTCTACCAAGCTGTTGCTTCCCCGTAGTTTTAGATGGCTCTACTTCCAGAAAGCAGAAGGCCAGCTGTGAAAACACCGGTACAGCAGAGCTTCACAGAATTTGTTAAGGATCAACACCAGCAAAATGCTGACATCCCAGAAAACAGAGATTATGTGTCTCTGGGATAAACTTTAAATTTGCAGTCTTCCCTGACTCAACAGGTTACGCTGAGCTGTATCAGACAAACGGTTCTAACTTTGTCTTTACCTCCCCTTACTGGAGTAGGTGGCAACAAGTTACTTTTCTGTGGAACAGTTCTCCTCTGCTTGCCTCTTCTGTTTTTGTTAGTAAGTGGATGAGGATGAGGGGGGCAGGGGAGAGAGACCTTTAGCACCTTAAACCTTAATCCTTTGTGCTTAATCGGCTTTACAATTCTGAAGGCTGCAGACAATGGTGGGTTTCAAACCTCCAAGAAATGAAGAAGCAAATAAAGAAAAAGTTGAGTAAGAACGTCAAGAGTAGGATGAAGAGCAAACACCTGTCCTGCTAGCTTTGTCTGAATGGTTTTCCTCCTCCCAGCTGGTGTATGCTGGTGTCAGTCGTTAACTACTGTATTACATGGAGCACAGCTTGCTGACAAGCCACGTATGTTCAACCTGGCTCAGTCTGAATCTACACCAACTTAATACCAATAGAGATTTCTAGACCTGAGGCATAAGGGTTGTGATCCTTTGTTTAGACTGGCTTTTTGGTTGATGTCAAACAATATCAGTTTCTCTGTTTTTCTCTTTGGATCTATCATGTCCTCATTCAGAACAAAACATGGTAATATGAGGTGAAAGTGAAAACAAGCCAGTGACCTTTGTTGTAGTTGATAGGGATTAAAGCCATGTGGGATGTGAACGCTTCCGTAAATCTCTGGAGGAATCATTTCTTTGAAATGAAACGAACGTAGATGAGAAATTCCCATCTTTTGTGCTACTTTATTCAGTTAGTAGTTGAAGTACTTTGAAAATTTGAGACTCTTCACTGGGTAGCCTTAGCTGTGGCTGGCTTGTCAGTCCCATTTATTGAATGTATGCATTAGAGGAATGCTAGAAAACTCCATCACTTTTGCACAGTAGCAGGGACAGCACTTCCACTTTTTTTTTTTTTTTTTTAAGAAAGAAGTCTATTTGCCCGATGATACATGTGCAATTAATGTGGTGATTGCTGCTAAAGCTAATGTGAATTGTAAGCATTAACGCCTCCCATTCTTTTGAGCGAAAGGGACATAGTGCCAGGCAATGGCATTCAGTCAATGTTTTCTGTCTCATCAGTCATGGGAGAGGGTAGGGGGGACAGTGTATCACTGCTAACTATAAAATATTTCTGGAAACAATATGCCTGAGTGCATGGGCTCAGGGAGGACACTGAAAAAACATCATGAAGTGTATCCTGTCCTTTGTATGTTTCTGGTAATGCAAGTTGAATTTATTAGCAGTTTGTTGCTACAGTAAAAAGCATTCACAAGATTTACAGCTGAAACAATAGCTGTAGATGTTCAGTCCTGTCGTATTTATTGAAGGTTTTGTTGAGCTCATGGCATCCTTTGATTAATTGCCATCTGTGGTGCATTTTGTAACAAGGACTCTGTCAGAGTTTTGTGTCACTGTATTTCATGAAGTTCTACTGGGTCTTTAGGGAGAGGGAGTGCAAAAACATTAATTTAACAACGTGTGTGTGGGCAAGCGGTAAAAGTACTAACTAATTGACTGCCAGTCAGGATTTATACATTTAGAGAGCACCTCCTCAAATAATGATGGGTTTTACATTTTACTTTAACACAGAGTAGCCATTATCTTATTGCTGGGATGAGTTTCCAGAGTGTGCATCGTAACAGCCCAGAACTTTCTCAACCATTTAAAAAGAAGATGGAGGAGTATATTGTAGTCTGTAGTATTTTCCCTTCCTTTATAGTGGAGTGAAAAGGTCATAATATGTGCAAATCATGGTAATAGAATAACATTGGGTTTAGCTCGCAAGAATTCTTGCCGTAATTGAAGACACGCACATGCAAAATTGAGGATCTTAATGTTTAGCTAAACTCCATAGAAGCGTATTAGAGGATTAAGGATAACTTTGTTCGAGTTTATCAAATGTTATCTATTGGTAAGATTTTTATTTTTTAAAGGCTGCCAACTCCTCTTTTATGGTTTTGGAAACATAATTTAACCTAGAATCTAAAGATTAAGCTAGGTCCTTGCTTTGTGCAAGTTGTCTCCATAAATACCTTTTGTGAGGTCACAACAGTCTGACAGTAGATCAGTTTTATTGTTATTGCTTTTGCACAAGTGTCATTCATTTGGTATTTAGCAGGGAATAAAAAGCAGAAAACTGATGTAATTTTGCCACCAAATATTTGTATAACATGTATTATAGGAATATATTTGCTGTATGGCTAATTCCACAACTCTCACTATTTCACGGGCACTGGACTTCTATCTCTTTTTGACAAAAAAAATATCAAATTCAAGTGGGTTTTTTTGGAGTGCACCCATTTCAAAGTGCTAGCCTTCTGACTTTTATGATTTTCCATGGAGTGAACATGACCCTTAGTGATTTGTATCTTATTAACTCCTTTGAATTGTGTGCTTAGCTTCAAGCTCCTTTCCTTTGGTATCTCTAATGGTGTTTGCCTTTATATTCTCTTGATCTGAAAATGTGAATTCTAATCAGTTATCGCTTCAGTGTGATATTTCAAAGCTTAAAATATATTGTTGACTAATTCCCTGGTGTTTGAGACAGTTCATTTCTTCTGTCATTGTGATAGAAGAAATTAAGCCCAAAACTTAAGAAAGGAGGCTAAAATGCTTGTTTTTAGTACTATATATTTCAAGGTTGTTGAATGAGTTAAAGCATGCGCAGTACTGAATGCTTCAAATGGCAAAGCGGGACACATCTTTCCCCACACACTTGTAGCATCAAGGATTTGGTCGTGCATGAAATATTTGTACTTATCTATACGTATTTATACTAAATTGACACCAGAAGAACAAGACCTGAGATGGTACTGATTTGACTCTACATTTAAAGATGGTATGTCCTTTACAGAATCTGAAAGTTAATATCGGAAGTTAGGTGCTTTCTTCACCCTTGCCTGTTACTGGAGGATTAGATAGGCTTTTTAATAGATATTTCTGTTAATAGCAATAACTCACCCAACTGAACCCCGGGGAGAAAAAACCCAACATTTCTGGAGGGTGTCTGTTCCTTTGGTGCTGCACCTCACCTCTCCCTCTGTCTGTGATTGTATTTCTTTTTTTTTATCTAATGATGGTGGAAGAGGAGTCGCACAAAACAAGAATACAAGATTGTTGTTAAGAGGGACTAGAGAATGAAAAGGCCCAAAACTGGGAAACTGTAACTGCTCTTGAGCCCGGTATTGGGTGTGGGTGCCCAGGCGCTGGTGCTGGGGGGCTGCGGGGCGGCCGCTGTGAGGGGCGGCCGCGGCTGCCCCGTGCAGGACACGGCCGGTTCCAGCCGGCTCCGATAGACCCGCGGCAGGGCACGGCTTGGCCCCTCGGGGGAGGGGGCAGACGACTTGGGAGTGGAGTTGAGCCTGGGAGGGAGGAGGGAGGGTGTTTTTAGTTTTGTTTTTGTTTTTCACTATCCTACTCTGTTCTTAATTTGCAATAGATTAAATTAATATTCCCCAAGTCGAGCCCGTTTTGCCTGTGATAGTAATGGGTGAGCGATCTGCCTGTCCTTATCTACATCCTCCAGCTTTTTCCATCTTATTTTCTCCCTCTGTCCTGCTGAGGAGGGGGAGTGAGAGAGCGGCTGGGTGGGTGGCTGGCAGACAGCCAAGGCTAATCCACCGCAAGCCCATCTACCCAATTTTTAAAAATACAGCACCAAACAAGCAAAAAAAAAAACCCCACAAGTCCAAACAAACAAAAACAGCTACTGCTGAAAATGTAAAGAAACATAACAAAAACAATGGCAATCATTTGTATGTCCTTTTCAGAGGGAAATGAAAATGGTGTTGTTTAGAAATTTCACATAAAATGCCTCCAGCATTTTAAATAAGGCTTTAAAATATGACCTGTTTTAAAATCAGGATTTTTCACCAGTTCCTGAAAAAAAAAAAAAAAAACAAAACCAAAAAAACCCCACAACAATTATTACAAATAAAATATTAACAGCAGTAATTTTTGTAGCATTGCCTGCATTAGCAATGTAATAATTTCTTTTGAAGAATGCCATTACGTCTGGTAAATATTTCGTCTCTGTGCTTATACAAATCCAAACTGACTTTATCTGAAATCAGCTGGACAGCTAAAGTCAGTAAACTGTTGATGCAACTGATAAATGGTATGTAATTATTTAGGCATCTCATTACAAATCCATTTCTAAATAAAGCAAAGGACACTCAGTTATGTAGATGCTACAAATTGTATCATTTTGAGGCTTGGCGTGAGCTTCACAGGAGTCACAAACTTCTTTTAGTTTTGGGCACCAAATGGAGAGTAGATACCCAAATGCAGGAGTTTGGTATCCTTCCAGCAGCTGTTAGGACAGGGAGAGGACATGAGTAATGCTGTAACAGTAGTTTCCTGGTCCTCTTTCTTTCCTCTGTCTGTACTTGAGTCGTTTGCACAGTCCTCCTTGCTTCACTGCTGACCTCGGGTCCCAAGAAACCCACAAGCACTTGGCTGCTCCCAAGGTGATCAGGGGACTGGAGCACCCATCTCCCTTATGAGGAAAGGCTGAGAAACCTGGGTTTGTTCGGCCTGGAGAAGAGAAGGCTGAGGGTGGATCTCATCAATGCTTATAAATATCTAAAGAGTGGGTGTCAAGAGGATGGGACCAGACTCTTTTCAGTGGTGCCCAAAGACAGGACAAGGGGCAATGGGCACAAATTGGAACACAGGAAGTTCCACCTAAACATGAGAAAAAACTTCTTTCCTGCGAGGGCGGCAGAGCAGTGGAACAGGCTGCCCAGAGAGGCTGTGGAGTCTCCTTCCCTGGAGACATTCCAAACCCACCGGGACGCGGTGCTGTGCCCCTGCTCTGGGTGTGCCTGCTCAGGCAGGGGGGTTGGACAAGGTGATCTCCAGAGGTCCCTTCCAACCCCTACTATTCTGTGAGTCTGTGAATAAAAAATGGTAGGTGCCTGGGAGGCGGCATCCATGTAGGAGTGGGATCTCTGCCACGGCAGGACTGTCAATGGACGTCTGTCTCCTGCTGGTATCTGTATAGGCTTTGCTAGTTAGGCACCCCTGTATTTACACTGTGTGAAGGCCTCTGTAAGTGCTTGTCCATTACACAGATGAGTTAAATCACAGAAGAACAATTTAGGAAAGCAGCCAGGTAACCACAGCCCTGCTGATGCTGGTGTACCCTGCTCTTTGCTTAAAATAAATGAAAGTCCTTCCCCTGAGACTAAAACTCCTGGGAGCCATTTTTCTGGATAAAGATGTGTTTAAGTTTTCAACTTAAAAGGAAAAGGCAGAATAGAAAAGAGATTTCTAGTGCAGAGTAATGGAAGGGTAAGAGAGGACTCTTTCCACCTATGAAAAGGCGCAGAGTGCCAGTGATGGTAGAGACAGCGTAAGCAGGGATGTGCGTCTCTGTTGTAGGGGACATGAATGTTGGCCCACGCCTGCGGGACCAGTTGTTTGAATCTAGTGGTTCAGTTTTAACTTGTGCTGCTATCTAGCTCCTCTGCTTTTCTATGTTTTAAGGGTCAGCTGAGTAGTTCCATTGCTTTGTTGCTTTTGAAAATAGGGGGACAAAAATGATCTATCTGTTACTATCGTGACAGTCTAAAATTGCTTATCTCGAGAATTTCTTCCAGTCCTTTATTCATAATCAAATCATTTTCAAGAGACAGTTACAAGTTGTTGTGGCCACATGAGTTAGATGTGGTTATGCTTTGCTGATTTGGAGAAGATTATGTTCAAGAGTAGCTTTTGTGTGCTTGTTCTTTCACTCTGCCATTCATGAGTGAATATTCATGGATCGTTTCCTTTCAAATATTTACTGGGTTGTCTGTTTTCATATGTTAAATCTTCATATGAAATAAGCAAGATAATTTTGAGAAAACATTTTAATTAGAGCCTTAGAAGCTATAAATATTTCACTATTTAATAAAATAGTGCTGCAAGATGTAAATGATTAAATGGAACATGTTTTAGATACCTTAAATTGTATAACTTAAAATTACTCATGCTTTCACACTTCCAGATGGGACAAAATCTTGATATAGTGCAACCCATATTTTGTGTTTCTCAGTGACTGAAACTATTTCTTCTTTTTTCCCCCCTTTTTTCTCCAGTATGATACTGTGGAAATGGTCTTCCTTTGCTGAAAGCTAAAATAAAAGGATTAAGCTTTTGGGAACAGAGGTAGGTAACTTGTTTTACATTTTTATCTTCAGCTTATGGACTACTGATTTAAAGAATAATGCTGTCTCTTTAATTATCTTAGAAGATCATAAAGAAATCATAAGTAATACAGAAGCTGATAACATGAAGCATCAGGGTCAGGTAATATGATTTAGGAATATTGTGAATACAAGTCAAGTCTCATTGTACTTACCCTTAGTGAAAAGGTCAAGAGTGATTTTTGTTTAAAATTCTGAATGCTTTCTATTTGAATAATGAAAATGGGAAATGAAAGGTATATAAAAAAAAAATCTGGTTAATGCAAAACAGTTAAGAATCTATGTTTTCCTTCAGTGATGTAAAAAGGTTTGTGTTGCAAGAACAATACTATTTTCAGAGTTTATTTACATCTGCATTCAATTTCTGGTGCTTTCCTTTCTGAACCACAAAGCTCAAGATGCATTACTGCACTGTGAGAATTTCATCAAAATTGAACGCAGCTATATATTTGCATTTTGGCAGTCTGGGAAGGAGGGTCACACATTTACAATAAGTACAAAGCTCTTTGATATTCTTTTTCGTCCCTGAGATCAGGGCAGACTGCATGAATGGTTTTGATAGTCTTTTCATGAAAATCTTGTGTGAAACCAAACTGCAGACCCTGCTTTGAAGCAAAGTCAGCAATGAGGGAACATAGATTTCCAGTTAAAAATGAGAAGATGAAATAAGTGACAATAGAAACAAAGGTAGAAGAAAAAAATTGTTGATTATGCAAAGCAGATAAATATAAAAGTAAGAATAATTTGTGACTTGGGGTCCTGAGCATTGCTTATGGCCTCCTTATGTTCTTGGGAATTTGATTTTCTTTCTATGCTACTGAAACGGGAGATCCAATGATATTAATTGATTAGTGCTTTTCTGTGGCACTCTTTCTGTTTTGGGGTGGTTTTATTTTTTCTTTTTAAATTTGATGGACCATTTGCTTGTGAAAAACCCAAACTGAACCCTGATATTACGTTCCCTGCTGGAGGCTCTAAAATAACCTGAGACTATTTCTTCTTGGAATAGAAATGTGTATTTTGCAGTTATGTTTTGATAATACAGCTCCACAGCTAGGGTTCAGGTATTATTTGCTGCCCTTGCTGTCATCTTGCATACAAGATGACAAAGAGAGAAATTAAACGATATGGATTCTTTAACATCATGTGTGATTTCTCAAGTGGTATTTTGACATTAACTTCTATAATTACTAGTGGATATTAATTAAGAAATGGCTTTACCACCAGGAATTTTGAAATAGATAATTTTGTCCAATATTTTTAACACTAGATGAGAGCCAACTAAAAAAAAAAAGTAAATTTAGTTTTCTTTTTAAAAGCAAAACAGCCTTTTGCTTAACTCATGTAGTTAATATCTATTAAATACTGTAGCAGTATGAGGCTTAAAAATATTGTGAATATAGAATAAAATGGCATATATATATTCCTTGCTTAAATTATACCTTAATAGATGTTGGCAGTTGAATAGTTGAACGGCAAAGAATAGGCTTTTCTGTCCTAATCCAGTACATTTGAGTCTGGGGGGGAAAAATGGTAGATTGCGTATTATAAAGAACACCTGCTAAATACCTGCATTTCATCTCTGGGCAGCTCAGTGTTCTGAGAGAGAGGCAGACTGAATTACACACAGAAGTATAAGGTAATTGTAGGGATATTACAAAGAGGATCGTAAGACAGATGGCAGCACTTACCTGCACCTGCCTTGGACAGATGAGCAGCCTTTCCTTTGAATGTTTCTATTTATTTAGAGAAAGATGTCTGGAAGTTCAATTATGGCTGCCTCTTTTTTTTTTTTTTTTTTTAATGCTAGGTGTTATGAGACACAGAAATTTTAGTAATTCCAGTGAGGTCATGAGAACTGCGTGCTTGCATCAGCTGAATATGATTTAAATATTTAAACTTCAGAAACCCTTGCTAATCTCTTTCATAGGTTTTTAATTGCCCAACACATTGTAGTACTTACACAAATTATTACAGTGCTGTTGTCCTATGCTATTTGGATATGTATGCTGGCATAGGTTTATAGTGACTTGGAAGAATTATCAATTCATATTTCATAACCTTAACTCTGTTAAGATGAATGGTCTCCAGGAGAAGAAGGAAGAGCATAGAACAGATCAGAAAATATTTGCCATAATGGTAGGGTAGGTAAAAATAAATAAATGGGATAAGAAAGCAAATATAGGGCTGAAGTCATAATGAGTCATAATAATGCAAGTGACCAGATGCCCTGCAATCAATATAAGAAGAGATGGATATTTAATTAAAAAAATAAAATAGTTTCAGCTAAAAATAACATCTCTAAAATTTATTTTGTGATATCACAGAACCGGGTGTTGTTATGTGGTAGTAACTTAACTCTGTTTCGGTAAAGTATTTTGCAAAAGCCAGATTGTGACAGCGCTACTTCAGCTGACAAGTGCCCAGCTCCAAAAGTGGTCCCATTAGCTTCGCTTGAATTCACGGTGTGTTTCCTGTGAATTCAAAGGGAATGCTTGTTGCAGTAGGAACTTCAGAAATCCAGTTGAGTATTAGATGTGTCAGCTAGAACTGACAAGACTGAGAGCTTGCAGGTCCTCAGGTGTTTTTACTTTAAACATGGCTATTACTGTCCCACAGAGTGGGTAGAGTGAACTTGAACCTCAGATGAAATGCATCTAACCTATTTTCAGTTTAGGAAAAATAAAACCAGTCAGATTTTTTCCTTAACAGTAGTTCCTGTCACTTCATATTATTCATGTGAAAATTTTAAAATGTAACGTTTTTTCCCCTGATTAGAAACTTTAGCCCTTTGCTTGTGGGAATAGAATATACCCAAATGACAGCAAAGGGTTTGATCTG
The DNA here is from genome assembly GCA_031468815.1 of Morus bassanus. Classification (NCBI taxonomy): domain Eukaryota; kingdom Metazoa; phylum Chordata; class Aves; order Suliformes; family Sulidae; genus Morus; species Morus bassanus. The sequence continues at coordinate 11,526,924 of CM062570.1, forward strand.
CCACACTAGTGATGTTGAACTTACTCCTCTGAAGCCGATATTCAGATCACTGGAAGCTGCAGAAACTCAGTTGCAGTCAACCCTACTAGTGTGGTTTGTTTGCCTTGAGAAACCAGATGATGAAGAATCCTTGATTTTGAAAGAAGGAGAATACAAATTTAGTGAAGTAATTTCCTTTCCTAATCAGGTACATGTGATTTCCTTTTAAGCTCTGTAATGTCATTAGAAGAGATCATGGTGGATTTGGATTTCAGCTGATGTGAGGTAGATGATAAGCCTCTATTAAATGATGAGATGGTGAAGCATACTGGTAAACTGGTGGGATTGGCTAACAGGTTGAGGAGCAGAGACGTGAGGTGATAAAAGGACCTGTGAGAGAATGTGTGGCTGTAGCAAACAGGCAAAGCTAGCGTTTTGCCGCACTGTTTGCTCCAGAGGAGTTTAGGAATGCAGTAAAGCAGGGTTTTGCCTTCTCCAGCGAGAAGCTTACGGAACAGTCTCAAACTGCAGTACCGATAGTAGGAGTTTCAGACTAAAACAAGAAAATGAACTGTAACAAATCTAAGGTTAGCATAATGTTACCTAAGAGTCCTTGGGAAATTAAGAAATGAAGTGGCTGAGCGAATGGTTGTGTAGCATGACCTTGCACTAAATCAGCCTTGATATCAAGGGAATAAAAGGTGGTAACTGCAAATACTATCTCTTGTTCTGATCCTACACAGGGTAAAGTTCCTGTTGAAATCTTACAGAACATATGCTGAAAACTGGGCTGGCGACCTTTGTAAATAAACTGGGAAAAAAGGGGTAAATAATAACATGACAGTTAAGTACACAGCTGTTCAGTCAGCTTTATATTTGACTTTCTGAAGAATGCTCATATGATGTGACTGAAAGGCGTGCAGAACTATAGTATTCATAAATGCAAAGTAATGCACTTAAGGACAAGATAAAACAGCTGCGTCGACATATATGCAATGTTGGGCTCTAATTTAGTTCTCAGCACTTAGGAAAGACAGCTTGAAATTACATTAAAGAACCAGAATAGGCCCAGAGCGGGAAAGAACAGAGGTGTGGAAGTGGAGTCTTAAAAGAAAGATGAAACTGACTCTTCAAATGAGAAAAAAAATATACAGGAGAGGTGAAATATGATGGAGATTTACGAAATCATGAGAGTATAGAAAAGGTGAATAGGGAGTGATTGCTCACTGTTTCTGACAATGCCAGTTCTAAGAGGTGCCCAATGCCATTATTCAAGCAGCGGCTCTAAAGTGTAAAATAATATCCCTCTTCCCCCTTTGAGAGAAGTTAGTCATTTAAACTTATGGTTTCTTAGGGGTAGGGAGGCCAAGAGAAAAAAATTTGGAGAATCCCGTGTCCATTAGTGGCTATAAAACATCTTCCCTGAAAAAGTGTTTGTCAGATGCTTGTGTGGTATCACAGGGAAGGATCGTTCTCCTGACACATACTGCCAGTCACACTTCTTGTGCGACTTGAACTCCTTGTCCTTGAACTCCTGTGAATAGCTTGTTGTTGGAGGTCAGGTAACAGGATAAGCAGGCCTTTGCTCTGACAAGGGTTTCTCCATTCCTATATTTTAACTCTCTTTTGATATTTTGGCATCCTGAAGAACAAATACAACAGAGAGCAATTTCTTACTTAATCAGGGGAGCTTTCAGAATTACAACTGATGGGAAGCTGTTGCTCGAGTCCGCTATTTGAAGGAAAGTAAGGCCTAGTCTTCAGCAGTAGGCATGGATCTGGTTGTCTTGGTGCTCTGCTGATATCTTGCTCCATAAGTGCCTGAATTCCCTTGATAACTACATATGCTGTGGAACCTCTGGGAAAAAATGGAGCGGAAGCTGAAATTAGTGCTCTGCAAATTGCCTGGCAAAGGTAGGGACCTTGTTTACTGAGTTTGAATGCTTAGACCTGGCAGCACTGAGCATCTCCGATCCAGATGAAATTGATTCACAGCAAGCCTGAACCATGCTGGTTATGACAGAGCAACTCACTGGAATCAACATGTAAGCACATCAGCTCTCGGAAGGTACTGCAGTGTTAGGTGGAAGCACCAGCTGAATAAAAGTTTCTAGAACCGTGAGAGTGCTCTGTCATCTAAATGGCAGCTCAGTGCCCAAAGTCATTTGTGTCTTTATCCCTGTATGCTAAATAAAAATCTTCCTCTAATTCTCTAGCTTTAACCCTGTCTCAGGATATATTGAAAGAAAAATCTCTCAAGGCTATTACTTTTTTTTTCTTGTCCTCAATGATAATTCAGAACACACGAACAATAATCAATTTGATTGCGTCCAAGCCTTGAATTTATTTTCATTTACACTGATGTTATTTCTCATGTCTGTAGGTGGCTTTCTTGGCTGGTTGTAATCCTTCGCCCCCACCCCAGCCCCACAAAGCTCTCCCCAGACCTTCCGTAAATGCTTAACATTGAAGCAATCAAATAACTCTCAGAATTGTAGTACACAGATAGTAGGCAGGCATAAGCCATACAAAGGGCTAGGCTATATATAGACCTTTTCCTTCTGTGTTGATACATTTTCAGTGCTGGTGCTTGAGCCAGGTTTAACCTTTTTGTCCCAGGAATCAAATTCTCCACACTCATGAGCTACTTTCCAAATAAAACTGGAGATCCCTGAGTGTGAGCCTGCCTCCACAAACAGGGGCTTGAAAAGAGGCTGTTAATATACATCTGCTGTCATTCTACCCAGGTATATTTATGAGAAATGGCTTTTCTGTAGTCTTCCACTCAGCTCTTCCCGAACATCTGTAACAATCCTATGAATTCCTCTGATGACTGTATTATAGGGTAGGGAATTGCTTGGAGTAGTCAGAGATAACCTTTAGAATGAAGTGGCATTCTCAGTGTTAAACCAGTAGAAAACTGTAATGACATCAGGGATGTCAAGACTACTAATATAACCTGGATTTACATTGGAATAAAAGAAAAACCACTTTTTGGTTCTAAAATTTGTTAACTTTGACTGTAAACACAGGAGTTTTTAACCGTTTTATTACTTTTTGTAGACCATTCTCTCTCTGTATATGATTCACATGTGTTTAGATATTGCTTATTGACTTTTTTTTAAAAAACAAGTTTATATTAATAGTCTTGATTCAAGTAAATTAAAAATTTTTACACAGTTTATGTAATAATCTCCTGAACCTTGTGGTTTACTGTTGTAACATTTACAAAGTCTATTTTTCTGACCTTATATGCTAACTCAGGCTTTTGTCTAGAGGCCTATAGAATAAATGTTAAGCACAGGTTTATGCTAATATGCACATTAGTTTGCAAGCTAAATGTTAAGGCAATACTTCAAAAGGAAAAAGTAGAATCAAAGGAAATATCATCACGATGGAAAAACTGAACAAACATATACAGTGTAATACATCAGTTTTCTTTTGTTTTGCCTAATTGTACTAAAGACATGTAACCTTTAATATATTGACTCTACTATTCTCTTGCTTCAGTGAGAATGTTACTTTGTAGTATTCTTTCAATTAGCAGTCTTCTGATAATCATAAAAGACAACTACATTTCTTCATACTTCAGAACTAGATAACTAAAGAATATTTTTTAATGGATGGAAGGTATAGAGGAAAAAAATTCTTTAAGTAATTAATCATATTATCTGCTGATGAAAAGGAAGTGAAATAGTTAAAATACATGTTTTATCTAAATAAGATTTGCTTTTGTATAATGATGTTTTTGAAACACATATTTCAATATGATCTGTAAAATGCAATTTTGTCCTTGATACTCATTTTATATTTTTCAGATGTGAATGATTTTTTTTTAATGGTCATTGAATAGAACTGTCAGACAAGCACATATTATTCATATTAGAAATGTTTACATGAAAATAATGTAAAGAGCATTCTCAGGATAAGCAGTCTCATTAATTCTGTAATAATATATAATATTACCTCTCATTCATCAGAAAAAATGGATTTAGATATTTTATTTCACTGTGTTCACTAATTATGCTGTTTAGTATTCTTTTTTTATTCAGTTGAGGTGAAATAACTCAGACCATTTTGAAGCAAACTATATACTAACTACTGTTTAGGTTTTCTTTTTGAATATTTTATGCTTCCTTCTACCTATAGCAGCAGCAAAGCTGCTGCGTAGCTGTGCAGCAGCACCCAACAGATCAACAAGTACAAAGCTGATGTAATATCGCTTTACCTTGCCCTGCAATAGCTCCTTCCTTAGGAAATAACTGTGGAGACCTACAGATCAAGCTACAGAATAGAAGTCATAGGAAGAAGGTTTTGGTTCCGTATTTAGAAGGTTTTGAGTTATTAGTACTGCAGTAGTATGTAAACCTTAACCTCTCTTATGAAGAAGGTTTTTTTCTGTCTGAAGAAGTTTTGAAAAGCCAGGCGTCAATCAGAGAAGTATGTGGTGGCCCTTGCAGTTCAGTGTCACTGTTTGGGTTTTTTGGAGCTTCCTGCTGTGCCGTATGGAAGTTGTGTTCACCCGTTCCCTCTGAAGTTAGGCACTTGTTAACACCTGGCCCCGCTTAATGCACCCTAACGTAGCAAAAGGACGAAGTTTGTGCACCCCTTCACTGTGGCCAGTGAAAAATCAGTTTCCTGCTTGTCACACAATGATCTATAGCTGTGGTACATAGCTGAAAACATCAACACAGTAACCAAAAAGGGACGTTTGTGTTCCCTGATGTCATTCTGGTCATTAAGAGCAGATGCCAATGTCTGCATTTGTCCCCATGTCCATCTCTTCATCCTTAGCTTGTCCTTTACCGTGGCTGGCAAAAGCTCCTCAGAGCCTGGAATACACCCAGCATCCCTGTCCCCAGGGAGAGATCTGCCCAGAAGTATTTCATATGCACTATATGAAGCGTTTGCCGAATGGTACGTCCCAATATATACTGCTTTCAGATTTTGCCATTATGGGTTGGCCTATCTCATGAGGTGTGCAGTAGTTCTCAGGGGAGTGAAGAAATGCATCCTGCTGTGTCCTTGGTAGAAGCAGTGTCATGTCCTTCTGTGGTCCATATCCTGATGTGCCTAATTAGCGGAACGATACTAGAAAATACTGTGAAATCCTGTTGCCTTTCCTCACGTTGCTTGTCGTTTTCACATGCAAGTGTATTAGCTATACAAATACTTACACCCATGAAAAAGACAAGAAGGAAGATTATTATATCTGACCAAATTAAATCTGTGTTGAGGTTTGTTCTGCTTTAAATAAAATACTTCTCACATTTGAGGTTGACCTTGGTTATAATCCAGAGTGGTTTGTCCATACGTTATCATAATCCTGTTCTCTTTCAAGAACTACTTACTGGTATACTGCTTTCATGGAAGGTATTTGGGCCTGTAGTTGAGAGTATACATTTGCTTTCTTCTTTTAGTAATGACATAAGAAAAAAGTAGTAATATTTTATATTTATTAATATGTGCTAAATCCTTGACTTATATTAGGTCTAAACCAACAAAATGAATCAGATGAAGCAGATGTTGCTTTTTTTGTTATGTGCAGTGAGAGTCAGGCTGAAGGACTAGACGAGGTAAAGCGGTAGGATTAAATACAGGTTGTACGCATCTTTCATCCTACCCCTCAAGCTATTCTTGTTTCTATGGTCATAGGCCTATAAATTTCTAATGGGATACTGTCCTAAGCTCTATAGTATTTAATAGAATATTATTACATTACAAGCTAAGAAGAAATTAAAAAAAATAGAAGGTTTAATCACATGTCGCTGAAAGGTGTAACTGAAAACACAATGTATGTGTTTGTATTCTGCATTATAAAACAGGCTGGCCTGTTTATACTATGAAGAATCTTCAAATGAACTGAAATGTGAATATTCACTGGAAATATTTTGAGAAATGTCAGTATGTTCAGTAATTTATGAACTGTATCTACCTCTAGAATTCTAATTTCTTCTGCAGAAAACATTTATTATACAAAAACTACTAAATATACTTTATATAATAAATATATACATTTGTTCCAACTTTTTCCTCTTCCATCTCCTATATATGTTGAACGATCATAATGCAGTTAATATAAACAATATATTTGTAAAGAAACACAAAAATTGTGCAGATTTCAGAATTAGAACTGTTTAGGCAGTGGATTTAAGCAGAAGTCTTTAAGCATGTACTTACCTTTTAAGATTGTATTTAGCCAAGGATTATTTCTAGCCGAAACTTTGCTCTGCATTGCATTCTTAAAGCCTATTGTTTCCTGCCCATGAAATTAGTCATTAAAATAAAATTCTAAGGTGTTCACAGACAGACTGAAGAGTCCATGAGAGAAGTGTTTGGTCTGTAAGGATCAATTATTTTCTCTTTTTAATTTTCTACCAGGTAGGTTCAAGGTAGTGAGATGATTACTTCTATTACATAGGAGCTGAATACAACTTCCATGTGTTCTGTATATAGGGATCATACCCTATACAAGGGTATAGGGTAACTACAAGGATAGTATCTTTTATCAGGGCAGAAGTGAGCATCTGCTGTTCCATACAAGCAAATGAAATGTTTCACGCAGTGTATGAAGCAAGTAATATGCTACAAAACCAAGCCTTGCTACTCTGTAGTATTACGGATTGAAAGTTAACAAAAAGTTAACAAAAAGAGAGGTTTAATTGCAATAATTAGTTCTCAGTATCTCAAACACCTTAAATACAAGCCCTATTTTGCTGCTTAATGTTTGTCTGTCTTTAAAACTTCTTCAGAGCTATGTGACTGGACACAAGAATCTTGTTTTACTTTTTTTATTTCAACCCTCTGATTCTTGGGTACAGTCAGCTATTATCTCAGGGTGTTTTGACTTGCATTCAATCCATGGAAGTCCTTTTACTCAAAAGAATAAAGCAGGTCTAAGAAAGGGCTTGTGCATCTAGGAATATGTGAAACAAGTGGAAATTCACTGTTATACTAAGAGAACTTGCTGAAAGGCGGAGAGGGAACCAAACTCCCTGTGTGTTGATGCTATGTACTAGTTAGCTGATATAAATAAGCCAGAACTAGAATTTATTCCCAAATAAAAAGGAAGGGTAAAAACATGAAATGAATACTTGCCTGGACTTCAGGTTCATGTTCTTTTGTATGGTAAACTAAATTGCACATGAACGACAATTCTAAAATAAGAAAGGAAATGCTTTTTTTATCTATGCTAAAATGAGGTTTAGTTTTTGTTATATTTCCATTTCTCAATTACATTTATAACTTTCATATAATTGAATTTTACTAAATTTATTAAATTTTAGCAATTTTTTTTTACTGGCTAAACTTTGCAATTATGAATGACAATGTGGTTTAGGATTATTTGGTGTTGCGTGTTATTTTTAGAAGCTGTTTTCATTCTGCTGATTAGTACGTTTTATCTTAAAGAGAGACTAGATTGTGCTTTATCTTGAAACCACGTCATTAGGAAGCATTTTAGTGAGGTCATGCTTGCTTTCTTTAAAGGCTATTTATACAACAGTTTACTTCAGGCTTCTGTTTCCTTCCTACTAGAACATGCTACTTTTCTGTTCTGTGTTACGTACATATTGGCACACTTTCCCCATCTGCTCCTCTTACACATCTTCCTTATTCCTTTCTTGCGAGGCATATTTAGAAACTGCAAGCATTGGAGTCTCATCCCAGGCTGCGCTGGCTGGTGACGTTCTCCTTTCCTTTAAACCTTGAGCTGGCCAGGTTTTGTTTTGTTTATTTTTCTCCTCTTGTCTTTGATTCCACCAAGAGCTTCAGAGGTTGCACTCTGTGTTCCCTCAATGCTAGGAAAGAGGCAGATATTCCCATTTCACAAAGGAAGATGTATATGTGAGGATTTCTTTTGGAGGGTTCTTCTGCGCTAATCTCTATATTGAAACCTGGGGAGGAGAAAGCTAATTACAGATCCCCCTAATGATTTCTTCTCTTGGAAAAAAAATACACGAAGATACTGTTTGCCAATGTAGGAACCTTGAGGTTCTTAAGTAAAAATTAGTGGAGGGCAAATCACATCTCCTGCACTAGCCCACATTAGGAAAGTTTTTCAGTCAATGACATAGCCAACTATTTACTTACTTGAGTAATTTGAAGTTTACAAAATAGATGAGACTGGAAAGATGGACTATCATATTTAATAGAGTAGTTAGAAAGTTTGTTTGCAAAGGGCATTACAAAGAGAGTGAGCTGTGAAGGCGTTCTGCGTTAGGCTTTTCCCACTGTTTCTGGGTCTTTAATGTGCTCATTCATCCCATTATTGAAGTTGGCAGTAATAAAACTATTTAGTTGGAATCCCAGTGAAATTAGAAAGAGGAAGGTCTTAGACTTGACCAGATCAGTGAAACGTCTATAATTCTGTCTGTTGATAATATTACTGAATAAAACTCTGTAGGAAAAAATGTAAAATTTCTTCATCTTTTTCCCTCTGGTTGTTTTTGTTGGTTCGTTTTTTTTGTGTTTGTTTTGTCTGTTTGTTTGGTTGGGTTGCGTTTTTGTTTTTTTTTTTCTTTTTTTTTTAAAAATCATTGACTTAATGGCTTAATCCTGAAGGAACTCTATGCCTTGTCGTGCAATAACTGTTGAAATAAATACACATTAAAAGCATTTGGTATAACACTATGAAGTGTAGTGTTTCTGGGGTTTCCATAGGGGTTCTTTTTCCCAGGGTGTATAATCCATAGTTGTTGTAGCCTACCTCCATGTTCCCTACTGTTCTTATAACATAAAATTGCAGTAGCTTTATATTCTATAGTGTATGAAATTCCATCTGGGACAACTAAAAAATGACTTGAAAAGAATTTTCTTCCAGAGAGTTTGTTGGCAGTCTGAAATTTTATGTCTGTGTAGATCTTCTAAAGGTTTCTTTGAGCTTGTTTTTGAGTGTTAACATCAAATAAGGAGGAAAAAGTCCTGTGTTTTAGCAGTTATAATAGAGATCCATGGTAAAATTCACCTGAATTTAGGAAAAGTGGTGAGGACTTTTTAGTTGTGCATCTGTAGAACACATTCTTTCTACTTTCTGTAGTATGTATGCACATACAGTACTCCTGTAATAATCCTATTTAAGAATCACTCCTTTTCTTGATTTGTGTGGAAATGCTGAGGATTTTGTGCTATGTGCCTCCCTAAACCTGGTAGTTAAAAGATGTAAAAAACAAAATGCTATTTTAAAACTGACTTGACATGCAAAGTAGTATTGTAACTTCTGGGTTTTTTTAGAAATCTCTGAATATTCCACTTTTTTCTGCTGAAAAGTGTCTACTGTTTCCCAGCTGTTCAGGATTTCTTTATCTGAAAGATGCAACTTTTCCAAAGCAGCTTCAGTTACCAAATATGATTTTTTAAAATCTCATTGATTCTGAAATGAAAATTATTTTATTTTTCTTGAATGCATTTAGTATTTCAGAGGAGATTTATAATTACATTTTTACACTTGTGGCAAATGCTGGGATGGCACAATCTGAAATAGGGTTACAAAACTATATTCTCCTTGAGCCAAATGCGATTATATTTATTTGCAAAAATGAAAGCTATTGAATATTTACAAGCAGAGAGAGAACGGAGACTGAAGAATAGCAAGGCAAATTTTTAAAGGAGTCTGGTGGTTGATTCCAATTACAACTTCCTAATAAAATCATATTTTGTATTGTCAATATATGTGAATTAATCAGGATAATTTGCATAATTAAAAATTATATGTCCCGTTTTTGTTTTGTGAACTGTTTTGGCTCCCTGAAAATAAACTTTAATAAGTGTATTTCTGCAAAATAGAGGCATGTTAAAGCAAAACTGTCTCTTTGGATCCATAAATTGTTCTCCTGAGTGCTACCAGGCATACTAGAAAAGGAGTACATTTTATGCACAAACAGATCATTAGGAAGGGTAGCCTTGTCTTAATTCTAGATTTAAGGAATGCTCTGTTTTATGTGCTGCATGAGAATGACTTCCATTATAAGCGGCCCTTTTTGGTGGATCTGGTGGGTGAAAAGAACAACTTTTTGTTGAAATACTCTCCTGGTTTTGGCTGGGATAGAGTTCATTTTCTTCATAGTAGCCAGTACGGGGCTACGTTTTGGATTCGTGCTGGAAACAGGGTTGATAATGCAGAGACATTTTAGTTGTTGCTAAGCAGTGCTTACACTAGTCAAGGACTTTTTCAGCTTCCCATGCTCTGCCAGGTGCACAAGGAGCTGGGAGGGGACACGGCTGGGACAGCTGACCTGAGCTGACCCAAGGGATATTCCGTACCGTATGACGTCATGCTCAGTGTATAAAGTAGGGGGAAGAGGGAGGGAAGGGGGGGACGTTCGGAGTGATGGTGTTTGTCTTCCCAAGTAACCGTTACACGTGATGGAGCCCTGCTTTCCTGGGGATGGCTGAACACCTGCCTGCCCATGGGAGGCAGTGAATGAATTGCTTGTTTTATTTTGCTTGTGCATGCAGCTTGTGCTTCACTTATTAAACTGTCTTTATCTGAACCTACGAGTTTTCTCACTTTTACTCTTCTGATTCTCTCCCCCATCCCACTGCAGGGGAGTGAGCGAGTGGCTGCATGGTGCCTAGTTGCTGACTGGGGCTAAACCACAACAAATACTCAAAGATTGAGAGATACGGAAATAAACTGCATTACTGCAACATTGGGTTGTTGCTTCTCAGATAAAAATTGGTGTTTTTTGTTTTTTCCTCTAAAATAACAGTTTTCTTCTATCTAAAAGATTAGGGAAAATACCTCAAGTTGATGGAAGTGCCTGCATTTTACATGTTATTGAAGGAAGTTACTGTTCTAGTAACAGGCAACTTAGAGGATATCTGAATCAAAGATGTTCCACAAGGAGCTTTGAGAGAAAATGTAGAAAATCATGTGTGTGATTGAGGAAAACTTTTGTGAAATGTAGTGAGGAGATAAGCTTTCTTTCCTGAGAATATTTCAGTACAAAAAGGAATGACAGATTTCCTAGAAGCCACTAAGTCACTAAGTAAAACTCCCAGTGCTTATGTGCAGATTATTTCTAATATATACACTATTACTGGATCTTGTAAGTATGGTGAAACGAGTTAAATGTTGGGGAGAGAGATGAAAGAAGCAAGATATATCCAGATTCTGTCACCTTTATTGGTTTTGAGTATCATGGGAGTCATGACAGTAGACCTTAGTGTTATGCTTAATGAAATACGTATAATGGAGTGTTAAAAGGGTAATGCCTTTTTTTTAAAAAAAAAAAAAAAAAGGTGTGTTTCTCTAGTTCCTTTCGCTTTAAGAGCAGTAACTCCAAGTGGGGAAATTAACTCATCAAAATGTTCAAGCTGGGGTTGACAGGGGAAGAAGGTTTTGGGTGTGCTCTTCAGGTGCATGTGCTGGCAGCAGGTGGGTTAGTCGAAGCAGTGTGCTACCTGGCACTGCACTTGAATGCTCTACCACCCTTTGAATCTCCTGTTTCAAATTCCAGAGAAATCTTTCGGTTTGAATGTAAAAATAAAGGAGCACGGATTTATATTTCTTTTTGTTAAAATGTTCACAGTGTGTTTAGTTTGTCTACAGGAGTGTAATATTTGTTAATATTTTCATGTTAAATATCCTGCTGTTCATGTTTTTCCTGGGTGTTGTGCATAAAGTTAGTTTCCCTTCATTGCTTCTTTCATCACGTGAATGGGTCAATTGGTACATGTTTTTCTTCTGTTTGATCTGAAGTTGCTTGTCCAGTCAAATTTGAGGATACTGAGGATCTTGCTGGCTTAGCAGTGGTTTAGGTTGGTTCATTACAGCAATGAAAATTTAGTCTGTGTTTTGCTTGAAAAAAAAAAAAAATTTGCAAATAATTAATACTGAGCATATCTTCAGGTCCAGAAAAAGTGTAATATTTTCCAGTAATAGCACTGGCAGATAAAGGAATTCTTATGTGTATAGGATGTTAGCTTAGGTAGAAGCTTGTTATTTTCACAGATGGTTACAATATTGCCATTTTTTTTTCCTGATAATTATTCATGCATACATTTCTTAAGCATATGTCAGGGAGGATAGTTGGTTTTTTAGTATTTGTGTATTTGTCCTCCATTGCTAAGGACAACAGAGGATATATGGTTATGGTAGGGATGCATTTTGCAGCAGAAACATTCAATTTGCTTGGTGTATCTTTGCTTGGGATATACATTATGTGATTTATAACAAATTACATGACAAGTACAGCTACTGGCTTGACTGCTGTTTAAAAAAAATTGCAGCTTATTAATCAATATTCATTTTTCATATAAAAACATTATTATTTTTAGGCATCTAAAGGTCATGAATACCCAAGAGTCAACACATATTATTAAAACTGTTGAGTATCACACTCATTCATTTGTTTCAGTTTAAAGGCTGACAAAAAATTTCCACTGGAATAACTGGATCAGAATTCAGTGTGCCTGTTTGCAACAACAGAATACCCTAATAATAAAGTGCAAGGCTATGTAATAGAAACGAATGAAGTGTAAAATAAAATAATAGAAGAACATGACAAGCTAAATGCTTTCTGCAATGCAGTATTCTTGAAAGCGAGTATATCATAAAAAAAAAGTTACCTTCATATTTTCTGATTTCACATAGGAGATATTTCTGACTTATCTTCTACCTGTTTGAACAATACTTTGTTGTTCATCCGGTTTAGCAGATCTCTGGATCTAAAGTTCAGGGTTTAGTAGCCATGGTAGCTGCCCTGGGATAGATCTTACCTCAAATATGCAGTAGGTCAGGATTAAATATTTTGTGCTCTATCTCTGAATGTATTCGCTATATAGTCTGCAGTGTATTTACACAGTTTCAACAGAGGCATAAAATTACTCTGAAATTGCAGCTTGCCTGCTTATGTGAAGTACTCCAGAAGTGCAGCACATCTTTTCTGCACTGTGCCACACTCAGGGAGGAGCTTCAGTCTGCAGAGGTGAGATCACAGAAACACAGTAGGCTAAGAAACAATGAAGGAAATGCTATGTAAGTTGGAAAATATCTACAACCCCAGCTTTAGTTTCGAGGTCACTGTTTTCTTTATACCCAGTTAAATTCTGGTCAGCCTGCACAATTAGCCTACAATTAAGGAAATGAGGCGATCTTAATAAGCGAACAGAACACACGCCTTGAAGCTCTTCCCACTTGGTTCATGCTGCTCCTTCCAGGGAAGGCAGTCAGCAGTGGCACTGGGACCAGCACTTCCGATTGAAAATTTTGTGCTTCCAAACATTTGCAGTCCCAGAACAGTGCAGGGCGTAGCACGCCTGACATTCACAGGGTCACATTTACCTTTCTTGGCAGCGCTGCACGTCTGCCTATTATAGACAGATTAGAGAACTGCCAAAGCAGTAGACTTGCAATCTGGAAGGCGCAGGGGGCAACAGGGAGATTTCAGGAGTTTCCCATACTTTGCATTTAAGATCCTCTGTGAACAAACAATGGTTTAGATCGATTCTGATGAAAACTAAATTTGTTTGCCATCCACAGCAATTTTCTCATCCCTCTTCCCTGTCTCTTTGCCCTCTCTGAATTGATGGGCTGTTGGTTACGCAGCATTGTGCCTGGGCCTGAGATAGTGGGGATTCCTTTCCTAATAGTCACAGGTGTCATCTTATAAGCCTGAGATTTGATTACCCATATCATTGGCTTAGCTTGCATAGCTGCAAATGCTATTAAAGGTAATAAAATTATCCAACCCTTACATCACTGTGCTGTGGGCAAAGGATATTGTTCTCAGCAATCACCATTTACGTCTGACCATTTAACACTGGTGAAGCTATGCTAATGGTTTTCTGTGACATTTTCGAAAGGACAGCCATTAGATCAAATGAGCAGATACCGACGTAGCAAAATGTAACATTCAAATATTTATGAAGAAATGGAATTACCAAGTTTGTCATCAATGACATTGGTAAACAAGGCTGTTCAGGGCTTAGGTGCAGAAACAGATCTCTTGCTCTTTCTTTTCCCAGCTTAATAATTTACTGCTGTGGACTGAAACTTGAGCTGATGTTGTGATTGGATATGAAGGGTGGTGTAGTTTGTAAGGCTTTAAACCGGTCGAAGACTGAAATGAAATTACAAATAGGGAGACAAGATAGGCAAGAAAGTTAGGCATTTCACTGCTTTAATTACGAGGAGTATGAAGGAAGAAGAGGGCTTTATGATCTGTTTTATGGACCACTCATATCGGCCCTGGGATATGTGATAATTCTGCTAGGGGTGCACATCACTGCTGGGGAAAGGTACAGCAATGATCCTATCGTCTCATTGCCTGGAGTCATGCATTACCTCTTCTTGGCTTTTGCTCACTCCCTTTGAATAAAAATTGTTTTCTACAATTTTTTTTTTAAGTTCCAGAGAACATAATGTCCAAGCCATTGCCCTTTAAGTGATACTTCTCCTCTTCCTCCCTAACTAAACAAGGTAAACACGATCTGTTAAAACGTAGTACTTATGTGATGCAGAGTGTTCATTCTGTTTATTCCACGCTCTCTGCAAAACCTAATGTCCAGTGTATGCTTGTCAAATACTGAATAATTCTTGTATATTATAGAATAATGTTTTAGATCAACAAAGGCTTGCCATTGTATATTAGTACGGATAATTGAAATATTTAAGAGTAAATAAGAGCATAAATAGCAATCTTTGACCTTGCATAAAAATCTAATTTTACCCATATTGGGCAGTCGGGATTATAGTTCGATTTGGAGTCTCATGCTACAAACTTTTATTCATTTAACTTCAACAACAAAAACAACAAAAACCTTTCAGTCAGTATTTAATCCTTAACACTAGTAGTTCTGCTCAGGTCACTGTGTATTCATAGAAACCTGAGTTAATGCTTGGAGTGAAAGTTTTCAGAAATGACTTTTTAAGTCTTGGCAAAGTAAGTGAGGAAAATAGTTATCGCCTTATCCATTTGTAACTTTTAAAATACTTAGAATATGTAAATATAAAACCATAAAATATGGCTCTTAACACCATGACTTCTAAGTATATATGGTAATATAATTGGGAGGTCAAAAAGAAGTTTTCATCTTGTAAATGCTTACATGAATAATCTTTGCTTATGAATTATTCTTTTTAGGTGAGCAGGGATGGACATTTCATTAAGTATTGCCATGGGAATAAGCAGTGCAGGATCAGACCTTCAGTGCTGTGTAATGAGTGGGAACTCTTTAATGTCACTCTGATATATTTTTTTTAATCTGTTTTTTGGAATCTGGTTAGTTCCCAAAACAACTGGGATGGAAATCAGTCCAATTCCAAAAGACAATGCAAATTTGCTTCAATTACAAGGTACCATAGCATTAGTCTTGGTTGTAGTATCAAGTTGAACATTGCACAGTGTTGAAAAGCAACTGATTCATGATCCATGGGAAATGATTCCGCCCCACCAGCTGTTTTAATGTGGAACTTTACTGGCAATAAAATGTAAATCTACTGTCTACAAGGCTGCTCAGTTTTATATCTGTTTTTCTAAGAACTTGTGTCTTCCTGTTGAGGATTTCATTCATTTCTAATGTTCAAATGTTGGCATTTTAATTTCAGCCTTCTATACGCCCAAATGGCTGAAAGAGCATGCTGTCTCCTACTATTTTCAATCTATGTATCTGGCTTGTTCAGCAACTTTGGTTGCGTTTGAAGGCAAGAAGAGTAAGGAAAGTGTGCAGGGGGATTTTTTTTTTTCTCCTGCCGAAATCTTGGGATTAAGGAGAAAGCAGAATTACTTGTTCAGTATCCAAATGATAGTTTTGTGTTTGCTAAATCCTAATGAAAAGGTATCAAAATTCATATGTTGCTCCAGCTGTATAATGCAGAAATAATTTCAAGATTTTGCAAGTTTAATGCTGAGGTAAGCTATGAATCTGGATTTTGCTTTCACTTGTGTGGATTATAATATCACAGAAACTCAGTCTAAATCTGCAGTTGTAAAATGACTGTGAATGGTCAGAATTATATTTTAGGTTTGTAGAACAATTAAATCTGGGGTTCTTAGGAAAAGCAATAATCAAACCTTCCCCCCTCAGCCTGGTCCAACAATCTTTATCTTGGCTGAATTAAAATATTTGAGGGCTAATTATGTAGGTCACCTTCAAATGTGTAAAGGTCTGGTTTCACAGTTGTGCATATGGTATTTCATTATTTGGTTAACATTTGTGCATAAATCTTTTAGGTTTTCATTACTGTGCTGAAGTTATATCTACATTTAGAGGGTAACGCTGCGTTTCACAACTTTCATCAAGACGTATTTAGACAGTGGAGTCACAACATCTGAAACTTTATGCTATCTGTTGACTACTCATATATACAAACAAAACAAATAGAGAACTGGAGTTTTCTGTATACATGCACATACTGAACTTGTCCGATAATGGTTTATATATGTATTGTTTTATAGTTGGGTTTTGCTTCTTTCTGGATGACTGCAGCCACAATAGAGCTGTTCCATTCATTGGTCTGTGGTACAGCATTGATATCTTGATTAATAGCGTGGTCCTTGTCTGCTGCATGCTGCATACAGCAACATGAGGTGCAGTCATGGGCATTTGAATTCTGTGTGCAAAGATTGCTGAATGTATATAGCTGTTAATTCAGATACCAAAAAATACTTTTTCTACTTTTCAGCCAGTTTGGGCCTGTTCCCCATAATACCAATTATTTCCCCAGGCTTAATATAATTTAAAACACAATAGAAAAAGATTAGAGGAAATATATCCCTGGCTAAGAGGAGTTACTGGCTTGAAGCATATATATATATATGCTACATATATGTGTATATATATAACATATATTTGGGAATGGGGGGAGGAGCTCATTCCAGTGCTGGCTTGTGCTGATTTCCTCTGACTTACCATGATGATGGATCTCAACCCCTTGAGTTCATGTGCCGTAACTTTTGGGAAGGTGCAATGACATCATCACTCTTTAGACGTGAGAACAGAAGAACTTAAAATAGATCTCAAAATTGTGGAAAATGAAAAAGTCTGTTTGGGATGACTTGTTTGGCATCATTTACTCATAACTTTGTCCATTACCAATATTATGGCTATCAAAACTTATAATGATGAAATCTCTCCCTTTTCCTGCAAATGAAATACGATGAGTGTTTTAGTTTCAAACAGTGCAAATGGCCATCTGACTGAATCAAACATTTTCATTATGGTGATAGTCAACATTTCAGCATGTTTAATACTGCTTTTTATTTCACTGATCAGCTGATGAATTAAAACTGTTGCACTCTTTTAGCATCAGTCTCATGCATGGAATTAAAGAGAGCATAATAATTAGACACAGTTCCTTGTACTAAATGTGTGACTATATCACATGCTGGCATCATCTGAGATTTAAGAGGTCACTAAGTTTGGTGTGTGTTTCCATTACATATGAACAGCACCATTCGTTCTTGCTTACATACAAAAGATAGTGTATTTATATACCCCAACCCTGAGCTTGAAAAGTATGATCAGTGCCAATTCGTTAATCAATAGCATTTAACTCCTTGTCTACGTGTCTTGTCTTAATTTTACTGAAAGAATAGATTGCCTTGGTGCACTGAAAGCCTAACACAGGTAGCTTTCTATGGGGGGTAACAGCAGCAAAAACGTGTAGGGAGGAAGGGAACATGCTTGCTTAGTTGTTTTTTTGTTCCTTTTGTTTCCTAAATCTCTGAAAGTTATCTGGGGTTATTTTTTTTTTCCCCTAAAGTGTTTGAACGTATTGATTTGAGGCACCAAAGAAAACTCCCTTGTTGGTACCAGTGAGATTTCATTTCCAGTCTGGTACTCATGGGGCCACCAAAGGGAGGGCCTACTCAGAACAGGGAGGCTTTCTGAGTGCTCCATCTGCTGGGGGTCTTAGATCAAGTGGGAACCTTGGAGGAAAAAAAAAATTAAAAGAATTAGACAGAAGTGGTGTCCAAGAAGTCCAGGAATCACTGTACACATTCCCACAGGTCTGGGGAAAATATGATCAGGGATCAGCCTGGCTATAGTTGAAACAGCAGGAAAGCTAGAAAGGATGAGTTTTTTCTTATATTCCAATGTAAGTCATATTAGGATATGTCTGATATAACCTGAACAACATTCAAATATCATATAAGTGATACATGAAAAGTGTTTAGTGAAACTAAAGATATTGTGGATTTCTTAAAACCTTGCTCCCAGCTTCTTCTGAAGTCCTCCAAGTATGAGTACTCTGCCAGAAATGAAAATTCAGAATACAGTGTTACTCTGTTTAAAGCTGTGATGTGTTCAATAAGCATCTTTTTTAAAAGGCTCCATATTTCTAAGCTCTTAATGATTATTGAATCATTAGTCTAATGTATCCCAAGGGTCTTGTTGTAGAAAATTACAGATAAAATACCCACTTCCCACAACTTTAATGATTCAGTAAGTAGTACCTTCCTTGCAAAACTTCTGTAGATTTGTCCTAACTGCGCTTGTTATGAATTGTTTCATTGTCAGAATTAATGGTATCCTAATCTAAAAGATGTCATTGGGGGGGGGGGGGTAAAGACTATCAGTCAATTTGTGGCAATTTCACTTAAATTCAGTATTTTTCTAGAGGGATGTTTAATTTCTTCTTTGCCCTGTGTTTAAATATTACCATTTCAAGCACAACCTTCCATAACTCTTAAAGTAAATCTTAGCTATCTACAATCTTGCTACTTGTTTTAATGACTGGTTATTTGCAGATTGCATAGATATAAGTAATGTGAAGCTTCAGATAGGTCTGATGATCACAGTTAACTATATAGGCACTTGAAGGAATAATCATTTATTACGAGTTACTAGTCTTGAAATGAACGAGACCCTTCACATTTTAAAGTTATTTCAGGTTCTCTGTGAATGTGGGCAAACATTTCTGCAGCAAATTGCATGTGCTTTCAAAGTTTGCATTTGCCTAGAAAAGGAAACAGCACTGAGGGAGTTGAACAGTTTGTTTGCATGTACGTGATGTCAGCAGAACAGCAAACTTTGTTCCAAATTTTATTTTCAGATTCTTCTTCTGTGAGGTCTTGAGAAACTTGTTTTTGATGTACTGAAGAAATAAGCATAGCTAAATTGACAAAATGTGATAAAAAGTGTCAGTAACCTGGAGAATGCTGAACTATACTTAAATCTGATGTGCAAATTATCTGGGTTTTTTCTATATGGTAGAGTGGTTTGCACTTTAACAGTACCCTCTATACAATCCTACAGATACATACACTTCTATCATTACATTAAGAAGGGTTGTGAAGTTGAGTACTTCGTTTTTAGGAAGTGCTACAATTACAATGTGCTACTAGGAGGTAGCAATTTTACATAGGTAAAGGCATGCTGCTGTATATAATTACAGAGCCGTGTTTATGGAATCTTCCAATGAACAACAAAGAGAAACAAGAATATCAAATATCACTCAGTAGACAGGTATCAATCTGTTTGAAAAAGTAAAAGTAAAAAAGCATTGTTAAAATAAAAGCATTATAGTCTGCTGTACTGTTCTCGGCGGTCACCCAACAGAAGAACTCTGTACTAAATAGTGGATGTGATTTGTGCCTGTCTGCCTCTTGCAGAAATACTAGAAGGTTCTGTCTTCAAATTAAAGAATTTCCCACAAATCTAGAAAGATATCAGGATATAAGGAAAGAAAAAAAAAAAAGACGTGAGTGAAAAAATGGACAGTACTAGGTCTCGATAACCTCCAGGTGTTCTCTTCCAGCCATTCCCGGCTTTCCTTTGGGAGCAAAAACTTGCACATAAAAGGTCAGGTTCTTTATCTGTTGAGATCAATGGCAGGCTGTCCACTTATTTCAGTAAACAGTGAATCATGTCTCAGATTTCCACGGCTGGAAGTGGCATAAAAATACAGCAACTCTCGTGGCTAGCTCGCCCAGACTGTGAGAAACGGGGAACACCCTGGTAAAAGCATCACTCTGTGGAGGAAAAAAAAAAAAAAAAAAGAACTAACTGGAGGAAAGCAGACCAGAAAAGTGGATGAGGTTTCTTGGGGAATAGTTACTATTTATCTTAGAGCAGAGATGAAGCAATCTGGAGTTAATTCTGGCTGGTCGATAACAGGAAAGAAAAGCCTTGACATGAACCATACAGTCTGTGCTCTACATATGAAGAACATGTTTCTTTCAAGTCAGCTTGCTCATTATGCTGTTGCTGCTAATGAAACATGGGAATGCTTTATTACAGGAATATCCACAATTTCTATTCTTTCTGGTTGCCGAAGAGAGGATAGTATTTCACACTGGGTCTTAACCCTGGGTCTGATATGATGTGAAGGACTGCAGGGAGGCACAGAACAGTTCTGAGGCAGGGAAACATCTACCCTGATTTAAAGCAAAAGGGTACGTGTATGTGCACAGACTTCCACCAAACACTGACATTTATATTCCTCAGTATCGAGATTTATTTTTCACTCATATAAATATAGGCCTACAGCTGAGCCACAGTCCGTAGTCACCTCTTGAATCAAGAATTTTTTAATGGCCAAAAAAGAAACTGATATTGCTTCTTAAAACAGTAGTTAGGGCTGCATATCAAAATAGTACGGCACTGGTACTTGCCAAACTGTAATTTCCAATTAAAGTGCTTCTGATACAGGACTACATATATGCCAAGTAACCAAATCGTAATTTTGTTCTTCTGTCTTATGTTGACATATTTAATTTAACTTTTGTCTCTGATGAATCTGTGGACATTGTGGGAAGGATCCTTTTTTTTTACAGGGGAGGTGTGCAATGTGGTCTCAAAAAGATTTTTGTTTTGGTTTTGTTGTTCCCTTAACCTAAAAAGAATTCAGAATGAGAATATACCGTTCCTTTTCATAAATGCAAAAACATAACAATTACATACCCAATTATTTAGTAAAGATTAGGCTTTAAAAAAAAATCTTTTGTCTTATAGTTTGTCAAAGAAGCTGTAAGATGAAATATGATCAAGAGCATTCATAATTTGACACCTACTGAACGTTGAATGCTTTGATTTATAATTGATGCTTCAGATACACGATAAGTGTGAAAACTTCAGATAACTATGGTAGTTTACACACAGACATAAAGGACTGTGCACTAAAAGCTCTATTTTAATGGACCTGATCCTGTCAAAGTATCAGCATGCAAGAAATATTGCTTCTAGATATTGAGTTCTATTTCACCCTACTGATGAAATACTCTGAGGATAACACAGCTTCTTGAAAAAGTAATTTTTTCTAAAGAAGGCTTGTTGTGTTTCATAATTAAACAATCAATGCCATGCCTTAGAGATAAAGTAGATCCCATTTTGTCACTCAATGTACCCCTGCAAACTTACTGACAGTAATTCTTCCATGGGCGTATGACAGACAAATTTGGGGGTGGGTATAGTAAGAGTTCTGGTGTTTGTGCTGGCATTTCACTTTTTCTTATATTTAGGGAATTAAAGCTGAAATATGCATATCCTCAAATGGAAGTTGAACAATTCCTTTAGAGAGGTAGGTTAATAAATGAGAACAAAGGTTACAAAGAGAGAATTGAATCCCTGACAAAGAGGGGAGGTGGGACCCCACTGGTGCACCCATCCAGGGTCAGCTGAGAAGTGAGGCCTCCCAGTGGCACAAGGTATCGAAAAGATCTAAGGAGCTGCGCATAAAAATGCAGCAGAGTCATCAGCACAATGTACGTTTCAGAGAGGGAACTGCAGGCATAACTAAGGCAGTTCAAGAGGGCAGGCCGGTATTCGTTGCTGAAAACTCCAAATTCAGTGCTGAGTACTAATTAGTACTAGACATGGCTTGGCATTCTGCAGTCTGTGTTTTTGAAGATTTCCTCAAAACTTATATTCAAAGGATGGAAAAGCTTCAATAAAAAAAAAAAAAAAAGCTTTTGATTTCTAGTTTAGTTTAAAACTCAGCCTTTTACACTGTTACTGAAAATGAAGAGCAGATTTCTAATAAAGGAGCTAATTATTATTAAAATTCTGGTGTCAGCAGAACACTTCATCCTCACAGACAGAAATGAAATAGTAGTTCACAGATATTTATTCTAAGTTTCCAATAAGTACTTGGCAAAAATTCAATAATGTTCATTAAATACATAAATGGAAATATTAAAAATAAAGATTTTTCCCCTGTGATTTATTATATAGTGTTTTTGAAAAGCAAAGTTGAAGGAAGAAGTCGTTATCGGGCAAAAAAGGTACTACAGAAATGTTAATTAAATTGTATAGTCATAAGTAAGCCAGTGAACAAGAAAAAAACTTCCCTGCTTAGAATTGGAAGCCATATTTATTCTGGCTGGATGCTTAAAGACATGAAAAGATTATCTTTAAATAAAGCATACAGAGCAATATAGTTAGATACTTTTCTTTTTGGATTATACGAAATGAGCAAAAAGAATCTTTAGAAAACCCAGTTAGGAGGTCTGTCATTATAAGAAGTTGGAAACAAGCATAGGCAGGTGTTTGCAGACATGTCTGAAGCACAGATTACATTATGGACTGAGTAATTACACAAAAGGTGAGGTTGTGCATGAGGTACTATTGTCCCTCTGGACTGATACGAGGGAACGTCTGCGAGAAACTCCCAGTGCTCTGCTTGAGTTGCTTTCCTCCAGTGCAGAAGCTTATTCTGTAAGGAATCAAGGAGGGACTGTGGCTGTGGGCATTGGGGCCAGCCCTCGTCTCTGCCTGCCAGCCTTGCGTTGGAAGAGTGTAGTTCATGAGTTATCAGATGTTCTTTGGGGAAAATGTTCCTCAGTGCTTCAAATACATGAGGTTTCTGCACTCTGCCCACCTATGGCTGGGCTTGAAGCCAGAATCCTTTGTTATTCGTCCTTGAAAAATAGTTTACCTATTTTATTTTGTTCCACATAGCCCTAGATTTTGAAGGCTGTATTTCTTCTGGGATTCTGATGCCTTGAGTATTAATTTTCATTGTTCAAAAGGGCATGTGAGCATTTTAGCATTTTGTTAGGTCTGCTAACAAAACCAAAAAACCCCAACCAATCAAAAAAAAAAAAACCACAACCCAGAGAATGTTGATCTCTGTAGCATATGATAATTATGTACCTCTTTTAAAAGTGCATTCCCATCAGCGTAATGAGTCTACTCCATTTCTGAATACAACTGCAACACCCACAGCCCCCCATTGTTTAATTCAGTGCAGCTTCTGAGTAGCACTGAGCTCTACTTTGGGGGAGAAAAACCCCAACCAAAATCTCTATTTTGTATTTCAAAATTATTATTTACTTTTAAACTGTTACATTAAAAGGACTCCTCAGAAGGGTTTTCATCTGCTTCTGGACACCTGGTTAACATTAAGAACAGTTTACCAAAGAGTTTTGTGTAGGAATATGGAACTTACTGTGAGAATTTATTCAAATATTTTACCAGCCTTGTGTGGATAGTTCAGCTGCACAGATTAATGTGCCTCAGCAGGATTATGGTTTTTCTCTCTAAGAAGGTATGCAGCTTTCTGTTTTACATCACAAGGTTTTGGAGCACTTTTTAATAATAAAAATTCCTCTTCTCTATTGAAGGTGCTGCTTCATATAGCTAGAGCTTTCAGATCAGCATCATTTATTGGCAGTGATTGCTAGTGCTGTGGTTTTTATTAAAACAGTATCAGAGGATTGTGTTCTGAAGCATATTTTGTAAAGTAAAATGGTATAGGTATATTCTGCACCGGCACTTGTTTTCTAAAAATTGACATTTGTAGAAGTGATTTGAATAGTTTGAATGAGCTTACTGATCCATTCACAAGGACTTCTTGTCTCCTCTGATGTGAGGGATATGGTCGATATTATCTAATATGAAATAACTTTCAGCCTTAGAAAACTGGTGCAGTGGCTTTGGGTTTTTTTCTGTGATGAACTGAGGGACAATGTAACACTGGTCTTGCTCATTTTTGAACACCTTTTAGAAAGAGATGAAGGGGTCAGATTCCTCTTTTTAGTTGTTTCTGCATAACAAAGTAGACAATGATGGCTTTTAATACATAGAATCGTTGCCAGTTTTGGCCATTGTATTCCCAAAACTGGGGCCATGGACAAAGCTGGAAATTGGCACCAGAGTATGCAGTGGCATACTTCCCTCTGTGGTAGCGATCGCTTGTTAAAGGAAGTTTTGGGAGAAATTTTGTTTGGCAGAACAACTTTTGGAATTTTTTTGAAAAAAAAAATCAGAAAAATCTCAGCTCTTTGAACAACTTCAGAGCTATTTTAATTTGGGTGGTGAGGAATGTCCAGTTAACTGGCGCATACATTTCATGTGGTCTCTAGAGCTTGTTTTCTCCTTTCTTCCCCTTACATCTACACATACTGAGGAATGTTGCTTTATTGATAACAATTAATAAGTAATAATTTCTAAAGAAGGATGGGGAGGAGGAGAGAGGAGAGAGAGAAGTGTCTGTTTTTTAGGCATTCTGAAAGTATTGTAAAGTTGGCTGGTTGGGATTGAACTGTACCATTGCTGTGAAAACTGAAGGACAGAAGGTCGTAGCTACTGAACTCAACTGCATGAAAATTACAGACCTAGATGTATCCAACACTGTGACACAAAGTTGGCACTTAACTTTTTTTTTTTTTATAAATACAAAACAAAATAGAGTTGATGAAGCATCACAAATGATTCATAAAATGACATACATGTATATAAAGGTATTTAAAAACAGCTGTAAAAGCCTTCGGAAATTTTCTATGACATTTTGAATTCTGCTTTGTTTTTTGTTTCTGTAAAGATAATAAAATTGTACATGCTTTCAACTGTCACTATATAATTAAAAACATAAAAAATGGACTACAGCTCTGTAGATAGCCAAAACCAAAATATATACAGCCAAGGTAAATTTTAAATAAGGTGAGCTCACCTTTCATTATTTTCACTTTCTAGTCTAGTTTGATCATATCACTGTCCTACTTAATTCTTGCTACCTTAAAAGGGCATCATTCTGCAAAACTTGCTCAAGGCTTGACTGTTTCTGATTATTCATGACTTCCTCAAATATTCTCCATTTTTAAGAGACACTGCTAATGTTTGTTCCTTTACTTTCCAGGGAGTTGAAGGTATTTTCAAAAATTGTCTAGATAAAACCTAAATGTCAGCTTCTCCAAGGCAGTTAAGTACCAAGTTCAGTGGGAGTTAAGTGACATATAGAAGACAGAAACACCTTTGAAGATACGGGCTTAAGTGCCTTTTCATATCTCAAGGACTAAAAGAGTCAAAGGCCTTACATTATTTGTGTTTCGTAAACACAGATGTTCTCTCAGTACGGTGATTACAAATCTATAGAGCCTGTCAGAATTTTGTTTGCAGTTGTAGCACAAAAAATATCTCTTCTGCAAATAATCATGGTCAAAAAGCCCCTGAATCACGTGTGCCGTACTTCAGGTGATCTCCATTGGGATGCTGCATTCTTTGCTCGTGTTTGTGGGTGTAGATGTGCTTAGGGCTGGAAGGAACTTTTCTCCCCTTCCTACCCTGCTGTGTTAGCTAGCTGTGATGTAGCAGTTCTTCTGGGGAAGCGTACCGTAACCACAGCGGGGAAGGCTTGGTTCACCGGCAAATAGTCCTTTGCCTTGTCCCTTCCCCGGCTACTTTTTGGGGACCTTGTACAATCGAATACTCTGGCTCTGCCTGTGACAAAAAGACCACAGATCCTTTATCTGTAATGAAAGCTCTTCTGGCCTGAGTCACCCCTTGGTTGTCACAGCAGGGTCTTGATCCTGAGTATGACATTAAGCATTCTGTCCTAAAGAAAGATACCAAGGTCTAATGTGGCACAATCCTGAGCTATTTCTGCTCAGAGGGACCTTAGAGTTGTAGCAAAACAAAAAAGAGATAGCATTTAGCACGATCATAGGCTGTCCTGCAGATTCCAGTGATACAGTATTTGGCTTTGACACCATTTTTCTAAATGGGTGAAGTGACAAGAAGCATCTTCAAAGCGGTTTGCTTTAATTTCACTCTTTTCTGCTGAGTTTTAGGTGGGTGCCAGCAGGGGATATAGCAATCTACCTCTTGGGATTAATATGTTATATCACATCTGTCTGCCTAATGCAGAGAAATCTCTGGTAATGTCAAGTGCCTTATACTTCAAAGGAAGCTAGAAATTACCAGCAGAGATATTTAAAGAGCCCTTCTATAGGGAAGTGTCTTAATGTCTCCTGATCAGTAGCTGCCTTGGATCTGAAGCAGGATGAATAATTCTGTGTTTACTGTCCTTTCCAGTGCCTCATTCCTCTACTTTTTTGGTTCTGATTGTTGGTCACATAAAATGCGCAGGAAGGCACTACTTGTAGATTAAGTTGACTCGGTGTCACATGTCGGTCACCGTAGAGAAAATGCAAGTGTAAGAGAACAAGACAGACAGACAAGCAGGGAAGAGCAAAGCAGGTACCCTGCAGGGCAGGAGCGAGATGCCTCTCCTAGCCTCACTATTGCAGGCCTTGAACTTCAGGTGCGTAACTGATGTGTGCCTGGGTGTCCAGGCCCAACCCAGGCAGCAGGATGCTATCGGAGTGCTGCTTTTCCGAACGTCTCCAGGCGGGCACAGGGTCCTGCGCTGCCTGGGGCGCTGCCAGGCAGGGTTAAGTGAGGAGGGGTAGGAATAAACACATTTAAAGGTTACAGTTCTCTGCTCTATGCTGGGGAAATGTTTTGGGAGCAGGAGGCATGCACAGGTGCTGTCTTGTCAAACTGCCTCAGAGGACTGGGAGAGTGTGTAGAGTTCACGATGAAGAAAAGGCAAGGGATTATTTAAAGGTTTTCTGTTACTTGAGCTGCTCCGGGTATAGCTGTGCTGTGCAGGGCTGCACAGAGTGAAGAAGTGCAGGTTAGCTCCAAGGTCTCAAGGGCTGGAGGACTGTAGATACAGTACTGTGATGCTGGTCTCTTACACAGATGTTCTACAGGAGTTTAGTGAAGTATGTAGCTCAAATAGTGTTTCAGGGAGTTCTCCACACTGCTGTGAGACCTGTGCAGCTGGCTCTGTACTACAGAGATGTGCATGATTTCCCCCATTGAGGCCGGGCTGGCGGTGTCCTTCCCAGGACTGGTTTCTCTGCTTAGCTGCATGGCTTGCTCGGGACTTCACATAAGGTAACAGGTGAACAACGTGGGAGTCTGGTTATTTTGGGACCAAGCCCAATGTCAAGCACCAAACGTAACAGGGCAAAAGCGCCCTTAAAACTGTGGGTGAGTTTCACACAGAGGGTGCCTAGTGGTTTCCCTCTTGCAGTGGTGCAACACAGTCTCTATGCAGCTGCAAGAAGTCTGTAATTTGGAGCAGTGCTAGTCCTGCCACAGCACAGTCTTAGGGAGTTAAAGTCCATGTACGGCCCTCTATCCAGATGTTCTCTCGCTTTACTTACATTGAAAATGTAGAAGGTGCAGTATAAAATGTATCTGCTGATGTAGTTTTAGCACAATATCAAAATTTATTCTAGGATTTCAGTGCTTGGTGAGCATTTCTTAATTGTTTTTGCAAAAAAGACTATGATACTGAGAATGCCATATCTTGAAAAACTGGGGATAATTCTATATTTGTGTTTGTATCAATTCAGCATGAGGTCAGCTTCTACCACAGTTCTGCAGCGTAGTGCAGTTGTATTCAGTCTTTGAAGGTCTGCATGTGCCCGTGTTACTGCTACAGTTCTTCATGCTTATTTTCTTCTGGATTGGCTGCAGAAGCTAGTACGGTGGTACTACCCTGTAACCCAAATACCTTGTGCTGCATTACTTTTTTCAGTGGATTATGCCACTTTCACAGTCTACAGTTTGTCTTTAAAGGTTATTTATCATCCACCTTTGACTTCCAGAGGAGTCTTTTTTACCTTGGATGTTTTTTTTATCCAAGTAAAATAAAAGACCACATTTATGAGATTTTTTTTTTCTCTTCCATATGTAGATATATATGTATATTTTCTAACAAAAAGAAAACTTTTTATTTCATATTAATTGTCCGCCAAAATTGCACTATCCAATATTAGTCTTTATATCTGGTTTTTCTAACACAGAAATGTTTGTTTTTTCTTACATAAGACAAAATAAGAATAGTTACCACTTAAGTGAATTTAGAACAAAGCCAGAGTCTTCCTACTGATGTATTCCCAACTTGGTGCTTGGACTGTAGTTCGTGTGAAGTAGAAGCAGCTTTGGGTTTTGTACTCGTACGCCAGTGCACAGTAACATGCAGACAGAATCTCTGGCTGCAAGGGAGGTGAGGAGTACTGAACCTTTCTTTTAGTAGTTAGGTGTCTTGTACCATATTGTCTTCTCTAAGGATAAAGGCTTGTAAACTTTATTCTCATCTTTGCCTGCTGAATTTGGAGTTTTCAGGTTTCAATTATTTTCAATTCTGTAAGCTTACAGGATCATTATGATGGAATTCATTCATTTGTCTTTAAATGAATTTTTATAGCCTCCCTGTTGTCTCATCTGAGGTTCTGTGCCATTGTTTTATGGCTGAAATGAAAACATAAGCTTGGCTTGAAGATAACCCTTATTTTAGGAGTGTCATCGTTAATCTGTTTGTCCTTTTTAGCTTTGATTGGCTAAATGCTGCAATTAGGCATCCTTGCTAGGGAAAAAGAAAAAGTATTTCTGTTTAACAACAAAACTCCAAAATGAAATTTATCTTCTTGTGACCCATTTTGTCACTTAGAAATAAATTTCTTGGGCTTCACCAATACAGATTTTTCCAGATGAATTAGTTGCTGTTGTCTTTGTCTTCTGGAAAGAACCTGGCTTTCCAGTTTGGTGGCTTAACGCAGAGCACGGATCACTGACTGTGTGGTGGTGTTGTGCAGGATCTCACAGGCCATCATTTCTAGCGGACTCAGACACTACTGTCTTGCCGTACTAAAATGTGGGTAACCTACAGTTGAAGCAGTGAATTTGGAAAAGTAAGACTGAAATCTGCTTCCCTTGGAGAAAAAGTTCTACACGTTGTTCAGGTGCCCAAAATACAAGTAGCTAAATTATTTAATGTTTCTACACTGAAAACTGTTTCTTCAAACTAAACCATAATTGTTGCATTTCAGTCATCTTTAATGCCTTTGATATCTGTGGTTAATCGTTAAGTATTTCACTGAGACAAAGGTTGTCTTCTGAGATGACTAGACAAAATGCTGACACTTCTGAAGACACCTTTCAAGCCAAAACGTGGGTGTTTCTCTTGTCTTGTAAGACTGTCTTCTCCATTTTGAAGATTAACAGTCTCACTTCAGATGAAGATCAAGGATATGTTTTGGTTAAATCACTGTAGTATTCCTGAAAGAATTACTCCTGAATATATGAATACAGATGAGGCAGGACTAAGCAACAGTTTAAAATCCAGCGTGTTTTTTTGAGCTGAACAAAGCAAGAACATACATAATTGCTTATGGTGGTGGTACACCGCAATGGTTTAGTAATCAGGCCTTCGTAAAGGAAGTACTAATGTTCATATTTTCCTGAACCAGAGTAAACAAATATGTCAACATTAGTGTCTACACACAGCTCTGTTACAAAATAGACCAATTTTTCCTCTCTGATCTGCCTTCTGCTGAATTACCGTTTGTAAGGTCAGCAATACAAAATTCCTCATGCATGGTACATTCATTTAATATGTCTTTATTGCTAAAATTGGCCTACATTTCTTAATTCTTTTGGGTATATCAGAAAACATCCTGAATAAAATTCCCTCCTTGTGTCTAAAAGAAACAAATTCTGAGGTTCTCTTGTTTAACAACTGTGCAACCTCTTGCATCAAGATTAAACACTTTGTTTTGTCCCCAGGCAGTTGTATATTTATTACTCTTGAGGCAGTGGTATTTGAAATAAATAGAATTGAAAGATCCTGAGAAATGGTTTCTGAAACACATATGTTGAGTTATTCTCTCCTATGTGAGCAGAAAATGCTTCTGAGGCTTCTCCCTGTACCCTTGTAAAGGAAAATAGCTGATATAAAAATATCGCATGACGGGGTGGTGAATAGGAAAGCATTTTTATCCTTAGCTTTTGCGCTTTGCTGCTTATTCTCCTGAAAATAATTAAGTTATCTTTATGGAATGTATTACTATTCACTAAAGAAAACATAGGTAAGGGCATAATAAAGGGCAAAAGGAAAGAGTTCTCTCCTTTTCTGCCTCGAAAGGTACACTATGAAAACAAAAAAATAATCCATGGCTTGCAAATAGTCTTAAAAACTTCTCAAAATTCAGAATATTTTTGGCTGGTGACAGGGTTTGTTCCTCCTCCCTGTTCAAAACAGCAGATGCTCACCAAGAGAAAAAGTTCTTTTGTGTTATAAGGGAAACAATTTCTATGTAGCTTTTCTCTGTGTGTGTGTGTACGCATATTCATAAAATATGGATTAGCAGCACTAGGTATTCAGCTAAGTAAATATTCATAAAATAAAGGTGGAATTGATATGCATTTCCCAATAGAGAGTAATAAGCATATTTTGATTTCTTAGTAAAAAATCAAACTAAGGGGAGAGAAGGCACTTTCTTTTGTCTGGGCATTTTTTATTCCTCATTCTCATTGTGTTGATCCTGCTGGCAAAGATTTTTAGTGATTTAGTGACATTTTGAATATACAGTATTGCTTATGTTAAATGTACAAGAATCAGGAATTTTGCTTGAAACATGAAATAAAAAAGAATCCAAAATGTCTTTTTTCCTTTGCATTCTCGCTTGTGTCTTTGGGGTACATTAAAGTTGCATGTTTAAGCTTGTCTTTATAACTATGAGAGGTAGATAGTGCCTTTTTTTTTTTTTTTTTTTTTAATAAAATCTGAAATTCTCAGAAGTGTGGAAGCTGGGGCCTTGTTAGCAATACTTGCTAAGAAGCATTGGAAGGCTCAATAAGTAAATGAAGGATGACCCAAAATGTTTATTTGTTGTTGCCTTTGTGACACTGACTGAAACTTCTGATTAATTTTGCATAGTTATTGTCATCCTCTGTATAAGGGTTTTTTTCTCACCTTTTACAGATGATTCTCTACAAACCTCTGATTTATGCTGGATTTAAGGAAATAAGATACATATTGCAGAGTCCTGAACTGTATACTTATAGGTATGCCTGACAGCTTCCTTTGCAGTACACTTTAAATGAAGATTTAGAGTAATAAAATGGAATTGGTTTTGAATAAACTGAAAATTAAGTGGATATTCTAAAGCTTTAGCTGAGAGATCTCAAGAATGGCTGTATTTCAAGCAGCTGGTTGCATCAGGTTTAATAAAAATCAACCCCTTGAAGTAAAACAGAATAGAAGTAGATTTTTGCTGTTGTTTTTATTTAGTGTCTAATTAAAGAGTTGGCTTAGGCTTCTGGGTTTCCGAAACAAAGTGTTTAAATCCCAGAATTGAAGAATAGGTTTCCCTAGAATTAATATTTGATATAATCATTTGGAATGTATCTTGGTCTTTACCTGCATTACTCTTGGTATTGCTTCTTTGTTTCTGTTGGAGCTGTATTTGTTATAAACACTATTTCATCCTCTCCTTGGGTTTTACCTGTTTGCTTGGGTCAGTCGTATCTGGCAGTTCTCTTTCTGAGCTGAGGGCAAGATGGGCTTAATCATGCATGTATGGAGCAGACAGCTCTCATCCTCATCCCTCTCTCCTGTTTTGATGTTTCATTCTTTGAACATAAATTCAAGTTCCTTCTAATAGCAGCCATATTTTGGATAGTCAGGAAATACAAGGTCTTTGTTCTACTTATTTTATGAACTTTACCTGATTTATTAATGCATGGGATATGTGCATTCGGTAGTGCAATTTCAGTGTGTTCAATGCCAATAAGGAAAATAAAAATAAAGCCATCTTTGGCAACTGGCACGGGGCTGGGGTGAGTCAGTAAATAAATGTTATGTATTTCAAAAGAGATTTTATTATTTCAGAGCTGTTAGAGGAAAGGAGGAGATGACCATTGTCATGTAGCTTGAAAAATTTGTCCAAATTACATCATCCTACAGCTATCAAATGGATGCCACTGATCATTTCCACACACTGAATAAATTAAAACCATCATGAAGTATGGCAGCAATCTGCATTAACACACCTTTTTGATACCTGCTTGTTGAAGTCTATTATTTAAAATCGTTCCTTTGGCTTTGTCAATGTTTACACAGGCCAGCATCATTAATGTTGACTTAGGGTTATCTCTATGTTCCATAACTAGAATACAGAACATTTCTATCGATTTCTTAGCCACACTCTTCTACTTTACTATCGCTAAATGAATTTTGATTCATAAAAGAAAAACCCTGGGAGTCAAATGTCAGCTATTATCCAATATATTGCTCTCCCCTCCAACTAAAATAGTCTGCATCTCATCTTGAAAATATAATGTATATGTCTTCTCTGAAAGAATTTCAATAAAATATTGATGTGCAGTACTTTTTTTGTTTTGCATGATAAAATGTTTTGAAGATATGGATGAGGACAAAAAAGAAAGCCTGGAGTCATCCTGTATTATGTTTTGTATTTTGTGAGCTTTTTCGCTGAGTGTTAATAGCCACAAAATGTGGGTTTTTTTCTTTGTGTTTAATAAGAAAATAGTCTGCGGTATTGTCTCAAGCAATCTGTCTTAGTTGATTTTGTGCTGGGAGTTATGATCAAGCCAAACAAAGCCTAATAACAGATGAAACCAGTACTTGTGCACACTACTTGGAATATCGCATTGATTATTTCCATCATATTCAGCTGCCTTGCTTTTAAAGAATGTGTTTCTACACACTGCATTTCATTTTTTTCTCCTAAGTGTGTGGATAGTAATATGTGTAATTAGAATATTTTGTTTTGTTTAAAGGCAAGTTTGTGATTCCATGAACAATCTAATATGATTTCCTTTTCATGATACCTCCCAACCTAAGAACAGATAAGTAAAGGTGCCTCGTAATAAGGTGGCTGATGCCACCTGGGAAGTTTGGACACCATAGGAGTGAGGAAAATACCAGCTGCCCACGGACATACATGCTTGTGAACAGATACATTGGAATTGATGTGATTTTTTTATTTTGACTCAGATAGAAGAAAAAAATAGTAATCCCAGGGCACTTAGGATTCTCTGGGAACAGGTCATGATGATGCAGGGTAGTATATCTGTATGTTTTTACCAGAAGCAATATATGCTCATTTCATCTCCCTTAGTGATGTTGTACTGGCTATTGGCCCACAGGAAAGAGAGACTTCAGAGATGTTGACCAAACAGATACCCACAATGACAAAAAATTCCTAATGCAGAAGTGCGACATTCAGTACATCCAGAAGAAAGTAACTGAAGCTGCCTCAAGAGTCAAGAATGGATTTGAGTTGTTTATGGCAAGAGCATAAAGAATTGAAGTTGTAAGTGAGATGTAAGAATGAAATTTACCTTTGAACTACAGTAAGTGGCTGTGGTGTGGCTGGGTATCAGGGCTGTGCCATGTGCTCACCAGGACAGTGAAGTCATTATTTCCCTGGGTGATACAGGAACTTCCCATCCAGTCTCTGCAGAGCTGAGACAATGGATTGAGAGGAGACAGTGGACCAACTTGAAACAAGGTGATCAATTGAACTCCCAGGCCCCACCACAGTGATGTCCTTGGTGTGGTGAAGAGGGGCTCCAGGTGGGAATTCTGGACTGTCCTGCCGCTCCTCCTGGGCAGCTCCTGCTGTGCCTGGACCAGTGGACAGCCTCTTCCTGTGTGCTGGGTGGGGAACCAGGCTGCTCCAGCAGTTCTCCAGGTGGTTCCTACCGCAGAATCAACCAAACTGTACAGAGATGAGACACCTGTAAGTAGTCAGTAGAAGCAGTTCCTGCAGATGCAGAACTGGCTATGTAGAATGGTCTCTTTGCATAGTGAAGATAGGATATGTTTTTGTTGTTGTTTAAGATGACCAATAGTGGTGGATGATGGCTGTTTTGGAGTGGTTGCACAGGACCAGCAGCGACCTGAATTATAAGAGATGATGAGAACAGCAGTCTGGGGAATCTAATCCAATCCAGCTGAAGGTGCTGCTGCAAGGAGGCTTGACATGGAGACTCCTCCGCCCTCTGGGCAGTGACTGACCATCCTGTTCAAGAGATCTGATTCCCCAAGTGAGCAACATGGGGAGGGGAGAGCTTTTTTTTAAAAAAAAAAAAAAAAACAAAGGCCATGTCCATGAGTGATCTTGCAACTTCCTGAAACGTGAGAATGGAAGAGAAATCAGGTGACTGTACTTCATTCTTTTAATTCTTTTGCAGAAAGCAAAGCCAAAATGTATGATTTTTATGGACCAAATGAAAAAATGGTGATCACTGCATTACAGTGAATATCAAATGAATATATAATAACAGAACGTTAGGAAACAATTAGAAAAAGTGCCTAGACATTACTAATTCATATGCTATTCATTGTACCAACATTGATCATGTAAAATAAGTGTGGTGTTAGTTACATTTTAATCATTCAGTGTTGGAGAAGGACTAATTATTTTCAAATAGAGACGGGAAGGATCCAGTTTTACTAAAAAAAATCATGGAATGTCCAGTTTACTCCACAGTATTTTCACAGGGAAATGTGTGACTGCCGATATTGGTAGGACAGTGGAGAAAAACACAACAATTGTCTGTGTTTAAACTCTTACAGAGAAAGCAGACATATCGTTGCCCTCAGAAGAGCTTGTTTCAGCTGTGGGGTGGGTGTGCTGTGCAGCATGGCCTCGTTCCTCACCCGTCCAGGTTAGGGGCTTGGCCAGACTGAGCATCAGGTCCCTTCCAGCCAAACTACTTCGGTCTCTTCTGTACATCAACAAGAATACTGGGGAATGAGAGCAGCAGGTAGTCTTCCCAGTGGATTCAGCCTCAGTGAGGGACATGCCTGCCATAAATACAAATGGAGAACAGAGGGAGGAGGACTGGCTGCATCCACCTCCCTGCCACCCTTTTCTTCCGCTGCAGAAAGTTTGTAGGGGCTTCCAGTCACCTCTGAAAAAAGAAGCTGCACATTTCTCCTTGGAAAGTCATCTCTAATCTTGCACAGGCATATGCCTGAGAGGAAGCCTGAAAGTTTGGTGACTTCTGCATAGGAAAGGTTCTCTTGCTTGGGCTGAGGCTGTGTACAGATAAGGAGCTCGGGGTGTAGAGCCTGGTGGAGCAGTCATGAATTCAGTTTTTGGGAATAAAATGGCAAGATGGACGTCGGCAGATCCCAATGGATGTGATCAACAAAATAGCAGCCATGTCTCCACCAACTAGCAAAAAGGAAACACAAGCTTTTTTAGGCGTTGTGGGTTTTTGGAGAATGCATATTCCAAATTACAGTCTGATTGTAAGCCCTCTCTATCAAGTGACCCGGAAGAAGAATGATTTCAAATGGGGCCCTGAGCAACGACAGGCCTTTGAACAGATAAAGCAGGAGATAGTTCATGCAGTAGCCCTTGGGCCAGTCCGGGCAGGACAAGACGTAAAAAACGTGCTCTACACTGCAGCCGGGGAGAATGGCCCTACCTGGAGCCTCTGGCAGAAAGCACCAGGGGAGACCCGAGGTCGGCCCCTAGGGTTCTGGAGTCGGGGATACAGAGGGTCCGAAGCGCGCTACACTCCAACTGAAAAAGAGATATTGGCAGCATATGAAGGGGTTCGATCTGCTTCAGAAGTGATCGGTACTGAAGCACAGCTCCTCCCAGCAGCTACTGACATACTTTAGTGAAACTCCAAGCTCACTTAGATCTTTTATAAGCAATAGCTGCTTTCTGTTTGTTCTCCCTTCTTCCCTTCTCCAGGCAAAGAACCTCATAGATGCCTCCAAACAGAGAAGTGGATCTCTAGGGGCTTCTCTGCTACCCATGTGCAGTTCTGTGAGTTTTCCTTCTTGCACTGGGACCCTCACAGGTAGTGACTTGGCAGGTGTGCTTGGAAAAGGGCGTGTTCTGCATTTTGCCGTAACTTGTGGTTTAGGAGACCTCTGATCAATTATCCTGATACAGTCAAAACATAGAAAGCTGAGAGATGAGAATTGGGAAGCTAAATATGGGATGATTTAAGTGGTAGTTTCACTTTAAATTAATAGTGTTTGGGAAAAGCTTAAGAACATGGGTCCAGATGATTGTAAACAAAGCCCACTGTGGCTTTTTAGCTTTGTACTTCTCTGGTTTCTTTGTTGCATGGTAGAGGAAGGTAAAGATCAACTTGTAAGCTATAATAATGTACACTGACTCAGAAATGTATCAGGTTTACTTTAGTATATTGCCTTTTCTGTAACCTCTGAGTTTGGTTTATTTATGTTATTCCAGGACAAGAGTAACCCATATTTTCTGCGGGTGCATTGGTTGGTTTAAATTCACAGAAGCTGCAACAAGTTCTTGCTTCAGTAGTGGACTCCAGATGGATGCTTTTTATTCTATTATCTTCCTTAGTTTTATATAGTATTGATGAAATTGAAAATCAGTGACCTGACAAAAACAAAATAATACAGCATGAAAATTGCTACCATGATTTCATACTGTGTTAATGCAAAGATGTCATTCCTGCTTCAGAATATTAACAATGTTTTGCTTCTGAACTCATGGCATCTCTCTCTCCCCTTCACCCCTCCCTCCTGCCCTTTTCTTTTTTAGAGGAGAGCTGATGCCACAGTGAAATTCTCTTTTTAATCACATCTTTTGGCAGTTTGTTAGAGAATAGCCACGACTAACAGTTAGTTTTTTTTAAGAAGTCAGTGGGATCTCTGTTTTCCATAAGCATATGAAGAAATGCAGGGTGCACAGCGTACATAGTCAACTGCTGTACTTGACCCAGAAGGAATCAGGCACAACAGTCACCATAACGTGGTGCAGAATCCATGAATTTCTTTAATCAGTCTTCTTCAATGGTTAACCACTGCCCGCTGGAATAAGCAGAATTGATATTCACTCTCCATTCTCAATATGCTGCTGTGCCCATAGAAGACCTCCAAAGCTTAAACCAATTCCTGTTATCCTACAGGTGCTAGAAAAGATTTGAGGAAAGAAGCTACATTCTGAATAAGGTCCTCCCTAAACTTGCAATGGTGAGATCAAGTTTTGCATTCAGGCAGCTTAATTGATTACAGACCTCTTTATCGAACCTTCCTAACTTGCTAATGATGGTAGAACCTACCAAATTTGCTGTAAAAATTTTAAAATTTATATCAAAGGTGAGAAGCTAATTGGCAAATTTTGCCACATAGGAAGAATGTCTTCCAGATCCCAGATACTTGTTCAGACTCTGCCATCATAAAGACTTATCTGTTCAGACAGGGAGGGAGCAAATGCAAAGTCCCAAGTTAAAGGCCAGGATTAGCAACAACTCCACTTTATTTTGGCTGTCTCTCTACTCCTTCATGGCTTGCAGGGGAGGGTGAGCCTGGCTGCTATGTGTGTACAGAATGAAATAGCCATCTCTACTGTACCTCGTGGAGGAGATGGAAAGAGATAGGGAAGAAACAGAACATTATGCTATCTCCTCATGCTCTACCTAACTGGCTTGTCACAAGAATACTCTACAGAGGTCAGTTTTTAAAAAAGCAATGGATAGTCTCTTGTATTTAAGGTAGTGAGCTGAAGGGCTGCTGATATAAAAGTCTCTCTGCATATATATTTGCTTTACGGTTAAAGCATTCACCCACACTACCTGAGACCTGAACTGATTCAGAATCTCTTACGTATAAGGAGTTTCCTTAACCTCATGTGTCTTGGTTATTTTAGGCAGAAAATAATTTATGAATCAGTGGGCCAGAGAGAAAATATGTGTGAGCATGAGGTTTAATGGTTTGTATTCACCTGGGGGCTCCAGTTTTCCATGCTAAGGAGAGGTTCAGCTCTAATGTCAGCTTTTGGCTGTTCCCTTTTTGGCTAAGGTGGTTGATATGCCACAGAATTCTCCAGTTTAGGATTGTCCTCTGTAATTTCATAGCTTCCATGGGGAGAACGGGGAATGCCCTGATGGGTATGGTATGTCTTAATAGACAGGTAGGAATATGGGGTTGAATTCTCCTAGCATAGGAAATAATTCAAGCAGCCTGGAAGAGTGGTCTCACTATTTGTTATTTGTTTCATGGCAGGGAATAAGAAGGGGGGAATACCTCATTCCATGGCTGTAATTCAAAAAACAAGGACAACCTCTACTTTATTTTGAAAGAGATAACACTGGTCACCTCCTGTTTAAGAGAGAGGTTTTTTGTGAACTCACACTTCTGTCCTGGATGTTTCTTATTAGTAAACTCTAATGATTTTTTTCTGAATGGGCCAGATCTGCTCACCAGCTTGGTTGTCATTCTGTCATGTCTTCTTCTTAAAATGATTTTGAAAATTTTCAGTCTCTATCTGATAGTACTAGGACAAATATAAAACAGATAATCGAAGAAAAAGAACTCTCCTTCCAAAAGAAAATTTCTATTTGCTGAATTACTTTTATTTTGTAGCCAAGTGTTTGAAATCCATTGCTAACTCCTGCCTGCCTTTTAGGGTGCGGGAAGCTGTTTGTGCTTTGTGTTGCTGATAATGTGCTGTCTGCTTCAGTTTAAGGTTTGTTTCTTAAACTGCTCTTGCCTATTGCCACCTTTTTCCTCATTGTTTGCAGTTTTAGCATCTTTTGTTTGTTCTCATCCCCTGCTGCTTTTACTTCATTGCAGCTATCTATGAGGTTTTGCTATGAACTGCCCATTGGATGGGTTTCCTGCTGATTTTACTTGATTGCTAGAGCTCTAGCATTAGTCGCACTAAGCACTGGAGCACTGTCCATGGGCTCCATGCTGCCTGGTGGGAGGCCAGGTGCTCCAGCCATTCAGCTCCAATGTCTGATCTAGGCATTAGCCTGCAGTGTTGAAGGGATCCTTCCAGGCCGGCTGGTACCAGCCAGACTTTGGACGAAAGGAATTTCTTATAGGACTTTATTGTTTGAGTTTTATCTTCTTCTTTTTTTTTTTTTTCTTTTTTTTGGGGAGAGGACTGTTCTTATATTTTTGCATATGTATGCCAGAGTATTCTCTAAGTGTGGTTATTTAGTTATTTGGATTTTGCTGTTATAGCAATATAAGAGATTGCTGTAACTTAATGAAGATGTCCTAACCTAAGTAGAGGAATGTCATGCAAGGGCCTTGGTTGCTTTGTTTTTTTCCTAAATGTGATGTTTTGGTTTTTTTTTGTAAACAACAGTATTTTTCACTGTAGATACAATAAGTTTTCTATGAATATATTCTATTCGTAATTACTTGGTGTGAAAAACAGATTTTTGTTATTGATAGAAGCATGAGGCGAAAAAAGAAGTATAGAGTTTAACATTCTTTATTATAGAATTTAAATTTGCCATAAAATTAAAGCATGCAATTGAATTACATAGATTGATTTCTATCCTTTGTGGAGGCATACCTTCAGTCTTGCACCTTCTTGAATTTTTTCAAAATATTTTTTAGCATAAGGGTATGTGCAGGATGGTGGTTAACACAGGGATGGAGATAAAATTCAAAAGATGTGTTTTATATCATATGCTTGCTAATATATTTAGTCAATATAGTTGTTGTGTCTCACGGATATGTAGGGAACAAGAACTGCCCGCATACTGTATGAAGACAAAGTAATACTATCCAACTAAACAGTGTAAACAGAGTGTGAAGAAGGAGATGGAACAAAAAAGAATGATAAATACAGTGATTGTGGGTATTATACCAATACACTTGGACTTTGTTTTCTGTAGTTTCTTTTTTTCTTCTTTTTATCAAGGAAGAGGTCTTTTTCAGGGCTTACGGAGTTTTGAATTTTTAAAATATTTTCAAGGGATTTCTAGAGGAGGATTTTTTAGTCAGCAAGAAGCAAGAAGAGAGACCATAAAGGGAAAGGGCATGGTGAGTAGAGGCAGAGGGAGAAGTGGAAGATAGTGCAGGAGGAACATGATGGGTAGGAGTGAGAGTAGGGGCACTAAGGTCAGGTAGGTTGCCAAATGGAAAAATGGCCTGCAGGGAAACCTTAGAAAGCAGGGTGATCACAGCACCAGTGCTAGGTTTCAGTTTGTGTTTCCTCTTCCTGAGGGGAGTTTCTCTGTTTGCAGAGACTAGAGTCTCCCAAATATTTTTATTATCTAAATGCACAGGACAAATGGCTTTGGGGCAGTGGGAGGGAAATATCTCACAGGTCCTGTCCTTTGCAAGAAAGTGCAGGGTCAGGGAGATAAAGGATGGTCTAGATGGTTCCTGTTTTCTCCCTTTTCTGCCAAGGAACTCTTAAAACTCCCTCTGTATCTATGCAGTGGATCCAAAATAGAAAGTCATGTTCATACCTCCCCAGTTTCTGAGAAATCAAACCTACACCTAGGTGCAGATTTCAGACTCTGTGGTTGGATCATGTTTGGCTTTTTTGCTGAGGATTCCTGATAGTTTTCTTCTTGATAATTTACAATTCTTCCACTCTATGGATGCAAAAAGAATAACTTTTCTAATGCCAGATTAACTGCTAACAAAATTCACATTTAAAGGTAGGTGAGGTGAAGTACTCAGGAAGTTCCGAAGAGAAGAACTGGTGATGTTTTAATTTATTCTATGCTTGCATTTATTCCATCTTTGCGTTCAAATGGAAGAATAGGTTGTATTCAAATGCATTGTGAATGGAATGGGTAATTTTCACATTTGAGAGAACAAATTCAGATAAAACAAGATATGTATTTTTAAATGAGCTTGATTCATTATTAAAACAATATGTCTTGAAACATTGTAGTTATTTGTCATTGGAACCCTAAATTGCGGCTGGATATCCTCCTAAAAGAAACAGCAATTGAACCAGAATATTTTCATTTGATGCAGAAATTCTCAGACTTCAGGGGAATTTTACAGAGTTGAGGTCAGGCTAGATGAATGCATTTGTGCTTTCTGTCTTCTTGTTGAAGGAACACTACGCAACAGCTCTCCAAGTCAGTTGCAACAATTACATTAGGCCACTGGGTCCCTAAATCAAATGCTTCAGGCCAGAGTGGAGGCAGAGGCTGCCCTCACGCCCCTCCCGAGGCTTCCTCAGCTGCGGGAAGGTGAGAAGCTCGGAGCACTTCCCCGCTAGCACAGGCGTTGCTGTCTGTGGCAACTTCCATCACCTGCGATGTAAACTGTCTGCGTAGCCAGGGGTAGATTTTTAATCTTGTATGCGCTGTGTTGCTTTAGGGGCGATATGTGGTACTTTCCAAGAACATGCATTGATGGTTTTCCAGAAACCTTCCGGAGATCTGGACTGATCTGTCACAGTATATGCCATCTCCCCGTGGTACCCCTGTGAGTAAGGGCTTCTTTGCATTACTGGTGCTACTTGTCTTGCTTCCTTTTAATAAGCATGATGTATTCAGAGAAGCCATCCATGTGCTCCCCACAACCAGGAATTCCAGTTTTGGTGGGTCACTGATACGGGCTTTAAATAGCAAGCAGAAAATTCTTCCTACTTGTGATCAGGAAGGACCTAGCAGTAATTCTTTGTAGGTGCAGACTGGTCATGGTAAATGGCAAAGTAGTAAATCTGCTCCAGGTATTTATGTTTTGCTTTAGGTTGCAGAAAATTGCCACAATTCTACTTCTTTATTACATTGCTTGCTCTTCTTAATTGTTGTACAATTACTGAATTAAGAAGATAGATGAAATTACAAAAAGCAATATATAATAGATATCAGTATGAATTAGTATAGTGCAAAGTGCTTATCTCAGCAGGTGTTAGTTAATGGATACATCTGCTTTGTTCCTGTTGGAATACATGTGTAGTGATACAATGCTTTGTGAAACACATATTAATACTTACTTTTATGAAAATAAAAATACAAGATATTTTACTCTGATTTATTCCATTTTAGGAATTAGAGAAATTAAGCTTCCTTCTCTTAATTATATCTTGCAGAGAAATTGTAATCTCTTAATCTCTATAAAGCTTCTCTCTTTTAGCTTACCCATTGGCATTTGCTGACATGGAACCCGCAGAGTCTGCAGTCGGAACCATACTCTGCAGCTCAGAGGGGTGCGCTCACAAAGCAAAGGCCAAATTTTGCCTACAGATGTGCAGCCTGCTTTGACTTCAGGGCAGGCGATCTGCACTTGGGCTACAGAATGAATTGATTTGTCAGTTCAGTGACCGACTTAAAAATAAATAAATTAAAATGGTTCCAGTTGACAAGAAACAGATCTCTCTTCCCTCCTCCCCCACTTTTTTTCCATCTAATCAAAGCAACATGCTTTATTTGACCAAAAATGCATTTGCAGGCATTTCAGATAAAAGCAAAAGCTAGATTTACAGGAGAATATAGCTGCTATCACAGAAGAGGTGCTGCAGTTTTATTCTGTGCATTGGATCAGGAACAGTTCAAGTTTCTACTGATTTTAAGGAGATGTATTTTCCCCCCACTACCTTGGAAGAAAATGTCCTAACTACGAAGCTATATGCTATTACAGAATGTCATGCTTTTCTATTGGAACAGCTCCACGATGTATAAAATGCTTGAGCATCTATTTTGGTCCGCAGTACAAAAAGTAACTCTACAGCCTGCTGCTTAGAACATTCTCTGGGGATGACCAGGTTCCTGTGTTAATGAATATTT
The DNA here is from genome assembly GCA_031468815.1 of Morus bassanus. Classification (NCBI taxonomy): domain Eukaryota; kingdom Metazoa; phylum Chordata; class Aves; order Suliformes; family Sulidae; genus Morus; species Morus bassanus. The sequence continues at coordinate 11,569,398 of CM062570.1, forward strand.
AAGTATTTAATAGAAAAAATGAGAGACTGAGTGGGCCCCAGCCCACAATACTTTATTACTTTGTGTCTGAGGTATTTTCCTAAATGCTTGTTTTGTTTCAGAGAGAGATTAGAGTTGAATCTGAACCTCTGACAGCCCATTCTAATTGCTGGGCTGCAAGGCGAGAAAGCTGCTTACTTTTCACGCAAAATATTGTGAAAATAAAAATTGTAAAAATATTGTGGAAAATTAAGAAGTAGCTAATTTGAAATTAGTAAATCCAGAGGAGGGCCACAAAATTATCAGAGGGAAGGAGCACGTCTCCTGTGAAGAAGGGCTGAGAGAGTTGGGGTTGTTTAGCCTGGAGAAGAGAAGGCTCTGGGGAGACCTTATTGTGGCCTTTCAGTACTTAAAGGGGGCTTACAAGAAAGATGGGGATAGACTCTTTAGCAGGGCTTGTTGTGATAGGACAAGGGATAATGGTTTTAAACCAAAAGAGAGTAGATTTAGACAAGATATAAAGAAGAAATTTTTTAGGATGAGGGTGATGAAACACTGGAACAGGTTGCCCAGAGAGGTTGTGGATGCCCCATTGCTGGAAACATTCAAGGTCAGGTTGGACGGGGCTCTGAGCAACCTGATCTAGTTGAAGATGTCCCTGCTCACTGCAGGGGGGTTGGACTAGATGGCCTGTTAATGTCCCTTCCAACCCAAACCCTTCTATGATTCTATGAAAACGCACTCTACAACTGTGTGAAAGGAGGTTGTAGTGAGGTGGGTGGTGGTCTCTTCTCCCAAGTAACAAGGGATAGGATGAGAGGAGATGGCCTTAAGTTGCGCTAGGGAAGGTTTAGATTGGATGTTAGGAAAAATTTCTTCCCCAAAAGGGTTGTCAGGCACTGGAACAGGCTGCCCAGGGCAGTGGTTGAGTCGCCATCCCTGGAGGTATTTAAAAGACATGTAGACGTGGCGCTTCGGGACATGGATTAGTGGGACTTGGCAGTGCTAAGTTCACGGTTGGAGTCAATGATCTTAAAGGTCTTTTCCAACCTGAATGATTCTATGATTCTATGAACTAATCATTGGCATGATTGGAGCTTTTGTTTCTTTTTTATTATTTGGTGGAATTACTCAGTGTGATTGCTCCACAGCTATTTTCAGAGGAAGAAGCATTTACTTTTGAAGCAATTAATCCAAACATAGAATATAGGTTTTACCTTTTATTCCAAAATGCAGTGTACAAAGACATAAGTGTGCAGTCAAGCAGGAGAGTTCTTACCAGGCTGAAGTGAGAGCATCACTTCACACGGGTGAAGATGTAGGCATCTTTCCTGCCATATTTCACCTTATTTCTGTGTGCCCTACAGTGGGGAGTATGATGTAGTTAGGATCCTTCCAGAAGGGACATCAAAACCTGGCAAAAAAGAAAAGGGTCATAGCCAGAACCAGTGGATGCTTGGCATTTCTTTCTGTAATTCTGATAGAAATCTGCTCAAGCATTAAGGCAACCCAGAGGAAATGATCAGAGCTCGGGAAAATATCACATCATACGATTCAGCCACCCCTGTTATAAATGAGGCATGTTTGTTTTTGCTGTCATATGAGTCTCATCGTACATTATCAATTATTCTGTATCTCACGATCTCAGATGCTTACTGCTATTTGTAGCATGTAGTGTGGTACTATAACCTGTCGCATTTTAAAAGGGAAAGCCTACAGGTCTCCATTAATTAGGTGGTGTATGCGATTAGCATTGCCATTTGACAAAAAATGTAAAACATCTTATGGACTTGCCTTGATTTTCCTTTTCCTTGAGTTTCGAAAGGAAAATAAATGTAGCTTCCAGTCTAAGAGTTTAATACATTTGAAATGTATGGTGAAACTTTTTTTTGGTCATGAAAATGACATTATTCTGGATTACAGTAAGTTTAGCATGCTGAAATTTTAATTTTTGCAGAATTCTGTATGGCACTTATGCATCCAGAACCTAGTTTCCCTTTTAAATGCAGTAAGTGGACACATTACATCTCTTAAAGTAATACTCTTGTAAAAATTTGTGAGAATTAGCTCCTGAAAATACTTTTGAAAGTAAACTTGATAACTAAAGACAATGATATAATAGGTCATACAGAGGCATTAATCTTTTATCCATTCCTTTGCTGAGATAAGTCAGTGCAAAATGTTACCTAGCAAGCGGTCTGCTGTGGTGCGTTGAAGTCAATGGAGAATCTCTCATGGTTTCAGTAAGGTAGGTATTTACCATGCCAGATATTAGAAGCGCCTGAAAATTTGTGAGAGGGATTCTCAAAAGGAGAGGCTGTCAGTTTATCAGTGGCAGAAGGAACTCGAAGGAAAGCCATTCCATTTGGTTCCTCCAAAGCGGCCACTGGAAAATTTTTATCAGCTTGCTATATTATTTTCCCTTTGAATGCAGTATTGAATATAGGATATGTTTAAAAACATGAGTGCAGAGAAGTGCTTAAACTCAGAAAAGTAGTAATTTTAAAACTAAATTCTTAAATTCCAGAAAAGAAAATAAATTTTACTTTTTTAAATAGCTTCTGAACTGTGCCGTTTAACATTGACATTTCACTCTGTTTGGACAGTTTCCCTTTGTGTGACAGTTAATTTAAATCTTGTACTTCTGTTCTAGCATAATTTTCCCAGCCTTTTCAGGTGGGCAGCCTCTCACCTGAAGCCACAAGCCACTTGCTTACACTTGCTGAAGAAATCTAATGATAACGCCCTGAGTAATTTATCTGGTTGCATTTATTTTTTGGAGGTGGCATAACCAATATTTGGCCTTGAAAGGAGGTGGTGTAGAGAAGAATCTCATTGTGAATGTTCAGCTCCTGACGACAGATGTGGTGCTTCGCTGTACGAGCCTGTGGTGCCAGGCTTTAGTTTTTTGCATGGTGTCCTGAAATGGTTCTATCCGCTTGCATTGTGTGAAAAATGGCTCAAAACAGTTTGAAGACGTTAAGGGCTTCCTCTCTGAGTTGGTTTGGCCCTGCTGGTCCAGCTCCTTTTCCTCCCTTACAGAAGGATCAGAAGGAGGAGGGGCTTAGGGATTCTTTTGAGATCAGCACTTCAGGCAGCTCTTGACTGTACCCCAATAATGTGTGTGTAGGAACACAAGGGTCAAATTTTTGTCATTCTCTGAGCAGGATAGTAGAAGAAAGCTGGTTGACTCTTTGTAAATATAATAATTTTTAAAGCATACTGTCTATCTCAGAGTCATGCAACATCTCAGTGATTCCCCACTATGAACAGAGTTATCTAAAAATTACCTTAAATGTTTAAATATATGTTGTTACTTGCAATTTTGTCTCCAATTTTTGAGAAATGTATTTTATTCCACTAACTATATTTCCTCGCATACCTAGTAGGCCTGGGGGTTTTTTTTTGGTCTTTGTATGTACCTATTTGGAAATGCTCAGAAGACTAATCAAGATTTCTGAAGGTTTAAGCTCATCTTGTAATGTAGATCCTAACACATTGCTATGGTGTTAGCTCAGTAGGGTACAGGGGACGGTTCAGAAAAGACTGTGTAATATTGGCAAGCAGGGCTTTGCTGTTGAGATTACTTATCCTATAGAGCTTAGGTCAATGTTAATGGGACAGGGGATATTTAATCCCCTGGGAAAGTGGTTTTGTCACATGGCATTAAAAGGAATTTTATCACCTGAATCTAAAAAGAATTGTGCTGATCGTATTTTATTTAATTGTTCTTTAAATGGTGAAAGAAAACTATATTTTCAATTAATTGCCAAACAAAATCCAATTATTTACTTTGCTTAAAACTGGGCACACTGTAATGGTTCTGCACCAGCAGAGAACATTTTCCTGTTTTTATGTAAAGGAAACATGTTTCTGAAATAATATGCTAACCAGAATTACAGAAGTATTAGGGGAACCCTCCCGCCCTAGTACTTTCAAATGAGATAGTAAGACAGTTGTAGCAGCTGAGTTCAGCCAGATCTTACTCCCCTTGAGTCATGGTATGATGCCATCAAACAGTGCTAGCTTCTGATGCTGTATGTTTTTATTTTATAAAATTGAAAAAAAGTAAAAATGCCACTGATCTTGCATTACGGAACTATTGCTACTTCTCCTTCAAATTTTGCACCCTAGTCCTTGAATATGTATTATTTTCTTAGAAGAGCTTCTAATTCCCTTGTATTCATGTTACTTATTACTTAATATCTTTTGGGACTGTCTCTTCACTGCATTAAATCATCAGTGATTTCTAGCTGGTTTTAAATATTCCTGTGTTTGTGAACACGAGCGTGGTGCCCTACTGAGCGAGGGTTCCCTTCCCCCTTGCATCCTCTAGTGAAGGACAAGAAATTCGTCTTCCCTCAGACAAGGGGTGCAGCAGAGGAGGAGAGCTGAGAGCTGGATGACAGTGGTACCAGTGGGCTTTTGCCAAAGTGGCCGGGTGGCTTGGCCTGGACCTGGCTCACAGCAGAGCTCAAGCTTGCCCGCGCTGGCTGGCACGGGGCAGAGACAGAGATTTGTACCGGGTTGCAGTACCCAAAAATGAGAGAGGGGAGCATAGCGTAGATTTTGGGGTTTGTTAGTTGTCCAGATAGCGGATGATGTCATCAGCCTGTGTTTGGGCCAAACACACCGTGTAGACATATCCCAGAGCAAAGATTTGTGCCAAAATTACGCCGTTGCCTGTAGCAGTGGCCAGACTTAATAAATATATAAATCAAAATAAAAAACTAAAAGAAGGAAGGGAAGAAAGAAATCCTCTTTTATTGTATAATAATGAAGAGCTGTATCTAAATCCATAAATTAGGCACAACTTTAAAATCACATATAATTTCAATTACAGCCATCTGTTTCTCCTTAGGAAAAATGAAGTGAGGTCAACAACTAAACATTTCACAACCATAAAGATTCTGGGATGCTTTTTAAGCTATATACATATGTGAGTTGTAAGAAACCTATTTACATGTAAAATTTCCCATTTGAACATTCATTCCTTTTATCATGCAAACAACTAGGGTTTTGGAAGCTACAGGCTTCGAAGTGAAGTGAATACACATATTTCAGCCAATGTTATTGCTCTAATTTTTTTTTTTTTTCATTTTAACCCTCTGATATTTCTAGCATCATGAAGAAAAATATCTGCATACCTTTAACTTTCAATTGTGTAGACAGTAGGGAATAGATGTGGCACAGATTTTCTTCAAGACAAGTATGTAAAAGGTTTCTGAGCCCTTTGACAAAAATAAAAATTAAAACCTTAACAGTGGTTCTTGAGGGGAGATGGGTGAGAAAGGAATGTTATATATTGCGACTCAAGGTAGAAGATTATTTAAATCTTTGAATTATATGTAATCATTTATTTGAGTGGCACTTACCTTTCCTTCTCTCCCACAGTGCTGTTCACAGCATTGAACAGAGAACAATACATTCAGCTGTGAATGTCTTGTTGTGACCCTGATGAGGGTTATATCCGAGATGCGGCATATGTCATTTTACAAGTGATTTTAATAAAGTTGATGACTTCACTGTTAAGATTTGTAGTTGCACAAAATAACATGGAAATGCATTTTACATTCATCCTTAATGCATGATTTAATGTATTCACCTTCCTTGAGCCTGTGGACTTTTTGAATTCCTCAAATGTGAAAAGGTGAACAGAGACGTAAGTAAGCTTGTCCAACAATAAATCAAACAAGAAAAAGAATGCAGAATCATTTTGAATACTTAATCGTAAAGCCTTCATGCACAAAATATAAAGCAAAATACTGACCTAAATGGTTAATAACAGGAAAAGTCTGTTAATACCTGTTGTATAAGCCCCTAATCTTTACAGTTGTTAACAGGAACTGGAGTGCATGCATAAAAGACCGCTCTTCACAGCAACGCTGTTATCCACATCAATCAAGATAATCCCACAGTAAAACCTTGCTAAAGAGGAAATGTGGCATGTTCGGATAATGTCAATGATTAGAAAACATGTCCCAGAAAATGCCATGCAAAGCAAGTTTAAATATTAATGCACACTTCCCTAGCCCTTTTCAGCTGAGAGTCTCAAATTATTTACCTGGACCTCAAGGGCTGAACTCTTGATTTCAGTTCCAGATGTGAAACAAACAGAAGTTCGTGTGTATTTGAAAGCAAGGTGGAACCCTGGGCCGTAAAACTTCACAGCTGCTTTTTCAGAAAATATGAATACTCAGTCTACAAAAGGGTAAACTGAGTCTCAGAACAGGGAAATGATTTGTTGAATGTGAACATAGTGAACCAGGGCACGTAATAAACCTCACTATCTCTTATTACCATTTCCTTCTTCATGGCTTAAGTAAACACACTGCTGGTTCAAATTCACTTTGTCTTAGGCTGACAATGTATTTCATCATAACTTATCAGAGAGGACAATTTTATGCTTTAGACCATGCTATAACTTAAGTCCTTCGAAGATTCTCATTGGGTGTATAGTATGTTCTGGAGAAGTCACTGAAAAAGACAGAATTACACACTAAGCCCCTGTGAACAATCATGCCCTTGTTTTCTACTCTAGATTAATGGTAATTGAATATGATTCACACTTGCAGGTTGGCAGTCTTCGACTGCTAATCACTTGGGAAAATACAACACATTGCTCTCTCAAGTGCTGTTCCTTTATTGTTGCTCAGGACAATCAAAGAATTATCTCTCCTTATGTACTTAGGAGGAAGGTGGTATTAAAAAAATATGTCAGTGAAACAGAATTATGTCAGCTAATTTTAGATGGCTACAGTTTAAAAGTCTGGATCTCAGCTGGTTCTTGTGATTTCATTAGACTGAAATATATTGTCCTATGAAATGCCTTTTTCTCTCCACTGACTGTAGCAGGGATCTAGTAATGCAGACTCAAATGACTTTGTTGTAGCTATCCAAAGTTAGTGAGATGAATCTCACCTGAAGTTAAATTGAACAAGTCATCTTTCTGCAGAGCTTAGCAGAATTGGTGCTTGTTGAACTAGCAGGAGCAGTGCAGCAGTCAAACCCTACAAAAAACAATGGACATGGAAGAAACACAAAGGAAAGAGTGAACCTGTAGCAGGAGTGAAGTTCACTAATACATAAAAATTGCACAAAAGCCTGTGTTTCAATAAGAAGGTGATTAGGTTTCCTAAATGGAACCTGGCAAAGTTATAATTATGTTTGATCAGAAGAATCACAATGACAGGTAAGAGTTCTTTATTCAATAAGCTCTCAGTTCAGTTCAGTTCAACTGCATGAGGCACTGTGTGACTTTAAGGAAACAGCTGAAAACCTGGATAATCAGTTAGGTAGTCTTAACAACTAAGCAAGGAAGAGTGAGGAAGTATGCCTTCTAAAACACGTCTTTAATGAAGGATTGCCTGGAAAGACAACACGTAGGAAAGGGTTGGGGTCTTTTTAGGTTTTAATGTTCAAAGTAGAAGAAATAGCTTATCTCTGATGACCTCTTTCCTGAAACAAAAGAGGCAAATCAAGAAATTATAATAATTTAAAATTAAAAAAATAAGATACAGTTTGTTACAGGAATAAGCATCCTACCAGTAGAGCTTCTAAACGATGATTAAATAGTTTCATTGTTTTAATTAAAAAAAAAACAAAAAACAAACAAAACAAAGAACTGTGACTTAAAATTTGTATGGTGCCTTAAGCACAAAACAGAGGAAATACAATTCTGGCAGTGGACTGAGATGTAGGAATACTGCTCTCACTTTGTGGTTCACTCTCTATGTTAAACATACATGAGTAGCACATGCTTGGCCTAGATTCTGGCCACACAAGGATGTAGGAGCCCCATACTTTGAAGAACATCCAAAATTGGGGTTTTTGTTCATGTGTGGATGTGCTGATTGTATACAACCACTTCTAATAGGTAGGAGTGGATATGAAAGGTAAATCATGCCTTGTGCTCCACGCTGGATAACCTCCTTGATTTGGGTTTTTTCCATGCTAGTGCACGGAGCAGTGCCAGGGCATGTTCGCCAGCCCCAGGGCCAGCAGGCAGCATCTGGCCATACTATTAAATACCCTCAGCTTCCAAAGGTGGAGGGCTGCATCCAAACTGCCTGTCGGGAACAATCGTAACCTAATGCACTGCATCGCAGATGGTACTGTCCAGAGAGTGCCAGCTCTCCTACGCCAAAGGTGCGGCAAGGGTGATTTTAATGGTTTAATAAATTGCAGAGAGAGAAATTCTTGTGAGTGGGAATGTTCTTTGGCACCTCAGTTTCCTGGAATAGCTATAGTGCTGGTGAACTAAGATTTCTGACAGTGTCCCTCACTGAAAGATCCTTTAGGAAACTAAGCTATTATGAAATGAGAGGAAATGTTTTTACTCAAGTGTCACTGTTTCTTAATCATAGTAATTATCAGTTGTGGTGATTAATGACTGGATTAAAGTGAGGTAGAGGTTTATGAATAATGCGAGTTTTTCCTATAGATGGATGTTACCAGATAGGTGAGGATGAGCCTGTTCTGAGAAACAGAGGACACAAAGGATACAAGAAATAGAGGGATCACAGAGAGATCAATAAAAACATGTCATTACAAAAGTGTCTGTGAACAACAAGTTATTTAGGAAAGAAGAGAGCCCACGTGTCTGTTTTCAAGGAGCAGATCTAAAAGCAAAAAGGAAAAGGAAATATTTTTTTCATAAAATTTGTAATTAAATTGTGGAACTTGGTGCCAGATGAATGGATACTTCACAGCGGATAGGCAGTTCAGGAAATCCTTAACCTTCTAACTGCCAGAAGCAGTGATGTCTGCTGAGAAGGATCAGCCTGTCCTTACCTTGTTTCTCCCATGTCCTTAAGCATCAGCTACTGGCTGCAGTTGGAGGCAGGATTTAGCCAATTCAGTCTAACCCAGCATGGCAGTTTCTATTTTTCTGTACCCCGGATCATGTGTGTGGAGAGCGTAAAGGGAAGGGCAACATTTGTGACAACATTTTATTCTTTTCCTTTATCACCCGCTTGTCAGCAGCCCTGAGATGGTTTTAGTACTCAACAGAGCAAAGGAAGCGTTGCAAGAGGCATTGGAGAGGAAGTTATGACTCTGAAGCATTTGTTTGCCTCGTTATGCTAATTCCTCCGTTATCTCTGGGGTAGCACATCATCTTGCTCCAGGTGAATATAGATAAGTCCTACACTAAGCATTTAATTCTATTGTTCTTGGGTCCTCAGTCTGCAAAACTGGGATGCTGTCATGAGAGGTAATGATGGCCAAATACTGGTGAGATTCTCAGCTTGTATTACAATAAAGGCCATCAAATGCCGTAGAATTCTCCATAACAGGGGTTTCTAGATACTATGCCATAATATGTAATCCGGGAATAAATCATGCAGTCCAACCTTTATACACTCAGGCACCAAAAGCAAAGAACTTCAGGTTCATACCTTGGAACCTAAGTAAGTGCAGGTGGAGCAATGCTGTTGACACAGCGAGGCTTTGTAACTTATACATACATCACTGCAAACTATGGGTGTTTGTCTCCTCTGCATTTTTGGCCACTGTAATTTTTATTCAGGAACATGTGAAATGTCTGAAGGTGGGAACCTTGTGCTTCAGTTTCCCCCGTTATAAAGCAAAAATAATTTTAATTTTGCAGAATGTTGTGATTGTTCAAATTACTTTGAGATTTATAGATCAAAGGCATCATAAAAGCACAAAATGTTTCTGTGTTCAGTAGATACAGCATGAAGGATCTGTAAAATGGTGCACAGATGGTTAAAAGAAAAAATGGAGTTTTCACCAAGTGCATATGTAATTTCTATAGACAACTGCCATTATTCTGTGAGGCAAAAGTTTTGCCAAATTATTAAACTAATTACAGATATTAAAACAAATATCAGTCTTCAAACCCTCTGTTGCCTTTTTTCTTCCTTTGAAGGCTTTTTATTATTTTTTACTACTGCGGACACCTATAAAAACTTTTAATTTGAATGATTTAGAACTTTGCATTTAGTTTTATTATATTTCTTTTCATGTTACTGCAGTGTTGTCTTTGGGCTTTTAATTGATTTTTTTGTTGTCAAACACTTTGAAACTTCTGAAACAAACTGCATGAAAAGAATAAATAACGACATAGTCATAAGAAAAAAAAGCAGTATTTTATTAAAAAGAATCTTTCACAGAATTAAATTCTGTGATTTTAGTATTTTCTGAGAAATTACAATGGCATTAGTACCAGGTTCTTATGAAAGTAACGTATCTGTATCTACAGAGCAGGCATGGAAAATGCTGCAGATACATCCCTTTGATCTAAATGACAGAAATAAATTTGCTAAGGACATGGTAACATTAAGCATGTTTAAACTGACCCATATTGCTTGAAGTGCAGGTAGAGTATTTCTCCTTTTGATCAGGCCATTTGATTTAAAGAATAAATGAAATTAAGTTATGTGCATAATACGTGTAATATAATTTGGCACATTAACTCTTACAGATGTAGGTTAATATTTTATTTGCATATAGCCCCTAGTTTTTTCCTGTTCTGCAGCTAAATTTATCATGAGTCTGCAGGCATGACTTGCTGCTAGACATGGACACGAACAATTAAGTTTTCAGTCAGAACTACAGTGAGAGGCTCCACTCTGGCTGCGTTTGCTAAGCCTTTTGGTAGCTGCATTGATAAGGCGGAAAGAAGTTCATGTGTGACAAATCTGAAGTGAAGATGCAAATCTCATGCTTGGCTGGTATTTTGTTATCTAAGAATACGTTGATCCTGAGTGGCATCAGAGTAGCTTTGCTTCCAGGGTAGAAAAGTGTTTCTGTTCCTTCTCTTTTAAACGTATCCTAAATCCTTTGGTAGAATTACTACTTTCTTATCATTATGGGGAACTCAAACAAATTTGTTAATACTGTGATTAGAGTTACCATTTCATAAGGCTTTAAACAATTTTTTTAGAAAGTGTTCATTAATATTCAGAGCTTTTCTTAAAAAGTCATAGATTTGTGTCTAACATTCAGTCAGACATGTTTTAGTTGCTTTTCATAGATTGGGAAGTTTGAGATGTGCTTTCTAGTTTGAAGCAGTCATAAGTGCCTTCAATCATTATGATAAAATAAGAATATAAAAATAACATCAAACTTGCATTCATTTTCTCTCCACATATCCAAAGGCTCTAGGATTCTAAAATAAATGGCATATAAAAGTAATGGAAATATGCATTCAGGTTTTTTTAGTTTATCATCAAGCTACTGTAATTGTTTTTGAGCAGGGACTGCTATATTTACTCCTTGTTTCAATAGTACAAGAGTTGGGCATCTAGATTTCTACAGAGCTGTAATATTCTAAACTCCCTGGAGAAAGGAGGCAGACTAACTCTAAGCAGTGCAGACTGTTGTGTGAAATCTGACGTGTTTGAAGAAGATGCCTCCATCATCTGAGCTTGAGCTGATCTTCTCTGAACTACTTACCTGTTGAGATGCCCAGCATGTAGAGCACTCTAACACCGTAAGATTCTGGAGCTTCCCATTTTCCCATTTTGTCAAGAGAGCTCACAGTACCTTATTCTAGGTTTGAGCTTAAACACCTATGTTGGGAAGTTTGTCTTTTTCAGGCTTTTTATGTAGCCTGAAGAGACTGGGATGCGCCTCCAGGGGATAATTCAGAACAGGAATCTCTTGTGACCGACTGACTAAAGAGCGTAGTGAGTCCACCTTCATACTTGACTAAGTGGCTAAGTTGGGTTACATTCAGAAAATTATTCTTCCAGCAATTCCAGTGCTAAGTAGGCTGTAGGGCTGCAGGACTGCTAATTTTCTCCACCTTTTTACCACCCTTTGCTTGTGTGTACAGGGTGCTGTGTCTAGGTGCAGTATTCAGTTTTGTAGACCTGCCATGTTAGAACTTTGTGCAAACACTCGAGGTTAAGGGGAAATAGCCTTTATCATAATAATAATAAGGACACTCATTAGCCTAATGAAGCCATGGCAGTGTATCTGTGGGGGTGGTGCCGCAGCACTGTCAACGTGAGTTTGTTGTGAGAATATTTTGAATTATTTTTGATTAACAATATGCAGTCCCCAAGGAAATAAAAAACAAATATTAGAGATACAAAACTTGCACAAAACTATATTGTTGAGAGAATACCGGAATGATACAGGAAGAGACTCTTCTATAAGACTTGATTTGTAATTATGGATCATAAGATACTGTCTGTCCTCGGTTCTTAAATACATAATTCATGAGTAGAGCTTGAGTAAATTTTTCAACCAATAAAAACTACACTGAAATTGGAATTTAGGGGGTTATCAGCACAGTAAATTTGATGAACAGTTATGGCTTTTCAGTCTTTTTTAATAGGAGAGGCAGGAAGAAGTTCTTATAACCTAGAAAATAACGTAGCTGTATTTCCATCAAAGAGCTTTTATGGGAAGGTGCAGTTAGATACAGAGCTCAGAGTAAGCAAAACTTAGGTGGGATTTAATTTAATAGACATGATAATCTGAAATGTCATCATGTTTAAACTGAAATAATGTACTTAAAGTTGCCATTCTATTTAAGCCAAACATACTTCATGTTCTCTGCTTATGTATGTGTACACAAGAAAAACAAGACAACAGAAACCAAGGAAGCAAAGCTCCCAAATATGCAAGGTCTTTGAAAGTTTGAGGCAAAATTTACAGTGCTTTTTCACGATGAAGTATTTGCTTAATGCTTTTCCACAGGCTGAAGGAACTTTCATACTGTTTTTATCAGCTTTCAGTACAGTGATATTCCAAAGACCTCAGTTCTTGCTCAAAGTTTGTTGTACATTGCATGCATGCAACAGAGAGATAAAATTCTAACAATAAATGTGCTCCATCCTTGTTTACTTTTTTAAGCAAAACTGATATAAAGTGTATTGCTTGTTCAGAAAAGCCTCTGTTATGAGATCAATGAAAGATACAAGCTGCAGGTTTAACAATTTCCTTAATGATCAACAAACTGTTTACGGTGATCTGAGAAGGAGGGTATGGATAGTGAAGCAGATGAACTAAAAACTTCAAAAACGTTTCAGAAAGTTTGTTGAAATTCATAAACTTTTTTTTTCTTGGTATCTTCTGAAAAGCATTAAATTAAAAAAATTTTCATTTCATAAGCTAAAATACTGTAAATATTAACTGATTAGACTGGACAAAAATTAACTGATTAAAATCCTGCTTTACACTCTCAAATCAGTAAGTCACTTGTCAAAACGAATTTGAAAATGCAAATCTTATTCTGAATTTTTCTGTAAGAATCAAAAGAAAGTAGAAAAGATGGGGAGAATGGCAGGCAATAGGTGGGCCTCTCTTCATATTTAAGATTGAAAGGTTTGAATATTTCCTGAAAGTTTTCAGAAGTCTCCTGAAAAGCTTCAGATGTCAAAATAGAAACACCTGAAGGCCTATTATCAAAATAATAGCCTCTGTAGTCTGTGAACTTGGCAAAAGAGAAATGACTCGTCTCTAATGACATGGGGCTGATGGATTCCACTGGCAGCCAGTGACTTGTGTGACGTGCCTAGATAATGATGGCTTTTATAAACTCCTCTGCCTATTTTAGTGCCTAAAAATGAATTTTGGATCACAGGCCAAGATTCAGCTCCAGGCGTCCAGAGATGGATTCTCTGCTATTTTTAAGGACTCTTGAGACTGCAACTATGGATGGTATTTATGCACGCTCTTTGCTTAAGTGGTAAAATCTTCTGTTCTCTTTAGTGAACAAGGGGATAGTTATTCCTGTAATTTTTAATATAAGCTTAGAAAATGTAACTGACAATGATAACCTCAGTGAACCATCGTGGAGACGACAGGTATTCATTAAATAATAACCATTCTTTGTAGTGCATTAGCACGAGGAACCTTAGCAATGGACAATGAAGCCGTTCTGCCAGGCAGTAAAAAAAAACCTCCCCTGGCACAAAGGCCTTCCAATTTAAATTCTCAACATGACACAGCAGTTGGATACAGAAGATGAGAGAGCAGGTAAAATGCTGTAGGAGTTCTTTTTGGTAGTATTTCATATTCTTTAACTAGTAACATACGGATCTTCAAGAGTGTTCTGCAGATTTTAGAGTATGAGAGTGTGAGAAGTAAAAGCTTTTAAGTATGAGATTTTTTTTTTAAAAAATAAATCTCGTCATGGATTTCAAAGAGAAACTCAGCCTGTTGGATTCATTGAATTGACATGAAATCAAGTAAAAAAATTGAGCTCTTATGTATTAACTGAGCAAATATTTCATTCTGACTAATCAGAGTATTGTTTTACAAACATTAAAAAAGCTTGCTAAAGCCGTGTCATTCATTATTATAATTAAAAGTATTGGTACTATTTCTTTGGAATAATTACAAACATAGCAATTATTCATAAGATAAATGGGCAGGATTAAAAATAAGCACATACAAAGCTATTCATCAATTAAATAAATCAGTCCATGCTATGAAAACTCCATGAAAAGATACCTTAGAGATTTAGTTAATATGAAGGCACTAATTATTACAGGAATGTTGATTGCTTGGACACGGTGAGAAGGAAATCTTAGACGCGTTGTCTAGATAAGACTAGAGGCTTATTTTCTTTTTAAAATACAGGGAAAATAGTATGCACGCCAAGAAGTTCAATGATTTATTTTTTTTAGAGTGATTCTAATATATCTATGCAAAAAGCTGATTCTCCTGTATAATAGCATACAGGCATAGGATGAAATTCTGTCTGTGTCATCTGTGTCATGTCCCCCTGACACACACCCCCAATAAAAACAAACAGACAAACAAACAAAAACCCCACCACCCTTTAGTCTTTAAGTGTTGCATTTTGTGGCTCTGTTTAGGCTATTTCTTAGCTAAAAAATCTGGTGGGTTTGGAGAGGAAAGAGATGCAGGTCTTTTCCACCAAGAGCATCAAAGAGAAATAGTTACAACTGTAGGCACTGAAGTGATGTTCAGATGTCTCCAAGCCACAAGAGACCAAGTCAGCGTTAAGAAAAGGATGCGTTATGGCTGAATTAGTATGCTGCGGAGCTTGAGAAAGCAAACTATTATTATTTTTATTAGCCTGGGTGACCAGGCAATGCCAGACTGACCAGACAGCATTTAGCACCCTAAGCAGTACCGTGCCTTGCCAGCATATCAGCTCTCTCAAAGATGCTGGGGGAATTGGTGCTGTGAGTGACACCAAGCAACAGAAAGGGGAGCAAAAGGGTACCCGAGGAGGAGGCAAGAGCCCCCTGCAGCCTGCCTGCACAGCCTCACCCCCATACACGTGGGTGCTGGCCGGGGCCTGGCAGGGGCCTCTCTCTGCCCCGACACTTTGCAGCTGCTTTCCATTCTCTGTGTGCACCCGAGACGCCAGTTATCTCTGGGCTGTGTGGATGACTCTTCCTGAGACCGTCTTGGCACACTGGCCCCTAAGAAACTCCCAGAGCCCAAACTTCTTGTGCTGAGCAGCCTATGGATAGAGTTACATATTCACTTACAATGAAAACCAGCTCACTTACCTGAGCAAGCAGAAGACTAAGCTGGAAAGTCAGAGAGCTTACTTTGCTTTGTCAGGTTATCCTCATTATCATTTCAGGGTTAGTAAATTATAAATATCTACCCATTAGAAGAGGAAAAGTCATACTTTAAACACCAGCTCTGTTCTTTCTGCTGGGCTTGCTATTATTTTATTTTTCTAACTCCGTAAACTGTAGTATTTCAAAGGTAAAATGTGTTCATAGCTCATGTAACTTTACAAAGTGGGATCTCCGCTGCTACATCTAAACAGCGGTACACAAGCAATTCCTGCTTTACAGGTCTGAGTATGTACTCCACTGCATGCAGCCTCTAGACTGAAAGAGACCAAAATGTAAGATGGAAACATGTCAATTCCCCTTATCCATTCTCCAGCTCAATTTCCATGGGAATGAAAGACAGATGCTTGACCTGGAAGGCCCGTGGGGTGCGTGTTTGAGAGAGCAGGGCTCTGTGGGGAGTGCTGACGAGCTTTGCTTCCCTGCAGTCTGTGCATTGGCAAAGTGTCTGCCATGAAGTATGTGTTCTCTGAAAGGTCTGCAAAGTTACCGATATATGTCTAAACAGGGATATAAATAGAAAAGCAGGTCTGGTAGTGTGTGCAAGCTTTATTTGGCAAAAAAACAAAAGGGACTGAGAACAAAAAGAGCTTGTCACTGCCTCAAGCCTGACGCTGGCCAGGGTCCAGACGGATCCCTACTGCTGGCTGAAATTAGAGCTGCGTGAAGTCTACCCGAAGTTGTGTCTGGTTGCCTATAGCCCTGGACCTCTGTTCTGAGAGTTACAGGTCATACAGATTTGGGAGTGTCCATCTTATTTCACTTGGCCTCATTCCTTACGTTCATGGCGGTATGATGTAATAGTCATTCTGAGATCCTCCACAATCTGGAACAGTGCCTATGAGTTTAGCTTTTTCAGTAAGAAAATCCTTCAGTTTGCAATGGTAAACTGGGACTTTTTAGCATCTTAAGTTTAATCATATTGACTTAAAATACATAGTGGGGAGGAGTTAGCTGTTGTTTTTCATAAATATATAACCCACTTTTAAATTACACATTTACATAAATATATTAAAAAAAACCTTTTTTTTTTTTGTCATTTAAAGGACCTTTGTTGATGTCTGATAATCTAAATAACCAAAAAAACAACAGGTGAAAAATTACTTTGTACGATGAAAAGGAATGAAAAAAGTATTCTGAGAAATAGAGCTTGATTCTTTGCGAATCTGGAGCTACAAAATCTATCCTAAGAATATACAACTTTCAGAATAGATTGCAGCAGCCTTGAGTCTGAGGGGCAAATCAAGAGCCTACCTGCTGCAAAGATTGACTTTAGGCCATATTTGTCTTCATGTGTTCTGCAATATACCTAAATTCACTGCCATCTAATCAGAGTGATGTGAGTTTTGAGTGCTACAGAAAAATGACTAAAACCTCTGCATTTCATATTTGCTTACTACACATTTTCAGTTTTCCTTGTGACAAGAAGAGATAACTACATAAAATGTCATAGAAGAAGAACAGAAGTATACTGTTGTGTGATGGAATCACAGTCAGAAGTCTTGGCTATACATTTTTGAATCTGAATGTGTACAACTCAAAACACAGGTTTATTAGGAATCATCAATCCCAGTTTATGCAAAGAACAGACAGTTCCTTTATGGTGGAGTCTGCTTGCTAGTCTGTTACACAGCTGGGTATAGCTGAAGAACAAGTAGGAGACAAATTGGGAAGTCTGATTCTTGAAGTAACTGGAAACATCCAAGCAGAAATATGCTCCAAATCACAGGCTATTAATAAGAGGATAGGAGGTACAATGTACCTTCATCTGAGAAGCACAGTTCTTTAAGATAGCTCCTGTGTCTTTTGAAAGGAGCATGCTAGTCTCTGAACTTCTCTGGAGATCTGTGTTGCTGCTAACGATGGCGTGCATTTGTGTGAAGGCAGAAGGATCCTTTCAGGTTCTCAGTTCAGCAGAGTTGGCCACTATGTTCTGCATTATCCATTCGCCCCACTCCAAAAACCCTACAATATCCTGCCTGCGCCCCCCGCCCCAAAACTAAGCGTTAGGTGTCCATTTAAGCCCATTACATCCTAATGTCTAATTACATCCTAATAACCTTATCATTTGTACACTTGCTTGTACAGCTTTACTTAGCATTTATCATCTCTGTCTGCAAGCTGTTCTATTGACCTCGTAGGAGCTAGCTCATAAATAAGCTGTTGGCAGTATAAAATGATATCTGCTCTAGGAGTGCTTATCTCTGCTGTGTGTAAAAGGACAATGTCTAGATAGCTCTTATGTAGATGTTTAACTAAATGGTGATAGTTCTCACCTTTTTTATATCTGTTAGCACATTGCAAGATGTTCCCATGGAAATTGAGAGTTTCTTCACTTAAAACGTGGAATTAACTTACTTTTTACTACTGTAGAAATGATGATAATAATATTGGAAATACTTAATCCTGTCAATCGTAAGAGTAAAGAGTTATGAAAGGAGAAATCCTAACAGCTCTTCCAGCTCCTGTTCTGCCAATCCATCAGTATTTCCTATATTACATTTTATAGTGCTTTGTCTGAATTCCAGGAGTTGTGACTTCCATCAAAGATTTTTCCATAATCCAGAAGAACGCATTATCAGAGAAAATTTCTTCTCCATGTTTTCACTTTCTTTTCACTCTACTACTCTTAGCTGTACTTTTGGGGTATCATTCCCAACTAAATAATAGTTGTCTTTCCAGTTATGCATTCTGCCCTTTACAAAAATCCAACTGCTGGCAATTTGTATTGCATTCTTATGATTTCCTTAAGTGTCTGCTTCTCTGTGGTTCACATACGAAGACAAATTTTTCAGCTGCATTATGGTATTCTGGGATGTTTTGCCACAAAAAGAATTCATAAAGGTTTCCGTAAGGATGTTCCCAGCATAAGGGATCATCCTTATGGAATGCCTAAACAACTGATTGTGCTGTATATGGCCGAAATGCATCTTTATTTCTTGCTAGGGCAGCACCTTTTATCCATCGCTTACTGTACATGACCTTGACCAGCTGTAAAGCTATTCTGAGTTTCTCGTTGAGTTCCCAGGCAACCAGATTGCTATTTTACCCGTATATTTTCACTAATTCTTTGGATTATGTCTCTTTCCTGACTGGTGTTGACTGAACATACAAAGTTAATGTCTGCTAAGTATTTAATATACGCACAGTCATTTTCCCTATGTGTTTTCATGAAACAAGATGTGGATTCTGAAACTGGTGCTATGAGAGCTTTTGTTATATGAAAAGCTCCTTCATTAAAGACAATATTTAGTTTTTATTATAAGCCTTTATTTTACAAAGTGATTTTTCCTGTTTCTCTTCAGAGTCCTTTGCGCATTGTCAGTGGTAAATTGAGTGACTCCTGGGAAATTATTTTTCATTTCTGCAGAATTAGTAATATTGATGACTCTGAAAGTCCATCAATAGTCTGATGATAATACTACATTTTCTGTCAAACAAAACAATATCCACATCATGAGGTCAGAGAGAAGGCAAGTCTTAGAACAATATAGATTTTCTCTTCAAATAGATTACATCTGCAGTTCCTCAATTCGTTGTCATGTTTCAAAAAGTGGTGGAGGTAACACAGTAACACATACTGGTGTGTTTTCCTAATAACATAAATTCCTAAACTTCCTCCTTCAGAAAAGCAAGATATAATGTCTAGAGTAGAAGTTAAGTCTAACCCATGTAAGAAAACCAAGGCAGTTGACCCAAAGACTATCCCTAACTAATCTCCTGAATAATCCCTTAATAAACAGTGCTTCGGGTAAGTTAGAATATAGCTAGTTTACATGTGTTGTGCACAATGTTTTATTGACATTTTATTGTTGCAGTATGTCTGGAAACCTTGAAAGAAAGAAAGAAAAATGCAATTTAGTTTTGACCATAGTGATCCAAACACCTTAATAGGGTTGTGAGATCATTTGCAATCAAACAACAAATCCTTTGAAAATTTTTTTTTGTTACTATGCACAATAAATAACTTTTCCAGAACCAGCAGGTTGTCAACTGAACTGAGACAAAGGGTTAAGTGTGTGAAATCGAAGAGATACTTACACTGATGTTTTATGGGATAATGATCATTCTTCAGATCTGACAGAACATTTATGGAATTGCTGTGACCTCACGATAATATTACTAATGTAGTTGATAGTGAAGGAAGAAACAGACTAACAGGTTTTCTTAGAGAAACTATGGTTTACTGTCTGAACTCTAGATACTTGGTAAATGATTTATGAAGCTATTCCTAATTAGTTTACGAAGTTTTCTATAGATTTAATCAGGAAATTAGTCAGTGCTATAGCTGTATATTTATGTAATATAAGAAGATGTCCTTTTCCCTGTTTACATACAGAGAGGAGTGATTACAATTATATACATGTCTACATCTTTTCAAATGGTGTTATAATAGTGGAATGATTTACAGTTTGTATCAGCTTCCAAGCTATGCTTCTATGCCTTCATCTGACTCCCCAAGTGACAGGCAATCAATGCCCATGGCGGATGACTGGAAGGAGATACCACCTCCTTCTTCGGAGACCGTGCTGAGGGTCCTTACGGGAAGAATTACATGCAGACTTTATTTTCTGAAACAAGTGTAGAGCTAAAATGAACTACTGGAAGTCTCTGTTAAATTCCATTAATTTTATTAGAGAAGCACTCTTGTTGAGACAGATTTGTCGTTGAAGGAATTTTATCTCATTTTGTCAAGTCTACATTTTTCCATTTGCGATCTTTTTGTTAATATATTCTTTACCACTCCTACAGCAGTTGCCTACGCACTCAGCAGTGATGAGGATTTTCTCTACTTTTTTAATTTTAAGAGATGCATTGTCCTGTATATTTTCACTTAATGTCCCACACATGCTCCTGACAAAAATGCCAGCAAAACCAGTGAACAAAACCCCAGTTATACGTTACACCTCCAAACAGCTGAAAACAGAACATCTAATAACAGACCACAAAGAACAGAACATTCATTTTTTGTAGTCCACCGGTTGGGATATCAGCAGAAAGCAGAAGCTTACTTTCTGAATTAATTATCTAATTTTCTTTCCCTTGTTCCTGCCCCATTTCATTGTAGCTGATTCAATACCGTTTATTTGCATATGCTTAAGCATGAAGTACGCTATTGCCTGGAGAACACGTACATTAAGATTGAACAAAACCACTCTTGCAGTAAACGCTCTTCTTGGCAATTTAGAATACTGACACTGAGTAAGTGGAAAAAGTCTTGAATCAAAATTCAACTTAGGTATTTTCTCATAAGTTGTGTAATCTTTAGTGATCAAGGTTGTACTGAATCAACAAGACGCCTTTATTCCCGCCCAAAGCTTTTTTTGGGACTACCGCCTAACAACCAGTTGTCAGCCAGTCAGTTGCATTTTTATTTTATTGCACATTAGAAAGTAGCCAATTAAGTTCTGATTCCTGGAGAGAAAAAGAGGGAAGATAACACCTGCTTAGTAAATTGCATGAAATAACACTAAAGTAAGGATGTATTTAAAGTGTGAACGTATGAACACAGATGTGCTTTTCTTTACGTGAATTGGTAGTAATGCTTTTGAGACTTTTAGGAAACTTGCCTTTGTTGATCAGTTCATCAAAGAGTTAAAAGAACAAAATTGTGAGAGAGTTTTTCTCCACATCAATCATTCGCTTCACAATTTGAAGATCACTGTTCCCTTTTAATCAGCGCATGGAATATATTCTGTTTTCTTGGAGAGTGCAGTTTGTGGTTTCATTACTAATTGAAGTAGACTAATTATAAATGATTAGCATTTGAAGAAGGCTTTTCACTGCTATATAAGACCAGTTCAGTGTGCCTTTCTCTGCACTTCTCATGAGTGTAACTTAAAATACATAATTCAATAAAGACTTTAGTATAAAATAGGATTATGTATACTTATACGTCTTTATCAGTCATGTCGGCTGGCCTCTAATCCTAAACAAAATGATGTTAAATTTGCAGAATTGCAAAAGACAGAAATCAGGTAATTCAGTATAAACATGCTTGCTTTCTACATGATATATTCCTGCTATTTTTCCATGTACCATTTTACTGCAAATAGTGTTTCATAAAGAATGTTAAAAAATAGCTTAAGCTTTTAGTTCAAAATGGACAGCAACCCAAGAATTAATATTGATCTTGAAAATCCAGCTGAAAAGAATCATAGAAATCTACACTGAAGAGAATTGGACAGATTCTGTAATTGTTTGCAGTATCAGTAACAGTATTGATATGATCATTAGTTGAGAATAAAACCATTAAAATAGACTAATTTACGTGCCTACATATGTGTAGAACAGAAATAGGTTTGTTAGCTCCATGTCTCTCTCCTTGCTCTCTGGTTATAACGGAGAACTCATTCTGTATTGCAGAAGGTTCTTCATAATTTTCAACCTGTGAGCATGAATGTGACCTCTGCTTTCAGAACGACTTACGTTTGCAAGGCTGGGACAGGGAGAAGAGAAGTGACTTCTTACTAGAAGCCCTCCTGTGAAGCCAGTATTTATTTTGGTGAAAGAAAAAGATTTTTCACTTGGCTTTTCTATTTTTGTCCTGTACAACTTGTGTCAGTTCTCCAGACTCTGTATTCTCTGTGAAGGCCTCTATCTCTTTTGCCACTATTTCCCCCTCTCCTTTCCATGAAACATCTCAGGACCAGGCTTGGGTCTTGGACATGCTCTGTAGCGAGTTATGAACAAGGAGCTACAACCGGGCGGCCCACATGAGAACATCCCTAAACAGCATTACAAATGTGGCAGTAGGTTATGTAGCTGGCTGTGCATGGTATAAATGCAACAGAGAAGATCCCTACCCAACTGATCTAAGAGTAAAATGAGATACTAGATGCAAAAAAAAACAGAGCACAAAAGCACAGTCATAGTATGCTGTAGTCATAGACCTTTACAAGCATCAGTGCCTTAAAGTTTTCTGAGGCTTCGTAATAAGGGAACCTTTTATGAATGGAAGGGAGAAAGATGGGGAGATATTTTCACTCCATCATGTGAGAGGTGAAGCAGTTAAAATATGGAGACTGAACTGAGGAGTCATTTGGAGTTCCTGCTGTTGAATTACTGGAACTTACTAGGATGGGGCTATGATGTATTGAGCATTAAAAATAAAGACAAATACATTGTATTCCACACAAAAAGTGACCTGGTAGTGGAAGAATGAAAAGAGAGGGGCGATATGGACAAAACTTTGTAGCAGAAGAGCAGTCCTTGCAGCAGCATTTTGAATAAGTGAGGGGAGACTGAATATGTCTTGTATTTCTAAATATATATGAAAGTGAAATGCTGGTTGATCGGAGGTAGATGAAAGAGGTTTTGTGAGGATGGGGAGGATGTGCTACCTAGGAGGTACCAAGTAGAAGAATTTGCAAAACTGGCTTCCAGATTGAGAGATGCTAATGAAAGGTACAAGTAAAAAAAACCTGTATCTTTGGATTGTTGTTTGAGTGATAGAATGCGAAAGTTATCCCGAGTGATTAAGAAAACAGTGGAAAAATGTTGCAAGTGAATATCAAGTTGCCTGTTTTAATTTTGTTGAACTTGAAAAATTGATAGTTAATCACTCATAAGAAGATGTCAAAGAGACGAGGAGGCGTCGGGTCTGGGATGGTGAGGTAGGGCTGTGAGTTGCTTTAAGATAGTAGTTAAATTTAAATTTGCAGGTAGAGTACCCTGAGATAGTTTAAAGGCAGGAGAGAAGGAGACAAAATGCAAAGTATTTTGGAGTTCCCATCAAGAACTGCAATAAAATCTGGAGGATTCTGTGGAAGAAACACAGTGAAAAAATGATCATAGTGCACAGTCAGAGAAGTCAAAAGGAGACTGATTTCAAGAGGAACTTAGTCGTATTGAAGGGAGCTGACAGTTCAAGGCAGGATACGGAGTGCTGTTTCTGACTGTAAAGAGATTAAAGAGAGAAGAAATGGTAGTCAAAGAGGCAAGGGAGGTGGGGCAAGCGTGTTTGTGCTGTGACGTGAGAGGATGTGAAAGTAAGGCAAAGAGGTAATAAGACCAGACGCTAGCAAAATTTGAAGTTATTGTTTCAGTTTTGTGATAAGGAAAACAAAAGCAAGTAGGAGGGAGGAAAGACAAAAGTTTGCGATGAAAGCACATGGAGAGGACTGAAATAAGTTCTAGAAGTATGTCACGGATCTTTCTTGAATCATCAGGCGGCGATCTTTCTGCCTGCTGAGGATGATGAAAGTAGTCAGGGCCAGATATTGCAGGACAGGCTGAATCATGGCTTTCCCCTGCTCATCTATACTGCTCTGATCCAGACTGCCTTCTTTTCTGGCTAAGGCATTGTAGAGGGAAGCTAGGGGTTGAAGCCCTTATAACTAGGCTCAGGCAGATCTGAACATACATGTTTCTGTATGAGGCTATTATAGAAGATAAGTGTCAACTAAACCACTAAGACTGCATTTTAAAGAGAATTTTCAGTGGGTTAAGCATGCCATGAACAGGTGTATGAACATGCCCTGAGCACACACTGGAATGAGAACCTAAAGACCTAAACACTGTCCTACCCATTTTCTTTATTCTGCTGGGGTTTAAACAGGGCAAAATTGGGGCAAGTAAATAAAAAGTTTCAGATCAGTATAAAGTAAATAAAGTTTTAGATCAAAACCAGACACTCAAGTGTTTGCAAAGCCTTTGTGTTCAGGGAGACAATGAACAGAAGCTGTTTGGGTCACATAGTTGAAGTCAGATATCCAGAGTCTTGCCTATTTTAGAAGGTTGAGTCCTTCTATGGGTGGTCTTTAGGCTTTTCTCTTCATCCCTTACTTCAGAATACATCTGCCATTATTGTGTTCTCTTATTAATGTTTAGTAACTGTAGGGATGTTGATCTTCCAAACAAGGAGTTGGCTGGCGATGTCCTTCATTTTCTGTCTCTGTTGTAGAAAAGTACTGGTGTAGAATATCACGAGTAACAATATTTTTGTATTGTTATATAGATAGGAGTACGTTTTAGCTATATGTTATTATCTACCAATTTTGCCATACTTTGCATATATGCTCTACATAAACGAAAAACAAGTGTAGGGAAATGAGTTATAAAACCTCCCTTTTAAATATAACACAGAAAACAACTGAAGTGTACTATGGCAAAGTGAACTGCAAGGAGTTTGCACAGCTTATACTGCAGGTATTCTAACAAACACTTCAAATATATAGCCACTAAATATTTAAATATCCTTGCTATCATACAAAACTAAATGGTCTGTACAGTTTCTTTATATGTGAGGTGATTCTTTCAGATGTATTTGCCGTGTTTATTATTTTTTTTTCCCAGTATCTCCTACCTTTTGTCAAATTTGAGCTCAGAAATACTTAACCTGTATAAAAATTCCTTACATTCCTCTCCCTCTCTTAATTTCTCTCTTCCTATTTCCTATCTTGCATCAGAAGCAAAGTATAACTGTATTTGCAGATTTTTCTTTTTTTCTCTCCAGCTTTTCTCCACCAGCAGGCCTTTGATTTGAAATTGTAAGGCACTTAATCTTTTGCCAGCGTTCTTATAAACAGATTCAGCTTGTCCTTTTGCCGATGCTTCAGCGTGTAGCCAATTTCCTCTCTTTTCTTGCAGTTTAGAAGACCTCAGATAATTCTTGCTCTGTTCTCTCACAAATATATGAAATTCTAAGTAGTCATCTAACTTCCATCACATTCATGAGGCAATTCCATCATCACCAAATTGCAGACTTGGCAAAACATTGTCCATCTGCCTTTGAAATGATATAAGAAAGGATTGAATTTCAGAGATGCTGGTACAGACAATCTAATCTACTACACGGCTGCTTGTACTTTTACAGAATAGCCTGTTCTTTTGCATATCCCAGCATGGAATGCTTAAACTATTATTCAGCTTGGTTAAAGTCTCCGTTCAATTCACCAGTGCTTCACATTTTATTTCATGAAGACAAGGTCACTGGGATTCACAGAATTTGGCCTAAAACTGCTGATTTGCAGGAAACAATGCAGTTCTGTATAGATCTTTAGAAAGGACTGATCTGATGTCAGTATGCAGTCTAATGGTGCTTGGCTGCAATTTTAAAGGCTGCTGAAGTAGAAGTGGTGAATGCTTTTACTTGTGTTACAAACTCCTAGTTAATGCCTTTAGTGATAGGTTATCTAGGAACAGAGTCATGTATTAATCCCTCAGGTTTAGTTAGATAACCCCTACAGAAGCTTTAAGCAGCCGCTGCCTCAGATTCTTCAGGCTGAATCCAGTCAGATCATCTTTAATCCATTTTTTTTTTCCTTTGCTCTTCATTTTAGGACTTGCAGTCTGCAAGCTGTAAGCATACACAAAAGAACATGAGCAGCTGCGGTTACAGAGACATGTCTAGCAAGCAGCAATGTGTGATTCACAGTGGCACTGCCTGATGTGTGGAGTTCTTTAAAAAATATTTACCCTATCTCTTTAACGATGTGTTTAAAAGTAGGACAAGCAAAAATTCTGACTCTCGGCCTTGTCTCAGCGGTCACTGTCCCTCACACAGTGGTAGTCCAAATATTCTAGTGTTAACTTTCAAGAGCACTAAATCCACCACAGACGGGAAAGATATTAAATACTCAAAACAGAAATATACTGACTAAGTTGCTGGCTCTCTCTGTCTGAACAAACTCGTACATCTTTTACCCTCTATGGCTTGTAGACTCTGATGTAAGAGAGGAAGAGAGGCTGTGTACTCAGAGGGAAGCCTTTTTCATTATGTCAAAAATAAATGGCTGTAAGCTGAAGTGTGGCTAGTGCTGAGTGTGCTTCCTTGGCAGGAGCTCATGTCATTCTGAACAGCAAAGGCTTTGAGATGTTTCAGTGGTCCTATATTATTTATTTTGATCACATAAATGTTTATTATCTGTCTCTAAAAATAGTTGAAGTGAATCTGAGAATGTTGATATGTGAGCAAGTGGCACTTTGATGAAAACTCTTTTGGCAATGTACCTAAGCCGCAGCCAGCCACACACAATTTTCAATTATATAAAGACTTTTTTTTTGGGGGGGATAGGAGGTGGGTGGTGTAATGTCTGAATGTCTGTAGGCTTATTGGCTTTGTGTACCTTTGTTATGACCATTTTGTTAGTGAAGTAACCCAGAAAAGAGATAGGAATCGATACAGCGCCATACACAGTGGAAACAAACTTGTGTATGTTTGCAATATAGTAAAGATCTTATCTGGTCATACTTACCCAAATGATAACAGACCCCAAACACATAACTGACCGTGGAGCTGCTCTAAACTGCACTCCAGGCCAGGGAGGTTGAGTGATAATCCAAGAATTTGTAGCAACAAACATCATTTTCTCTTGTTCCTAACTATACCTAACTCTGTTTGCTGCTGCAAGCTGAACTCAAAGATGCTGATGTGTGTAACTGTAGTGATGGGTTTATGGTAAGTATTTGAAACTGGATTTTTGTGAGATTTATGACCTATATTTCAGTTAGTTGTGGAAAAGCTTTGGAGTGGTTATGAGCAATCCTTGTGATTTTTTAGCTATTCTGAAATCTTATTCCTCAATTTGTGTTCTGTGCATTAGGATAACACTTATAAATACATATTTTAGTAGGGTTTAAAATTGTGTAGTCTTTTAAATACTACTGAATGTTTGAATTGTGACCCTTTATTGAATTGTGCCCTTTATGTTGTCAAATGCCATTTCAAAGTTCTTTCCTATACTTCATCAGACTGACACTTATTTTGTCTCCTTCTCCATCATCTTTGGGAAAGTGGTTACATAAGAACATGACAACATAACAGTTAGAGTAACAAAGTCCCACTTAAAAATCTGCTTAACATGTTCCATAGGGTAAATAAGGTCTTTTTCCAAGACAGAACCACTTTTCTGAGATTTTATTAGACACTTGGCACCCTTAAAATAAATATTTTTTTAAAAATCTATCAGAGTTTGGTCATTTCAGCAAAGTAAAAAAAGAAAAAAAAATATGTGTGATTAGGAGAATAGTAGCCCTAAGGTTATTCTCTCCTATCTGTTAAAATCCATTCCTTCCAGACATAACAAGAGCTCAAGTTCATGCCAAAATTGATTTGAAGTATATCTTCACTCTTGACTTTCTCTGCGGTGGCTCATTTCCCTTTTCCGTGCTTCTTTGTAATGGCCTTCTTCCAAGCTGTGAGACTGAGAAGTCAGTACAAGCCCAACACTGATTTCAGCAGGGAACTGCAGAGACATTTGCCCTTTATTGTAGATGCAGAACATAAATTGAATCCAGGGAGAGCAGCATCCTAAAATTACCCCAGGAGTAATTTTTCGAGACCAGACATTTAGATGATGATCATTGTTCCCTTTAACTAAGCTTTTTTTAATATCATAGAAAGTCAAGCATGTTCCTACTGTAAATATTGTATATCCCTTTTTTAAACATGATTTTTACAAGAACCCTTTTGAGTGGCAGTACAAATGCAAAACACTTAGGATCCAAATTAATTCAGAAGTAGAAGATCCAATTTGGAATTTTGTGCAATAAATAATTGCTGACTGTGGATTTTGATGGAGCATAATTTATCAGATAAAACTATGGGTCATGATGCCTCTACTTCCAATACTGGGTTTTATTGTAAAAACAGTTAATTGATTAATTAATTATAGTCAGTCATTTGTCATTGTAATGCAGACATTTTTCCTTTCTTGAAGTCAGAATATGTCTCTCTCTTAGGAGTCATGCTTTCCAGAGCATTTTTTATTTTATTTTATTAGTTTGGAAAGGGAGCAGGCAGACTTCAAAGCTGCACAGTATGACATAGCCTATCACTTTCCTTACTCTACAAAGGCAAAAATCACAGATAACACTTTCATCTGCAGGGAAAGAGATATTACAAGCCTAAACTAGAAACCTGAGTGTGGTGTTGTCTTTGCCAAATTGAATATAGGGATTGTAATCAGAAATAGTTTACAAGACTTTTCACAGGAGTTAAGAGCCCAGCCAGTGTTGCCAGAATATGTTTTCAGTAACAATCAGAAGTTCCTCTTAGCTTCTGTCCATTACGAAAGACATATGTGCTAATACTACATGCCAACTACCACACTTACAGAACACAGCGGTTAGATTTGAACATTTTTGCTTTCCTGGAAATAGTTTGTTAGAGCCAGATTCAGAGAAGAGTCTCAGCAACATGATTACTGCTGAAGTGCAGCTCCTGTTTGATAGCACGTGTATTGCCAAGGGGCGCACACAGGCCCATATTCAAAAGGCATTTAAGCAGCATGACATTAAGCATGGTAGTAACTATGCTCAAAACCAATCACTATGGTAAAAATCTACAACTCCTCTTTGTTCCCTTACACAAGGAAGAGGTAGGTGCATCAGAGTGTGATCCAGAGAACACAGAGCAATTGCATCCAGTTAATATGAAATGCTGAAGATAAGAATATATGTAAGCAAGTTCAGAGGCTGTTCTATAATCTTACCAGGCTCTTTCCTTTTCTGCTATTACCTATTTAACCTAGGCTTGTCACATGAAGCATAGTCAGGTGGGATCAGGGGAGATTTAAATCTATATTCTCTATGTATCTGCTGTATTTGTCCTATGGGTTTTCTACAATTACATTGCCTCTGTCTCTCCTTTTGAATTTGTTCTGTTTTGCCCAGGGTAATTAAATATTCAGGGGGCCAGAAAGAAAAAAGAGGAGAAATATCTGGTATAGGAATTCACCTGGGATGGGTGCAGCCTTAGTTCGTTCACACACTGATATTTGAATCTAGCATCAAACAGTTCTTAACTGGGGTTTACTTAGGGACCTTCAGGTCTCTTTTTATGATGTATCTTCCTGTCACAGATCAGGATTCATCATTTAATTGTCTATGATCAAAACTTCCTCTGATACCTGGAGATGCTTCAGACGATATATATACAAGTTTTGTGTATAAGGTTTTTTTTAATTCTTGACCCCTCTGACAACTGCCTCAATTTGATGAGATGTACAATTTAATATACTTTAATTATGAATCCTTGTTTTCCTGCTGATGACATTGTATGTTTTACCGATCACTTCTTTGACCCTGTGATACATGTATTTCAGTTATTTCTTTCATATCAATTTAACTTTTCCATGTGAATCCCAAAAACCAAACAAGCATGAAGTATTTATTAAAAGTTAATGCTTCTTTGGAAATCATTGTTAGCGATGGTCTAGGCTGTGTTGAAGTAATGTATTATTCTATACAATTTTCTGCAAAAACAATAAAAAGGAAGAACAGAAATTCACAGGTTGGGTTTTGCCATCTTGAGAGATGGCCATCATCATGAATGTGCTTTAGTTCCTAGTGCTTATGGCAGATTACATGATTAGAATTACAACAGAGAAGATGCTTAATACAAATTCAAATAGTAATTATCCACGGGACAAGTTCTGGTCTCTTCTTACTGTTCTATATTCACAGTAACTCTGATGTAGGGGAAGCATTTGCTACTCAGGGAATAAAAACAACTCCACATCTCTTTAACTTTTAATCTCAGTGTGTAGTTTATATATGACTTTTTTTGCCATGTTCTTCATGTTTTACAAGAAACAATAAGAAACTCAGTACACTGTGAAAGGGTTCCACTAGATAATATCTGTTTTCTGATGCTTTCCTCTTCTCCTTGCCCCCAGCAGAGCAGAATGATGGGGTATGTTTAGGCCCAGAGACTTACGAATTTCAAAAGACACTGCCTGCTTGTATTTTCCCTACTCAGGTCATTATTTTAGTACTTTCTCAAGCAAAGGACTTTTTTTTCTTTTCTTAAATAAGGCCATTTTTTTTGTGCGTGCTAGGATTTCAAAAATGCCAAATCATATCTAGCTATTCTCCAGAATGTTTAACAACACTGGTTGAGGCAGAGGTTCATAGGATCAATGGATCAGTAGTACATTTTTTTCAGTGGTCTGCATTTCGCCCTCAGTAGGTGTTGCTGTAAGATTTTTTTTTACACTTGGAAATCCAGCATGAGTCCATTGAGACTGAACTGAACTTTAATATGGAAATATATGATGGTTATGTCATGAAGTTTATTCTCTCATGTTGAAGAAAAATAGGTAAAATATCTGCAAAAAACCTTGATCTCTTTCCATGTTCCATATTTTAAAGAAGTCAGCACAACAGATCAGACCAAGAAGCTCCTAAAATGAAGTTTGAGTGAAACCCTTTCTTCACCTTTTCTAAATTGTATTTGTAGTCCAAATATTTGAAAAGCTATATTATTATGTTGGCATACATTGTTGCTAATAACAGCTTCCAAAGGAGAGCTGGGCGTTTAACACAACTCTCAAATTTTTTACATAGAAAATGGAGTCACATGGAAATGCTAAATATATCCGAAATAAATAATTGGAATTTGCATATCATAGGGAAGTGTCTGACATAGAGAGGTTGATTATAATGAGATTTATTACACAGGGAAAACATTTTAATATGCTGATTCAATTAGCTTTGAAAACTTGCAGTAGTGTGCCAGTGCTGCTTATTGCCATTATTTGCTTCCAAGGCAGCAAATTCATTGACTGTATTCAGGATAAGTCACAGGACTGGAATGAAAGCATTGTCTCTGCAGAGGTAATGTAGGTACACCCTTGTGCTTAGTTTTCTTGCAGTGAGGGTTATGCCATCAAGTCTTTCAAGTTTCAGCTGTTTTAGGGCTTGTTCCATCACTGTTACAAAGTTTTACCATTGAATTTAGTCAAACTTGACTAAAAATTGCTTTGGTATCCTATGGAGTTTTCAGAGCACCATTAAATATTTTCAAATAGCATATTATTGCAGCTAGAGTTACTAATTAATGCCAGATCCAGTGCTCTTTGAAATCAGCGTGGTATTTTTAAGGCTCTGAACTTCAGACCACATACTCAAAGACAAGGAAGTATGTAAATGTAATGTGATTCCCTGTCCAAGATGAATACATGCTTCTGATCATATCTGTATGAAATATTTAGATCCTGGTTTAAAGTATTTCAGTGCTATGTTAGCATTAAGCACATGAGTTGTCAGTCAGACTGTTTGGTCTTAGAGTTAGCCATGAAGCTGAGAACTTAGTAATCAAGAAAGTTCTAAAAGTAGTACTTAAGACTTTTCTTTTAGTTAAGAAATATTTTCAAATAAATTTTCCTCTCTAATTCTCAAATTCTGAACTCCTGGTTGACTAGGTCATTGGAAATGCTCTTCTTTGAAATTACTCTCTCAGAATAATAAGACTTTTTATATAAAGTGGCCTATTATCATAAATGAATAAAGCACAACCTCTTAAGCAAGTGGAGAAGAGCGTATGAAGAGTAGATCTCAGTCACGTACAATATCTCCTTCAAACACGGGGAGTTTTCATGAAAATTATAATACTTCAAAAACTCTCTTTCCTTAATCTTTGCTAAAATTACTTGACTTATGTCATAAATCACTACTTCTAACTACCTAAGGTTATCTACTTTAAATGGTAATGAGCTTTATGTTTGAAAGTTTACAGGATTGCTGGTAGGTAATTCTAGAAGAACATCTTAAAAGAGAATTTGGGACCCTAAGCATTACAAAACAATGAGCTATTTAAATTAACAAGCAAGCTGTTAGTCAGATTAACAATTAGAGTAGTGAAAAAAATATCACAGTTAGGCAAACTTCATTAATGTGTTGCAGTAGAAACAGCTATTTCAACAATTTCTCAGTCATGAAAACTTTTTGAATTCTACCCTGTTTCTTAATCTATAAAATCATGTAAAGTTATACAGGATCAGGGAAGAGGAGAAGAGGAGGGGAAGAATGTAAAACTGAACTATTTGTAGCTTGAACTGGATGAAAAAAAAAAAACAAATAGATAAAATTATTTTTTTCCATTTTCCCATAGCAAAACACTTAAAGCTAATCTTGATTAACTATGTCACGGGATAACAAACAGATGGGAAGAAGGAAGTTTGAATTAAAAATACAATCCCAGTAGTTACCTACTTTTCAGGGCAGAGGAGGGAGTGACTATTACAGAAGCCTCCTGGGTAATATCATGCTAAAAACTTTCCGTCTGCCTGTACAAAAGTTTGATAATACTCAGCTGGGTCTTGAAAAACTGTTAGTTATGCTTTACATGTGTGACAGTGCCAAGAACGTAGTTTTAAAAAGCTCATCCATCAGTCTAAGGTTATAGTCTCTTTCTGGTGAATGTGCAATTGAAAAAAAAAAAAAATGATGAAAGTATGAAGCAAACTTGCTTGTCTTGAACAAAACGGGATGTACATTTAATCTAATGACAACACATGTTCTGACGAACTGAAAAGGCCATCCAGGCCTGTATGGTGATACTCATTGTTTTATAATAATTTGAGCTTTCTGCTTTTCCATTGCTTGTTATGGAATGATGTTCCCAGGCTCTGCAGGGAGAAGAAAAAAAGAATGTGTGTTCAACTCTTTCTGCTTTTTTCCTTTGAGAACTTTCTATGTATATAGCACTTGTGAAAAGAATTCAGCTGTTCTCTATATCTAGTAGGGTTTGATTCTCCTTAGCTGCTCTCTTATTTAAAATCATATATCTATCAACTATTCATACATTTTCCTATTCTGGAGCACCCAGAAAGCAGGCTCAAATTCTTTTCTTCCAGTGATTCTAAGACTCGCATCTTTTGCCTTTCCTCATATAGTATTTAGCCAAGTGTTATAGTGGTTGCCAATATTTGTAAGAAAACAAGCAAGTCGTGGAATATGTTTCTCATACACTGTTAACCACTCCAGAGAGAGAGATCAATGTATTTGTTACAACTAGTATCACTGACCCAAATCCATCAACCATTAACTCAGTTTTGCCAACATAAAAAGAGGCAATATTTCATATAAAAAGTTTCCGCTCTGTGAAATTCTCTACCACGACAGCCCAGCCTGCCCCTCCAAACAAACAAACAAACAAACGCTATCTAACAAAACACCAGTTAGGGTAAAACTGATGGTTTGGCAGGGCATGTTACAACCAGATCATCTTTTCCAGGTCATGTGCTCATTATTGCAGAGTTTGATAAGGAATGTTTTCCTGTGTAGAACATAGGAAATCGGTATTAATGCACTGATTTTTTTAGCTGAAAGAAGTGGTTTGTTTTCGTAGTCTGAGAGCGCTTGTGCAGATTTCTTTCCTACAAAGTAAAAGCTGTTGGCTTTTGCTGGAGGGGAAAGCACAGGCTTTATGGCCCATTATGGAAAATGTTGCAGTTCATTAAGATGCGGTGAGACAAGAGAAGGTTGTATAACTGAGTGTATCAGCTTGCGATGAATGTCTAATTCTTCATCAGTAGTTTATGTTAGGTTAGTTACGTCCCTCTTCTCAGTGAAATCCCAAGGCTCTGCTTAGTCTTTTTTGGCATTGAAAATCCTTGTGATCTATTATCAGATTATCCTTGAAAGAGTACTATATGTTTCACTCCTAGAAATAAGCAATCTGCTCTCTAGCACTCACCATTACAAGGAGTCATTTATTACAGCAGAACTTTGTCATTCAATTATGCTTTTGTATAGAGCACATGGCCAAAAATCTCAATCACAAGTGTCTAAAGTTGGTTAAAGAAGTTGTTGGTGTTCCAAACTTCAGAGATGCTGATCTGGTGCTGAGGTGCCTGAGTGCCAATGCTTGTGGCAGAGAGGAGCCCTCTCTGCAATCATTTGCAGACTTCTGATCCTTTTGCTTTCTCATGTTTCAGGCTATGAGTATTCTCCTATGGCACGCAAAATACTTTTCCTTCTTTTGTAAGTTCCTTTTCTCAGCATGCCGTGAACTGATAAAAGTGAAAAATATTTAGCTAAAGCTTTAATTACTTTAGCCTACTTATTATGTTCAACACCTTGCTGTATGCCTCATTTCAGCTTCTTTTGATCCACTTTTTCGTGAGAAAAACTGATTATAGGTATTACAGGTAGAGACCTGACTAACAGTAAGAGACTCGTGGCATAGCAGAAAACCTGTCAAATTTGTAACCTAGTTGTCTTTATGAGCTATGTTTTGTTATGCTGTGTGGAAAAGGATTTAAATAACTGATCATTCCTTTCCCCAAACAGGTCACCTTTCTTTTAGAGTTAACTGCTGCTAGCAGTTATAGTTTAGCTGCTTTAAGCCTGAGACAGGAATTCCTTGTGTTTCTGCATGCAGTGAATGATGTTTGTTAGGGATAAACCAACTTATTGACATAGCATGAAGTCAGCAAAGCTAAGTGAACTTGTGTAGCCCAGATGGGTCTGGCTTTTGTTGAGCCTTGTGAAATCCACTAGCTAGGAACTATTTGTTCTTGCAGCTAGCCCATTCCTTTCTTAAGCCACAGGCAAAGTAAAAGAATATCATACAGCGATGGGAGGATGGCATAGAAAAGGTAATTGCATCTCTTCTGTTCATTCCCAAAGGCTCAGAACGCAGGAACAGGAGCTTCTGTGGCAGAAAGTTAGTCTTTGAGAGTATAGAGACCCTGGAAAGAGAGAGCAAAACCTCAAAATGGCATTGCTCAGGAAAGAAGCTTTGGACTTAGTCTCCTTTTGAACCATCTGCTGCTGGGTATTCTCTCAGCTTTTACTACTTCCCTCTTCAAGTCACTCCAGAATTTTTTGTACACCTTGCCCTTGCCTGCTGACTCTGCTGTGGGGTCAGTGGTTGGCTAACATATGCAAGGGGCTGTTAAACACAGTACAATGGAGACAAATCTCCTTGGACCAGCAGTAAAAATGGTGCACGATCGGGATTTGTATTAAAAAAAGATTTTCATCTTTCTTTTATTTCAGCAACTTGGATCACGATTTGTTTGTATTTATACTAGAAATAATATATATTCAGATGAAGTGTTGATCTTTCAGTGTAACTGCTGGGTCAACAGTATTAAGTCTTTTCTCTGCAACATGGTACTATAAACACGGCCCAATTTTCTATGATCGTTCCTGTTTTATAAAACACAATTTACTTCTATTTGTCATTGTCTTGTGTAAAACTCCCCTCATTCTAATTGTGTGTCATCCCTTTCCTTTTGTACTGAGAAAACATACTCCATTAACTGTCTGACTCATTCAATAGTTACTAGTTGTCAGTGTTTCTATGGTGCTGGTGCAATTGTTGTTTCTTTAGCGACTCCTTCTCTTGAGTCCTAGAATACTATAGCAGGATTGTATTCCAACAGGCTAATTCTGGTAAACAATTGTTAATTATTCTTTTTGGAGAAGAAGTGAAAAGTCACATAAAGTAGTGAAGCTTTCAGATTTTCATCACTGTACTGTACTGGGAGCAGGGCCCTGCAATTCCTTACAAATATCCTCTTTGAATCTGGCAGCGAAAGACCATCATTAGAGAGGAGCAATGAAGGTGTGACAGCACCTTGGGCAAGCTACCAAGTGCATGCAAAGGTCAGCTAGTGGATGAAAGGGGAGTGCAAGAATTAAATGAAAGGAGGAAAAGGCCAGTGTTATGCTGACGTTGTCATTAAGAAAATCACTGAATACATGGAAGAAGTCTGACATTTACTTACACAGTGGTAGAAATCACTACACTGTGTACTGCATGTTTTCCTGTTCAGTCAGCATATTGTACAGCTGTGATAAAGGGGACTGTAATCATTTCACAATAACAGTGATACAAAATTGTTCATTGACTCAGCTTTTTCTCCGTTATATGAAATATATTATAACTGGCCATGTAAGTCAATTTCTTTCATTATGCCTCTTTCTACCTCTACAGATATCATGGCCGTAATCATCCTTTTAAAATGATTTCTCAGATGTTGCTCCTTTCTATACAAATCACCCACCTTTCTTCTATCTTTCTCTTAAACAGGTATGTTCACTAAATTACTGTAAGCGGGCATCATACATTGTAA
This sequence comes from Morus bassanus, assembly GCA_031468815.1. NCBI lineage: Eukaryota > Metazoa > Chordata > Aves > Suliformes > Sulidae > Morus > Morus bassanus. The sequence goes on from CM062570.1 coordinate 11,605,732, forward strand.
AGTCTGGTTTTAGTTCTAGAGCTATAAAATTTCACTGTGATGCCGCTTAATGAGAGGAGTCATTCGTCAGGCCTGAGTGACTGGTAAATCCATCACGGATGTGGTGCATTTCTGCATTCAGCAGTTTAATATGCACATGGAAGAGTAGACTTTCCATTGGACTCATCCAAATTACATCACTTTGGCAATATAAAGAGGTCATAAAAGGGTAAAACAGCCTTTGGAAATACTCCCCACTTTGGAGGTGTTCTGGGGTTACAGGCAGGCCCAGAATGGTCAATTATCTGGCTCTTCTGGACAGGTAGATGGCTCATAAGGGATGGTCGCAGCCAGAATATGAATTAGAGTAGCTTTAAACTTTCTCTAATTGATGCCAGGAGTTCAACAGGTTCCCAGGCAACCTGAAAATACAAGGAATACAAAGGTGATTCAGAAAGTTTGGTAGTAAATTTCCCCCCTGTGGAACTCAGTAACAAAATTCATACCAAGTTTGAGGGTGGCAGAGTGGGAGGCCAGATTTAATGCTTGGCGTTTTATCTTCTTGGAAGGTGCTTGTAGCACTGAGCCAACAACCCCTGGGGTATGACACATGGCCTGTTTATTTCAATTTCATATCCTGTAAGTTTCATTCCTTCTGCTGTTTCTTTGTCTGCATTGGAAGGTCCACTTGCACAAAGAATGGTATTAAAATTAATGTCCATCCAAAGACATAAAAGGTGCTTCAGACATCAATCAGTTATATTTTACCACACACTGATAGGATATGCTGTGTGCCTTTTCACAGGCCGCCAAAAAGGGATACAAGAAGAACGTTGGTGCTGCAGCACTAATCTTTGGCTGTTGTCGTGAAATTGTTACTGCAAAGGGGGAAACAAGTCAAACGGAGATGTTCAGCGAAAGGATAGCTGTTACCACTTATCATGGTCTGCACTCCTCCTTGCTATTACTACTCTGTGAACAGTCCACCCCAGCCTTGGCATGCTCCCCACTCAGCCAGTGGCTGCGGCAGCGTAGCAGCAGTGGTGCTCTCACGAATCCTGTTTGGTTCGTGTCTTGGGGCAAGGGAGTGGTAACATCCAGCTGGGGAGAAGTGGTGCCTTAAATTTTCCCAGCTGTTTCTACAGCCATGTGTGTAAGCATGTTAGAAGGTCACACAAGGAGACACTAGTAGTTGAAAATTCTCTGGAAGGGAGAAAAGGGGAACCCGTGCGGATTGCAGGCTCCTTACTCAGACCTGGAAGGAGGGACACATTTCCAGCCAGGATCCTGACTCTTCCCAAAGACTCAGTAGGTTGACCACTTGCAGTGTATAGCCAAGAAGTGTCAGAGTATCACCTACACGCTTAGTCAAATCAGCTCTCTCAGTGGCCCTTGGGACCGTGTTTGCTGATCGTCCACAGTGCACACCTGGTAGTTTACTTCCAGGCTTTCTTTTGGAGTACAGCAGCCAGTTCCTTTTAAAATAAAACCTAGCTGTGGTTGGTGGGTAGCTCACTACAGGGACAGCTCTTTTTCAAATGTATGTAAGACCTTGTGATCTTTGTTTACATGGTCTTCCCACACTGTCTTGGCAAACCTTGCACCCTAAAATATCTTCCTATGTCACGTGCTATACCCACAGAGCACAATACAGTCTCTTGGCATCGTGTTAAAAAAATACCTTTCTGGCAGGTTATGTTGAGGTCATTATTTTGTGTATTTTGAACAGCAAAACCAAACCCATTTTTCAGGGTAGATATTGAAGCAGCAAATGGGGCCAGAGTGATTAAGGCCAAGCACAGCACAGTCTGGGCTGCAGTACACTTCGGACCCAGTTAATCCTTCGCTGATGGAGTTGAACCCCAAGGAAATGTAGATGCAAACTCACTGTACCAGGTGGTCTGAAGCCAGAGAATGTTTTTTATAGTGTAGATGTAGTCTTTACCTTCTTATAAGTGTTACCAAGCAAGGCCAAGGTCATCAAAAAGGTCTGTTTTGGAGCTGACAATAGATAGAGGAGTTTCTGAGTTCTAGCCACAAAAGCTCTCTTTTTTCTGAGTTAGAGTTGTTTCTTTTCATGGTATGTGTCCTTTCATGGCATCAGTTTAGTTTACCTCCAAGAAAAAATGAGAGGATATACCAAAGGATATGGCCTTATTATTTTATAAATGATAAAATGACTGAGGAATATGGGAGAAAAGTTCCATATTTTGGACTTTATCCTTCAGATAAAATTCAAGTCCATACTGATAATTTACTGAATCTGATATTTCTGATAAAAAGATCACAGAATGAAGAAATGGATCATGCTATTCCTCTCAGTGCAGGATGGGCTTAACAGGTGTCACTGGTGGGGCATTTACTAATATTCAACTCCATGAGTTAGAGTCTAGCCCGAGCAGGGATTTCTAACTTACTCCACTGTAGTCTTATGGGCAGAGCCCCCTCCATAGGTACTGGACTATAGTCCATGTAGTCGGAAAGGAAATAGCATTGTCAATCAATCAGACTCACTGTTAGTATAATAAAAAGGAGAAGATCTGAATAGAAAAAAAACCCTCATTAACGTTGTTTCTTTTGTTCTCCTGGGCAATACAACAGTACTAGATTGTTAATAATCAAATTATCTGTCTCCTAAGGAACTATATTTGCAGACAAGTACATTTCCTGTATTTGCAGATGCGATAAACCAAAATCAGATGATGTACTAAGGTAAAAGACATATCTAGGATGTATTTCTACCAGTCCTACTGCTCCAGAAGTTCTGTTTTTAGAGTCTGTCTTTTGATTCTGTTCCTCCATAGTTGAAACGTCTTCTGTTTCATTTGCTTTCCTATTTTCAGCAGTTTCTGTGACAATGTCACATAGTCATTTCTGTTAGATGATCGTAATTGTTAGCTTGAGCTTGTTAGGTGTTTAACAAATGTATAACCTACCAAAATTAACAATAGATTGTGAAAAACTGAACAATGCGTTTATTCTTATTTCTGTATGCTTTGAAAAAATGTGCTGTAACTAACCATTTTCAGTTAAAACATGAACACTTAAAAAAAAAAGAAAAAGGAGGGGGGAGCTGAATTTAATATCCGTAATAAAACAAGGGGGAATTAATGCAATACATATAATATACTTTTAAAAAGCTAGATGCCTATTACAATTTGAGAAATTTGTGCTCACGGTATTTTTGTTACAAAAACGATTTCATTTGTAATAATTGAAGTACCTGAGTTGCAGCTAGTAATCATGTATACATTTTTATAGTTTATATTTTTATAATAATCCTATCATCAGAAAGTCAAAATGCCTAAAGTTTTGAAATAGTAATTCTAACTGATTCAGGAAAGTCCTCGTGATGGTGACTAGGTACCATGGTGAGAGTCATATTATAAATACATAAGAGCAAGACGGGTAATTTAAGGAGGCAGAAGACTTCTCAATGTGCCAAAATGCCTACTGCAGGTAGCAAGTGGGCTTTGAAGAAATTCCAGTTGCTTCTGGAATAAGCTAAGTTGCATCTTGAAAAGATAATACTAAATAATATCCAGTAAGTTTTAATCGTGGGCAATTTAAAATAGTTTTTTTAGCCAAGGTCATACATGTAATATGTGATGAGAAATGTTAAATGTCGAAGCTTTATACCAACAAGCGTTTTTTGTTCCAGAAATAGGTTTCTTTTCTGAGGCTGTCAAACCTTTCCAAATAGGAAATAATCACCCCATAGTAATTACTACAAAAAAATGAAATAACCCAGCATTAAAATGCTGTTTTATCTGGTAGATCTCATCCCTAAACAGATAAAACAGTTAGGGTGGTGCCTGAAACCGAGTTACTGTCCAGATTGTGCAGCACGCTGTCTGATTTCCCTGAGCTTTTTAAAGAGATGTATCTCTCTGGTATAGATCCCCGTGGTCTACTTACAGAGAAATTTCATTACCATGCTGTGCGGTCCTCACGGTGCTGAAAGTAAAATATTGGATTGACAGGCACTTGTTGTGGAGGAGGGCTTATTGATGATGGAAAGACCGATTCAATCTCTAATCCTGAAGAACGACCTGCCACCTGGAGTGATAGTATACAGATGGGTGCAATCTAAACTCTCTTTCCGCCTCAAGTTGCATTTGGCTGTAGATTAACAATGTGATTCCATATAATGAAGATGGTTGTTTGGTGCAGTGGCAATTTTCCATTACTGACATGCAATGTCAACAGTTCTGACAAAGCTATAAGGACAATGTTTAAATGTGCTACATCTGGCTGGGACGGTTGCCAGGTTATTAACAGCCCCATTAAAATTACCTGCAGAGATCTGCTTTGGTATAAGAGAATGTAGAGCACTGTTTCCCCTGCAACTATCTACGCAGGCGTAATAACCGTCCGGTAGCACACACTTGGAATAATACAGTGTTATGGTAGTGGTAGCAGCTTTTTTACAGTTCTATTTTGGTGAGGGAATATTTTATAGCTTTAATTGTATTGAATCTAATTCCTGTGGCCTTACTCAGGCAAATATCCCTTTGAAATCAATGACAATTTCACCTTAGGGTGGAGTTACATCAGTAGGTCTTGATTTTATTAATGATATTTCCAATAAAAATACTCCAAAGATCTATGCATACATATAAACTTTTTTAAAGCAATATATGAATGTCCTTTTAATTATCCCTTTCTTTTTCTTTCCTCTTGAATGACTATGTAACAGTCCCATTGAAGCATATACAATATGAAAGGGTTTTAAGGCATTTTTCTGCATAAGAGTAAAGGGCCACGCTGTCCCAGAGGACACTGCAGAAGGCACAGCACATTTTCTGGTGAGAATCCCCCATTCCTTTTGAATGCAGAGGGAGCACTTGCCAGTATAATGATAAATGGGCTTGTGATCCCAGCTCTCTATAAGCAGTTTTTAGTCCAAGATGAAACATTCCCTCTAAGTTCAGTACTGGAATGCTGGAGAAGGTTCTTGCACCCTCTCTCTTACCAGTCCGTATAGTATCTGCCATAATTTACTTCCAAGTTGTGTCTCTTCATGTATGTCCAAAGGATCTCTGCATGCTGAATAATCCAGAAGCTGCCTGCTTCTCATCCCTAGAGCTTGCAAACAGAAGTCCATCGCTTGTGGTGAGGTTACCTGGGCATGCCTGGCGGTGCGCTGCCTCACCGGCTGTGCTCGGCAGGGCTATGCTGGGGACAATGTAGAAATACTGACTACACCTCAGCCTGCCTTTGGATGCTTCCCATCTGTGTTGGCAGCAAGCGTGATCTTCAGGATGACTTTGGGGTTAGTTCATAATGTGCAATGAGAAAAGGAGCCCAAATACGGTCATCTTAGCTTATTATGGGTATGTGATCAATGGTGTCAATAAAACACTGGGGGCATTTCACATCTGATTATAGTTCTCTGGGATGCTGTAGTGAGCAAATTCATTTCTTTGCAGCCTGATGAAAAATAAAAGTCTTTGAGTGCTTTTGTGTCAGAGTGCAGAGGCTTTAGTCTGTGTCCCTCCTGCTTCAGCTGCCTGAACAAGTGGAAGAATTTTCAAAAATTTGGGGCAATGCAAGGGCTCTTGACGTTTATTACATGTGGAACTTTCCACATGTGGCAGAAATAGAAGACTAAGTTTAGAATGAGCAATATGACTTAATGTCTGTTATGCCATATGTTTTTCCTGCTGCTGCTGTACCAGAGAAAAGGGACGTGGAATAACCTGACCTCATTCTGACCGTGGCTGTGTTTATAACTCCTTGGGGCTGTTAACAGCCACATGAAGAATTCTCATTCTGCTGCACCACAGAATAGGCAGATAAAATACACATCTGTGACAAGACCTGGAGCAAAGGGAGTACAGTTCTGCACCTGAATTCCGCATACAAGTCTGCTGTGGATACTCTGAAACATATCTTGCCTCTTATTTAAAATTAATTATTTTTTTAAGTACCTGTGTAGCTCTTGGACTACTGTGATATAAGTCATAGCAATATACATGTTATGCATATGTTTTGCAGGTCATAAGAATGAGTCATACATGTACAGAGTAGGCGACATGAAGAGTTCTGTGCAAAGACAAAGGGTAAAATATATATAAATTTTAATTTGACTTGGAGCTCGGTCTGTGTCATGTGACGAATGTTCTGTGCTTTAGAAGTAAGAAATTAAAACCCATGAAGGCTAGTCATTTCGTAGTGTTCAGTGACACTCAGATTCACACTTTCACCCATCTTATTGTCTGGTGGTAGCGCAGAAGCAGAAACACAAGTGTGCGGTCTGAACTATCGGGCTTGGGAGAAGGAGGGTCAGTCTCACAACTGAGCTTTCTTAATTTGTCGTAAGTTTTATTTACATACTGAGATAGGTGTAGATCTTTCAGTCCAGTGTAGGAGAAGAAAAGGCTAAGAAAAATAATGAAAGAATGTAGTAAAAAATCTAGCTTTCCCACCTGTGGCGAGAAGTTCCAGTGACTGAACATCCAGCTGTGGTCTGTGCACAGAATGTTGATTTAAAGAGGTGCTGTCCAGTTGAAATGGTGGGCTAGTTCTATAGCAAGTATGCAAAGATCTATTTTTACATGACTTCATGGGACTTGTATCTGTCTATACTAGCAATTTAGCCTCATACTTTTAATGTAAATATCTTTTACTTAGACTGTGATGGAACTAACAAATTACATTATTTAAACTGAGAAAGTAAAGAAAAATGTTATGCTACTATTTTTGCTATAACTACCACTAATTTTCTCATTTAAAAATGGAAATAGTCAATTATAGTCTATTTCACTTTCAGATTCCAATATTTGGAGTAGATTTTTTTTTTGTCTTTTCTAAAACTAGAAGTAAGTACTTTACCTTCTGATGGAGAAGGAGCAATCATCCATATCCATCTCAAGTATATTTCAATTAACTGTATTTTTGTGAAACTCATTTGTATAGAAATTAATATTTGAGACTTATCTGATTAAATGGTGTCTCTAGGGACAGATATATAAACGAGAGTATTGCAAACTCAGCTTGGTTTTTCTTCTGGAGAATCTGAGGTTGTCTTAGAAAATTCACCCTAAATTATATGGTTAAATTAGTTGCCTGGTAATATTGTACTAGATAGATACAATAGTGCCTGTGTTTAGATACTACTCATACTAATGGGTATATAAGATGAATGGTACCATTCTTATTAGTATACTGGCTGTCTACAGCCAGATAATTCCTTTCTTTTAAAATTAATATTGTCTCTATTTTTCACAGTAGGTCAGACATCATTTTCATTTCTTTTTCTATCCCTTCTCAGACACTGATAACTAATGATGGCTCTCTTACATTTCAGGGTCCTATTGTAGTTTCAGCTGTCTTTTTCTTTCTTTCTTTCTTCTTCAATGAGTTTGACTCTTTGAGCTCTATTCTGTTTGCCATTTTCCTTCACTTTTTGTTACTTAGCTTTTATTTAGCTTTGCACCTTGCCTCGTCTTGCTCCTTTTCATTGACGTGACCATTTTTATTTGTAGTTCTGGATCAGTTCCCTCACGTACAGTCTTGGTCATTGTCTCTTCTTGATGTGGGACTTACGTGACCCTTCTTTTCTGCATGGTCCACTAGCTGCAAATTTCTCTTCTTTAATAATCAGCTTATTTTGTCTTACATCACCCTGTCTATTGAGCTGTGTCATACTTCTACAACTTCTAGTTTATCTATGTAAGATCTTCTCTCATTTGAGTTTCTTACCTTCCACTCTAAGATTATGTTTGTACTCACGGCTAAGCCAGGTCATGGGCTAAAGCCAAAGCTCATCACAGTCTGGATCCACATAACCATATGGCTGGTAGGGTGCAAGTGTCCCTGTATTCAGTAGTTGCACGCTGCCTAAAAAGTCGCACGCTTGCTTTCCTTGTAGGAAGTGGTGCCTAAACCCTCTAGAAAAGGCTATCTGAAGTCTCCTCAAGAGCAGATGGGATACCTAGTAACAGGCCCTCAGGGAGAGCTGTGTTCTTCCAACCTACAAGACTGCCGTCTTCTTAGGCTGGCACTACAGAGTTGAGTAAGCCTGACTTACAGTTGCCTAAAGTCAGTACCTTAGTATGTGTTTGTAAAACAGGCCAAGACTTTGTACAATACTTTGTCTAAGTTTTGTACCATCTGAGGTATCTTCTCTTCCCCTGTATATCAATACTGACAGCCTTTGAACTACAGAGAATTACAGGAGAAACTCCCTCACAGCCCTGAAGCAGAGCCCAGGTAGAAATCTTGCTCAGCATGTTTTTTTATCATCAGTTTGTTTGCTTGCTTTCTCCCTGATTCCTCTGCATGTTTTGCTCAGTAGCTGTTCTGACATCTTCCTTGCTTTGCTCTTGCCTTCTCATTTCTTCCTCTCTTCCGTTTTCGCTTCAGATATTTCGTGGTCTTTTGTCATCCTTATAAAAAAATCTCATTTCACCTTTCCAGCCACCCTATGGCAAGTATCAGACTTGGATATGTGAAGTCACTACGATGTTATTACAAGAATAAATGTTCCCAGGAATTATGTTATTATGTAACATCCGGATGTTGATCAGAAAAAAAATACTACAAGTTATGATGGGACCCAGACATATTTTTGCATAGGTTTTCTTACCAGATCATGGCATAACCAGTACAGTTTGTGAAAGTAATGAGGACGTTGTAGAAGATCAGTCATTAAAAATGCACCTCACAAAGAACTGTCAAACAACTTTGATCACTTGATTAAGAATTCAATTAAATGGGAGGTTAAGAAGCGAGTCCATTGCTTCACTTTAAAGACATGCAAAAAAAAATAGATATTTAGGAAACCAGTTGGTGGAGTAAACTGAAAATATTGATTGCTTGCATATCTAGAAATTATTTCTATGTGAGCAGAAAAGCTAATAGGATGACCCTTAGGCTTCATAGATAAATAATAACTTAAAACGGACTGTTAAGAGTATTATCTGAAAGGGAAAGGTAGGCTAACTGGCAAAGACAGCCACATCATGGAGGTTAGCAAATGTGGGGATTAAGTGAGAACTGTTAATGTTTAATCTGTGTTAGACTTTATAAAGGAAACTTAGATCTTAAAGGCCTTGAGGAGCTCTAGGGTGGAAATTCAGTGGAGGATTCAAGCAGTCCAAGATTGTGGAGTTGTCTTTCAGTGATAGCAGGGAGAAAATTCCTACTGAATTTTAAGATAGGTTTTGATGAGACTCCCTTTATTCCTGTATACAGCATCCACTTACCTCACTCCTTTAACACTTTTCCAGATAACCCATACCTGTCTTCTACATAGCTCGTCTTTGAAATTAAGGCCTCAAACTTGCATATCACAGTTTATGTTCACTGGACTTCAGGTACTCCTATTTTTCCATTTAACACATGAGAAAGAGCAAAGCAAAAAGTAAAACTAAACACATGGCAGGCAAGCAATGAATACAAGTTAGGAAGGAATTTATTTTCAACTGAAAGGTACATATATTGGAACAACAGGTTTCGTGAACTGCTTCCTCCCCCAGTGTGATCTCAACCCTGCTGTGATTCATGTTTCCTGGGATTCCTCCTCCTTTTCTATTGTTTGTCTAGCATTAAGTCCACAGCTGAGCAATTCTCTATCCCCAAGGTTTGTATTTGCAATGAGAGATATGGGCACCGAACCCCATGCTGCTAGAATTCCATTATTACCATCTATATTTCAGTCACTTTTCAAAATATAATATAGATTCAGCACCTGTCTTTTTTGTTCCAGATGTCCACCATAGTAGGGTTTAGACCTCCCAAGGTCAAACTGAGATTCACCTACCCATGCCTCTGGAGCATCAGCTGGGACATCCAAGGTCAATGTCCCTAGATTGCCATCTAGACAGCTTCTCAGTGTTAAAACGTTATGATGTGTCAAGCACATTTCTGTATAGGACTTTAGTGTGGGATACAGGATATCTGGCTGTCCCAAGAGTAATTTTGACAAGAATTCAGTACATGACAAAACTACATTCTTTACCAAATAGAGCTATCTATAATGGATTTAACAATTCAGGACAGAAAAACATAACTTCTGCTTTTAGTGCTTTACTTCTCTGAATAGATAGGAAAATTTTGCTCCTACTTCTGAGTCTATTTTTGTTCCTTTCGCATGCTTCCTTGGTCCCTGGAGAAGGCCTTCTTGACTTAGGTCTTACCACAGTCTTACCTTTCCCATGCCCTTGTTCTGTTTTAGCTGCATTCAGTATGCTGGCTTGGATCTACCTCTTCTTCACAGGTGCACCTCTCTTTTTCCTGACATCTCCTCTTACATGTCCATCAGCAGTTTCAGCATCTTCCCTGTCATTCACGCTTACAACTCCTTTGTCAATTTTTACACTCTCTTCCCTCTTTCCGGAGCAAGTTGTCACTCCATCATGTCACTTTTCTCTGTCTAACTCCATCTTCCCTCTTCTACTTCCATGACTTGAACTGTTGTTCAGGATTTAGTCTTCTTTTGTCTCAAGCACTGCAGGTCTAATGCCAGCTTGGAAGCCCTGCATTTGTCCCAGGAGTATCCAGGAGACCCCTCTCACCCCTGGCACTGGTTAGCATCCCTACACTGTATGTTTTTTTTCTCCCACAGCTTTCAAATTTCTTGTGTTTCAGTGGAAGTTGTTGCACTATGGGACTGAAAACTGGCAGCAGAGGCAGAGGCACTGCAACTCTACTAAATCTGTTGTGCAGGCACAGTAAACCCAGCGAGCTTTTATTGTCCAAGAAACCCATGCAGGTTAAGTGCTCTCCCTGAATCCTCTGAGTCAGCATGCATCACTGGCCAGGTGTTTTCATCCATTCTGCGGGCAACAGAATCCTTTATGGGATCATCTGATCAGCTCCTCTGACTAGGAAGAGATTTGCGCTGTTCTCTGGTCTTGACTTAGGCAGGAGATTACCTGGGGTTTTTAAGTGTTTTGAGGTTTTCCTGTCTTCAAAAACCTATCAGGCATAAGCAGTAAGTTTCATTGAGGGGTTAAACATTAGTTACTGGCATAAACATTATTTCTGCTACTCATGATGGAGAGGTTCAGTGTTTGTGGTATACTTGTGTAATGCTGCAATTAGCAATATGGGACAACGTGATGCCATGCTGCAGTTGTGGCCTGAGACAGTAAAGGTGCCTGCTCCCTCCTAGTTATTTCCGCTACTGTTAAAATATTTGACCAGCAGTTGCTGTTCACTCCAACTAGTAATTCTCCATGTAATGCGTGGGTAGTCAACATGAGCCTGTTCACAGTCTAACTGTCTCTTTATAGTGAGATTTTATACTAGCTCCATGACTGTACTTCCCAAGAGTCACAGTACCTAATGTAACATTAGCTACTATGACACAGTCCAAAACTCAGAATAACCCAAGTTTTGTTTATTGTTTATAAAATTGTTTCAGAAACTTGCCATGGACTATAAAATCTTTCACAAAAAGTGGCTGTTCCAGTTCTGTAAGGTGCGGCCTTCCAAAATTCACTTCTTGTTGGTGTTAGAATATATTAAATTACTGTTCATCCTTACTTGACTGATTTAAAAGGTTGAGAACTACAAGATTATGGATGTTCTATTTTTTCCCATGTCTCCTCTTTATTGCCTTTTTTCTTTGTTATCTCTCCTCTTCTTAAAGTCTTAGTGTAATCCTCACCCCGTTCTACAGGGAACTAAATACAAACAGTTCCCTTGACAATAGTTAGTGCAGGGCTCCATAAAGAGCTGGCACAAAATTAAAGAAGCAGGGAAATTTCCAGTAAAAATATTGCATAAGCTATGCATATACATAGAATATGTTTGCAGCATAGTTATGAATGTGTCACTCCTTTGCTACAACTTCAGTAAAGTAGCTTGAGATATTTATCATCAATAACTAAAAGTTAACTTCAGTTAAGACCCCTTTATTGTTTTATGGCCTCTCTTTATTTTTCTGTTTCTCTGCATGTATAAGTGTTTCATTCTTTCCTATCATTCATTTCTAGGGAGGGTCACCTCTCTGCTAGTAGTTGAGAGATGGTGATGCACTGATAAAGACTAAATAACAATGTTCACAACAGTGAATCACTTGAAAATCAGGGGACAGTTTTCAAGATAGGGTGCTTCTGTGAATCCAGTTAGGTATGTTAGGTATGTTGGTTGTTGTGAGGATCAGGTGCGCTGTGATGCATCTCATCACATCAGTGAATGGAGGTGCTCCTGGCATCTGTGGTACTGAGACTCACTCAACAGTGAAAGAATGAACACGTGTGTTGGGGCACCACTGCCAGCATCTAAGTGTGGGTTTGTAGGAATACTGTACAATTTCCTAAGTTAGGAATGAGAACACACATGATGTATAATACTGCTGCATGACAGTTGAATACACAGTACACTTAAAACTCTTGTACCTATTTTTTGCATACTTGGCCTCTTTCCTGGGGTTTACTCTGGCATTTCAAATGTAGCTGCTCATGTATCATCTTATATATGAAGTCTTTGACAGCTAGGGCTGTCTGGCAAACATGAAATTCAGTTGGGAATAGTTGGGAATTCAGTTTATTTCTCTTCTTTAAATGTTTGTAGTTAGAAAAACATATTGATGAGAGACAGATTCATATTAAAACTGCCACAGTCCCATTTGCTATGGCACTTCCTAGGTATGTAGGAGACGATACTGCCAATCCCTTCTCTCCTTGATTCCAGCCATGGTTTTGTGGCTCATCAGCTGCTGCTCTTGTATAACAACCCCAGCTGAGTTCATGTAGAGAGCCACAGCACTAGCTTCACAACAGGATTGTAAATCTGAATTTCTCCATTTTTTTCATGAGTTCCTAAGTCATCAAGATTTCAATCTTGATTTTGGGTCTTCTGAACAAAGGTAATACATTCATTAACATTACACTGCATACATTCCTTCCTTCCTTTACAAAGATGCAATAAACTAACAATAAAAGTTAAGTGCATTTGAAATGTCTTTAAAACTTTTCTTATCAATTCCAGTGGCAACAAATTTTCAGGTACATAAATATAAAATAAAAATTAAATAGTCTTAAACTCTCTAGAATAATTTTAGTACTGGTGTAACATATATGATATATAATGTATAAACTTATATCTTTTTATGATTGAAAGGCCAGGTTAAAACCAGTTTTGACAGAATTTGTAGCATCAGAAGAAACTTACTTGTTTTGGATGTTATATATCCCACTGTTTTGCATTCAGTATATCACAGTATTATGTGTATCAACGTAAAGGGATATAAGAAAACAAAGGGAAGCAGCAACTAATAATGATACTGTGCTATTAATTCCCATTTCTCAATTAGATTCGCATCACGTGAGAGAAGATGTGTGTCTATATTTGACTACTTCTCAACAGAAGCATGGCAAATGATAAGTGTACTTCTAGCCCAGGCCAGCTTGTGTACTGGAACTATTAGAAAACAGGATGGAACAGCAAGGACATGCTATCGCTTATTCTGTATTCCTGCAGAGCCTTGAAATTGGCCATGATTTCTGTGTTTTGTTTTTTGCTGCTCCAAATGAGAGGGAAGAATTCCTTCCTGTAGTTAAAATGTGTTTTGGATGAGCAGGTGTTGATTCGGTCAAATTTGCAAGCTGATTTAACTTCCTGGGATTTCAACTGTTGAGGCACAAGGGGAAACGTTTAAAAAGTGCTGGCAACAGTAAGCGCCTGTAGATCATTATTTCAGATTTTGTTGTTGGAGGAAACGTGATGCAGTGTTTGGTTCATCAGCTGAAGTTCCTTTTTATGGTATCGTCAGGCTCGAGGAGGTCAGTCTGTACCCAGAAAGATCTCTTCTGAAACTGTTTTCTTCTCTAACTCCATGAAAGAATAGTTGGAAGCAAAAAATAGACCATGTCAGATGAAAGTTGGTATCTTGGCATAGTTCCATTCACTTAAATGGAGTGATACTGATGTACACAAGCTAAGCGTCTGCCCTTAAGTCTATTGTTTAGAAGTCATCCACGAGTATTTTCATACCTTTCAAGGGGAAGTTCAGATGGTCTTTAAAACGTGTGACACTTTACTAACTGAAGTGTAAAGCTGCAAAGCAGTAACCAAGGCACGTTCTTTTTAAAAATTGCACTCTTAAGAAAAATCAAATGCTACGAAATAGCTTCATAGCTAAAAATAGTACTGTCTTGGTGATTTTCAAAGTTCAGATGCTGTGAACTAAACTGTTTGTATTGAGGCTGTGGTAGGGGTTCTGCCAGTAACAATGAGAATTTCTTTCCATGCTGATGATGCTAAATGTATTCTTGACACCACTTGCGATCAGCCAGCTCTAGATAATCCACACTTTTTATCATGGCAGCAATAGAAAACCTTTTATTCTATTTCTAGATCAGCTAGAGTCTGATTTTTTATCTAACACCACTGAGGAGCTTCACTCTTCCTAAGAGAGAAAAGAAAGGCTGGAGTAAATAATAGAACATCATACCTATTTCCTTTCACTTATATTAAATAACCTATTTTGGCATTTTTAATGCATGAAGTCTTTTGATACATGAAGTGAAAGCGTGAAAATTGTCTGCAAGTCTAGGAAGCATTCTACACTGGGAGACTGGTACAGACAGATCTTCTGTCTGTGTCTGTATGCAGCCTCTTAGATCCATTTTGAAAAGGAACTTGAAAAGCATTGGTATATGTTAAAAAGTTAATAGTTTCTATGATGGTAATAACCTTACTTCTGTCCCTAAACTAAACGTTACTTAGTTTAGTTAAGTCTGTAATTGGGACTGCCTAGGCTTTTCCTATCAAGCTATTTTTGTCAAAGAGAAGCATAATTTTCAACTGTCCATCAGAAAAAACAAAACCCTAAGAAATTAACGTTTTGATTTTAGTCTAGACATTTAACCAAGTGAAAATTCATCCTTTCAGTTCAGGATGATATTAACCTATATGTTAGCTACTTAGCCAGTACTGTTGAAATATCTCACGGTATCCCATTTTCAGTCCCCTTCTTCTCTATGGAGAGGGTTCTTTGGCTAGACTAGATGGCAGATCATGCTCTTCCCTTGACTGAAGTACAGTGGAGACTTGGTGAGTTGTAGTCGGTGAGTTCCAGCATCTCAGGATCCCCTGAGAGGGTTGGACCATAAGAAGAAACAAAACTTTGTAGATATCTTGGTATGATTCCCATGTGATTCCTCCCTTTGGAGGAAAAGTAACTTTCTTCAGATAGAATTAAAAAGCAGAGTAATTATTGTGGAATAAAATATATTTTATCCTTGGAATAGAGTATCCACATGGGGGAGTTATATCAGCGTAGCTATGGCACTGTAATTATTCTGTTAAAGCAAGGCCACTCAAATTCTTCTTCTAGCTAAACCCCAATATGACCTGTTACCACAAGTGGGAAGAAAAGAAATAAAGAAGGTTCATTGGGCTCTTCATCACCTCCCACGTAACACCTTCAAATAAAAACTGTAATTCTGGTGTGGGTAAGAACAGCAATGAATGAAATAAAGTGAAACATAGAAGCTTTTTTTTTTGTACATTACTGAAATGTTCTGCTAACAAAATGAGCCAGACAAAAGATAGAATATGATGATATGGCACAGTGCCGTGCTCCATAGAGATATCTAAGCAGTTCTGAACACCTGGTCTAGTGTAATCAGTACCTTATCTTATTAATACATTGAAATGAGTTTTTAAAGACAGTAGTTTGCAACTTAATATCCAGAATATTTAATTTGAAAATTAAACAGACACATGAGGGTTGAGAATAATAGATGAGATTTTTAAAAATATGTAGTTTATTTACTTTGTTAACAGAATTTGGGTGACAGAGAATAAATCAAGCCTTCAAATTCGCTTATAAGGAGATTAAATACAGTGCTCTCTCAAAGGTCTGAGTCATAATTCTTGGTCAGAGTCTCTCTTAAAATTCACTTCTAGTAATAAGAAATTTAAAATGCCTCTCTAATTGCATCTTATTACAGTAACCCCCCAGTCATTTGTTCTCTCAGGCTTTAATGCTGCACATTTTCAGTGTGTATCATATTGCCTCAGTGCACTTTAATTTTGGTGAAATCTGGTGTCTATACAAAAGGCTGTTGTTTGTAAAGTCAGTTCCTTGGAGCAGTTGTTTTTCTTGTTTGTTTACTTGTTGCTCTAAGTCAGTCTCTTTTTCCTTGTGATACAATACTTTGTAAAAATATACAAATTGTGTAAAAGAGCTGTGCTTCTTAAAACACAGTGATTATTTGATTGAGGTGAGAGACACTCTCGAGAAGAGAGTTTATTAAAAAGAATTGTTGATCAGTTTATCAAAGAAAGATTTGATATAAAAATCGTAATGGATGCAATGTTGAATATATGTTATTTACAAGTTCCTAAAGTATAGTTTGTAAAGTCTGTTTTAAGACTAGCTGCCTTCTTGAACTATCTAGATGAGAATGACTTCACGCTCTTCGGGGAAGGAGCTGTTCCTTTATTCTTCTCTCTTAAGCACCTATCAGGATGTGGATGCTCTGAGATATGAAAATGATTAAAACAACACTAATTAGTTTGACAAAGTAAGAGATTTAAATGTGGAAAACCTCTAAGAGATCCATTAATGTTGTTAAAATTAAAAAGGGAGTGAATAAGCCCATGCTCATGGAGTAAAGAACATACCTCAAACAAAGTACTGATGGCAGCATGTTCATTGTAGTGGGGATGCCAAGGAGTTCCTATAGCTTTGGGGGTAGGAATTCTGCAAGAGAAAAAGCAGAGGAATGAGATGGCTTTTGTTTCCAAATCTCACCATCTCAAAACTGGTTTGATGGCCTTTAGCAGCATCCCACCTGCAGAGTACCTGGCCAGCTCCAAAGCCAGTAGCCTCAGCTCAGGGATGGCACTGATGGAGGGTAGTAGAAGCTTCTTCCCCCAACCCTTTTGAGGTCTTGCCAGCAGCAGTGTGTTCTCTGAGTACTGCTAGCCAGGTAATTCCAGTAACAGCGGCTGGTTTTACAGTAACTGAAGGGAAAAGGTTCAAACGCTTCAGCTGATTCATTATGGGATGTATATAGGTAACGAAGTCTATTCCTACCTTTCGCTCTAGCAAGAATCTCATGCTTAGGAGTCTATGTGAAGGCTAAATTAGAAGTAGATTGTGTAGCCTGTAAAATTAGGAAGCATCAGCTTTATGATTGTCTATGCAAGCTTCATTCTTACCATTTAATAGAACACATACAGACCTTAATTCGATATTCAGATCACCAGTTTCCTCAGAGGGACCTTTCTTCACAAAGTGCACAAAGTCTGAAGACACAAAGGGACAGACTTAAGTTCTCACCTTCATTATAAGCCTGCTTCCCTAAGCTTTTCCTTTGCCATGAATCTCTTTGAAGAGATTGGTTTTGTCTACTAGGTATCATTTTAATATAACACGGGTTTTCAAGGTTGTTTCTTTCTTTTTTGGGGTAGCATATCTGAAACAATGATAATTTTTTTTAATATAAGAATTCATTATTTTAATGAAGGTAACCTCAAAACACATATAATTTAGCAGGACTACATATTGCTAGACTATCTGCATGTGTTTTCTAAGGTTAAAAAACTCAAACCATGTTCCATGTCTCATTGTGGATGTGAATTTAATTGATTATGCTATATAAGTGCATTATTTTAAGTCTTAAGAAATTATTCCTAAATTCAAGGCTTAGGTTCTGTTTGGAGTTTTTTAGCTGTTACCTGCTCTGGTAGAACAATGCTTAGTCCACTGCATTCACAGTGACCGTGATGACCTCTCAGATCAGCCACTGCATGTAATCACCTGAAGACACAACAATAATAAAAACATATTTTCCAAATAGTTATTCGGTAGCAACTGTGCTTGACTGCATTCCCAGTGAAAAAAGGAAATGGCTTGGATTCAGCATTTTAAAATGGATGTAAATTAGTTTAATACAAACATAAACTTCACTGTGAAGTGAATGCTAGCTATTAAAAAATAAATAAGTCTGGAACAAACATGCTCCAGTAAAAAAAGATTGACATGAGAGTAGCAGCTCTATTAAGAGATATTAGATTGACATCCTCTAATTTTATAAATCACGCAATTTGACAGCTCATTCTATATATATAAGAAGTAATTTATCAGACTTCCTTTTTTAGCATCACAGAAATACGTTTTACAAACCTTTACATAGGAGTTAAGACACAAAATAAATGTGTGGAAAATGAACAGAATTAGATTTACCTAGCCTTAAAGAGCCATCATCAAAAAATGATCATATGAAATTTTAATTCCTACACATGCTACCAATAATCTTTTTCAGAGAGACAGGATGCACGACCAGTTCTAGATAACAATCTACTCATTTTCTTCACTGTGGATGGGCATGGTTACTTCTGAAATGAAACCACCGGCATGTGTTTGTATTTTGCATCTAATCAGCAGATTTGAATGTAATTATGTATTTTGCAGGTGAGGTGTTAATGCGGGTTATATGGCACATCAGCTGTGTTCTGCCACTTGAAATGGTCCACTGGAAAATCTTGAGACAAACAACATTCAATTAGGCGCACAGCCATGAGCAGCTGTGCTAAGTACCACTGGCATCGCCTCAGACGTACAATTCTCAGTGTGAGTCTACTGCTAGCCGCTTTTGAAATGTGTTTATGTTGGTGACAAAAACTTTCCATCATCAATTCTTCTTAACCTCTATGCCTCTTAGCTGAAAAATTACAGCTGCCTGCGAGGGGAGGGATGCTCAGTCCTATTAATTTTCATTGGATGAAAAGGATCTTTTTTTCCTTCAGGCTAAAGGTTTAACCTTTATGAGTTTCATGAGTAACAAAGGGCAGCCAAATTTTTATTACATGGGGTAGAGCTGTGCATTTGTTCAAAATAATCAGCACTGGGCAATCTACTGCGTATCGATCCAAAACAAACATTATTACCCATGTAAGCTGTTTCCTTCTCAAGTCTACATTTGGCATAGGAAAACAAACTTGTTTAATCATCAGTTTTCAAATGCTTACCATATATGTCACTACAGTCTGTTATAATGTTTGGGATTCGTGACAGTGATACTATTTGGGGAAATGCATCAGCAGATTTTGTAGGGTGTTTTTTTTCCCCTCAAAAATACCACATATGTATTTAGAAGCTACCTTTCTGAGTACACAAGCACTTCCACAGGTAACGCTGACTTGCTCAGCAGTCAAAAGAGGAAAGAGCCAGCAACACCTTTACAACTCTATCTTTGCAGCTGTTATAAAACGAAAAGCCATACAGGTTTTTTAATTTGTAGAACAGTGCTGGTTGATTCCTGCTGACCTGCTTGCCAGAGGGTTTTGCCAACCCTCCCAGTATTGAAGAATGGAAGACATGCTATAAGGGCTTTTTGGAAAGAAGCATTCAAGCATGCTGATCATTGATGAGAGGAGAGGGGAAAACGAGGAGGACAGAAGACAAGGAAGAGCATTTAAGTTTAGTTTTGGAATCTTCTTTTAGTTACAAAAGCCTAAACAGCGCAGAAGCTGTCTTTTGACTCATTACTCTACTGAGGTCAGCCTGGGTATAGTTACACAGACATCATGAAAGTATGATGGATGAGGGAACAGTAGCTGGAAGATGAAGAAAAAACTCCTGATGTCATCAGTATCACTTGACAATTAGAATATTGCTGTGTTGAAGGGAATGATAAGAAATGCTCACAAGCTGAAGGGCAGTTTGATTATAAACAGGAGTTGGGATATGAGAATTGTATCTCTTTTTTCAGTGTGTGTGTCTGATTCTGCCAGCCCTCTCAGGACTTGAGAAGGACTTCATCTGGGCTTGATTTGGAACCATAGTTGCATACAAGGAGTTGTATTGTACTTGGGAGGTGACTGGAGGTGGAGATACTTAGAAGGTCATAAATGGACACTGAAGTGTAGCGGCATTGGTGAGACAGCAATGGAGGGGACTGAGACGTACAAGGACCACTGCCTTTGTGGTGTAAGAATAATCTACGTATGCCAACCATCTATTTCTACGTGCTTTTAACCTCTGGTTGTTAAGGAAGCCTTTTTTTTTTTTTTTTTTTTTTTTTGGTGCACAACTAACATTTCTCTAAAGGATGAGAATATTTCTTAATATCTGACAGACTTGAACTGTGGATAATGCAGTATTACCTGTCAAGACTTCAGCAGTATACAAAAGAAACCAAGTTCTGTTAATTCTTTGGTGGTGCAACAGTTGTTGTGAAAGATGAGAAATCTGCTGACTAACTGCTAGTTATTTAAAAACTACAACAGGAAAAAATTAAGAGTTATGATACACAAAGCTATAGTCTTCCCCAATTATCTGTAATTTCAAAAATCAGAATTAATCATAATTTTTAACAAAATCTTAATTTGTGCTTCTGGAGACTGAATAGGCATTTGGAAGCAAACTGATCCTGCTCATGAGTTAGTGAACTCGGCTAGTAAATAGGTTGTAATGATGGAGGGATTGCTAACCTCTGGGAATTTCAGATATATCTCATGCACAGTTAATGAACTAATACATGTTTGTATTGATAGAAGTAGTGTGACTGGCTGATTGAGAGCTTTTGTTTGCATCTTGAGGTGAGAGCAACCATCATACATAAGCATACAATTTAGGTATTGTTTTCATTGTTTGGTGTGTAACCCTGTGGTAGATGAAGTAGAGAAATCTGAACTGAGAATAGTCTAGTAGTCATATTCTCCTCAAGTGCAATTTTGAAACTGAATTAAACTATTCTCTACACAACATTCTTTAAAAAAAAAAAGCATAGTTTGGAATTCATGATTTAGTTTTGGTAAGCAAAAGTTAAATAGAACACACATTCTTTGCTCGTATTTTAACCCTAACTTACTTACACTTGAATAGTAGACCAAATAACAAAGTCAGTTGTATAGTAAGGATGCTGGATTTTTCTTGTATTTACCTGCATAATATAAGCTAGTTCCATACAAAATCTGAGTACTTTGTCTGTCATTGCTGATTTGAGATGTTCAGCAACATTCCTCAGGCATTTCCTCTTGGAATAATATGGTACTTCATAGCCTCATATATCTCCTTCTAAGGAAGATGAGAATACAGTAGATGAGAGCTAATCTAGTCTATTTCTGTATATTTTCTCAGAGTGCCTTTGCAGACACAGTTCTGAGTGAAAGCAGGCTTTTCTGTATACTTTTAGCTAATACAATTTTTACATGTTTTATAAAGAGAAACATTCTCATATTCCTGTAGGTATATTGGTTTGTATTTCCCAATGCAAAACTCCTTTTGTTATAACTTGAATTTTCTACTTTGCTTTCCATTAGTCTTTTTTTTTACTGGCTCTCTGCAGTATTTCAAATATAGATTCATCTATATATTTCATTAGTTATCATTTCAGGTCAATGTGATCCAAACTATTTAACCCAAAAGATGAAAGTAACTTTTAGTAGTTATTTTTGGGAATTTTGTTTTCTAAATTTCCATCTGGTGGTGTTAAGAATTCCTTTTCAAGTGAAGAGTTTTTTTGAGCCTTTTGAAATATGTTTAAGTCCCTGCTCCTCCTCTTCGGTCTCCTTTCTTTTTCTTTTATTGTTAGCAACATAAATCTATGGTATGTAACTTAATTCATATGACATTTTAGAAAATACACAGAAGAATAACAGAAAGCACACAATACAAAATCAGTTGTGATGATATGGGAGAAGTTCAACCCATGTGCTGTGATGTTTCTTCTGCCACTTTCAGAACGACGCTTAAGAGAGTTAATAAGAGCATATCCTGCATGGAGAGCTGCTCTTTTGGTTTTAGATCTAATATTGCAGGTTTTTGTTTGGTTTGGAGCTTCTGTTGTTACTTTGGTATCTTTTCAGTTGCTTCTACTCTTTCAAAGGATATAATCAAGGAGAAAGATACGCCTCAAAGAGAAGTAGTAGCCAGTGTAACGTTGGTCGAAGCTTTGGAATACGTGGCTGTACAATAACAAAAGATGCATTACATAACTCTCTGATTCTACAAGTTCTTTTAAAACTTAGCCTTCCTTTCACAATAGCAATACGAAAGTTTCTGTCTGATCTTGTGGCTAAAGGAGCTTATACAAGACTGTGATGCATACATGGGGAGTTTTTCTTGGGAATTAGGTGGGGGCTTTACCTTGCATGCGTCACTGAGAGATTGATGTTGCCATTTTGCGCATAAGACTATTATCCCTATTTTAAAGGTTGTTAAAAGACTGGAGGGATTGTAGAAAGTAGTTGCCAAAAAAAAAAAAGGAAAGACTGGATCAGGTGCCTTTCATAAAAGACTTAAACAAGTCAATCTCTTTAACTTATCAAAAAGATTGAGAGATTACTTAGTTGCAGTATATAAATGAATGTTTTGATGCTAAGACAATATTGAGTAGTAAAGACTCTTTAACAGTAGTGGAAAAGGGGGTAATAAGAGAAGAGCTAAAAGATTAAACCAAACAACATGCAATTAGAATTTGACAAATTTTTTTAATGGAAAGGGTATTCTTTATGACTCGAGGTGGCGGATTCTCTTTTATCTCAGGATGTTTTCAAATCCATCTGAGATGACATTTGCTTTAGACAAAGACACCTTTCAAGAAGGGTTGATATGGATTTGGCACAGGGGTTGCTGGTTGAAGTTAATAATCTACAGAGTGTAGCCAGTCACTGTTTCTTTCAGTGGTCTGTTTGCCTTTAAACTTCATGAACTTCAAACTCACTCATGAATTATTATTCGTGTTTTTGTCTTATTCTTTGAGATATTTATTTTGCCAGGCTATATTAGGAATGAAGGTATGATAGCCTTCTTATTTCTGTTCACATGCTTTTATGTTCTCTGATTTGGCTGGTTTGAAAGCAAGATGCTGGGGAATACTTTTCTCTCCTTGTCTTATATTGACTGGGAGAAAGTAGGTGTCTAAAAAATCTCACTCTACCCAAAACAGTGCTAATTCAAACCTAGATTTGGTAACCCAAGAGATTTGAGTAAGGCTATTGGAAGAAATGAGTTAGATTCTTTTCTGAAGTGAGCCTGTCATGTTATGAGACTCTCTAATCTCTACAGGACAGCATGAAAAAAAAAAAAACAAGAAAAAAATTTCGTTGGATTTGGCTTTCAGGAACTTTGAAAAAATCAAATACCTGCAGGACCACCTACACTTACAGTTTTATAGCTGTCCCAGATTAAAAAGATATAGAAAAGACAATTCTAATTATCTTTCATCTTTCAATTGTGAAGGAAAAAAAATATTTTCCACTATCCATAAGTTTACTATAAGGCCTGTTAAAATGTAGCTGTGGTGCTGTTCGAACTAATGAGTTGCAATGCCGAGAGTGTACTGCAGTCTTGGCTGAACAGCCACCATCAGGCTTTGAGGACAATGAAGCACCTGGATGCGATGGGAACAGGAAGATTTGCACATGGAGGAGCGTCAGTGGGCTCTTCACAGTTTGCCTGCACAAAGATCTTAAACTTTTGAAAAGAGACAGGATTCTTTGGGGAGGAGAAAAATGGCATAGTAGAAAATCTTCTTCTGAAAGTAGTATAATTACTGCTGTGCATCAGGTACACATTTGTGTACTTGAATTGGTTGGGAAAAGGTTGCTTCCTAATGAAAGACGAGACTATTTTATCCCAGTAGAGATGAGAAGCAGTAAGACAATGTAGTTTACAGTAGACAAGGGTAAAGTTCTCTTTTCTCTCCCCACCCTCTACACGGCTCTGTGTCGCTCTCATGTAGGCTATGTGTCTGCTAACCTGAGGACATCAATCAGACTATGTTTCAGCGGAAAAAAGTATGACTCTTAACTGCGTGATCTTGGTGGGAATGCGTTTGCAATAGAGATACTTTTGGCAAGAACATTTACTTCCTTAAAGCTGTATGGGAGTTATCCTTCCCTCATACAGAGAAATGCTTTACAATATTACCATTGGATATTATCCCTGGGAAGACATGCCATGTAACAGAAGTAGCACAATGAAATGTCTTCTCTGCTGCAGTTGTTTACAAATTTATAAACTTTAAGCTATAGTAAGAAGTATTGTTTTGCTGCTTTTCTTAATATGATGCAGAATATCTTTAAAAAATATTCATGGAAAATGTGCTGTGTCCTTTCTTTTGCTCTAATCCTCTGTATTACCTGTACAAAGAACAAGGATTTGCACACACACCGCTCCTTTTTTTTTTTTTTTTTTTGCTTATCTATGCTGCAGTCCTACCGTCATTGTTTGATTCTGCTTAAATCCCTCTGTACCTAAAGGTACAGCCTTATCAATTGAAAAGCTAATGCTATATAAGAAGTGAAAAGAACACAGAAAGGTTTCCTAGCAACTACTGTGAATCCTTCTAAAGTAAGTCAGTTAAAACCATGTAGTACGTGTGATGGGTGTAAATTAGGGAGCTAAGCTGATCCACAGATTTACAGATGCCCACTATAAAGTACAATAAAACCTGTAATAGAAGGTGAATTGCTCAAGAAGAAAATCACATCGGAGTCTTGACAGCTTTATCATTATTTAAATGATCCAGCTTAAATTCTACTACGTAGTTAGTAAGACTGAGTGTCAGAGCTACAGCAATGGTGTACAAAAGCACAGTTAATAGCATTGGTTAGTGTTGCTGCCGTGATTATGTCCTTTACTGCTCTTTCTAAAAAACAACTAGCAAGTGTAAACAAAACAAACTCCAAGGGGCAGTTGCAGGGGAGCCATTACAAGGTGCAAGTATACAAAATCACGTCTGTGAAACACGGTCTTTCTTGTTTTGTTTTGCTTTTGCAGACCGTGAATTAAATCAGACATTTTTACGTTAGTAAAATCCGTTCAGTGAAGTGTAGGGAGGCTAACAATTATCTTGTCTCCCCACACACTGCTCTACTACCCCGTATACCCATATTTCAGTGTAGGTTTCTTCACACCTCAACACTTTTTATTGTAAGTGTTTTTTAAAAAACTCATTGGACTGGGATTATTTAGGGAATCAAGCTAAAAACCCCACTTTTATAAAGGGAACACTTTTATTTCTGGAGCATGCTCACTTGACACTCGGCTTGGTTACATGAAATTTGAAAAGTTTTCACCAAAAAAAATGTTTGTGGTTCATACCATTAAATTCTTTTTTATATATTTAAGTTAATTGATGGGTTGATTTTTAGATCAAGTAGTGCAATACGTTTTTATTCAACTAAAATATTCCTCATTTTATGCTTATTTAGAAATGACTAATAATAGGCATAAGAGAAAATGTAGACCTGCAAAAGCTAACTTTAAGTCTAAAATATATATTTAAAATTTTCCATTACAGGTGAAATTCCCTCCTTACTCCTGAGTGATTTATAGTACTTAATTAGGTCTTCAGAGTCTTTAGAAACAATATATAATACAGGGATGCAGACAAGTATATTTGCAACCAAGAGTACAATTAAACCAGGTAAAGTTTCCCTGTTGTTCTCTAGTAAACAAATTTGCCCTCTAGTAAAGAGAAAAGACAGGATGGGCTTCAAGTGCCACCTATAACCCCATCCTAATAAGACAAATTAATGTCTGAAGAATGCCACATGTTGGAGAATGCCATTTGGGACCAAGATTTTGTGGTGGTGGTTTTTTGTTTGTTGCTTAAATCATCACCCCTGCAATGAGACTCATATGTGACAACAAGACCCAAATCACAGTCCCTCTGCAGGAGTAACACGTGCATGCAAATGTTCACATTTTTATTATAATAGTTTTAGTCTTTGATTTCTTCAGTTTTGCAGATTCTGATAAGCAAACCTGAAAAGGTCGGAAACATCCACATACTCGGGTACACACCCAATGCTCATCCCTCCCTGGCGTCTCTGGTCTGAAAATTGGGTTAGAACTGTCAACAGACTGACCTTTCTCACATTATTGTGTTATTTCTGCTTCTCCTCTTGACTTCTCACAGAAAGTGCAAAGACACAAACATGTTGAAAAGCAAAAAAACAAACCCCAAAAAACCCCCGAAACGGGAACAGCGGCACTCCGAACACCAAGCAAGTTCAGAGTTGTTTTGAAGTTTGGCAAGAGTCTCAGCTGGCTCTTATTTTTGAGATGCCCATTCATCCATTTTGTACTGTTGAGAGTGGACTGACTTTCTTAACTCTTCTGGAAGGCAGGCATGAAAATAGTGAAGCAGCAGTTTTTGCCATGTACTTCTTCCCTACCCTCTCCAACCTCACTCAGCAACCACTGCGCTTTCAGAAGTATTATTGTGGAAGTATTAATTAACTCGGTAGATTTTAGCCTTCATTTACACAAACAGGTCATGGTTATATTAGGAGCGTTGGGATACTGATGTCTAGCCAGCATCTCCAAGTATTTGTGGAGATCCTTATTCCAGGCATAAAGGGCGCTGCCTGCCCCAAGGTCTGTGTTGGTGCTCTGTGTTCACATTCACAGGTACAGCTTGTGTACCTGCTTTCTCTTGAGGAAGTGTGGGAAGTTCCTGTAGTAAACATAAAATCTGAAGCAGATATTCCCTATTGCTAAGTGTGTGTGTGTATTATTCATTTTGTTCTGTTCTTTTTTCCCACCTATGAAGGGGAAAACTTGAGACAAGTTGTTGCCACACAGTCTGCCTTCTCTCTGACCCCTAAAGGAAGGCTGGAGACGTGCGATATCAGGTGTGTAATACACACTCAGATATTATCTCTGGCATCTGTATGTAAGCTTGCCTCAAGTGTGGAGGGCTATTTGTTTTAGAAATTGAAAGAATAAACTCCAGAAACTCCTTTGTACAACTCTGAAGGAAAGGCCTACAACTTGGCTAATGTCAGGCTCCAGTACAAACTTAGAGTCAGTGCATGCATGTAGTAATGCATTCTTCCTAATGGCGTGGCTGCACAGGAGCTTTGGAAAAACTTATTCAGTCATCATCTTTAGCTGTGGCAGCTGAAGGTGTGTACAGTTACACGTGGCGCAGGCTGGTGGTTAGCAGTGTGCAAAACTAGATAGGCTGATGGCGAAACATGTCAGAGGCTTTTCCTTTTACAGGTAAGCAGCATAGGGGCAATCGCTTGCTTTCATCTTCATGGCATAAGAAACAGTCTTATCAAATACCATCTTCCTACTAAGGTTCTTCAGTACAGTACTGTAGAGGAGGCCTACCAATCGTTTGTGGAATTTAATTTTTAACCTTGGTGTAACTAAATTGCCACTCTTTGAAGATTTGTGCTAAGCATAGGGGAATAATTTATACACATAATGTAATAATGCTTCCAGATGGTAAATTCATGAGTCTGTTTTCTGGTGGTATAATTAACTATTCTAGTCTTTCATAACATTTGAACCATCATTATCTACCACCGCGTCTTAAACCTGAGCCAAAGTCTGGATACTTGCTTTTTAGGTTTCTTGGTTATATTCTAGTCTCATGCTTGCCCAAATCAAGGAATTATTGTCAAGCAAAACCAATAAATAACCGTGAAAATCATGGAGTGTAAAAATCTGTTTAATGCTACCCCGTATGGAAATTATTAGTATGCCATGGGTTTTTTGGGTATGTTATCAGGATCTGTCTTTCTGATTGTCATTCTGATAGTCTGATACCAGCAGCAACATTGTAGTTGTAAGAATAAATGAACTTACTTTATCTTTACCTTCTGGCTTTTATGAAAGGGGCTGAAGTAAATTATGCTACAGGTGTTTCTGCTACGAGTTTCTCTATATGCAAGATTTTGTGTTCTCATACTGCATGATTTGCAAAAATTCATCTTAAAAAATAAAGAAGTGCAATATCCGTAAATCTGTAATTGACATGGGACGTTTATTTCAGTTTATCTAAAATTTATATGAGTGTGAATAAAAATTGCTTATCTACTCTACAGGTGTGTATATGCACATACATAGCATTTAGATTTCTCTGTTTACCAGGTCATTTACTTACCTTTAGCAGTTGATATTTCTTAGGATAGTACACATCTAGACTTTCATGAAATTACTTCCTTCAGTAAATCTCTTAAGTATTGAGATGTCCTGAACAGTTTCTCAGAAACATCCCTCACTGTCAACTTCTGAAATCTATTTTCATCAAGATCTTGTGCCCATAATTATTAATATGTCCAAGAATCTTGGAACTAGTACAAGACATTCTATTGATATCTAAATATTCACGAGGAAGAAAAACTATAGAACTTAGCAGATCATTAAACAGCAAGCTATATATGTAGTGGAACTACTCATCTGGACTTGAAACTGTTTGCCTTGTGTTTATGGGAATAAATTCTGACAGTTTACTTAAAATTCACTTCGCCCAGTTTCGTCTTCTATCAGCCTGGAGCATGGTGTTCGGATATCATTCAGGGCCAAGAAATTTGGAAAAAAGCTTGCTTGCTTTGTCTTGAGAGTCCTCCCCAGTCAGTGCGGTGGAATAGAAGCCCCTGCACAACATGGCAATTGGTTTTGAGTGACTCATGATCATGCATGAAGCAATTCCCTATACATTAGATTTATAATCTGTTTAATCCTTTCTTCTCAATGCCCCTGTTCTTCAGTTAGTGCCTTTCACATGCGTTTCTCTAATCTTATTTCATCTTCTTTTAGCCTGTGCGTTGCAGGCTCTATTCAGTTTTATTTGAAGCTGATGGGAGGACTTCCACCGACTCCACTGTCTAGTAGATAAGAGCTGGTTTGTTTTTCTGAGGAAAAGAAACCTAGCCTGGCTTCAAAGCGCTATGGCCAGCTATGGTGATAATAAATTTGTGTGCACCAACCATCTTTCAGAATGTTCCTGTACTTGTTCGTCTCCTGAAAAATGACACGATTTTACTACTACCAATGATGCACAATAGCATGATTAAGAAAGAGTGAAGTTGATTCTCTTCTTTACACATCAGATTGCACCTCACTTCTTGTCATGAGATCTGTATTATCAGCACTAGTGATAATATAAAGAAAAAAAGACTATGTTTTGCTTTAAAATCCTCCCCCCCGTTTTTTTTTTTTCTTTTTTCAAACAGGAAAAAGTCTACTCAAAATAAGAATATATATAACTGAGAGGGAGAGAAAGATCAAATTTTGCAGTATTATTTTACAAAACACTTATAGTCCTACTGCACAGTTAAAACTATCAAAAGAAAAGAAGTGGGATGCTCCTTACAGGTAAAATTCTATCTGTACAAGGCTATGCATCACTGAAGTGCTACTTAAACCCTGAAATAAGTGGGCCTCAAGTAGTTTGTAGGCCATCGCACAACGATGGATTTCACTTTATGAAATATCAAGTGGTATTTTTCAATCTAAATCAATGGTCTGGGAAGAACTGTAGAGTCAAAATACTGTTGATTTTTAAATCTATGTGTGTACAGGGTGTATATAAATATAAATAAATACACGTGTATATAGGCAAACAAAATACGAACACTAAGATGTACTTGCGTTTAGTTAAGTTTTGCTGAAATAAAAGTCTCATGTCAAGAGGGAGGTTTACTTTTTCTTCTTTTTGTGGAAAACTTTGAAAACCACACACTAAAGAGGACTGAGCATTTTGGAAACATGGACAGCATTTTGTTTTACCAATTGTAAAGCAGTAATAATGTTGCTTTTATTTAGTACTGTACCTAAAGATTACAATACAGTAATGCCATGCAACTATTCTGAAAGGACATAGTGATTTGGGCATGAAAAGACTTAAATTATAGGAAAATGGAGCTCAAAATTACATGTCCTCTGAGAATTAAGTCCTTGGTGTGCAAAAAGCCAGAATATCAGATATAAGCCTATTATACTTGTTACCTGCCTTTCAGTTAGAAATTGCTGCAAGCCATAAAAAATAGTGTTGTTCACACTTCTCAAGTTTAATTCAATCAGATTCGTTGAAGCTTGAGTCTTTAATAAAGGACATTTTTTCAAGAAAGTAAACTTATCTCTCTCCCCTTCAGGGTTTTCTCCCTCTTATCCTTTCCTAGTGAAACTGCTAAAGTGAAAAACAGGACCACAGCTGTCTGCTATCATATGGCAGTTCAAAGTTCCAACATGACATTGTTTTTCAGAGATGACGGATACGGATATTAAACAGGGTGTCAGCTTTGAAGGATACTCAGAAAGATGTAAGAGGGGCTCTTTAATACTGACTGAATTAATGCATTAACACTTTGACCTTACCTTCCATAAATTCAAAAGGACAATGCAAAACAAAACAAGCAAAACAAAAATCAACCAGCCAACCAAAAATATCTACATCTGACCTTAAAGATCAATAAATCAGAATTTCTAGTTTACTAGTTCTGGTGGAAAAGTACCGTGTCTCTTCAGGCTGAGAGAAGATATCTTATGTGCTTTATACTGTATGTTATATTTCTTCATCTTTTGACTGTGTAATTTCTACGTAAATCACCACAGACATAAGCAATGGATGTGTAAATCTTCATTTCTAAGGTTTGAGAAAATGAGCAGCTTTAGGGTATGTCGTGGATTATCAAAGTCGGCAGTGATTAAAACCGTGCAAAGTTACTTGAGACTGTAAAAAATGGCCATTGATTTAAAGCTTACACACTGATTTTGTTCTCCATCCTTGAGACTTGGCTTTAAGAGTATGTGTAGAAAAATATATCCGTATATGCTTCTTTATTCATGTGCACAAGGGGCAACAGCAAAATGCCTCATATTTGTGGGTAAGCTACGTTAGTGTGACCACACAGACTCCTGATGTACTCATAATTTTCTGCATTTAGGTTACTTCTCTGTACAGCAAGAAATGCGTTGGCACTCTTAGCAACTTTCCCAGATGGTATCAGTCTTACCCCAAAGAGTGTATTTTTCTCTGTTTCTTGTTTGGGGTTTTTTGTTTTTATTAAGCTGGTTAAGAGCTCCTTAAAACTCCTAGAGTTTGGGTTCTCTTTCTACTGCCAGGGATTTTTCTTTGGTTACCAAAAGGCACTTCTCCCACATTGTCTTATGTACTCTATACTTTCAAACAGATAGACTGTGCAGCTTGGTAAAAAAGATGATCCCCTCTGTACACTGGAGAAGGGTGGTGATTAATGCAATTGCCTCTACCACCTGAGCTGGAGGATCACCAGACCCAAAGTAACAGGATGCTTTCATGCATACCAGTCTCTTTGAAATCATCCTTAAAAAAAGCCCAAATGAGTGTAACTTCCTATAACTTAAATTAACACTTCCATATAACTTAACACAGATAACTTCCTATTACTTATATTAACAGGCACTTTTCACTGTCATCCAGTTGTCAGCCAATGTTCTTTGGTGGCATTAGGGGAAAAGATCTGGATTTAGGGCCCTATGTTTGCTTTTATAGGCCAGATTTAGCATTTGGGATTTATTCAGATTTGATTCTCCCCTCAGAAGGTTCCTTAGTCTTTAGTCAGGAAAGACCATTAACCTACCTGCTACCAGATCACTGTGTGTTCCCTCCAGCCAATATTCCTCGGGGGTGATGGTAACAAACCGGGCTAGCTCCTTCTGCATTCCTTGGCTAAGCTCTGTGTTGGGAGGCAGGGCAACATGGACATCCCAGTGAGATTTTCAAGACATCATAAATTTTAAATCCTGTTTGAAACTGTAACTTGCTAATCCTCCTTTATACAATCCCATAACTAGGCTCAGTGGATCTGGGGGGAATTGACCTGAATCCTGCCTTTGAGGGATGTTGTGACAGAGTTATGGTCCACTGAATATTGTATGTCCATATCTTTTCTCCTTCTGCCAAACAGATACGATAATAAGACTAGGAACCGTTCTAAAGTTGCCTTCAAATTTTTCTGATTCTTTCTCTGATATTAATACTTCTATGAGCAAAAATCTTCAAGTTATTTTTTCTGGTTTGTGGTTTTTTTTGTTTTTTTTTTTTTTGTTTTTTTTTTGTTTGTTTGGTTTTTTTTTATTTGTTGTCATTTTAACTTGCATTAAGCATTTCACTTGGTAGTTCTCAGGTGGGGGAAGGATGCATTGCTATTTGCTTCAAGAGGTTATGGAATGAAATAAATGGGTTTCAGCTGCTTTCACAAAAATAAATCGGATGGTTGAAATTCCAACCATTATAAATTCAGGTAACAATAAACAAATTTAAAAAAGAAACCAACTCTTCCAATTATTGTCAGCCAAAGTGGCTGACAAAGAGGTGAATGGTTTTATATTCGTCCTTTGTACTATCAGCCTGACACAGAAAAATTATTTGTTAGAGCCAGAAAATCTGGATTGCAGTGAAGCTGAAATTTATTTTTAGATGAGCACATCGCTGAGATAGCGCATTGAGGAAAGGTTGATCAGTACAGAGTCAAAACTAAACAGGAAGTTGAGGTGTCTCCTGTTCGTCTTCAGGCAGGGTTGTTAACTCATAACGAGCTCTCCATTGGCACTCTCTTGGCATAGATTTTCTTTCTTAATTTGAAAAAGAGTTCTACAGCACACTTTATAAAATTAATGCCAAGGAATAATCTTTAATTAATGACACATTTTTTTCCTTTAAAATTAGAAACACTTATCAAACAGTAACTCACTGTCATGATTGCAAAAATGAATAAATTATACAGATATTGTCATCGCAACAGAAATAATGGCCTGATCCAAAGCCCATTAAAATCAATGAGCCCAGAATTGTATTATTCAGATTTTAAACTAAAGATTTTCTCTGAAGTTTTTATGAATGTATGACCTTCTTATTTCTTAATGTGGTCCTACGTCTGCATAACTTGGCATTTTGTTTTCTCATTGCGAGGGTTAAAGTATTAGTCTGTAACAAAGTGTAGCAGGACACAAACAGGCTTACTGGGAAGTTTCCAATGTCTGTTGTAATCTATGTAATGTTTTTCGGGTGGCAACAAAAGGCATAATCTATTTCCACCTCACCCCTTCTAAATGGGCTTTAATCCATATTTAGTTCATTAATCAATCAATGGGAGAATTTGGTACTTGGTTGGCAATCAGGTACAGTGATTACCTTTATCACAGAATGCCATTAGCCAGAGCCAAACCATTCTTTTGAATATGATGGATCGTTTGTTATCTTAATTTGAGGGAATATTGAAAGTCCCTTTCAGTGAATATTTCTTCAAAAACCAAGGCATTTTGGTTCCCATTTTTAGGCTTTTGTGTTGTCAACTATCTTTGTAATAGAAAGGTTATTTTCATAAGTGGCTGTACAAAGAACTTACCAAGTTGGCACTACCATGTGCAGAACTAGATTTTTGATGTGCCCACATACGTTTTGCTTTATTTGTTCATCTACCCATCAGAGAACAGACAAGATTCAGTGTGATTTGACTGACCAGTGGCAACTAAACTGTACAGCTTGAATAGTGAATTTTAAATACTCTAAGAAATGATCCAGAGAGATGATAATGAATACACTGAGGAAATAATTATCTTCTTGCCAGTATTCTAAAGGCAGAAAATTAAGATCCAGTAAATTAGAGTAAAATTTGTGGGCTAAATTATCCATTTTGTATTCTTTGTTCTGCTGCATTATTTTCCTTTTTTCTAATCAGGAGAATAGAGAAGAAAAAGCTTTCTCATTGGGATCATGCAAGTGACAACTATACTGCAAATCTATGTTATTTGCAGCAGGGTCAATTTTAAAGGACACAATATGAGCACAATATACATTGGAAACATTAACTAAGACTTCCATAGATGTGTAGGCATAGGGAATACTCTGTATTGCTGCATCCACTCAAAAATGCTTGAGTTTTTCAGTAGTGATTGGGAAGGGACTGAACTGGATATTGTGCTTTATTTCATAACACCAAGAAGGAGTTTCATCTCGTAGGCTGTTAACTTGACAAAATATGAAACTTCCCATTCAATATTAGAGGGAGAGGTATGTGTATGTGAATCTTGCAATTATATAAAGCATGGTACTTTAAAAATCTTTACAAAAAAAAGGTTAGGAATCTGAACCTGCAATTATCCTCCAACATATCACTTAGGCTGTAGGACTGGTGGCTGTGCCTCTAGTGCTTCACCACCCGCCTAGCCCTGGTGTTCACCACCACGTGCTTGAGGCACTGTAGCCTGTTGGGGCATGCCTGGAAATATTTGGCTCGTTCAGGAATATAGGCTTACCAGGGTTGCACACATGATGCTGAACAACTGATAGAAAAAGCTCGAGCTTTGTCCATTGCTGCACTCTGGATGCATAGGAGCACGCAGGCTATTTGGAAGTGAGACGCGTTCAGGCTCACACGTAAAATACAGTATAGATAGAGCCTCACAGCCTGTCTGCAGAATGGGTGATCTCATCTAAATAGCAAAGTGAGGACTCTATCAAATGACGTTAGACCCTGGAACCTGATAAAGTCAGGGCAGGTTAATTAAATGAGCAACTGCCCACAGTGTCTCTGCTCATCTGGGATTTTGCACTCACTATGACAGACATGAAGAAGTATCTCTTGTTTTATACTACAGCTGCATCTTAGGATCACATGAAATCCCTTCTGCCTAAACTGATCAGATTCAGAGTCAGTCTCCTGCCACCGATGCTCTAATCACCTCTCCTTTTGCATCATCTGTCACAGGGTACCAATGAACCGTACTGACCTGTGAGAATAATGGAGAGAGAGGGGGGCATTTGTAGGTTAATATGTCAGCTGTGCTGGATAACAGATGGTTGTAATGATCTGGTCCATGATGTGATGTTACAGTCAGTAAGGTAACAACACTGTAGAGGCGAGTTATGGGGAAGCATCAAAGTTGAAGCACTGGGGGAAGAGTGGGGGTAGGAGAGAGAGGAAACAAACAAAAAATACTTGTTAAATGTACAGGAAAAATTATTCAAACAGATCAAGGGAAAGATGAGAGAACAACAAAAAGAATTTAAGATTCTGAAGATGAGGAGCTACATAAAAATAATTGTTTCGTTCTGCAGCTTAGGGTAGTACTATAGCTCTTTATTAGGCAATTATTTTCTGTCATTTTGAAGACTTTATCTCTTCCAGCAACATAAAGAGTCTACCTGAATTCTCTACAGCCATGTTCCCTCCACCCCTGTAATAGCAGTATGCACCTGCTCTGTAATTCTTCTTTTCTCTTGTCAAGCACTGGGCTTTTTGTGTTATCACAGCAACCTGTCAATACCTGCATAGCAAAACCGATAATAAAACTAACACTTTTGTATAGTAACATGTTTCACCTTGCTAGATTGTGGGCTAGATTCTGATAACCTTATTTATAATGAACAGTATCTTCCTCTGAGTGGTAGATTCCCTTATGGGATAAAGTGCTGTCAATATCTGTCCCTTAAGTTTTAAATTAAAGGATCGCACTTGATCAGTCAGTGAAATACCAGCACCTTTGGGATGAGATGTGACAACAGTTTAACAGTACATACCACTGCTACCTAACAATTTAAGACAGAAAATGAAGAACACCATAGCCACTTGAAGAGGCAGAGGAAATTGAACTGGGTAGGTGGTATTAACAGGATTGGTCATTGCCAAGACAACAAAGTTACAACTTGCATGCCAACAAAAACTGGCTTGTGATAATAAATAAAGTTTGCCAGAAGACCTGCAGTTTCAGGTTTTGTGGGAAAGGGCAGTGCTTCTTCAAGTACTATACCAGCTGGCACAGCACATGGAATAGCTCAGGGCTGATGATGCCTCTCAAGCGCTGTTCCCTGCAGTACTGAATACATCCTGTCCAAATGTTAACTGGGTATTGCTAACTTGGTCAAAACTGGAGCTGCGACATTGGTTTTTTTGACCAACAGCAACAATTTTTTCTGTCTGGCTGCATCAGGACTTTCAGTTGGTGTTTTGGTGCTTTCCTGCCCTGCAAATTCTTGATAGTTGCAAGTACTAAGAAGGCTATGCAGAATTGTAGTTGTGCCCTCAGTTAGCAGGTCAAACTGTGAACATCAGTGTGTCAGTCCCCACTGCTAGCTGGGTTGGATGGCTCTGGTGTCTCTGGACACATCAGCAGTTACAACTGATGTTAAAGCCCCCATCTGGAGGTTGGATGTGCTAATTTAGCCCTGAGTCTTGGCCTCTTTCAGCTAGGGCTGATTGATTAAGTGAACCTTCAGTTACTGGAAGGGTGCTGTTCCCCTTCTCTTTCTGCAGGATCAGCACCTTTCTTTTGTCTTTCTTCAGGTTTTTCCTTTTGATCCCCTTTGGAGTTCCACCGTATTTCACTTTTCCTTTCCCTCTGTTCCTATCTAGAGGATCCTTTTGCAAACAAGTGACAGGTATCTGTAAATTATTTTATTGTTTATTTTACTGATTTTATATTTTTATCCTCTTATCTTTGATTTTTTTTCTCTTTTCTCGGCTCACAAGCTTTCCAGTGGAATATGGTTTCATATTGGTACATTGTTAGACTAGAAAAAGGCTATGAAATAAGTAAAGTGGGGTCACAGCTATACGCATCTCTGGTTTTCACGTGTGAGTAAAGTCTTTGATTGCCATAAAGTATTTGCATGTTTCATCTTTCTTTGATTTATCAGAAGTATTAAATGAGATTGTTTGGTTAAGGAAAACCAAAGAGACCAATACATTCTTCCACTGTCTCTAACAGAGCCTCTATTGTGAATTTTGCAGTGGAAAACATTACACTTACTGGGATTTCGATTGTGATGAGGAAATATATTCTCTTTGGCATAATTAGCCACCGAAGATGCTGTCTGCTAAGCTGTACACCGAGTGGTGCACACGGGCTGAAGGATGAACATTGACAGAGTGAGGGCAAGGAAATATTGAAAGTTAAGTGCGTAGATAGAGTCAAAGAGACTGTGAAAACAAGATGAGAAAAAGGTTAGTGATGGAGTAGGGCTTGAACAGTGAGGGGTAGAATTGGACTGTGGAGCTGCAAGATGGTTTAGGAGAGATGAAAGGCATCAGAGCAGAGGGAGGAAAGAAAAAGGAAAGAGAAAATAGTCAAGAAGCCGGGAGACAGAATGACAAGACAGAAAAAGAACAGGAAAAGTAGGGGGAAAAAAACAAAAAAGAATGTGAGAGATTAAGGAAAAATTGAAAAAGAAAACCCTGAAGTACAACTGGCTCTGTCAGCCCAAACCCCAAACTGGAACGATAAAGGTTTGTCTTTTGGTTTTTATAAAGTTCTCTTGATTTACACCAGGTTTCATGAGATATTACTGCAGGGTCAGGACACTGACCTGGGAAGAAAATAGATAAGGGAACAGATGTTTTAGAATACAAATGAATACAGCAGAAGGAAAGGAAACATAAAGTTAAAATTTAAAAAAAAAAAAAAAAAAAAAAAAAAGGAAAGGGGTTAAAATCAAGATAAGCATCCTGAAGGCTACTTTACACTGACCCTAATGGGACGGTAGAAATGCAGAATCCTGCTAGGCTAGAAGTTTACTGATGCATTTCAGGACATGTATGTGGCTAGGCTACTTGCAGTAATTAATTCCTGCATACTCCACTGTTGGTAGTAAACCATCTTAAGCCTGAGTTCCATTAACATTAGTTGGCAGGGCTTGGCTGGTAGCAATAAAGGATAATTAGAAGTCCTTAATTAGACTTCCTAAAATATTGCGCCTAGATATTAATGGATTATGCTGTAGTTTGAACTATTCGTTTTTAGAGAGCTTTGTTATCTGGGAGGTAAAGAGTATTGACTATTGGAGGAATGTTATTTTCATAAATTATATCAAATAGGTAAATCCAGTGAAACTTTTGAATGGAGAAGAAGAAATCCACTAATATCTGGTTTTGTTTTCTGGAAAATGGTATGTTAATGTCAATATGAAAAAGGTGGGAAAAGAGTTAAAAGCTGTGTTATTCCTTGGAGAAATGGTTATTTACAATACATTTCCCCTATTGTTTTTTGTTACACCCTATCTCTCATTTAGATTTGGTTGCAGTTATTATATGGAATACTACATTTGCAATAGAATATTTTTTTTTCCTCTCCCTTTTTCTTATTCTCCTTTACAACTTGACAAACACCATTTCCAGATGTATGTTTATCCTTTCTGATACACAGAGTGTACTTTTCAAGAACATGAATAAAACCCAAAAGGAACAGTGTGTATGTTACAGAAATGTGAGACTTCATTCACAAGTTGTCCTGCAGACTGTGCTTTCTAGTATGTACTGCTTAGTATATTCATTACATTCATAAAGGTAAGTGCCGTTTACCTAGTGCATTAATTTAACTGAAGTAACTGTGATTAGTTCAAATACCTGACATAGTGTAGGACTGTACCAATCAAGGCATTTGCTTAAATACGTGACTCGGGGCTCTTGACGACAGTAGGGTTAAACACTAAAACATGTACTTAAGATTAAACACTGAAATATCTCTTAGGGCTAAACACATTCTTTAGTAAATGTACCCTTATATTATTGCTTATATCCCTCTACCTTTTGAGACTTGTAATGCTTGTGGTTTTTGCCAATGTAAATCTGACAAGCTCTCTGTCAGAAGAACTTGTCCTGATTCCCTACCAATAAAATCCAGTAAATTCCACTGATCACAGCCAGAGTTATGATCATATGTTGATACAGTCACATGCTGCAGTAGATGAACATGTAATATGAATAATATAAAGCTTCAGGACAGAAAACAACTGGTGAGGAACAGTGATAATGTCCATTCAGTTTGCAGGTTTGTTTCCTGTTCCTTTAGTACTTAGCCTTCTTCGCATCATGGGCAGAACAACAGCAGTATAAACCATACCCATAAAGGCTTCAATGGATTTATTTATTTATGTACTTATTTTACACTTGCACCACTATTATTATGATGAAAATCTAAATCTCTGATGACAAGCATACGAAGACACACAGATAGCACCTTTAATTGGCGGAATCAGAAAGGGGAAGTTCACAAGACTTGGCTGAGAGAGGATGAATGCTTCTAGTGTCACTGAAAATCTCTCCATACCTGTGCTCATGAGCAGTCTGTGTGAAGTCTGTGTACCCTCAATGAGTACTTCGAAAGACTGCTGTGTCACTTCAATCACAGCTCTGCCAGAAGTGATGTGCCAGAAAACCTCAGTGTCACATTCTGCCTATTTGAACTACCCAGAGCATCAGCATGGGTAACTAAAATAAGCTATCAATGTGAGAAGTGCAGTTTTCTATTACAATGATTTGTTTTCTAGAGGAGGCAGAATACCAAAACAAACCGGCTTGATTTATGTGTCAGTTTTTAAGTTCAGCATGCATCTAATGCTTAGTTCTGAAAAGTGCTGAGAACCCACAACTCCCATTGAACTGGTATTTGCTTCCAGCCTAAAGAAAATTAGAGAAGGCTATTTCTGAGAGCTGAGGGAGCTGGCACTCAGAGTAAGTGATAGGGATTGGCTTGGCAAGTAAATATCATCATCTTCCAAAATTGTTTCTGATCCAATTCTCATAATGACAGCTAAGCTTCCAAATCAAGTCAGAGTCAGCAATATGAACAAGTTGGAGCTCTTCTTTTTCACACTCTAAGTGTTTTTCTACCCTCCTCTATAGTCCTCTGACGGTCCTGATTTCTGCTTCCCTCATCTGTGAGGCCTTTCTCACCCCTCCTCTCCCTCCCCATAGCAGGCTGCCAGACCCCTACAGGTTGTGGGGTCTCTCTGCTCCGCTCCCCCAGTTGCAGGCGAAGGAGCGATGCTTTCCAGCCCCACCAGGCAGACCATCCTGGGCCCCCAGTGCTCTTTGCAGACATGGACATAGCATGCTTGAGCATCTCATGTACTTTGGAGCTAGGTTTTAATCTCAAAGCAGCTGGGGAAGCAGCCTGTGAACATGTGCAGCCCTTAGCACTATCATATACTTCCAGTGGCAGCAGAAGGTACTCAGGGATTAATTCTGTACCGAACCTGCTGCTCCTGGCTTCAGCCTGAGGAACTGCACTTGCCTGGCCCGTGCTGCGGGGTCTTCCCTGCCAGTCCGTCCTCCCCAGACACTTACTCTTCTTTTTGTGCCTGCCTCTCTCTCTCTCTTTTAGACTTGCACTTAATAAGAAGGGCAAAGAGGAATTATCATCCACAAAGTTACAAAGAAAATAAAAAACCCACCAGACACTGGCATGTTTTCTCTGTTTAAAGCAGTTTAATGTTTTGGGGGGCTTGGTTTTGAGTACTTGAAGTTGACAGGTGCCAAACCAAAGCACTGAGTAGTTCTGTCAAATCTTGAGAAATTTGTGGAGTATTTTAGCAAACAACCAGGCTCCTAGTTTGACTGCTAAGCATCTGTCAAATATTGTCACTTGGAAAGCCCACAGTAATAATGTTTAGGGAAAAATCTCTGTCCTGGATGCAGCCATGTTTGGTGATGGTGGAGATGGGATGGGGGTGGTGGTGAACCTGATGTGAAACAGACACTGTCTCTAATGAGGTTAATAGGGAGGCTGAGGCCTTTTAAATCCTATCTTCAAAAAAAAAAGTTCTGTATGGAAATGTCATTTCTTTGTTTTGATGGAAGATTTTATTGGAAACTCTTAACCATTTAAAAATACAGAGAAGCTTGGTAAAACATCCCTTAAGTCATGCTTTCTGTAAGGATCGCTTTCTTTGTTTCTCATGTGAAGAAAAGAGTATCACTTGTCTCAGTGAGGCCGCTGCTTGTAAGGGCTTTTTCTCCCCTCATCTAACAGAGCTTTAACTCAAATATTCAGTTGCATGGTTTTTGAATTCTGTCTAGAATAGTCTGCTTGCAAGCTGTATTTCCTAACCAGGCAAAACAATCCTTTGCATGAATATCTCCCTGTTTAACTCGGAGTAGGACATGGCCCAGTGTCTTGCTAAATAAAACAAAAGCAATAAAAATTTTAAATGGATAGATGATAGATTCCACTTCTACATTTTTTATTAAATACATTCCTCTGGACTGAAGGGCAGAAGAGTACATGGTATTCATGAAGTCACCTTAGCTTAGCAAGCAATAGTAGTACAAATACTTTTAGCTGTAATTATGAATTTTGCTGGCACATCACTAAATTAGCCAAGTGACAAAATTAGCTGGTTGTTTGGCTAAAGACCAAAAAGAATTAATCTGAACCACTGATGTTACTATCCCTGGCAGTGCAAGGCTTTTAATAAACCACAGAATCAGAAGGAGTAAACCAGAAAAATGTGGCTTGCCACAAGCAGTGTTTGATAGGCGTGTATCACTTACAAACCATTGAACAGATGGGTAAAAGAAGTGTAAGCCATGAGGATGAGTAAACAGACCTGATCTTGCTTCAGCTGAAATCAACGAACACAAATTTTGTGGGCCCCAAAAGGAAAAGGCTCATAAGAAGTAAATATAAAAATGAGTCTTCATAGGTCAGAGACTTTGGGGAAAAGAAGGAGAAATCAATTCTTTCATAAGATAGTGTTAACTTTTAATCTAAATAGAAATGCTTGGTTGTGTACAGCCTTCTGAATATTTTCAAAACAAAGCAAATCATTCTGTGCATCATATATATATTATTTGAAGATAGACTTATAAAGACTGGTATGAATATCGAAACTTTAATAAGTATAGATATAGATCTAAGTCCTACCTTAGATGATGGTTGATGCCTTCCACTAGTACAGCAAGTTTGTCATGCAAATGGCCCTTAGAGCTTTAATGGTCAAAACTGAAAGACTATATAAGCCTACACAGTTTCCTTGAGGAGGTTTTCAAAGCTTATACATCAGACACACAGTTGGCAGGTTTCAACCCAACAGTATCAGTAAACTGCTGGTCTCAGTAGGGAAACTGCAGTAAAATACTGGACTGAGAAGACCAAATACTACAAAAGTTCAGTTACATTGAAGTTACCTGAATTTAGGAATTCAGAAAGAAATATAATTAACAGTAAAATGCTTTGTGTATAGCATCAGTAGGAGAGGGGATGAAATCGCAGAAGATAAAACAGCAGGATCTTTCTGTGACACGAGATGGAAATACATGATAATTAACTTTGGATGTTAATTTTATTTTCATCCAGACATAAAACTGGGAAATCCGTTATCTTGCAGCGTTGCTTCTCTTCCTCATGGTAAATACTACCATCATGACCAGTCCTTTAGGAAGGTGGCAGTAGAAATAGTGACCTTTGTGGGATGCTGTTGGTAACAACATTCACAGCTGGATGAAAGTCAAACTTGGAACTGGTGGGTACATGGCCAGATGCCATGTATGTGTGCATTCAGAAATGAAGGAAGGACAGTAGAAACCATAATAAATAATTATGGAATAGTTCAACAAAATAATTTTTTCTGGAGAAAATAATAATAAAAGGGGCATTTAAATCTGCAGAGAGAAAAAGATAGTTATCTTTTCTCCTCTGCTGACCTTGAGGGTTTCTAGGGCCAGGCACCTCTTGGTGCAATTAGAGTTGTCTCAGAGCGGCTTACTGTAATCAAGTCCCCCTCTCACAAATTCAGGAGCACTCCCTGTGCCAGCAGTGACCAGGAATAGGTGCTGAAAGCTGCCAATGTGGCTTTCTGGCTGAGAGATCTCAGCTGGTTCTTCAATCCAGCTTTGTAAATTGGCAGAAGA
This sequence comes from Morus bassanus, assembly GCA_031468815.1. Taxonomy (NCBI): domain Eukaryota; kingdom Metazoa; phylum Chordata; class Aves; order Suliformes; family Sulidae; genus Morus; species Morus bassanus. The sequence continues at coordinate 11,648,044 of CM062570.1, forward strand.
ATAAGGTTGCCACCTTGCTAGTTAAAAAAAAAAAAGCAAAGAACCAAAAGAACAAAACCCAAAAAAACCCCAAAAAACCCAAACCCAAAATTAATCCTTGCTTACTTCTTTCCACAAGGACTTGCACGTGTGCCGATGCGCTGTGCCCGAGGTTTTTGAGGAGTGCTGCTGCACAGGAGCGGGTTGAACCACATATTTGGCCTGGCTGCTACGGTGTGTCCCCATGTCCCCAGCCTTTGCAGGGCAGCTCTGCTCCCCCTGCATCCCGTGACTTCTTCTCCCTCCGACTGCACCCGCTGCCACCACAACAGCACCAGAGCAGATCAGTTAGGAACGTCCAGGCAGGGGCTATGTAGCGGAACATGGACAGACACCAGTGTTTTAGCTCAAAGCGGTTTTGACAGTAGGCTGTGCAGTGCACCAGGGTTGCTTTTCAAATATCTCACGCACAGGGGAAGGCCCATGGGAAGGCAGAAGAGGTGAAGTGGCTAACTCACTCTCTGCAGATGAGACACAGCTCACTGTGATGATGAGCTAACGCCACAAAACACTCTCTTTGATTCTCTTCCCGGAGGGCATTTTAGATATGAACCAGCGGATAGTTGCTTGCAGGTTGTATATGTTGTTCTGCCTGTCTGTGTCATCTTCCTCATGCCAGGCAACTGGGGACAAGTATGTCACAGCATCTCAAAGCGTTAACCACCGCTAGATTGGGAATATACCCAGTACCCACAGGAAGGGCTTTGTTACTCACTCCAGCCACTTTGTTAGCTTGCCCAAATTAGAAGCAGTCAAACACAAAATAGTAACAACTTACAGAACCACAAAGAACAAATCTCTTTATAAATGCTTGATAATTTCTGTTACACATAGTAATATGTGTATTACGTTAGTAATATGTGTAATATCATGAGACTGTTTTAAATGTCACAAAAATTGACATTTTTTGCCATTAAAGACCAAGAATGTATGTTACATACAAATTTTAAAACAAAATATTGTCCTAAGAGCCAGGTTGGAGACTTGTGCTGAGCATATTTAAAGCACCATTGACTGCTTTTAGAAAATCCACACAGGGTAGAGCAGGCAAGAAGATGTCCTGAACCCTGTGTAAAACTAGAGATAAACGTGAGTTTGCCTAATAAGTGAAAGAGATTTTGTTTACCATTTTTTGAGGTTTTTTTTTGTATGAATGTAAAAAGTTCATTCAGATGTCTGAGAGGATTTCACGTTCTGGAAATACTATTAACTGCAGAGCAGAGGATTAAAGAAAAAGGATACTGAACAGCAAAATACAAGGGGGACACAAAACCTGAAATACCAGAGAAACACCAGATGAAAAAAACATACAGAGGAACTATTGATCTTCTTCCTACTTACCTTCAAAAGCTTATGAACAATTATTAAAATGAGAGGAATAAGCCTAACATAGAGCTGTATTTTGAAACCTTTCTAGACACTCTAAAAAATATTTAAATCATTTCTAAAGAGCTAGAAATGTTTTTAGATAATAACCTGTTTTAGTTAGCGACAACTCTTTCTGCTTTACACAAATCTTAGTGTAAGATAGAGCTGCAAGGGATGCCATGGAGCCAGCTAATCCATTACCTGGAGAGACAGACTACTGGAAGATGTTTGTCTAACTTCCTTTTAAAGATCTTCAGTTTCAGAGATTCCAAAATCCCTGGAATAACATCCCCTGGAATCTACTGTAGCATCTTACTGCCTCTTATTAGGGAGATGTTTCTGTAATGCCTAGCTCAGCTGTCACTCTGCAATTCAAACTCACTGTATTTGTTGCTTTCAGACAGCAGATTCTCTTCTGCATAATAGATAAGCACAACATTACATTACCACCCTCCCTGAAACCTTCTTTTAAATAGCTGTAGGCTGTTATGATGTAGACCAAGCAAATACAATTCTTTTTTGTTGTTGTTGTTGTTTCTTATGGTTTTTCAAAGTTTCAGTAATTTTTTTGTTCAGTTCTAGATTCTTTTAGGAGTCTACTCTATATTATCCAAAAGGAAGATGAAAATGTCAAAACCTTTTTTCACCTTTAAAATGTGCAACACTAGGATTCTTAATCTAAAGTTATGTTTTGCTTTGATAATTGAAAAGATAAACATAATTTTAAAAGCATTTAAAGGGTTAATGTGCAATCAAAATAAAAGATTTCATCAAGATAGGGCAAATTTTTTTTGCCCCGGGGAGGAGTGGGTATACCTTAGGATGACAGCATTTACAATCTTTTAAAATTTCTGGCAGCCTACTACAAGATTAATTATTTGAACAACTTCAGGTTAAATATTTCATAGGAAAAAAAAAAAGCAAGGTTAAGAAAGAACACACTGTATTTCAACAGTACAGTTAGATAACCTTGTATGAAACTCCTCAAGACACAGATGGCAAATATAGATCCTAGAAGACAATAGTAATTACTAGTTCCTTGACTTCTCACTGTGGTTGAAAAAAAAAAAATCAATAATAACCACCATTATCCTAACTCTTCAGCATGTGAGCTTTACCTTCCAAAAAGTGCTATTAAACAAATTCAGATAAATAACAAAGCACAATCAGTGAAATTCACACAGGATTGGCTTTTGCAACATGCACTTTAAAGACATACGATCTGTCTGGAAAGAGATCTTTTTTATTTAAGCAGGTGACAAGAAATATTGGGCTTGATCTTAGCCATTAAAAAAAAAAAAACACTTCATGGTGTCCTGAGTTAATCAAAGTTTAGCGAGAACCAGGAGTGCCACATGGAAATCTGCAGGCTGCCATTCCAAGATTAGAAAAATGATGCTTCTTTTTGGGATGAGTCATTTGACTTGCGCTGCAGAAATTATGTGTTTTCTTATCTTTCAGGATAACATTCCCCTCATGTTTTCCATCTTGATTCATGATTCACTCATGATCATTTGATGATCCCGAAAGAACAACGACCTTCTTCTTGAAAGCATGCAGCCAGTACTGGAAGTGTTTGCAGGCTGCATGACAGGAATACCAACTAGGTTGGAAATATAAACAGGAAATTCAATAAGGCTGGATTTTGTAACACAGAAGTCAAGGGGCAGCTTTGTCACTGACTTGCATAATTGAGCCCTAAGTGAACTCAACACCACAAAGAGAGAGAATGAAAAAAAAGGGAAACACTACATCATTTCAGTACATGGTTCAGTGCTGGTTTTCTAAGTAAGATTCTCCTGTCCTTAAGAAACTTGTCCTTATAGTAAATCTGTTTTCAAAACATGCTTTTGGCTAAATAAGATTATCATTAAAATCTTGGCCTGTGGAATAACACAGTGACTTTTTTTACCAAAATTTTGCTTACTAATAATGAACCATATTCATTGGAAAGAGGTACTTCTTGGAAGAAATAAAATGTCTTTTTATTAAAGTGTATGTCCGCAGAGTAGGCTGGTTTGTATAGAGGCTACAAGAAGAATAACAAAATGTCATTGAATGTCTAAGTCTGAAAATTAGATGGTGAATTCTCAATGTAAATTATTATGGAAACTTATCAAAGTTTTTCAGTTACTCAGGATTTTCCTCTGTATTTGGTAAAATGGAGGCTTGTCTGGAGTGAACTGTGATAATTAGCACACCCCTTTTGTATCGTTGTAATAATTTGTATTTCAAATCAGTTAAGAAAAGAGCACCTGACTGCAAGCAAAATTAGTGGAATTTGAAACATTTCTTTATATCCCCATCAGAGCCTGGGACACGGCACACACATTTTCAACATACCTCAGTCTGTGCATCCTGAAAAAACCCAAAATGAAAAAAAAGTCTTTGTAAACTTCATAATGAAATGTTTTGATTAAACCAACTATTAAATAGGCATAAGAATTTTGCAAAAAGGTACCATTCTGTAACAAACTAAAACTGCCCATTTCTTACCATTTCCTGGTAGGATGAGCCACAGAGGCAAACTGACTCTCTTGAAATTGTCCCTCATTTCGGGGGTGAACAGGAGAGGAACAATTTCAGGTTCCTGCCCTGGCTGGTGACTGACAGAGGATCAAAGTGCTCCTAGTGGAGGGTTTATGCTCGGCCCATTGGCAGCTCCAGAGCGTCCAGGGCCCCGCAGTCGCAGCTCTTGCACATCAGTCCTGAACCCATAGGAGGGATGGAGTGCAGTGCTGATGGAGCTTAGGAAAAAGAGGGCTTTCATGTGAAAGAGCACCTTGTTCTGAAAATGACAATTCACTCCTTACTTGAGTAAATTTTTAACCTCAAATACAGTATTTAGCACACTGGGGAGCCATGCAAAGATTTGGGAGGGTTTTAACTGTGTGGTTCAGATACTTAAGTATGCAGTGAGAACCTGTGTTGTTTCCATTTGCGGTCAAAAATAATGTGGTATGTGTTTCCAGTCTACTGTAGATAAATTCAGTGGTCATGTTAATAAAAGTCATGCAATATCAGCACAGACCAACACAGAAATTATCCCATAGTGGTATTTAAATTAGTAGAGAAAAATGTGCTCACTCCATGTGATACCGGCTCCTTTCTGCCCCTTTCTTTTTAATTTCTATTAATACAAATTATTTAAGCATTAGTATATTGGCTGTAATTATCTTTCATCTTTCCCCTTTTGATTTAAATATTGCCAAACTCCATTAAAACAGCTGTGTGAAAGCCAGAAAATGGTTTACTAGTGAATTCCAAGTGCGTGTCTTTGTTGCAGTGTAAATTGAAAGGTCACAAGTCATCTAATTGCTTGGTATGTATTCTATTAATCGCACTTTTAATGTGTAAAGCACACTAAATTTATCAGATAAACTTGGTGTGTTCTGATAAAACATCAGACGTGTCTGAATCATGGTCACAAAACATGACAATGGAAGAAAAAGGTTCTAACATCTGTTAAAAAACATTTTGATATGGGTCCAGCTCCCTCTTATCTTAATTGGCAGTGACATGCTTACCTCCACTGCTCCTGCCATCAGCCCCTTTGCTTCTCAGAGCAGGGAAGCTTGGAAAATCCAAGAGCAGCAAGCTGCCTTCCCCTTTTATTCATGGCATGTGCTCCGTCCAGGCAAGAATGTTGGAATTCTGTATTACTTCTAAGTATTTGTCTTTTAATTCTTCAGAAGGTGTGTTTATACTGTATCATTTCTCTAAAGAAACATTGTCAAGATGAAAAATGAAAGGCCTAGGAGTTAGAAAAAAATTAAGACTGTGAGACTCCGATTTAGCTTTACGTAGTATTTTCAAAAATTGATGAATAACAGCTGCAGAATTGGTATTTGCCTAATCCTGCAAACTGTTGGCTCCTCTGAGTGATAAAACACACCCTAAATTCCTAGGTTGTAAGAGAATATTTTTTCCCCTTTTTAATTAATCAGAAAACGTACCATCTTAAGCCAAAGTCTCATCATTCAGTCTCCACTCTTTCCAATATCATGATTACTTCCTGATACATATGTGGAACTTATACTCATGCATCAGTACTTCCAACAGTGTTTAACAGGAATTAAGTATGTCATCTTTCAACCAGATATCATAAAACAATGACCAGGAAAACAAAACTTGTTTTAAAGCAACTTGCACAGCATGAGATTGGGACATTAATCACTTTTTAGGACATACTTAGTATTCTATTATATTTAGTCCTTAAAAGTTGAATGATTTTCTCCTGGTTTCAATATATGAAATGATGAAGTATAATCTTTGAAGACAAAGAAGACAATATATAACATCTTACATAAGGATTTTATGAAATGGCAGCCTCAAATTATCAAATTGCTTAGCCTTTGTAGGAACCATTATGGCTGAAAAAGCTGAGCAACCATTTTGACGCTAGTAATTCTTATGTACGGTCAGGAAAGCAAGACGGCAGGATAAACAGAAACAAAAGCATTAATTACAATAATCTTCTTTTGCAAAAGAATTCCAATTTTTCTCTAGAAAACTTGGCACAGTTTAAAAATGTCAAAATTGCTTTTATTTGCTACAAGAAATTATGTGTTGACTAAACTAAACCACTTTTCCCCTAAAAATTAATGTGTATGCAGAAATTTTCAAAACAGAGTTGTTCGGCTCACCAGACAAAAAAAGACAGCAGTTCAGTTCCTCCACTATTACTGATGAAGTAGGAGATACCTGTTAAACCCAAAACCTAATTCACCGTTTTCTCTCATCTTACTTGTTTGTTGCATACAACTGAATGTGAAAAAAATGTAAAATATTAGAAATACAGTGGCAGCCTTGACTGTTACATAAGGGCCACATTTTGTAAAGGAACTTCTGTACAATACAACTAAAATACAACCCAAGTGGAATTTTGAAACTAAATTAAAAGAAAAAAAAAAGATACATAAGATCCTTTCCACTGGAATTTTCATTCAGTTCCAGATTCACTTTTGCTGGAAAACTTATGCAGGTACCGAAAAGGTCACAGACATGCAGTAGTTAAGTAACTGCATTCTGCTGTCCAAAATATTCTCAATAAGTGCATTTCCAAAACCCCTGTGAAGATATTCTTGAAACAGAATTTCATCATCTCATGCATAAATATTTGTGCTGGGAAGACTTTTACATAAATAAAGCTTGGAACAAAATCAGGCAATAAAAAAGAGGTATGTTACTTTTATAGATAAGGAATGTTTCCAGAGAGCTGAAAACCAGAAAAAAAAGAAAAAAAAAAAAGTTTTTCAAAGTATAGGTGGATGGACTGATGATTTAACTGTGGGAGGTTGTTACTTCCCAAATTAACAAATTTTATATATTCCTGTGGTAGGTCGAATTTGGGTTCTACAGTATGTATTTAGAGTTAGCGTCCAAAACTTAGGCTGATGTAAATCAACATAGATCATTGAGCAAAGTGTTGTCTGCACTGATTTTATAAACTATCAGTCTGCATTGTGAAGTTATTTCTATTTTCTCTTTTTGAGAAGAGACTGCACCATGAGATGGGTCCCAAAAGGCTTGACAGTATCACTTTTGAAACTATTTACATTCCTGACACTGCATAATAAAATTTTTATTCTGTTCTTTTGTGACTTTTTTATTGCTCACTTTTGAAACATCATGTTTTATTATCTTTCAGTCCTGTTATCAATACTGAGCAATAATAAGACTGTAATGACCTGTTTTAATAAGCCTATTACAGATTTCTATGTTGGTTTGACATACCTAAGTGTAGTAAAATGGTTTATGAGGAATAAACAGCTGAGTAATACCACATTCATATCCTTGGAGATGAAGTGATTGTAGATGAGAAATAAATAATTGAAGAAGACACAGTCTGGTGATTTCAGTTTCTGAACTCCTAAGAAACGACAGTGAGTCCATTGGACACGACAGGGCTCTGCGCTTCAGATTTAGGAACTTTATGGTTGGATGCCACATACAAACTTCCTATGTACACATGCTTTCACGTGAACATCCACATGCATTAATATGGATATGGATATGCTGTTGGAGAGATTTATTTTCAAAAGTGTCCAAGTCTTAAAGGGCCAAGGGCTTCAAAGCAGGCTTGGGCATCCACTTTCTGGCTCTGGCATGTATATGACCATTCAGGAGCTTATGGGCTTGACTAGTCTGAGAGGGTACCTGTGTGTTCAGAAGCGTGCATACCTACAACATCACCTATTAGCAATTTCATGTATAAATATATAGGAAAGGCAGAGATCTATTTCTATATCTGTTTACACCCCTTCTATATATTCATGTTGTGTGTATACGGAGCTTTGCCACTAAGCCCTGGAGAGGTTGATGCTTAATGCTGTCTCATGCCTCAGCTGGGTGCACTAGGTATACTTTGAAGCCTAGCACAAAGGTTGACTCTACTGTGATGACTGTACATTCATCTGCTTAGTAATACAAGTCCAGACTTCTTTATGGGCAAACATGCCTCCGATGCAACTGGTCAAATAGCACCAAGCCAGCATTTAAGGGGGTCTCTTTACCTTTGGGTTCCATTAGCCTGTATTAACAGCTGGCAACATGAATGGTTATTGGCTGTTTTCTCTCTTGCTCGCTTGCTTGCTCACTCACATCCTCACTACTCGACTATTTGGACATCAATATTCTTCCGAGGAATACATTTATTTTCCAAACCAAACTACGCATGACTAAAATAACCCGGTTTTCCCCATTCGAGCACTCTACTTGGCATTTGCACTTGGGCTTTTAGAGCAAAGATTACACAATCAGAAAGGAGAAATGCCATAATGTGACCAACCACTTAACACAGCTAATGAAGATTGTATTGAGAAGCTTGACTATTTTAGGAAAAGCATTAGAGAAATAGTTATTAACCTCCCTTATATTCTCAGAATCAAGTTTTTTTTCACAGATTTAAAGACATCAAACTATCTCTCTGCAACTTCAAGTGAATGTTTTCTGTGTCTCCAAATTATGGCAAAGTTAATACATAAATTTAGAATTTGATTTTTATTTTGCACAATAATTTATGAGGAAATGAATTATATGAATTATATTGGCACAAGTATGCTGTCTGTCACACAGGACTTAACTGTATACAGTATTCTGAACAGAGGGAAGCTCCCTTAGCCCTGCACTCCAGCCAACCAAAAATTGCAAAATCATATTAATAAACCACACGTAGTATAATATAGTCACAGTAGTATGATAATATAGTCATGCAGCTTTCACTTTTGTAAAAGCAACATACATTAGCCAAGAAATATATTTAATATTGCTGTTTTCACTACTCCTGTGAGGAGACCATATTTGTATATTTGCACTCTTGTCTTTAAATGCTTAAATTATTTAATAAAAAACTTCATTTTCATCCACTTATGTACAAGAAAGTGACCATGTTTGGAGCATGGAAAAAAATCCTAATTAGGACAAAGATATTTTAAAACATGAACACTAAGACCCATGAAGCTACAATAAAGCCCTGTAACCTACCAGGAAATAGACCTTTCAGCTCTTTTACAATATATTTACTCAATTTCAGTAAATAAGAGGCTTGGGATGTGGAGAAGTCACTTCCCAAAACATAAGGGTAGCTGTTGTATCTCATCAAGGCAAATGGAAATCAGTCAAAGTGGGTTTTTTAGCAATTTGATGTACAGTAGCTGGTGCAGTATAAACCCATGATGCTAGCTTAATGAGCAGTAATTTAAGCGTATAGTTAGTCACTAAGTTGTTTTGGGGTAAAATAATGACTGCAAGAGACTTTGAAATGTGAGCAGATACTACTGTTGCTCATTTCTTCCTCTGTTCAGCTAGAGATTTGTGCAGGCTCTGAAAACCTTTCTGCTGCAGAAACAACCTGAAATTTAGCTCAGACCAAAGGGATAATAAAATGCTATAAATTCCTTTACTAAAAACTCTCATCTATTTTCAGTATCTATTTTTCCGGTTTAGTTTTACCTATCTGTATGTATTTCAGATATCTTTTTGCATCCCATACTATTCTTCAGGAACACTGGAACAAAAATTGCCATGAACCTTTCAAAGATAGAAAAATGGTTTGTAATAATCATACACTGTGCATGTCCTTTTTATAAGCTACCATCAGAAATGTTTACACATTATGCACTTATTCTAAGAAATTACAGTACTGTATGTATTCCAGAGATAATGTGTAGGGGAATATCCCCAGTATGTTTTAGTTTATTTTGTATGTTGGCGTATATTCCAAATAATAGACAGAACTTGGGGATTATTTTTTTTAATATTAATGTTATCCTATATATGGAAATACACAAAAAGATGTCCTAACTGGAATAAGCCAAACACTTTGACTACTCTAGTGACATTTATGCTTGAGAAGATTCAGGCCTGGAAGCTCTTGCACAGCAAGTTAAAAGGCCAATACCAGCCTCTGACCCAAAAGGGAACATTTCAGTTCAGGCTCAATCAATTGAAAATGCAGGACGAAATATGCCTTTAGATGACACAGTTTGATTTACAAGATAAACAAATATCTTCCATCAAGCTGAGCTAATTCAGGTTTGTATTTTGACTGTGTATGTAGAATAACTATAATTTATTTATGACCTATTAAGCAGATTGTTTCCGGTGTGCAAGAAATCCTAATTAGGACCACTGTTTTTAAAAAGGAATCTCGCAATTTCTTTTATATCCTGTCATCAAAGGCACATTAGAGAAGGCATTAGTTCTTGGTTTTGTTTGGTTTGCTTTGTTTTTCTCCATGCTGTCTATTGAATGTCAAGAGGCCATACACATACTGTTGTACAGTCATGACTTTGAAGTCTCCAAAGAATTGTGGAATTCTCATAAAGGATTTATTTCTTGAAATACATACTTCCCTCATGGAATCATGATTCCTGAGGGACCTGTGATGCCAAACCATCTGTAAGGGCTGTTGCCTTACAAGCAAATTTATATGGGGGATCTGAGCATAGGAGAAACAGCATTAAATAATGTGTGGGAGTTTAATGTATGCCCCAGGGCCTCATGAGGAGACAATGCCATGAAGAGAAAGTCTTCCAAAATCATCCCAGGAGCCCAGTCCTGGGATGTGTATGCCTTCCAAAACTTCCACTCAACTTCCCTGGGGTTTGGTCTCAAAGCATCTGTCGGTGTGAAAATGTAATATGATGTGTTTTAGGCCAATCAGCTTGTATAGTGTCTGACAGAAGAAGGCACGTGATACCATGATTATGCTTGCTTGATGCCTATTTTCTTCTTTTACCTCATTTGAACATTTATATCTTAGACTCCTAACAGAAATATACATACAAAGCGTGTTTACTTGTAACCCATGACCTCTTTTTTACTACTTCTGGATCATAAAGTTGCCTTTCTCAGGGACAGGGGCATTAATGAAGGTAAATATACGGTCATACTCTCCCTATATGGCCATATAATTTATCCCTTTGCATTAGAGAGAATCAGCAGGTTTTTGAATGCTATAGATACCAGGGCAGTGCCCAAGCAACCATCGTGGAAGTCTCTGAAAGAACAGATAAATTAGTAGAAGTAATGGGGTGGATCCATCTTATTATAGGAAAATGTATTAAGGCAGATTAATGCAGTTAGGCTGAATAACACCATGAAGTTGGGAGATGTGTTTCCCAGGTTCAGGCTAATGAACTGCAAGCCCCAGCGAAGAGTGCGGGGTCCACCTTTCAGCGGTGAATATGAAGGGAAATGAAAGCTACTGCTGAGACTGAAGGGCTTCCTTCTCTGAGCACTGAAGTCTCTCTCCTGAGCCTGAAAGGATAAAGTTTATTTTTCCAAAGGAAACTTTCTTGGGTATCCTCTATTTCAAAAGCAAGGAAATAAAATTGGCTATATTTACTGGTACAGTATTTTGGGGAAATAAAGGCCTGAAAAGCTACTTTTTAGTTATTGAGAATGCAAACAAAAGAATACCGGGTCAAAGCTCACTCCTTTCATAGCCTTTTATTTCTTCAGTATAGATTTGATTTGTGCATAGATTTGATATTATCTAAACTATTTTGCTTGAACGCTGTCATGTATGGGTCTCGCCAAAAGAATATTGACTGTTGACTGTTTTCCTCTAAGGCTTTAAGGTCTGTTTTCAGAAGTGCCTCTGGGGCTTTTTGCTTCTTATAACTCAAAAGAAATCTTGCATGTGCATCCTTTCTTTCTTCTTCTTTACATTCATCAAAAATGAACAAAGGATGATGTGGACAGTGAGTTACAGTCATACATAAACCATATGTCTATCTCAAGTTATTGCTGTGAAAAGTCTACTTTGTTGAAGACAGTATTTATTGAAAGCCTCTTTTGTGTATCAATACTGTGGAACTCACCAGGGGTACAACAAAGTAGGAGCAGTTCTTTGTTGTTTTGGCTGTTCAGTTATCGGGGTAGCGCATGCATAGGGTGGGCTGGTAGCAGAGCTCTCCAGAAGGTCAGTCAGGTAAGCGTATCCCTAACAGATCACAGTGCTGCAGGTCCATCTGTAAGGATTCAGAAGGTCTTTCTGCAATGGCAAACAACTTCCACTAACTTCCCGGGCTTCCAGAAATGCTAATCAGCAGTTCTAGTCTGCAGCACATTTATTACACCCTGACGTGCTGGAGACAGCCTGTTACAAATAGAACTGCCTCATGAAAAATGCTGTTCCAGTGTTTTATAATAAAGTGCACCAATTAGATGCATTCATTAGGACAAACTGCTTGTCTTTTCTTATATTAGATCTTTTAAAAGGCACAATGCATTTCATAGCTCATTCCGCTCTGTATTATTATTAATTGAACAAAGCACATTACAAAGTTTTAATCCAATAACTGTAAATACATAATGAATAATATTTCCTTGGAGGCTGCCAGGGTTGCAGCAGCCACCTCTACAGCTTTGCATGCTCAGAGTAAGATATATTATCGCAAAGTCCCCTCTTCCCTTGCTGTAGGTTCCCCACAGGTATTGCAGGGACATCGCTGGAGCAAGGAATATTGCATGTGCAGTAAAAGACAAATGTGTCATTTGTTAAAAGGCAAATTAGGAGCCAGGCCTAAAAAGCAGCCTTTCAACTTTTTCTTGTTGAATAGGGTCACATGCACCAGTTCTTCACATTGTCTCGCAGATCCCTGGATGCCAAAAGGAAAACAATGTTTTAATTTTAGCAGTATGAGGATTCCTAACTGCAGCATATTATTTATAAAGGGTAAATGGCAAACACTAAATGAAGACAAAAGGAAACATTCTGTTCCTCTCTGGGGGAGCACAACATTATTATACAAGGTTGTGATTGGGCATAGTAAGATGAATTGAGCTGCTGTTCCTACTGACAAGAACATTACTTCTTAGATTCCTACTAATACATGAAGTAGCTGGCACTCCCCAGTTATACTTGTAACGGATATGATCTACAGCAAAAGGACCCTGAACTCAATGATAAAGATATGGGTTTCTCTATAAAAGAAGACTCTAGGGCACACTGAAGTGATTCCTGTTTTTATTGTACATACTAATATTTTCATATAGGATAAGTATTTTCAGTAACTTATGCTTGGACAGTACTCAAGGTGCTTAGCAGAGCTAATTAGCTTGAAGAGAAGTAGTGCATTAATACAGTCCTATGACCACTAATGTAGCCCTATAATTTCCAATTCCAAGCTGGTTTATGGTCAATCAGCATGAAAAATGGTCAGAGAGGGAGATAAGGTCTCTTTGTATATATCCTTGCAGCCGTATCTGTTAACTTGCTGAAAGTTACGGCAACATCAGCTATTTTCAGAAATTCAGATTTACGCTCTTAATCAATGAAATATGTTTTTTGCAGGATCTAGGCCTTTGGCACCTATGAATATGTGGTCCCAGTATTCTTTTACCTGATCCTGTGACAACTGAAAACACTAGGAGAGAATTTCAAGAGGAGTTTTGGACCTATCATCCTTCTGGCCTGAAAATATCCCACAGCTGTGAAAATTCTAACACCTTCCATCAAGCAGGATCAGATCATAGTAAAGTGAAGCAGTAAAATATATACCAAATGGTTAAAAATAAGAAAAAGGGAAAACGTCTAAGTATAGTAGCTACTGAAAAGCTGCAAACCTTGGAACCGGTTTTCACAACAGATAGTAAATCTTAAATTTGCCATTCACTGGTTTTGGTGATATCACCAATTGCGTGATGTTGCTAAGCGCTGTTAGGACTCTGTGGATATCTAGGATTATTAAAGGTTTCATGCTTTAATTCCTATTGCTTCATCATCTTTCTATTAACTGCATAATGATGAGTCTGCAGAAAGGTAGCAGTATAACACACACCTTGAGTTAGGGACAGTGAAGGTACAGCACTACACTTTTTTTAAGTAAAGTACTTCTTGAAAGGTTTGAATGCACAAATTACAGTGACGTGTGTTTTTACCTGACAGAGTAAGATCTAATATTTATCCCATTTGATTGAAATGGTTCTAGCTTTTACCTAAGCCAAGCAGGAAAATTCATAAATTTCATGACTTCGAAGGTTTTGTTGCTGAGGGCATATTTCATAAAATTCTTTCTGTTGGTATAACTAGGGCTGGTTAGTCCACACAGTAATTTTTGAAAAGAAGCGACTTGATGCCTGAAGATGAAATTTAGACACCTAAACGCTAACTGTAATCCTAAAATCCAGCTCAACTATTGCCTAACTTTGGAGGCACCTGACCTCCATAGGAGCCTCCTTTTTAATCAGAAGATTCCCCAGGTATCCATAAATTGATTTTGAAGCATATCTAATTAAAACTTTGTCTGTAGAAGACTGAGCAGATTTACAGCTTGTGGCTACAGGCTGTTAACTTTTTAAAGATGTCTTATCCAAGACTGAGCGTCACCACAAATGCAGTAGTAGTAACTATTTTCATTTAACGACATAAGGAAGAATCAGAACATCGACTCTACTATATGTGCTTCCACACATTTGTGCAGGCATGCTCTTAAAAACAGTAGTGACTAAAAAAATATCCTCAGGATGCGTGAGCATCAGCTTCAAGTTAGTCCCGGACTTAGTCTAGAAGAGCAGAGCAGACCTCTTCCTTCAGCTGTGTTTTATAAGAAAACTATGCCCCATATCTTAAGGAGAGAAAACAAGTCCTTCCCTACCTTCAGTAGAATTTTCCAGGAGCGTCCTCTCTCAGTAACCCAGAATGGACATCTGAGCGTTAAGGAGAGAGTAAGAAATGATATGACCTTTTCCAGGAGCATTTTCTGTTGGAAAGCTGACAGTAAAAATACCAGTCAGAATGGCAGCAGACAGTTTAAAACAATCTTCAGACATTGCATTCATTAATAACCTTGATGCATAGAGAGGTTTCGGTATTACGTTGTATCAGCAGATACCAAAAAAAACCTGAAGCGTCTGACATTATGGACCTTAGGCCTGCTCTTCAGGTCAAACCCACAGGTTTTCTCTTAATGGGAAAAAGAAATGAGTGCTTATGCTTGGGTGCTTAATAATTCAAGCTGGAATGTAGGAAACTCAACTTTCATCATCTGCTCCAATTTAAAATGAACGAAATAAAATGAAATGCTTGAATGAAAAACTCTCAGATAGGGAAAGCAAGGACTAAAGCCTGACTGCCGTATTTCAGGTAACAATTTATTCACAATTTATACCTAAGCTAGAAGTAACTCTTGATGCTCCCATCTCTAAAGTCATCTCTCAGCACAATTCCATGTCTGTGAAACTATTCCAAGGGCTTTGTTTTTTACACTAATACACAGTTAAAATACATTTTAAAATGTTTAAAGGCCTTTTAAGTGGAAAAATTATCTTACAGTGGACCTCAACTCTGTTTTAGTTAAAACACAATATGGTTCAAGTGTCATATAGCATTAAAAAAGTTATGCCATACCTCAGTTGTTTTTAAAATATTTAAATATTCTAAAACAATCTAAAATAAAGCTGTACTACTGGAAGTCTTCAACAGACAGGTTCAGGTATGAGAACTACCAGAAGAATCTGAACATCTTAGATGGCGATTTCTTTTTACCTACAAAATCTAATTTTTTTTATTTTTCCAATCTGAAACATTTCATAAAGGCTTCCAAGTCTTTTAATAGAAAGTGTTAATTAAAATCCGGGTGGCATTTATTTCACAGTGCGAGTGTGAATGTGTGTGTGTTTCAAATTCAGGGTAACACTCTCTTACCCCTCTGGCTTTCACAGTGAATTGAACACTTAACTCCCTTCAGCAATTTTGGAAATCTCAGTTTGTAGCAATTATGATGAGAAGCCATTACTTGATAGAAAGAAAGAAGAATTAGTTAAGTTGAAGAAATGTGTCTAGATTCCTTTTAAAATAATGAGCACACACAAATAAAAGGGGAATTCTTGACAGAATTCTGCAACCCCCTTTTTCAATTTGCATGTTAAATTGTACATCTACCGGTTTCTGTTAATTCAGCAAAATAAGAACTTCTTCTAAAAGTAATTGCATTATTAGTCTACCTTGGCAGTAATGATCCTAAGGTGAAGGTAGCACGTAATCGTATTTCTAACTGTGTCTTTTTTTTAATAATTAGTTGTAAAATTACGTTGTGCCTTTTCTGCTCTTGAGAACTTTCATCTTCTGCACTGAGCCATATTTAAGCTAAAAGGCAGATTTCTGCTACAAAGGCAGATTTCTAAGATTCTTTTGGTTAATACTTGTTCAGCATGTCTGAAGCCAATATTCTCACACCTTTTTCAGTTGTAAATTGCTTTAGCAGGCATTATTTTCATTAAACTTTTCCATATTACTTCATGTTTATAAAAGCTTTATCCAATCATGAGAACAGGGACACTGGAAAAGCAATAACAAAACTTTGACCAAACAAACAAGGAACAAGTGACCACCTCTCTCTCCAGACCTACAACTCTCACAAAAAGAGTGGTTTTAAAAGTCTAACAAACACCAGTAGCATACTAGTTGCCATATATCTTTATAGAAGATTTATCTTGCCTTTCGTTTCAGATTTCTTTTGACATTTACCTAGGTCAAATTGTATTTATATATATTAAATTTTATTAATATTAAAATAGTCCCTGTTATCTCCTTACTGCCTAGAAAAGAAAAAAAAAGTCTTTTTTTTTGGCCATCTCTATCGATTAAAAAGTAAGCTGTCACAGGTGTGAATTTAAGGGAAATGTTTTCTAGCAAATCCTAGAAACATGGAGCCTACTACAATCTCTCAAGACTGTCAGCTGTTGTTTATTGCATATATTGACCAAAGGCTAGAAAAAGCAGTCCTGTATCACAGATCTTTTATGTTTAAACAGAAATCAAATGTTCCCTTTACACATTCTTTTTTCATCAGCTAGAAAGATGCTGAACTTGTGTAAATGTAGAACCCAGAAAAGGAAAAAAACCCAACACAATAAACTGTTGAGGCTGCTCCAGTGAATACAGTGAGACAGTGAAAATTAATTCCTTTTCATCCTGATGGCTTGCTTTCTTACATTGTTGCATTTTATGAGTCACTCCACATTATGCAAAGAAAAGGCTTGCCACTATAATTTAGAACGTAAACTCATTTTTTTTATTTTAAAACAAAACAAAAACAAAGGTAGAGAGATCCATGTCAACAGTGTAGTATTATTTCTGTCTTCCCACCTGTCATTAACATAATTTATATATTCCAGGTCATGCAGGCATTAAGCAGTAATTACTTGCTTTGTTTAGACAAGTCATTCCATTTAGAACTAGAGCAATTAGAGATTTTTAAAGAGGAATTGTATCATTTGTATTGTATCATATAAATTGTATCATTTGTAATTTTTCTACTTTTACTTCTAGAAATGTTATACTCCTAGCTGCATTTTTTACCTAATATGTATTTTATTTAGTACATATCAGGATGACATAATTCCTTCTTACACCAAATACTGATTAAAACTCTGTTCTGCACTACAGAGTCTTCTTTCACATTTTGTATGTTCATGACTACTGAGTTCAGGGAATAATTCCCATTTAATATCTCTGAAATGGTGTTGAGGCTGGAAGTACTTTCTGTGTATATGCACAAGCTATCCAATGTCAAACAGAAAGCAACATAATTAAGTTTTCTATGCCTGTTGTCTTAATTTTTCTTTTCCTAAGGAAGCTGAAGCAATATACTCTGTTTTACTGTGCTAGGGAATGTTAACCTTAAGGACTGCTTTAAAAATTGAGGGGAACAGGGAAGTGGACAGATCAAAAGAGTTTTCAGAAAGGAAATGGAAGATCACTTGTAAAAACCAAAACCAATATTTGAGAGGTAACTCAAATTGATTACCTGTTCTTCAATGAGCAATATGGTGGAGGGAACATTTGTCATCTAAGTAGTCCAAAATGAGCAGCAGTGTTAAGCAGTACTGCGCATTACTGAGTACTACACGATCTGGACTAGCTACGAGAATTATTTAATATGATCAGTCATTTTTTTCGCCACAACATCCATAAGTTAGGAGTTTGCAAATGTTATCGTGACACTGCCAGAAACAGATTCACATTGACCTCAATATGTCACCAGAAAGGTTTTCTGGAAATTCTTTTGTTTTCCATATGGCATCTTAGTATATTGGAAAGACAAGCGTTCTGTTATTTCTTTATTCAAGCAAAGCAGTCTTTTTTATTGTTACAAAATATTTATTCATGTCACATTACTTTACAAAGTAGTATTTATTCTGCACCAAATAGTCCAGTGAAACAAACTTTCAGTTTGATGAATGGTGGCTAGATTGAAAAGCTGAATTAGACAAGATCAAATCTATTCTGTTGCATAAAGTAGATGTTAATTGCATTTATTCAGTCTGATCATTAAAACATTGGAGAATCCTGCAGTCAGATTATGAATTAGCATGGCTGAGTCCAAAGGATATAGTAATGTATACATGGATGTGTATTTACGTGTGTCTTGGAGTGTACTTTTGTTTTTTGTAGTTGTGATCTGTGGTGCGACTCCAGGGAAATGCCACAAAAATGGAGATTACCCTACTCTACTTTAGATTATGTACAGTTTACATATTTCACAGTTATTAAACTCAAACGCCAAACAGATTGATTACATTTTCTCTACTGAAATTCTTCTCTGTTGTACACCCAGAACCTCTAGCAAGTGGGTCAGGCTGACTGTCCCGGATATCTCTCTCTCAAAGAAAAAAAAAAAAAAAGAAGAAAGAAGAGTTCCCAAGTAGCACATTAAAAGTCCCTCCTTCTCTAACCTCTGTTCCACCTCTCTTTGCAGACATTTTATGACAAGAGATTGAGGTTTCACTTGTGAGGAGCAAAGGCATCTCATCTGCTCAGCTGGAGGGGCAGCAGACAAGTACAGAATCAGAGGCAGTGCATGCAGCCCACCCTGCAGAGTGGCGAGAGCCAGGGGAACATCTGCAGTGAGTATCCTTATGCCTCGGGTAAAGTCCCCTCTCTCTCCTTTCTGCTCCCAGCTTCAGCTGAGACCCAGGCAGTCATGAGCAGCTCAGCATCACCCTGCTGCTGTGTTTGCTGATACGGAGTCAGTCTTATCACTGACTAATGAGAAACAAATGGTCTGTAGTGGCACGTGCACGCAGGGACAAGTTTCACAAGTGCCAAAAGCATACCTGGGGTAAGACAGCTACTGTTCTCTGGGCTGCAAGAGTTAAAACTGGCACCTGCTTACTCCTGGTTGGAAGAAGTTTGCTGGATAAATGGGAAGAGAGGAGTAGCAAATGTTCAGTTAAGGGAGAATTGTGAATGTGAACAAATTTTAGAAAAATTTTAAATTCTTAAACCATTCATTACAGTACTTCAACTTTTATTTGCACTATTGAAGTATCAAAATCTCAATCTGGTATCCTACAAACAAAATTTTTTTTCTAATTTTGTGGGTGTGTTTACAAACCAATGCTTAAGAAAAAAGGGTAAAGCAATTCTAACACAAGGCCTAATCTTACATACTCATATTTCACCCAAATACTTCTTTTGTTCACAAAAGAAAATATCCTCTAGTTCAATCCTAACCGTTTTCACATACTAAATATTCTTGGACTGACCACTATAGGTTTCCCTGTAGTGCTTCTATACAGGTACTGGTACTGGACAATAATGAAGGAGTTCCTCTTGATATTCTGCTTACTGATGTAAATCAAAAATATCTTTCATGTAGTAAAAGGCATTACTCTAGTTTATATGACATCTGAGTTAGATTTTCAGGGAGCAAATTTTACAGTGATGGTTTGAGAAAATATTAGCAATATGTCTTTGGGAGAAGCCAGTCTTGATGCTACATTTGAACGGAATTTGAAACTGTTAAATTTATGTTATTTTTGTATTTTTTGTTTTGTTTTGCAGTCTGATTGATTGACAAAGTCTAAAAATTTGTTAAAAAACGGAAGGAGACCTCCAATATTTGAAAATGATACAATAATAATGAAGATTATTCAAAACAAAGACGTGGTGTGTCAATAATCAACAGGTAAATTGCAAAAGTATCAGAAGTTCTTGAATAGTTCTATTTAAATGAAACTAGCAAACACCAAACAGTTTGCAGGTAATACAAACTGTATTTTTACAAGTATTCTTCTTGTCTGTCAGCTTCGAAACCCCTCCTTACTGTTGACTCCAAATATCTTTGTTGCAATATTTATAAACCTGTTCTCACGTCTCTTTTAAGAAAATGTGAATTAACCAAATAATGAAGCTAAAATTATTATCTGTTTGATAGCTGTTTGAATAGAAAATCAAAAACTTGCTGTTATCCAGCAGCACGCTGGAGACTGCCTTCTTTTACCAAAAGGTACTCGTTTTATTACTTGTAAAGATAAAGACTAATTAAATGTTACACAGCCCTTCAGTAATTCAAAAGCTCCACTAATGAGGAGTACCATCCTGATAAAAAAGTTATAAGGCAAGCAGGTCTGAAGAATGAATAGAGACCGTGGGAGCACAGCAAGCGCACCAAGTGCCACCGAAGTGGCTCGCAGTGCCGTTTGCTGCCGTGCCCACAAGGAGCAGTGGCTGTGCGGCAGGTCAGCGTGGCCGCTCTCTGCCACTGTGGCAGCACCCGGTGAGAGTATTTGTCGGTGCTTTTAGAAACATAGTGATTCAAACTGTACACCTCATACAAGAAATCTGACCGTTCAGGAACTTGTGAGAACCCTTCGACTCCAGTGTGGGAAATCACTCAGGACTGGCATGGGTAGAGTTCATAGAAAACCCACGTACTGCTATTTGCATGGATAAACCTTTGTGTCTTTTGATGCGTGTTCTGGCTGTGAGCAGGTGGCATATATCAGACCACTCTTCCTGATGGATTTTGAGTGCAGGGCTCATGACATAATAAGGTTGCTGTGGGGCAAGGTGGCAAGTAAAGTTACAAATCACGCTGGGCTTCTTATCTTCTTGCCCAGCTGAACGTGCTGGATAGCCATTTCTACCAGAAGCTACTTTCCATTTCCTTCTGTGATTTTTACAGAACAACAGGATTCCAGGCAGATGAAGTTGTGTGTAAAGACACATAGGCACAAATACGTGTGAATTTGTATATATATGTATGCTTATGTATGTATATATATTTCTGTGTATATGTAGTACCTACTCATGCACACACATTTTATATGCCTTGTTGTGGTTTAACCCAGAAGGCAGCTAAGCACCACACAGCCGCTTGCTCACCCCCAACCCCCTGTGGGATTGGGGAGAGAATTGTAAAGGCAAAAGTAAGAAAACTTGTGGATTGAGATAAGAACATTTATTATTATTATTATTATTATTATTATTATTATTATTATTATTATTATTATTATTATTAGAGAGAGAGAGAACACCCAGGAAAAACACATGATGCAACAGCTCACCACCCGCTGACTGATGCCCAGCCGGTCCCCGAGCATCAATCGCTGCCCCCCAGCCAACTCCCCCCAGTTTATACACTGAGCATGACATCATATGGTATGGAAAATCCCTTGGGTCAGCTGGGGTCAGCTGTCTTGGCTGTGCCCCCTCCCAGCTCCTTGTGCACCTGGCAGAGCATGGGAAGCTGAAAAGTCCTTGACTAGTGTAAGCACTACTTAGCAAGGACTAAAACATCAGTGTGTTATCAACATTACTCTCATACTAAATCCAAAACACAGCACTGTACCAACTACTAGGAAGAAAATTAACTCTATCCCAGCCGAAACCAGGACATGCTTGTATAAGTTCGCATGTTTTCCAGTGCTCTGTCTGACTGTTGGAAGCAGTGGATTAACATGTGCCTTCCCTGTGTGCTCCCCTTATGCTCAGTTTCCCTTGGACTAGCCAAGTCCCTCAGGATAGCACTGAGTTAGAAAAACTCTCTAGTTCAAATACTTTTGTCAGCATTGTCTGGAGCAGAGCCCTAAATGCATGGAAGAGAGCTTAACCCTCTCCTCCGTTCAGGTGGATAAGGGGGGAACTAGGAGTGAAGCTGCCCTGACTGCCCCTGCGTGAGCTCTCTGACTCCCCAAGTGCGGGGGAACAAATGCTGCTTGAAAGGGGCTAAGCGGCTCATTTCTGAAGACTTAATCAATAAAGGCAGGGATTAGGTTACCCCACCCAGGATGAAGTCTAAAGGCACAAGTTTAGCTGCAAACTGTAGGTTTATCCACCTATTTGTGGTTGGTATTTCTTAGAACTCTAAGTGATTGCAATACAGGGAGGAAGGGTTGGGTTTTTTTTAATTTTATATTTTGGTGAGTAATCGCAGTCAAGGTTATTCAAGCTCAGTGCTGAGTTTCTTTAAATAGAAGTGAATGAAGGGTTAATACCTCATCCTAGGAGTTTGGAATTACATTTGAGCATGAAAAGCAAGATTCATTTAAATATGAACCTTTTTAAATTATATTTTCTGTGAACCAGTGCCAACTCGATTACAGAAACGGCTTTTGTACTGATCTGGTTAGTAAACTGCCTGTTTGTTTTAAATCTAATACAAATGCTTAAATTTAGTGACATGCATATATTGTATACATTCATTTGCTTTGAGTATTGGTGATTCTGTCGTTCTTAAACAGTCTGTTCTGGGAAATAGTCTCAAGGAAAAAAAATGACCTTTACTTAAGAACTCTTTATAAGGGTTACACAGAGAAGGAATATGAAAAGAGAATTCATTTTTTAATATATATCACGACCACTAAAGGATCTTACTGCTGGGCCCTACAAGGGACTCTATTTATTTAGACTCTCCCCCCTGTATCTCTAGAGTACTGGGAAATAGCCTAACTTTTAATGAGAATCAAAGTCACCATAAGAATTCTGATATTTGTTCCCTTACGTGAAAGATCAGTGATTTTGTGGCTTGCTGATTTCCAGTTTGATAAGTTGTGTAGTTCTCATGATGTTCATCAGTGCTGCTATGGGTTATGTTCAGAGAGAGGGACTGGTAGTGGAGCAGCTTGCTGGCATCTGGATGCGATAAGAGGTCATCTAGCAATGCCATGCCAGGTGACACATCTGTATGTTCACCACAGAAAAAAAATGACTTTGCTGCACAGTCTTGTCAGGAAACAAAAAGGCTCAGGGTATCGGTCACATGGAAGAAAAAAAAGGCTTTATAACAAAGAAATCACAGGAACTTCACTCTTGCCTTTAAAGCCTTTCTAAAGGAGGCAAATAAGTATTTTTTTATAAAATACAGCCAGACCATGAATTTGAAAAAAATTTGTTGTTTCAATGAAACAAATACATCAATAACCTATAATTAAGTCAGGCTTAGTTGTCTTGTGTCCTTCCTGAGTATAAAGAATATTAACAATATTTTAGCTTCTAAAAGCCATGGGTCCTGAAAATCTTCTGTTTCACTCTTTGGAGCTGGCAGGAATCAGTGGGAATTTTCATCAAGAAAATTGTGTATGGTTATATCTCACATATGAGTTCCCTGAATAGTGAATTGTTTTTCCTGAAAACGCTAACTATTGAAAACCTGTGATACGAGATGAAGATGGTCTTTGAGTAATCATTGCATAGATATGATCGAAAGAGGTGCATACATCCTACAGACATCCTATATTCCTTATTTCAGCATACCATTGCATAGATTGTAACAGTAAATGGGCATAGAAATAGCTTTCCTTGAACTTTGTCAGCTAAATGCAAATATGGCACAAAATCTTTTCTCCAAAGAGTTAGGTTCATATTTATGTGAACTGCTTAACTCCAATTTCCTTGTTCAGTATTTCTTTGCCAGAAATAAAGTGGATTCCATCAACAGGCTGAGATATAAATCTTGAATGACTGAGACCTTTGGGAAGTGGTTGGAATAATGGATTGAATGTCATCTGTGTATGCAAAGTTGACAGAATCTGTCAATCTTTAGGGAAGCTTTGATGTGTGTGTGTTTATATACCTGTGTGTCTAAGGTGACTGTACTGTGAGAGTCCTTAGTTTAAGTGACAGCATATTTGGATCATTAATCTGGCCCCTCATTCTTACACTGCCTACCAGATTTCAAGGCAACTGAAGGAACAGTCACATGTTCCTTTTGGAAAGAGCTGGAGTAATTTAAATATCTTAGGAGCCACTACTCCCACACAGAAAGTGTTTGCTTCCATAAAATAGTCATCTGGGTGTGTCTTCATGCACTGCGATACCCAAATCTGCATTTCGCTTTACACCTTTTTGTCTCAGTTTGGCTGCGTTGGTGCAGATAAGACACTTCTGACTTTCCATTTTGCCACCTGAGCTTTGTGGTTTATAACTTCCAGCTCGGGAGTGGTGAAGGCCAGCTGTAAGTGATCGCACTGTTAGTCACTCTTGTACGCCTGGAAAAAAAGTGTCTATCTGTGTCCTGAGTAAACACAGGAACCAGAGATATGTGGAGAAGCTGAGAACTTCAGAGAGCTTTGAGAGAAAAGGATTTTCAGAAAAGTGTTCTTTTGGTTGAAATCTCAGCTGAGAATCTCCCCCGCTTCCCAGATGAACGTATCCTGAAACAGAAAACTGTGAATCGTACTGCTCATCTTAACGGGTATCCTCATCCCCTCTGCCTAGGGCCAGCGCTTGAGAGACTGTGATATGCACTGAGAATGGGCATTTGCAGCACATGGCTTCACCGAGGTGTGTAGATACTCCTACACAAGCATGCCTGTTGTAAATTGAGCACACTGAACAGCATGTGGCAGAAAACACTGGTTTTGCTTCTGAGGCTGTCAGCAGCCCTCCCGTTCTTCTCCGGGCTTCTGCTCTTGTGACCTGGAAGTAGACCTGTACTTTGCCAAAGGTCCCCCTTGGTTTTTTTGTCCCTTTAGGGAAGCACAGAAAACAATTTGGTCTTACCCAGCAAAACATGATTATCCCACCTTCCAGCACATAGCACAAGAGACAGAGCAGGGATCTGGCAGCATTCCAGATCTGAGCGTAAAGGGAGCAGAGAAGGACGAGGGTGAGTGACTCTCCCACTCTCTATTCTGGCAGGGAACGTTTATCTGATAAAACCACTTTGTTGCCTCCTTGCATACTGCAATTCCTTTCCCTCTCTCTTTAATCCCCAACTGTGCTATCTGACCTGAGCCAGCCAGCTTTCCTTATCCCTGATTTTCTGATGACTATTCGCTATTTGAACTCGTCTAATAATTGATTATATTATGTTAAAATGATGGATAGTTCTAGGCAGATGAAAATCAGGTAGATATTTGTTATTGCTTTCATAGTTAGCATTCAAGGACAGCCTACTGCAGGCTTCAATGGAGCCACTGCGAGGGCTTTTCTGAGAACTGGAGAGGGAGCTCCCACCTTCCAAAGGAGAACATTTGTAGGGGAACTTTCTCCTCCAAATAAAAATAAAAGTCTTAAAGAATGCAAATAAATATATTTTATATTATTAACCGTCTCTTTTTCTCCAGGTTTATTTTGCTGTAAAATTTCTCTGTAATTGGACCCCCTCAATATCTTGTGGTCTATCACTCTCAAGTGAATTACTTAATTCATTGCAGCTTTTAACAATTAATTTCTTGCACAAAGGAGATGTCAAATATATTGTCTTTTCTGTGTTATGTTATTTAGCTTTATGAATAAGTTGAAAGGTATAATGATCACCTTTGGTACCCTAGAACAGAAGAAGAGTTCTGGGAGAAAGAAATAGGAAAGTTAAATTAATTTTTTTGCATTGCTAACAATTCATACTGTATTAATGAAAATCCTCACATGCACCAGTGTCCTTAAACTTCAGTCTTGCAGATCTTTTCTCTGTATTTATAATTCCAGAGCACATAAAATGATTTTTATGTTGCAGTTTAATATCTGAACATTAGCACAAGCACAGGAAGCTTGCGGATTCTAGAGGAAAATCCTGATGCATTTACTATGTCTTAGTTCACCAGCTTATACTATCCCTCAGCTACTGGATAGTTTCCCACAACTGGTTGACAGCAAACCTAGACAGAACTCCATAAACATCGATCATTTATTTCATTGCAAAGTTAGCCTTTTTAGTTTAAATTGCAGATGAGATTGATTTGAACCAACCTGACAAAATTTGCAATGAAGTAAATTATGGACTTTCCTCTCTTCAGCTTCAAAGCTCAACTGTGAAAAGCGGGCAGGTGCAGAAGAATAGCTCTTCTGGCATTAGGCCATTTCAGTAAAATGGTTGGGTCTGAACTGTCCCGCAGGAGTGTGCCAAGACCTTGGTCTCCCAAAGGATGAGTTAGCTCATGGGCCCTTATGCTCAAGTGTCTTCTCCACAAATATGGAGTCAGACCATGCTACATGTCCCTCATTTTAGACCTGCCTCCAAATATTTAAGACATATACTGGAACAGAAAGCAAACCAAAATGTTGTGGTATATAGTTTCCAAAAAGGGTTATTTTTATGTTTAAGTTTTCATTCTGAATGTACATTTTAAAATGAATTAAGAATACTAAAGTTTTCCAAGCATTTCAGTTGGCTTTAGTGGTCTAAATTTCCTGTACTCAGGAGTAAGTATTGTACCCAACTGCTTGGGTTTTGTTTTTTATTTAGCCCAGAAAATACATTACTGGTTGTTTTCTAACCACCTATTTTTAGTGCTTGGTATCTGACTTGCTAAAGACAACGGCAAAAGTCTTCATGAATTTGCTGAACCCAGCAACTTTTTTAGGCTCTATGGAAACAAGGAGGTCTATTAAGAAAAAAATATTTTTGTACATCTTTTTAACCATCTTAAGTAAGAAATATTGCAACAAAATAATCAGGTTTCTAAATTAGAGCAAATATTTGAAATAAGATTCATAACTTGGATTTCACTAGTGCTCAGTTACACAAAGCATCTAAAAATTGAAAGCTAAGGGTTAAAACTCTAAGTTAAAGGATAACTTAACAATGCAAAATGTCTTACCTGAAGGATATCAAACATCTAAAAAATCGCTATTAGATAACCGAGTCTGTTGGTATTCTCAAAAGAGGTAGTCGTTATGTAATTATTTTCTTGAGACAGACAGCATCATCAACTACTTTTTTATGAATTTTATGACATGCTAATTTCCCATCTGTCCCAAGCAATACAGACTCTACACTTTAGTTCATTCGCCATAACTTAATAGCAAAATTGCAAGAACTAAATGTCTGTTCAGTCCTCCTGAAGGTTAGGTATAGATGAAAATGTTCAAGTTGTTCATACTGGAGGGAGCATTCCCTCTCAAACATGTCTCCAGCGTCAGTTATCAATGCCTTCATGTTGACAGTCATCAACAAAAAACACTTTCTTGGTATGGAAATCCAGGCCCAGATGCTTACAGGATTTGTAGTACTTAACCATAGCAACTTCAGCAGGTGCAAACAGATGGCTGACATTTCTGTTAGGCCATAAAATGCAGAATACTACTGTCCTGCTACGCCTAACTGGAATCAATTAAGTATGAGGCAGGATATCAGGCTGTGAATCACAAGTCATTTGTTTCCTGTAAATTGCATAGCTTGTTGGGTTTTTTTTTTTAATGTTTCATTTCATGGAAGCCCCAGGGATAGCGGGAAAAGCAGCAAAAAAGGGAGGTAAGTTCACACTCGAAGCAGTTTGAACTTAAGTTGGAAAGTGAGCTTCCCTGTTAAAATCTCTGAGAATAAAGCTAGTTTTGGAGGTTACTGCCATACCCCACGTCCGGTGTAATGTTCCTTCTCGTATGACCTCCTGAACTCCTTTCTAAAATATGCTGGATCAATTACTTATGCTGTGCTTATATGGCTAAAACAGAATCGAAAGAAATAGTGGTAACCTTTCTTGATATTATTTTTCTGAGCTTGATCGTTTCACTAATGCTCTAAGAATAGTTGTATCAGGACAACTAATGGATGCAGAAAGCTGTGGCAGAAGTAGCTTCAAGGGATGTTTAAGAGCTCTTTAGCTAGCTTTGGGAACTCGGAGTCTAATATTTAGATAGAAGAAAATTGCTGTAAACAGAGGCAACTGAGTGGAAAAAGGACAGAGGACAGAAAAAACTTAGAATGTGAAATGCAAAATTGAAACAAAGAGGGAAAGATTAAGAATCTAAAAAAACTCCACTATTTTTCTTCCTAGTTCTGATTTGTGTAGCAAAATGTAAGAGGAAGCTGTAAATACGATAATAGAAATTTCATTTCACATCATGCCCCTCTTTTACGTCTTCACTTTTCTCTGAGTCAGTCACAGTCCTTTGCTAATTACTGCCACAAAGCTGAATAAATGGCAAAGGGAAATAAGCAACATTTGTGTATAGGGTGAATGTAGTGACATTATCTCAAAAGAATAAGTTGATGTGACAATGTTTTAAATATGGGCTGGCAACTGCTAGTGAGCTTGCACTGCCTGTTTTTAACCTTTAATTTGTGAGAATGCTGTGAATAAAGATTAACTTTCTTTACTTATTATTTCTTTTTTCAGTGCCTTCAAGTTGGAGCTGTCATCATTAATGTTTTGAAAAGTTGTCCAGTTTCCCCATGCTTTCTGTAGGTTCCTGTCTGTCACCTGATTCACTCTTCCAGAGTGGAAGAGTGGAGGACCAGTGGAGGTCTTTCCTCGTGTTACCTGAACAAGGATGATTTCATAGTCTACAAGATCCAGAGTAAAATGAAAAGTCACAGATGTTCATATTCAAAGACCTGTACACTATTCACATACCTTTCAGATAGCGTTGAGCTACCTCAGGCTCTGGCTTCTGTTAGTTAATCTCCAAAATGTAAGTAATGGAAAGAACACATTGAATCCAGAGGAACTGATCAAATCCTTAAAAATTGTTGCTGAGCATAAATGTTCAGATCTATATTTGCAAAACTTTCTGAAAAGCAAAGAAATTCTAGTAAATATTCTCCTTTGCTTTCTCCACCTCTGCCCTCCTCGTGCCTCAAACCACAGGATTTATGGAGCTTGGGGAGTGTATCTATGACATGAAAAACACAGGTTTAGTGGCTGAATGAATCTTTGCATCCTAAAAGAGCAGCTCAGCCCCGTAAGATGTAACAGCGTGGAGCTCTTTAGTTTTCTTGGTATCCTTTTAATAACCCTGCATTAACTTCAGTGCATACTTTGCCATTCACTGGTGTAGGGTATAGAAGCCTGATCTGCCACCCACCCACTTACTCATTCACCTAAGTATTATGATTTTCAGATTAATTATTAAATCTCATTTTTTTTCCCTAACTGAGGAATGTTTTAAAATTTTATATTCAAAAGAGAAAATATTAAAAATGAACAAAAATCAGATTCAAATTATCTTTTTGGTTTGAGCCAAACTGAAAAATCAGTTATTTGCATAACCAAGAAATGTTTGCTTTCCCATGATTTCTTTACAAAACAAATAAAATTTGACAAATACAAGTGAGTCTGTATAAGCAACTAGTTCAAATCAATATGCACAGAGAAAAAATCATGTTGTATGGTGTATGTGAATTGATGTCAGTTAAAACCACGGAATCTTTACATACTCCGAAGTAAAAACATCACATATGGTTTCAGTATATAGCTTCTATTCTGTTAAAAAAAAATCCAACTTTTTCCTATCATCTTTTTTTAGGAGAAGTAAGCTGTTGAAGTTATATTTGTCAAAGCTAAATCCTGTGTTGGAAGCACACAATGAAAACATAAAATGAATTGCGAGAAATGTATATAAAGACTGATAGTCTGCCTCTCATGAATACTTTTAAATATGTATTTACCTTCTCCGAAGTTAGAAAGAGCAATAAAAAGAAAACAAAGAATTTCTTCTTACTAGGTGGGCAGCTTTTGCAATGGAATTTAGAAGTAATTTATGTGACGGAACTGGCAAGATACACACCTGAGATGAGATGGAGACACTGGGGAGCTTTGAAGGGAAGTTATATAAATGTGAAGTAAGGATGAAAGAGGGGAAAAGGAAATAAAGATAAAAAGATTTTAAGTATCTTAGGGCAAGGCAAAAGGAAAGTAAAGGCCTCACATTCGTTGCTGTGTACTCTATTAGCAATGAAGGACCCAAGTAATATGATCAGAGCGAGTTTTCTTTCTCTAAAACCAAAAGAAAATATCAATCTACATTTGTTTCCGGCAGAGAAAACATGCTCGTAGGATAAAGGTTCTTTTCCATCTCTCATTTTTGAACACCAGCGTTCAGACAGGATATATATCAAATAGGGTATATATCCTGATAAATATCCTATACTTATGATATTTAATAGGACAGGATGTCTTATTTGTGAGTTCTTCTAGAGAAGAGCCATATTCTGCAGAGAAAATGCTACTTCCTTTCACTTTTAAATCCCCAAAAAGATACCATGGGACACGCATGGAAAGTATCCCTATGGTGTCCCCAAGCGTGTGCCTTTTTTGTATCTGTGCTTCCACCTTTGGTTTTTTTCGTTGCTGTTGTTGATGTGCAAGCTCAGCTTGCTTCTTTGCTGTGTTAAGGTTGCTGGCACTGTTATACCACCTTCCTTGGATATTTGCTGCAGCTTTTGCTGGCAACAGAGTGAATAGAAATTATAACTCTGACATTAATTAGCTGAGAATCTGTACATCGTTGGAGAGGGCAGAGAATGTATTTCTAGAAAAATCCTTCAGTTAGAGTGATTTTGAAAGCTCTGTCATGGCTAGTGAATTTAAACACTAAAAGACAAAATGGTACCTGGGACACCTGAACATTTCAAAGAAAGCCATTATGAATAAAAGCCTAGCTAGAGCGGCTAAGAAGAAGCCTGGTAGGTACAGCAGAATGGAGGCAGTTGGGTGAGGGTCGTTCCATCACTTTGGCAGAGCACTGTACTCTGGAGATATTGACAGAATCAGAAACGTCCTAGAGCAACTCTTTGCTACAGATGAGTACATAATATGCTACCATCCATGAGACACGTTAAACTTCTGATGAAAAGCGCAATGATGTGATTATTTATACCGTAATTTCACAAGAGGAAGTGGAGATATTTATGAATGATTACTAAGTCAAATAGTCTGATGCTCACAAAATGCTTCTAATTTATCGTGACTTGCCACAAAGTAGGCATGAATAAAATCAAGAAATTAAAGAATGCCGCATCCTTTCAGACTGAGAGAAAGGAAGTAAGCTGAAAGTAGAATTGGATTGGCCGCAGATTGTACGCTACTTGTCTTTCATGAGAGTGGAAGTGGACCTCATGGGCAAGCATCTTGGTTTTTTGGGAGTCAGCTTGACTTATCCAAGTCCTACTTTTGATTTAGATTTCTAAATGCTTGAGACTTGAAGTCTCAACAATGAAGTAGCAGAAACCCTGACATAAATCTACTGAAAGAACAATACATTTCTAATGTGAATAACAGTTTTCAATTCTGTTGACACTGAAGGAGAAGTGAGATCTAAATGCTACTTGTGAGATTAATAAGAAAACTCTGAGGTGCCAGCAAATGCATTAGGGAGGAAGAAAAGAGCTAAAAAGAAGGAAGAAGCTCAGTCTGGATATTGGAGATGATTGAATATGGAAGGAAAGCAGGACCAAAGGCTACATCAAAGAGAGTTTAACAATCCAAAACTTAACTAGCCATGAATGAGTACAGCAGGTCGGCTGAGTAGAGAAGAAATTAGAAGACAACAACAAAGACTGAAAGACGATGTTTGATGTCACCGACAGCAAAAAAAAAAGGCTGAGATTCTGACATGCAGAAGAGCGAGTGCCAGACAGATGAAAGAATTCAGTGAAGCACATACAAAAATAAAGAACTGGTAAAAGGTATTTGTTCAAAATGTAGAAGAGAACTATCTCCTCTAAAACTCAACCATCTCCACTCAAAATTAAAAGGGAAAAGCATAGAAAAGCAGCAAGTCCAAGTAATGTACTAGTAACATTTCCTAAGTAGGCGAAGAGGTTGTTTCTGGCTCTGTTGAAACTTGGCAATGGACAGTTGATTTTTGTGTACAGTCCACAAAAAAATTATTTTACTTGATATTTTCAGCTGAATAGTATAGACCTATGATTTTTCATCTTCTAGGAAATCTTATTGTATTGCACAGTATAAAATTATGAAAGAAATATCATAGCATTACCTTAAGAACTGAGATAAGAATATATGTAACAAAATATTGAAACATTAGTAAGAACTCAAAGTAGTGTGTATTCATTTTAGCTTTTGTCACACTAGTGAAAAAGGCAGTGAGGGGAGTAACGTCAGATGTGGGAAAGGAGATGTGAACCAAGATCATCACAGGTTGAGATCAGACAGACAGCTAGACCAACCATAAGCGATTCATAGCTGTGTTACCTTAGATAGGATAAAACAACTTTGATGAAAAGTAACTACATTTACTTTGGTTTTATAGATAGTATATTAGTAATACATATTAATATGCTAATATGCATGCTAATATATACTTATATGCTACCATTCAGATAGCAGCTTTTGCTATTTTCAGCTAAATCTCATCCCTTGCTTTAATTCATTATTTGCCACATATTACTGTATCAGACACTGTAATCACGCTCAAATGTTTGGTAGATTCTGTATACTGTTAATGCAGAATTTCTGGGTTCTTATATGTTTCTTTTTTTTTTCCCTTTTCATGTATGTTTGCAATGATTAATTCCTCCTAAATCTACTCTATTGCTTTACATTTTTTACATGGACGTTAGACTTACAGGCTGTAACTACCATGATCTCTAGCCCTCTTTCTGAACATAGGCAGTACTGCTGGGATTCTTCAACAACCTGGTAGATTTGCTTGAAATCTTCATCACTGGGCCTGCAATCCTACACACCAGCTCTCGGAATTCTTGGCTTGAGATTTTCCCATTCTTTTACCTCAGTGCATTCAACTACTTACACTATTATTTTTATCATGGTAATTTCTATTTCCCTAACTTTGTTCCCACTGTCTCTCATGCTCTCACCCCTAGCTCAGTTGTCCACACTGAAAACTGAGGCAACATATTCATTAATTTCAAGAGTAAACAAACCTCTCTGCAAAGGTATTGACATCAGAAGGTCTACTTTTATATGTTATCCCTCCTTGCCTCTTACAGTCTTTCATACCATTAGGCTGCAATAAATTCTACACCATCACTTTGTTCTTTCATTTTTCTATGCAGGGCGCATAGTTCAATACGTCCACTTCATTGGTACTTGTCCTCTAGCATGCTGCTGGTGATTTTGCTACTTGCAGCCTGATGCATTTCAACGTTAATTCTATTTCTTCATATTGCTCCCTAGGTTCCTGGGATTTCTATACAAACATTACTAACTTGTTTATATTATGATAGTTTTTCTCTCTCTGTTTCCTTAAGAATATGTTTTCTAGGTTTCAGTGATGACATACACACCATTTGCTGTGGCAAAGGGAGATAACAGGAATCTGGGGAGACACATACCTTTGCTAGTCAGTTTTGGTTAATCTTTTGTCAGTGTCACCAACAGCCTCCAGTTTCTGTAGCCCACAGTTATGTTGCAAGTTGAATCCACATTTCTGCTGACAAAGTCTTAAGAGCAGGTGGTTTGACTTTCTGTATGATTTCTGCCAAGACGTTTGAAAAGATTTTTTTTCCCTTCAGTGTAAAAATTATCTAATGGTTCCTGTTAGTGCTCATTTTCAAATTATGGACTACCTTTTGATTCAATCTCTGTTAAAGTATGTTTATTTGATATGAAATAATACTTTGCACTTTGGTAGTATCTTCTGCTTCAGCAAGTCAACTTGTTTTACAAATATTAATTAGGCTTCCCAACGCTCTTCCTGATAGGAAAATGTAATTATTTCAGTTAGCACACAGGTTAAAGCAGACACATTGAGAAGCCACGTAAGAGCTGCGTCTAAAACTCAGTCCTCTGTTTTAGCTGCAAGAAATTATTTGCTCTCTGGTTTAACTTGGCATAGCTGGGTTAATGTTCTTCCAGTTGATGTCAGTGTCGGTGCTTGGGTTACCTGCTGAGGTGAATTTCATATTAAAGGATTTATGAGTAAATTATTCCTGTAGGGTTTGTTAAGCTTTCTCTTAAGATCAGATTTATTCGCTATCCATATTCAAGCACTACTGTCTTTATTAGATGGTTTTGTCCTCACTCCTAGGAAACAGTACCAGAATCTGCAGGTTTCCCAGGACTCTGGATGTACAGATTTGAGCTATAAATATATAAAGGATTAATGATGGCCAGCAATAGTTTTTTCTCTTAAGTTCATTCTTCATCTCAGAGTTACAAATATAATCCAGAAGCCAATCTAAATAAAATGTTAGAGGAAATTATAAAATTTGGATAACCAACACATGGAATTCTGTATATAATATCGAATGAGCAAACTGTCTCCTGCACATAATAGTTCCCTCCTCCCTATCCCCGTATGAGGCTCTGCTCCTGTGAACTGGCAGATAAGCAAACCTTCCTGTACCCATAATGCTGTTCTCAGGAATCTTCTAATGATGAAAAGCTTTTCCTTGTTAACTGCTTAATTATCCAATTGGAAGTCTGTATAAGCCAAAATAATAGATTGCAGACTTTCATGTGTGTGTGTGGGGTTTCTTCTTTTAATTGAGTTTTTGGCAGGTAAAAGTGATAACGTTGATATATTCAAAATACACCTGTGATGACATACCCTGGAAAGAAAAAAGGAAAAATAAAAATTATACCATGCTGATGGTAGCTTACACCACGTAAAACACATTAATGTACTTCAATGATTATGCTGAGACGAATAAGAGGGAAAAATGTCAGTCAAGTAATTTTTTTAAAAAGATGGATGTAGAGGATTTTGGTCTGTGGAAAACTTAGATGAGAGCACCTAGTGAGCTTCATTACCTTTAGACTTATGCAGATGGTGAGTGGGTTTATTTCAGAGTGAAGTTTTGGACTTCTATGCCAAAAGTTCTCATACATCCTGGTTTTGGCACTCAGGAGTTCTTTTTTAGGATATGGCCCTTATGGCAGGAATATAAAATACTTACTCATGTTGCATCGCAAACTATTGCACCAGACTTTCACCTTTTTCTACTTTCTACATAATGTGAGCAATTTCAGTGATTTAATGGTATGTTGCAGTGCTTTCCTGTTGTTGGATAGTTACCTTCCACCGTTCGTGGTCTTAATGAACTTAGATCAAATATTTTGGAGTGAGGTGCTGTTCAGTGTGAGTAGGAGCATCACAAGATGGTTCATACAGTGCATAAGTCATCAGAATATTTTGAAAAATCATGTAAGCAGCTCCATAGTTATGTAAAAAAACCCTATAGAAATGTTTTGTATCTATGAATACTTTTTCTTACTAAGGAGTCACCCTTTGCCTATTTATGAATTTTTGTTTTACTCTCAAGCATTTTTTTTTCTCTGTTCTAGTCCAGTTGCTTGGGAAATAACTTCGTAAAGGTTTTCTGCAGAAAAAGAATTATTAGTAAGAAATGCAATAAGATTACATGTGGAAATATACACAGATATTTTCCACCCATGTTTAAGCTTCCTGTGTCTCTGCAGAGGGTGTCACCTATATCTGATTAAGGAAGTTTATTTGTCTGGCATCTTGTCTCGCATACTATACTGACTTCAAGTTTGTAATCAGTGCATAGTTAGTGGGCAGTCTACTCTGTTGATAATCAGCGGAGGAAGAAGGCTAGATACTGAGAATTAGTTTCCCTCTCAAAATTGTCTTTTAGCTGAAGATGGATTTATTATCAACAGCCTTTTGGTAAGACTAAAATAGTAAAATAGATGTCTATGCTTCATGCCTTTAATATCTCTTCAGAATCTCTGTAATTTAATCCAATATTAATCTCGCTTGGTGGTATATTTCTTTAAACACGTATTTACATGTTTTCACCAGGCATTATTGACCTCACTACTTCCATTTTATGGGTGTTGATAAATAGGTACAGAAGAAATGCGTCCTTGCAGTTTTTATACCCTGAGGGGATCATAAAGAAGTCCATAGCATCAATAACATGGGCACATCCCCATGGAATTGATGATCCTGGAGGTCTTTTCCAACCTTAATGATTCTATGATTCTATAAAGCACAGTATTGCTTTCTTCAGTGTTCCATAATTTGGATGCATTTGGATATTGGTGTATTTGCTCATCTTGAATTGTAAAAATAATAAATACTGTGAAATCTTAAGCTGATAGTCTGTGAACCTGAAAATAAAAAGAGAGGCTTGTTTTACATATGGTATATTTCTGTTGTTTGGATGGTTTTCCAGATAACCATCTGTAACAGAGAAAGGATGGCAAGAAAACTGATCTCTCATATTTGGTTGCCAAGATTCATGAATATCTGCTTAGTATGGCATGTTGCCTAATCAGAGGCTGGTTGGACTCTCTGTCACAGGTTTCAAACAATAATGTGTTTAGAGCCTGCCTTTGGGATCAGTCTAACAAATTTCTGCACATATGATTAAACTTTCTGTAGAACTGTATCTGCTAAAAAGAAAGAAAAAAAAAAAAAAAACAAAACAAGGAAGCAGGTAAGGAAAATAGGAAGGACTAATAAGACAATGTGGGAGAACACAAAGCCAATTCTGACTGCCAGCAAAACCATACTGCTTCCGGTCAGTTGAAACCTAGGGAGATTATTTGGGCCAGAATATAAATGTGTGAGTAACAGGTGATGGTAAACAATAGCACCAAGAGAGACCAAAATCAATCACCTGAACTTAAGGCACGTGTTACCCAGTAAACTTAGTAAGTCAATAAGGTATTCCAGAGGCTTGATCCAAACCCTGCTGAAATCACTGTGAAGGTTCCCTAATATCTTCAGCAGACTTCAAGTTCCCTAGTACCTTCTACACAAAAATAATCCATCTAGATATAGTTGTATCTGGTCCAGAAGAACACCTATCGCAACAGCAGGAGTAAAATCCAAGGGATCTAGTAAAGATCTAATATGGCAAAAAAAAGTTCTATTACTGAAATACAGTGGAAGTTGGCAAATGAGCTCTTTATCGCAAAACAAAAGTTTGTTTTAAGCCCAAATAAGTATAGTAATCTATACATAATTATATGTCATTATACTTGTATAGTACTTTCTTCATTTTTTTTTACTTAGATTGTGGCCCATTTTAGTGTATCTCCTCTGCAGTTGTCTATAGGTAGAGGTCTCCTTGGTCTTAAGAAGATTAATTGAGTAAAATTGGTATGCCTTATGTGAGAGAGGTATTTTATAATAATTGCCATTTCTGTAGTTACTATTTTTGCAGTATATAATAGTATGTAATTCCTGTTACGTAACAGCAAATAAAAATAGTGCTATATTAGCACTGTTTTGATACCATGATGGGAAAATCATGCTGTGCATCCTTTCAGTTAAGGTGATTATTTTGTTTTGCTAAATGGAGAACATTTCCGTAGAAAATACAAAATGAAGGCTGAATGGGAAAAAAGATATAAAAATTCACATACCAAAAATCTCAACTTCGCATTTTGAAGATGTAAAATCCAAATGCGGAACATGCTATAGGCTGACAGTCTTGCTATACTGTTTGCTATGTCTTATTTTCTCTGAATTTATCCCAAACAGCTTTCGGAACTCATGCTAGACCTCACATATTTTCATTTAAGGGGGCTGATTCCTTGTGACTGTGCTGCAACAACTCCTATATTGCTTTTCCAGCAATTTCACCCCTGACTTGTGCAAGAATCAGAATTAATATTATACAGTGGATTATCAGAGAGGTAAAGAGACAGTGAGCCCTCTCAACGTTCAGGGATGACTGCGTATTTCTGAGAGACCCAAGTTTTCTGTCATGCTCGGGGTCTCACAACAACAACAAAAAAAACCAACAAAAACCTAAACCAACCAACGGCATAAGGTCAGTTTTTCCTCCTTAGTGGCTTCAAAGCATCACCTTTGACACCTTTTATTACCTTCTGACATCACTGAAGCAATTAAAAATTGCTATCTGTCAATATTTGATCGTTTACTCCTTTTGATCAGTCTTCAAGTGTGGATGATTGTCTCTGACCTTCAACATCCCTTCCTTTCATCTCCATTCTAGTGCTTAAGAACACTCCTGTACTTAGCCTGTCCTAACACTTAAAACTATACTTCACTTGTAGTAAACAATGATGAAAAATCACTAAAGCAATCCTTTTGTTCACTGTGGTGACATTTCCTCTAATTAAATTTTCATCTCTGAGGGTATTTGGGCCTCTCTAGTCCATCTGGGATATGTTTGCCCTCAGCATTGCCTCAGGCCAAATGTATTTTTGTTGATATGCTGAACAGCATGCTATCCTCAGTGACTGTGGGTATTCCCCACTGGTGGTTTATTTAGAAGATTATTTCACCAGTTTCAAAGTACTTTTTCTGAAGTCTTTTTTTCTTTTTTTTTCTTTCTTTCTTTCTTTTGAAAGAGAGAGCACC
This sequence comes from Morus bassanus, assembly GCA_031468815.1. Classification (NCBI taxonomy): domain Eukaryota; kingdom Metazoa; phylum Chordata; class Aves; order Suliformes; family Sulidae; genus Morus; species Morus bassanus. The sequence continues at coordinate 11,686,142 of CM062570.1, forward strand.
GAGTGCCCCTCCGATGCCCTCTCTTCTATGAATCAATGTGATTTTATGTTCTTTTCAAGGAGGTTTTTGAACAGGCTATATGTAGACATACGATGTGATAGAGGGGACTGTGCTTCCACAGAGGTCAAGTTCCACTTGAGGGACTTTCTCTTCATACTACTTTTCTGTGGTTTGAGCATCAACCTCAATTAAACTGATTAGGAGAAACTGATTTGGGAAGGGAATTCTGACTCACGGTACAAAGAACAATAAAATATTACATGTAGCAAGAGGCTTTGCAGGCCTCATTTTATTACTTCGTGGTAGGACGTGCCTGGCAGTAAGAAATGGCTTGCATCTCTTTTTACAATTCCTATACCACTTCTCTCAGCACGTGTCTCAGCAGCCAAACTGCAAAAGGTCATTTTTGCACACATGCACAAACTACCACAGTGAAAGATATAGTTTATTGACTTAAAAAGAGAAAGGCATGGATCACTGCAAAATGTAATGGAAGTGTTTTCTCATTTCCATGCGGATAATAGAGGCCAATGGGACGAGTGTCTCCATATTGGCTATGCATCATAGATGCTTTTCTAATTCTTTTGAGATAATAGAGTCTCATCCCAAAGAAAAGACTGCATGAGTTCTTTCAGCATAATTGTTGATTTGACCGTACTACAGCTCTGGTATAATTTAGGAGTATCATATTTCAGTAAAAGCTGAGGTTACATTTTCAAGGGAATCCGATTATTCAGTGATTAACATTCTGAAACAATTTTATCATACTGAGAGACCTGGACAAAGGTAGCAGCCTTCATTACCAGAAACTATCACTTTGCAAATTACTTCTCAAACTTCTTAAAAAACTACTCTCTCTCTCCGCTCCCCCCCCCCCCCCCCCAACTTTTGCACTGAAATAAATGCAAGGGCAGCTTGCTGAAAGAATGGAAAGGACATGGAGAAAAATAGGAGCAAGCCACCTGTGGATTAACGGCATTTTTAAAAGTCACTAATTCTAAATAAAATTATTCTGTTTGGAAGGCAATATTATGGCTTTCAAAGTTGTATAGTTTGAAATTTCCTTGCTTTGTGAGTCAAAACTGGTAATTCCTAAGGAGTTGCTTTCTTTACTAGATTAGAAACACTGGACTATCACAATGGCAATAATAGGTCATTTAGGAGACCGTGAATGGTTCGGCTGTCCCTATTACTTGGATTATATGTATCTTACTGTTGCACACCCCAGTGAGGTGTACTGTTATTTCCACTTTTGCAAATGGAGTGAATAATTGGGATGTAGAAGTGACAAATCGGAACAATGACAGTGTTTTATGCTGACTTTGGACAGATGCAAATGAAACAAAGAAAGATGGTAGAGAGCAGGACCTGTGTTGTTCTGGCTTAAGGTTTCAGTCTTTGCTGTTGGGCCACAAAGCTCACTTCTCTATGACACCTGTATAAATGCAGACTTCCTCTTAGGATATCATCTGTGTTACTCTAGATCAGCCTCAATATGGACTCAAAGCCTGGCAATGGCAGGCAAATCCCCTGACTGACCACACCTATGCCAGAAAGCTTGAAGAGCTAGGGATATTTCATCCGGGAGAAAAGTAGCCTACTTCTAAAAGAATGCTGTGAAGTTATTGCAGTGACTGCCTTGGTAGTTTTGGATAAATTCTGTTACGGGTTGAAATACCATCTTCATAACTTTTGAGAAGTTGTGTGTTAGCCTTTAGGCTTTCGAAAACTTTACATGAATATCTGGTGATACTTTCTATCTCTGAAACGCTCAGTTATGCAGGAGGCAGTGAAATTACATTATAGAATATGTACAGATATGTATTTGGCCCTGGAACTTTTTCCTTTTCAGAGCTTTGTATAGTTCAAGGTACTCGGACTAAACAAGAAAAAGGTATATTCTATTACTGCATTTGTTAATTTTCTTCTTAAAACTGCATTAGTATACGCTTTCATTCCATACTTGGAAACTACTGTTTTACCCAACCTCCACGATATAACTAACTCATGAAGGACAAATCTGCAGAGAAGTGGGTCCCAGGGCTTCCTTTTTGCAAGTGAAAAGGACAGAAGTTTTTTTCTTCAGCAAACATGGAAATGTACACAGCACAAATCTAGCATTAGACAGAAAAAGAAGAGTTGCAAGAGCAATATAAAACCAAATTGGTTTATGAATCTATTTGAACTTTAAAGAATAGCAGTAGCTGTATCTCACAAGTAAAAACTATCTGTCAGCACTGTTAGGCTTAATATTTTACCTGGGGAGTTTAACCTACCTTTCAAGTATCAAGGGGGCAGTCTGTACTGACAACAAAAACCCTCCAGTTCCCTAAGCAGAGTCCAAGCTCATGTCTCTTTGCTTATAAAATGAGCAAATCTACATGTATTTAAAAAAAACATATAAAAGTTCTTAATGCCATTCTAGCAGTAATTTCTTATGCCATGTAGTCTGATCTTGAGGCAAAATATTTGTTCAGATTAAAAATACTAGCAAATCAGGAGAGTCTTGCATAAAAGGCAAAGAAAAAGTATTTTATGACTGTTAAAAATTAAATGTTCCATTCGGGCAGTTTCTCCACCTCTTACAAAGGACTCTTCTAATAAGGATACCTATTTGACTTTCTAGGAAAGCCTTGAGGAAATCCAGGCACCTCAGGAATCTACAGAAGATACCTCCTCCTTCTGGAAACTTGTCAAAAATGAGTAAGACAAAGGCCTTTTTTACCGGCTCCACGCAGTCCAGGTAGGAATGCACCTGGCACTGGATGCAGACAACAGCTGTCTCACCAGCATCCATAATCTGTACTGGTGGCTTCCTGGCTGTACCTGTGTGCCCTGAATGCAAAAAGCATCTGTTTCACATTTATTCATTTACTCAGATGGCATTATCTACATTACTTGCTACCTTTGGACACAAGACTCTCATTTATCATTCATAGTACACAGATGCTTACAGAGAGTAGAAGCTTTGGCTACATTACCTGTCACTCTTAGTATATTTTGTATTCATGGTGGGTAAATATACAAGTATAAAGCTGCCATATTGTGTATGACTATCTATAATGCATTAGCAAACAGTTGTTTGATCATTTATACTGTCATTCTTTGTGGTTGAAATGATGTTAGAATGGAAAATGAAACAAACTATGGGTTCACTCTCCCTGTTTTTCTTTTCTTCTAATTCTGTCTCTTTTTGTGTGGTGTTGGTCCTTTCTAAGTTTTTTGGAAAATGAAGGTGATTTTGTCTCCTTTTGTTTCTCTTGCTCTTCTCTTTGTATGATTACCATTCAGTACTCGGTCAGCTATTCAGTAAGTTTACCAGTGCAGCTGGCTTCAGAAGAAGATGCTTTCTATTCTTTGCTTTCATAGGCTCATAAATCCAGCCTGCTGAGAATATTAAAAGGAGAAAAATACTCAGGCAGGAATAAAGCATATCAAAAAGAGAAAGTGAATGTAACTCGGGAAACATTTACTCAAGATTACATATTAAGCAATTTGCTCTTTAGTACTGAAGGAATATATAGAGAGAATATATTAACTGTACTTACCAAGAGCCCACTGCATCCATCAAATGCTGTTAAAACCGGCCATTTTTGAACAAGGAGAACATTCTGTATACCTTGTATTGTTTTTAAAAGCTATTTTTAGTGCAGTAAATATTAAAGAATGTCATTGTCCCTTGCACGAGCTCTCACTCATTTTTTAGGAGGGCAACTTTGCCAGAGATGCTTGACTTAAGAACCCATTAAAATGAAAATGTACTCAGCAGCCTTGCAGGAATAGTGCTTGAAGACATGGGCGCCAAGCATGCTTGGCAGCCTGGAAAGCTTACAGAGCTCTCCTAACAGGAATGCCATCACATTAAAGAATTAGCATAGCCCCAGGCAACAGTCTTTTTTTTTTTTTCAGTAGATGTGAATGACATTTTGTATCTGAGGCACATTTTTAAATATTCCTTATCTGCACGTAAGTTTTTTATGACTACATTAAAAAGCAAAAGGTTGGTTTGTTCCTGTTGATATTTGTTCCTGTTCCTCTCTCTCACTGGGCACTGCATCTCAAATAAAGCTCTGATGTTCATCTCTCCTTCCACAACTTTCTCACTCTCTCCAAATATTACTACTGCCTCCTCCTCAGACTCTTTTTCTGCTAGGAAGAACCTGTTCTGTCATTCTTTCTAATCTCTACCAGATGCCACAAATTCAGTAAAACTCCCACAAAAATCCCTGTAAAGTCTTTTACCTTCTCAGCAGTGCCTCCAGATTCACTCTTTGAAAATGCAGGTAAAATATATCAATAAATACAGAAAGAATCTGAGTATCAGTATCTGAAAACCTAAAATGAACTTCTCTTTTCACTGACCCTAGTCTATGAGAATTGAAGTCAGGGAAAATTGGAGAAATAATCACTCAGCAGCCTCATCAATCAAACCAGCAGCTTAGGCTGCTAATTATTCCCTGGTGGGGACACCTGAGAATTGAGAATTACAAATATTTGGCTCTTCTGACGACTCACCAAGGAAAGACAGGTTATTGATTCCACGACATGAAAATAATCCACCTAACACTCAGTTTCTTTCTCTTGGGAAATCTTCGTGCATAAAGTTCTCTGACAAAGAACATACAACCAAAAAATATAGTTGCTGACAGCTAAGCTTCCTAATATCCTAATGGACTCCATTTTGTCCAATTGCTGTGTCCAACTGAAACACAATAAAAAAAAAAAAAACGGTCTTTTCTCCATGTAGTCGAAAACTCCGTGTAGAAGCAGCTTATATCGTTGTTCATTAGGCTGCACAAAGCCTGAAAATGAGCAGTGGGAAGGCTGACTCAGGAAGCTGCAGTCGTTTCTGGTTTCCTACATACATGTGGTAGAGTTTGAAATTGCTCCATCCATCAGGCTGGTGCAAATTGTACTTTCGGTCTTTATTCATCACAGTCAGCAGACTAATCTCACTTCACCGACGGTGTTTATGTGGGGCAAGAACATAGTCATGACCTGGGATTGGTGGCTTGTTTCTCAATGAAAATCAGGAACAAGTAGTGCCTAAACTCTCCAGTGCCCGGGGATAGTTACTACAAGTGTTTTGCAGAGATACACCAGGAGAAGAATGAGGTATCCTGTTTCCATGCAAGAGCTTCCTGTAATTTGTCCCTGACAAACTCCAGGTACAGATTCCCATTTTAGAGACTCTGAACAGCTAAGAACAGAGAGCGAGCGAATTAGGTCAGAGAGCTGCTAAGTCATTTTGAGTGACATCTCAAAAAGTTTGATTTTTAGGCTAGCTTGGTAATTTCATGTAGGGGTCAAATAGTCTCTCTCTGACTTTTAGTCCACAATTCAAAATTTTACTTGATTGCTATGTTATACTTCAGGATATACTCCCAATTTTTTACCAAACTATGTTCCAATTTTCAGCAACTGCATCCGAGATACCTGAACCTTATTGCTGAGTGACTTTGGGAAGTTTGTATCAATGTTATTAGCATTAATTTCTCTTTTAAAGCACATCGGAAAACTTCACAGCTAGTCTCTAAAAATATCTGTGCAGGAGGTGTTTTTTCCCCGATCGCAACGGACGCCTGCCGAACACTCAGAATCTGGTAACATAACTTTTGTGGCACGGAGTCTAAGAAACCTCATACATCACTGCAGTCTTCAGCTTAAATCCATAAACACTCAGTAAAGACAGTTACAATAGATTTTCACACTTTCATAAAAAATGCACTGCACAATTTGATATTTTTTTTAAGAAAGCCCTCATTGCCTCACTGTCCTAAGGCCACTTTGGTACAAGGATTTGTTATCTTGGCTGACAACTGCACTGAAGCCTATATAAGAATCTCCTTCTTTCTCTCTAACAAGCAAATTCCCTGTTTTCTGAGAATCCTCTCTAGGAAGGCAGTGCTGAATGTGTATCAGACTTGAAAAGAAAGCCTATCTACACTGCCATTTTCGCTTTTTATTTTTCTAATTTGCAACTCAGCTCACGTCCCACTCGAAGAAGCAATTCTGCGTTGAAAATGCTGCAGCTGGTTTCCTCCAGTGCTCCCCCTATTCATAGCAAGGGAGACAGTGGTGGGCTTACGCAAGATTGGTTTAAATGGGAAATCAATACTGGTTCCTCACTTCCTACAAAAGAGCTGAACTGGGCTGGATTGGCTCCAAGAAGAAAAAAGGAGTTGAGTGGAAAAAACTGGCTGCCAGTGGGATAGGGACTCTGCCGCATACGAGGCTGGTTGGGTCTCTGCCACTGAACCCATCACAAGAAGTCTGAGATAACCTGGCTTACCTCCTACCATCTGTTTTTGAATGGACAATAAATATTGGAAATATAAAAGTTGGAGGCTTTTTTTCCCTAGGCATGTATTAGCTTATAAATACTTAAATGTTTCCGTTCAGCATCAGTAGGAATTTGTACCTCGTACTGTACAGTTACAAAAGGGATTGAAAACTTGTTCTGCAGATAAAAAGTGGAATCATTGGTGTGATTCCTTGTTCTACAGCTAAGGAGAAATATGTGATCTAATTAGCAATTCCATCAGACATTGCTCAGTGATTGGAACTTAGTTTCACAGGGTCTCACTTGACAAGACTTTCTATTTAATCTCTTGTATTTAAATTTTCTGTGGAATAAATCTCAATAAAATGCACATTTCTGAAATTTGTGCCTGCGCGCCATTTTATTTAAATAAAAGAAAAAACAACGATAGTGAAAACACTGTAATAACTTAATTGTTGTGTTTTGCTGGGTGGTCAGTCCATTAGTTTGGTTATTCTTTACCAGTAGCGTGCAGAATGCAGAGGCATGTGTTATGAACTGCCTTTAGACTTTCTGTCATTATGTAGCAACACACCAAATATGGAAGAGGGATATTTTTACTGAAGGTCCTTCCTCCACTGAATTCAGATTCCTGGGGAACCTGCTGTTGCCCAAGTAGTCCCAGAGCCAGAGAGGCAAAGGGTGAATCTCATCGGGGGAAGCATACAAGGTACAGAAATTACTTCTTAATACCTTTGTGATTTAAGACTCACGAAGCTTTACAATACTGCTATAACCAGTAAAAATGACTGATGATTACAGGCAGGGAACTTTGGGAAGACAACGAAGGAAATCTTTCAACAGCAGGCACAATTGGATGTGTAACTGGAAGGCACCGCTGGTAAGTACAAGGAGGAAAGACAGGTTCTAAAACCAGGAAGGTAGCTGAGGAGAAAGAATATTTCATATTAAGATCACTGATATTTAAAATACTTGATTAAAACACCAGCATCTCTATTGTTTAGATAAATGGAAAACAGTTTTCTCCTAAGGTCTGTGGTTAAATCTTGTGAACAGCCAAATACTGCCTGAAAGAAATACTGCAAACTCTCTTGTTGCGTTTTCAGGATCCCACTGTTCTAATACAGCAAAGATGGTTATTCATGCTATCCACTCTTACTCCTACACAGGTTATACAATTTTCATAGCTCTCCCAGCTTAGAGATCTTAAGGTTTTCTCTGGTATGATAAAGATCTGCTTGCAATACTAACAAAGCTGTCAGCAATGAAATCTTGAGCCAAAGTGCATGCTTCGTTTATGCAATTTGGTTTAGTAGTCATTGTGATTACTCATGTGACCACGGTGAATAACAATTACCTTTTTGTGTATTGACAATCATATGATTATTAACGTCTTTCCAGTACTTCCTGTATGGAAGCATGGGGATGCATACACTGTGAACTATGGAAGGAATGGAGAAATCTGTTGATACTCAGAAGGTAAGGATTGAACAAAGGGGAAGGAGGAGGGGAAAAGAAGGGAAAGGAAGGGCTTTATGTCTTAGAAAGCCATGTTTTGCCACCTTAAATGCACAGGGAAAAGAGAAGAAAACAGCAATATATCAGATCTGAATTTCTTTATCAGTCATCATACCTGACAATTATGTGGTAATTCTACTCCAATGTTGTCCTTAAATTCACGTTAACCCTTTTGTTTTGGGGCAGGCAGGAGAATCTGCCTCAAGTTAGCATTTAATGCTTGAAATTATACTGAAGTGTCCACACCATAAACTGAAAAAATAAGTCTTCAGTTCCTAGATGGCAGTTCTCCGATGATCTTTCTCTGCATAATTCTTCCCAGATTAATGTTCTGCTACAGTGATTAAAAGTGAGGGGAAAAAAAAAAGTGTTCCAGACTTTTCCAGGTTGGGATTCTGTGTTTCTTCCTATTTCTACATGTAAAGTCTGTGCTCTTTTTTTCTGTATATTGACTGTCTATGGGTTCACAGGTCCCTCATGTATTTTAATGGCTAAGCCAAAATCTTTTGAAGCACAACACTGTCTTCACATTAGCAAAAATACTTTAGTTCCCCTCAACTCCATCTATTCTACTCGCACATATCTTCTTTTTCCTGACATCTGCCAAAGAATTTTCACATTGATAATACGAGCTTGGATGTGCTCCCTATGAAAACCACTTTGTCCAACAGTGTAAGAATCATTCATAGGTAAATATAAATATTGCTATATGTGAAATTATGTATATACGTACCTACACGTGCAGGATTTGTTCCACTGTCTGGTTCAGTATTCACCAGCAGCATGGCGGAGCTGGGCTGGTACCTACAAAGTCTGAAGTGCAAGACTGTTAAATCGTTGGATGGCTTATCTAGCTTAGGATGTCAAAGCCTATCCCCAACAGCGAATACTTTTGTGCTGAATAAATAACACAGGCTATCTCCAGTCACATGTAATGAATACTGCCCTTCTCAAGTAACTAGTAAGTGGTTTTAGATCTGTACTAAGCCTTATTTTTCTTAATGGTCATGCCCACTAGACAGCTAAGCCATTCTGTGATAGTTGCAACAGGTGTAGTGATGAATATTCTGTACAGACTTTGTTTCTTCTTCAATGCCTGCTAATAAAACTCTGTGTTCTGTAGGCTTAAGCACCGTAATCACAGAACTTTTTTCAAACTGTAGTGTGCCAGCTATACGATCTGTTCTTTGAAATATGTTTTTTATTCTGTTAGACTGTTAATCAGAGAGCATGGGAAATTTTTTTCTCTCCTCTTCAATGCAGAGAGATCCTAGTGTCTTACCACAAGGAAAAAACATGTTTTGTGCCACCCGGGTGTCTGTGTGCCTTCAGGATACTGTCCACTATTCAAAAGCCAGGCATTTTTCTCTTTACTTTCTACTGCATAAGCACTGAACAGTGATGCCAAGTATTTTTTTGTCCTGTTTCCTGGTTTCACTTATTGATCTGTATCATTACTTTGATCCAGTTCAGCGGTTCTTGCATTTCTTCATGTATTTCTTAATGGTTCGAAGAGATGCTTAAAAGAGTGCTATAAAGTGAAATCTCAAGTCTTCATGTGGTCCCGGTTCTAATCAGTGAATCTTTAAAATCTCCACAACTATATGTGTTTGCCGGAGTTCCTAGTATAATTATGTGTTTATGCATTTTGCATACTCTGCACAGTTTTGCATTTATTATTACTAAAATAAGTATTTATAGAGATGCTGTATATTTGGCTAGTTTTGCATGTGTACACAAGCCCACTTCCTGTTGCCTTCTGCAGATAATTTACTCCTGTGTTCCTCCACCTGGTTCCATGTAGATTGCTAGGATCTTGGACCCCACCGAAATTCACTATGTTTTAGAAATACTTGAGTTGTTAAAAGTAAGGTCTTAAGTGAGGTATTCAGGTGTTTTAATAATGTTACCCTTTTGCTGGCATATCTTAAGGTTTCATTTTTATTTACAAATTATTACCAGAAAACAGTGGCTGTCAATGAAATATCTAAAAATAAAAAGTCTCAGGGAATATTAATTCAAACCTAACAGATACCAGCTGGTATGCAAGTGGAATTATGTTACACAGGCTTCTATCTGAAACTCGCTTGCTTACCACTGGTTTACCTGGTGGAGATCCATGGCTGCCTACTTAAAGGACTGAGGTACAAGTTTCAGATTTCCTCACTTTATTTGCCTTCTTTACAGTTACTCTGGTATGCCAAGAAGGAGCCAAAGGTTTACTTCACCAGAAATTTCCTACACTTGAAAGCTTGCTTGCTTGCTTGTTTGCTTCCTTCCTTTCTAGCTCTTTTTGTGAACCCAAAGCTTCTAGTATCTGTAGACAAAGGAAATCAGATTGTCCTTAATTCTGAGAATCAAAGGCTTCCATAGCTCATGGCTGCCAACCAGCTGGGCTTCCTCAGACTTTGCCCCCACAAAGGGAATCCCTAACTAAGGGGATTTATTTTCAAGCAAAAGTAAAGCAAAATGAAACATCAATTCTAAAAAAGTGTAATTACCTATCAGTTGAACAAATATACCTGGAAGTACAGAAGTATCTTTGTATTTTGGGAAGAACAGGCAAGCGTTGTCCTCTAAGGTCAAGAATAGAGACATGATCTGAAATGTCATTAGCACAAAATTTACATTTCAGGGTACACTGCTCAGTTATATTGATTTCACAAATACGTACATGCACCTTAAATCTCTAATATTTCAATGACTGAAAAACAAAGAGGGAGATAAACATAAAAAAGTTAGTAAGTTTGTATATAAATCAACATTTTGAAAAGACCATGAACTATTTTTATATTTTAGACAACAGAATACTTTCAGTCATCAAAGAGAATAAGAAAAGGCAAAGAAAAACCCACACTCTAAATAAAAAATATTCCTACAATGAAGAGAGAGAGAAACAAAGACAAGAATAATGACACAGAATGATAAGGCCCTCGTGAAATTTCATACCATAGTTATTACTTATGGATTGTATTTGCCACTTTCATATATTATGATGAGAAAAGCCATAGATAAAGAAATAGCTTATAATCAGAGCACAGATGATTGCCATCTACTTTTAGGACAGGAAAAATAAAATGATAGAGGAGAAATTTCATACAATATTAAAAGCTGCACTATTGTTACTGCCTTAATACAGTATAAAAAGAAAGGCCACGATCTGACCTCTGTATTAGTGACTGGTAACTTCTGAAGGTGATGAGGTGTTAGTAACGTGGAGATTAAATTACTAATTTTCGTTAAAGATAGATGAACCTGAATGGGAAGTCCAGGGAATGCGGACCCAAACTGTTCTCTGTGAATGTGGCCCGAGGTCCTACAGGTCTCCCGGTGAGCAAGCAGCACAGCATGGGGGCTTTCAAATGTTGACGTTATACAGTTTGCCGATTCCAAACCTGACTGATTCATGGGAAGAGACCCAAGCGACGTGTGTGTCAAGGTGTGAAAGACTGCAGTCTCTGTGGGAAGATTTTTGGCTTTTTCTGTTCAGCGAAGTGCTGTAAACATTTTTTTCTACAAGAAAACTGTTCTATAAACAATTTTGTCACCACGACTGGATTGTGCAGAACATCCTGGAAGGCACTCTGTTTGTCTGTAAAAAATGCCTTCTGTCGGGTTGGAAGATTCAGGCTGTGGGTATAAAAGGAGCTGTTCTTTATCCCTCAATTTCTGTCTTACTGCCATTAGTTGTGATTCTGTTCGTAACAGTTGCTGTTTAAGGCTTGCCGTGCTTTGTGATATCTTTGCCGTAAGGTTTTTTGGAAAGTGCGAGTTATGGAAACGCTTTTTCTGAGTTCCCATGGTTTATATCACAAAGAACTGTGAAACTAAAGACAATGTCTGGTGTGGGGGAGGAGGGAAGGGGCTGAAATAGAAAAATGTTTTTCTTTGCTGGCAGTGATGGACTCTTCTACAGATACACAAGACGTGTATCAGTAACTACTAAAATCAATCTGAGTGGTTTTGACTGATCAGATCTGTGCCGTTTTGACTTTTTCCAGGTTTTAAATTATAAGTGGTTGTACTGTTTACATAAATATTGCAAAATCAGCCCATGCGAAGCAAACTTTCATTCCATTTATGAAGGATTTTATTATTTTGCTTTTTAAATTTATAAATTATTTCTTAACACTTTCAAACTAAGGACTGAGCAACAGATACGCAGACCCATTGATGCTCACTTCAGCAAACATCATCTCAGCTATAATCCTTAATCAATGCTTTACCTTCTAGCCCCTGCCGCTTGCCAGTGTGTGGATCTTGCCCTCAGTGGGCCTGATTACCGATTAGGGAACAAGAAACATATGCTCCAAATCACAGTTCAGTTTACTGAAAATGTTTGAACACTGACAGCAAATACTACTGTATCTACAAATGTGTGCATAAGCTTTTTCAAATCTCTCAGGACATTAATTACCAGGTCTTCAGTCTACTTCAGAGCGAAACAGACATTGAATTATCAATGGATTTTGAACCATCTGTGAACTGTATCACTGAGAGTTCTGAAACTTTCAAATTAAGTATGAAACTTTATGAAAGACACAAATGCGCTACTAAAGGATGAACATTTATTTGCCTGATGTGACATGTATTATACGGGTGGGTATGACAAAAAGCAGAAATTCTTCCCTCCCTTAAAGAACATTCTGTGCAGGAGCAATGGGTCTGATGTGTCACTGAACATGTTATGTCCTTCCACTGTATTTTTCTTTTCCAAGTAAGCCAAGAAGAACAAACCCAGTATTTCCCTAGAACACGGACACTACTTTATGTCCAAAGTACTACATTAAATATGGGAGATATGCTAATGAGTGTGTAATTAGCAATGGCTGTAATATTAAAATGTGTATGTTCTAGGAGCACTAAGAGCATCTGTCTGTCTATCTTCATAAAGTAAAACGAAAGTATGATTTCCACTAGAATAATGACATCCATTATGGCTAAATAAAAAGGAAAGTAAAGCACCATAATCAGTGGAGGTGGTAGGAAGCTTAGATCTGCCCTTTGCTCTGAACCAGCTGTTGCCATCCCAGCCATCGCTTTTGCAGTACAGAGGCGACAGGGCCATCAAGGTAAGTAATGCTTGAGTTACATTTCCTTCAGGAAGACACTGATTCTTGTACTAAAGTCTTATGACAAGGAATTATGACAGCTCGAGTTATTTTTTTCCTAATGGTTAATTACACGCACTGATAAAGCACTTGACTGTTTTTCTGGTATGAAATTGTCTGGCTTGAAGTTCCAGTTGTTAAAGCTTGTTACATCTGTGTCTACAGAAGAAACAGGCCACCTACAGATACCTGCTCTTCTTACAAGCATGTTGATACTCAGGTTCTTTACCAGCTCTTTTAACACTTAAGTCCACCTTGCAGACTCTGGTAATGTTTCAGACAACACTCCTCAGCTTTTCAAATTTGACCAAGTTTCTATACCATATGGCATGTATGATAAACTCTCCAAATGCTGATACCATTCCACAGCTAATGAAAAATTCAAAAACCTAATCTAAACCAGAAGCTGTCAGGGTGTCCTAGAAGTATTTCCAAAGTGGACATTCCCCTGTCTGCCCCATCAGTATGACCTGACAGAATACAGCTGGCCTTGGAGAGACGGGAAAAAAGAATATATTTGTGTCCTACACCATTTCAGATCCAGGGAATCTTACCACAGACTGAGGTGCAGAAGACGGTCAGCCAGGGAATCCATGTTATGGTACTTACTTACCTAGCAGTATGTCACTTCACTAATAGTCCCACTGAAATCGTTGCTACAATGAAATACTGATAATTTTTTAGTTCCAGTAATAAACCCTTTAACACAGGGTAGGATCACTGCATTTGGCTTTGACCAACATGGTAACTCTCTTTGTGGACAGAGATGACTTTCTAGAAAAGAGTCAAGTGGTCATAAAGTGTACAAAGAGAAAGTTGACTACTATTTAAATGTGTTCAGTGGAAAAAATGCTGTTTGACTACCATTTTTACTTTGCATCAAGAAATACTATTCATAGTAAATTTTAGACTTATTCAGTAACATTCAAGAATTTTTTTTTCAGTATTAACATGTTAACTTATTAAAGATGAATAAGTTTAATCAAAACATTTTTATCCGTTTTATTGCAGGGTTTTTACTTAGCAAGGTATGACTTCATCAGTATCACGTTTATTCCTTTGCAAATAGAAGAACTGCCAGTGAGCTCTGAGAACTCATTACATGCTTCTCAGTTCAGTGCTGAATTCCCAACACTGAAACGCTAGAAAACAAAACCCTTTAAAGCCCCCTGCATTCCAAGCCCTAAGCCAGTGGACTGACTGATGTTTTTAGCAATGATAATGGGCACAGAGTGAGGAGCTTAGATGCAAAACTCACTTTTTTCAAGCTGTTTCAAAATTGTTCAAGGAACATCTGAAAATGAAAACACAGAGTGACAAGTGCTATTTGAAAACACAGGTGTGAGGACAGGCAGATTAGATTACATTTTCAAAGCCACATAGCATCAAAGGTCCTGCTATTTTAAATGTTGGTGGAAATTGGTTGTCCAAATGCTTTAATTTCTGGAAATTCCGGACATTAGTTGTCAATAGAGGATTAAACCACAGCTCAGTCTCCTCTCACGGATAGACCTCTTTCCTTACAATAGCAATTTTTTATGTGCTAAGGGCACGGTTGGGAAATAATTTCAAACAGAAGGAGCTCAAAGATTTTTTTCCTTTAAGACACTTATACTGTGTCTAGGATATTTCCACAAATTCTAACAGATTCAGTATTTACATACAATATAAATTAGTTTTACTTTATCAAATCATGTATAACTCACAGATCAAGCAGTTCGATGAGGATCTTATAGAATCATAGAACAGTCTGGGTTGGAAGGGAGCTTTAAAGGCCATCTAGTCCAACCCCCCCAAAATGAGCAGGGACATCTTCAACTGGATCAGGATAGTAAGGCTCAGAAGCAACACTACAGTAAGCAAACCATACAAATTTCAGTTTCGGCTCTTCCTTAACCATCAGTTTTACCACATATTTTCTACTCCTATGGACGCTTCCCAATAGGAGTAGAACTTGTCTCACAGATATGATACACCTTCTTTCTAAAATAATGCTCTGAATTTTAGATAAAAGCTTTGCATTATAAATGTACAAAGCATTCTGCCAGGGAGTGTAATAAATCTGCCTTCAAATATCACTCTGATGTATAATGTATAACAAAAAAGAATAGAACCATTTTAAAAGAAATAGGCACTTTTCCATCTTACTGTCTTTAAAATCTTTCCTAGCCCGTCAAAATGTGGATGGCCAGTTCTCAATCAGAACTAGAAAAATGGGTAAGCACTGCACTTAACTTCCTAACTTTAACAGGGATCTTTAAATAACAAAGATTAGCCATGCTTAAAAAAAAAGAGAAAAAAATGCTTTCTTTTTCTGAGCACAATGACTACACTCATTTCATGGTGAAGTCATCCCTTTATCTGATAGTTCATTCACTGCCATTCCTTTCAAAATGTCACACTTTCAAAATATAAGAAAACAAAAAACCTGAAGTGATCTCGTGAAGGCTTTCAGATACTATACTCCTGAGTTATCTTTTATCTTTTTTTCGTTCCATACATGCAGGGCTTTTGTTTCTGAAGATATTTGCAAGCAGGTTTATTTTTCATGTTAGGAAAGCCATGTAATTAAAAAAATGGACCATAACCATCTTTTTTAATGTTGGAAAGCTGCATTTTACATTCAGCTCTGCCCCTTTACAAACAAGAGTTTGGGGAAGAGGGAAAGTTTTGCTTTCTTGGTATAGTACAATTTTGTTTCCAGCAGCAAAATAAGACAGGATTTCAAAGAGAGTTTGAACAGGAACTAGGGGATTGAGGGAAACAAAGCTATTTAATTCCAGAGAAGTTGGAAATCAGGTCTATCAGAATATTTTGTGTTATTATCTACACTGTTCTTATACAGAAATTCTAAAGCCATAAAACGTCACAGCCCATTGTTCCATTTTATGAAACAAAATAATTATTGATAAAAATGCACTTCTATCAAGCATCCAGTCTGTTGAAAATTGGACACATTTAATGTGGCCATACTCCTACTACAAGAACCTAGCAAGCAATGATACAGAAGAATTATAGGCATGGGTTTGTACCCTTTATGTAAGTAATTCTTATGTGCACAAGCAGCCCTATTAATATTGATGGAATTACTCATGTGAATAACCACTACTGTATAAGTCAGGGCTGCAGATCAGATCATATAGGACTTGCCCAGACAGAGAATCTATTACAAAATCAAAACCAGCAGCAAGTTTACTGCTTATTCCTGTGCTTTGCTTCCAGGATTAAAATTCTTGCTACGGCGATGAATGTAAGGAAATACTCAAACTCAGGTCCTGAGTTCTTATTTGCTGGAGTAGTCCCATTTTCTCTCATTAAAGCATTTTCATTAATAGAGAATAACAGATAATAAAATCTGCAGAAGTTACTGAGATCTTAATGAAATACATTCTTGACTGTATTTTATTCTGCAACTGTTTTGTTTTGTTTCCCGTTTTCCCTGTGAATATAATTAGTCACCTCTATTTCCCCTTTTTAACACTGGTAGAGAGGAAGACTGAAAGAATGTGCTATTCTAATATCATATAGAATTCATTGTATGCATTAAAATATGCATGTCCTCTTCCTCAAAAGGCAGTTTTTGAATGATTCATGAAAAAAGCAATCTACATCAATAAAAAAACAGCTTTGCGAAATTCACAGGAAAACACATTTTGGAATGTGCAGAATGGCCAAAAGAATGGACATTTTCATTCTCTTCATTCCCTTTCTTTTTTTTTTTTTTTTTCATTTTCTCCTCCCTTGCCCCCAACAATTCTGAGTGTATACGAAATCGTTTCTCTTTAATTTTATATTGTCTATGTCTAACAAGCATGCAAGTTCTGTGTGCATGATAATCCATAAAAATGTTGTTTATAAAAATTGCAACACCAGCAACATACATCAAAGGTGGAACAAAAATGATAAAGTAAATTTTCTGTATGAAAATGTGCGGGATTTCTACAAATACTAATTTGACAAGAGAGGATAAACCAAGCAAACCAA
The DNA here is from genome assembly GCA_031468815.1 of Morus bassanus. NCBI lineage: Eukaryota > Metazoa > Chordata > Aves > Suliformes > Sulidae > Morus > Morus bassanus. The sequence goes on from CM062570.1 coordinate 11,703,038, forward strand.
AGTCTGACAGCATGGGACTGCTACAGTCAGCTGACTTATTCATAAAAATTGCCAAGTTGTGTAAGAAAAGCATGTGTTGTCCCACATTGTCCTTCTGTTATTCTGAACAGTCCCAATATCCTTGGCTATTGACATAATGCATCAAAGAAATGCAGTTGTTTCTGAGGAATACACACTCTCCTATCCTATGGTTATTATTTCACCTTGTGAAAAACAAATTAAAATGCTATCACCTACATTGGCTATTACTTAATTTAGCCCTTGATGACCAGCTACTGTCGTATTATAAACCAGTGTTTTTTTCCTACTTTTTGCTTCTTGTTTCATATGAATTCATCAGTACCAAGCTTTGCTTTTACTGGATTACTCTCTTACCAGAACAGGAACCATGATTTCCCAAAGAGAATTCAGGCACTTCAGCGGAAACATTTGTACTGAAAGTAGTGGGAACAAAATCACCAGCTTTCCTCTGTGTGTAGACAGAGTAAGTCGGCAGCTAATAAAACAGATTGCAGGTTAATATTATGTATTTTCAACCGGCTTATTACTGATCTTCAAAAGGTCTCTAATTCATACCGTTTATATTTTCTATGCAGAGCATGTAAGGTAAACGTCACAGGAGACTCTTAATCATGTACATGTCTGAGGTGCCTAGAATAGTATCCGATTGCATTCTATAGTCTTATTGTAGTCAACGGATGCCCTTAATAGCATCTGCCGACTGCTAGTTTTGCCTTATGGTACTTTATTTGTAACCTCAGCAAACAAAATCAGTGACTCTTCCCTTTTAATTCTGAATAATGCTCTCTATATAATATGTCTGCGGAAATTAATCACATGAATATTTCTTTGACTAAATACATTATCCTAAATTAGGATAGATATGTGTATTTATTGTAAAAGTATAATATATTTAAATAACACGGGAGACATCTAAAATATAACAGGCATTTTGTTCGTGCACACTTGTTGCATATTCTGTGCAAAAGGTTAGCATATTTATCATATAAAAGCTTTGCTCCCTTCACTGATCAGAATGAGAGGTTGTAGAAATAGGGTTTGAGCGTGTAAACTGTTGTCTACATGAATTACTCTTAACACTACACAAGCGAGAAGTCCCAAAGAGTGAAGATTTAAAAGATTTATTTCTTGGGCTTGGAAGTTTTATTTATTTATTTATTTTAATTCAAGTCAGATTTACATCTCTCATACACTAGGACACTTTTCATGCTTTGACAGTGCAGAGACCAGTATGTTAAATAAGCTATGTGAAATTACATTTGCGCAAATGAAAATTAGAACCAAAATGGCTGATGGGTCTGTTTCTGATCATTTACACCACTGTTACAGCTCTGTAGCCCAAGTTTAATTAGCAGAGTTAATCATGACTGATCAGGCTCATGGAAAGGGGAGGGTGTCACATTTTCTCTTGCTACGAGTTAAGTGTTGAAGCCAGTGAGATGGTAGAGGGATGTGATCAGCTCCCTGATTTTAAGGCCAGGCCTGACTCCAATGAAACTGGAAGCTGCTGCCAAGGAGCTTAGTGTTGTCAGGTCCTGGGCATTGCGCCACTGGAAAATAGCCATGCTGGAGTTCTGTTCTGCTGTCCTAGCTCACCCCACGTGCTGGAAGAAGGCATGGAAAGGCAGAGCCCAGCTGTAGTGCAGATGCATCAGCTCAGACGCATGCTCTCTGGAATACTTGTTTCTGGGTTATAGCACAAAGGGACCAAAACCCAGCTTCTGAATCTGTTATTCTAAAACAAGTAAGCTTATTAATGGAAAAGGAGAAGCAAAATTAGACGTAAGTGGAAATGAAGTGGGTGCTCAGAATACAGAACTGTAGGAACCTGAGCAAAACATTCCCTGTGCAGTAAATGGAAAGACACAGTCTAATGCAGAGGTCGATGCAGAGCTGGAGTTGGACCTCGGTGAACCACTCCCTGTTTGCTCCGGTTTATAATCACCACCAGGATCTTTCAGAAGTGATGGACGCAAGACACACATTCTTCCAGTGTGTGACACTTTTCTTGAAACTGTATTTCTTCATACCAAAAACTGGTAAAAGCAGTTGCTATCCCTTATTTAAAATTTCACGTTTTTAATCAGATCAACCTACATTTGAGTGATTTTAGAAGTCTTTTTAATATTCTTACCTTTTATTTCTTTAATTATAGGCTTGTTGTGTTTTAATTAAAAATACAAGAAGAGGATTTGACCTGCAAGCAATCCTTTTACTTTAATATGTTTGGTATTTTAATAGCTTATAAAGCCTTCCCAATTCTTTCCTTAGTAGGCAATTGCTTGAATTGAATGAATAATTTTTGTTTTCTACAAACCAACATTTTTCTAATGAAAGAAAATTGAAAATTTCCCAGCCAGTTCTAAATTTAAACAACTTAGCTTTACTGTGCTTGCACTTCTTTTGTGTCTGTCTTCTTCAAACACTGTACCAAATTAGTTTACAGAAAGAAATACTGGAAAAAATAGCAAATAGTGATTTAATGGTGGAAAATAATAATTAAATCAACATTTATGACTCCAGTGACTGATGCACACAGCATAAATCTAAGACTCAGAAGTAAACTCATCCAGCTGTTTTGTGTATGGCATGTGACCTACATACCTGATTAAACCAACTTTAAAGATGTAACATTTTCATGAGATTGCTTGTGAAGCCAAGCAAATCACAACTTCAGAATTATTTTAAAAACATAATCTCTTTTACCAGAACACACCCACCCACCCTGTATTATTTATCTCATTGTTTATTTGGGAGAAAATTCAAAGAAGTTGTGACTTCAATATATAAATACCATCGGTGTCATGAGGTGCGCTTCCCCCCAACAAGTTATTCACATCAGCAGGATAAAAAAGGTTAACTTAGATGCCTTTTGTATCATAAGGTTTTTTAAGCAGATTTACATGCTGTGTACTCTAGTTTGCACACTTATTCATATGTCGCATCCCACAGCCAATCCAAATTAGTATCAACGGAGAGGAAAGAAGAACACACAGAATGTAAAATTGCCTATAAAACATGATGATATGGTGAGGAAGGTTACTGGCTGCACATCCTGCTTGCTATTTCTCGTAATTAAAAAAATTAGCTTCGGACATGGCCACAGATGTTCCAGGCTCATGATATTCAGACCCATCTTTTTTACTTGACAATTTGTGCAGGCCAGCGTTTGGCCTCACAACCAAACAAACAGCTTCCATCCTTACAAAGAGAAAACAAATGATTTGCATTTACAGTAGGCTTTAAGTTTGCCAGAGAGACTCAGCCTGAGACAAAAGGTCAGGAAAGGAAGGATATTCTGTGCAGTTACAGAAGCTCTTGACATAGTAGTTTCTCTTCACAAAAGAGCAATCCTTTGATGATACTTAGAAACAAAAAATGCTACCAGTATGCTACCAGAGCATAGCATTCTTAATATTGAATTTCAGCATTGTTATTGCCAGCCATATTTATGTAGCCATGAGGTATTTAAAAAACAAACAAACAAACAAACAACAAATAAACAAGGCATTGTTATGGAGCCAAAATAAGAGTCAGTACACCCCAAGGAGCTTGGCATCTTATATGAACTTATGCATATGCCTCTTAAGGCAAGGTGTGTATCAGAAATTATTGCTAGTGACAATGAACAGCTCCAACAATGACTGAAGGATGAAGCAGTGTTGACTGAATGAAAAAAAGACTCTGGATGAGCCAGAAAGGAGAGCGAGAGTGAGTTTTAAAATACAGGGGCAGAGCCAGCACTGAGAAGCTGGGGATGGAGAATAAAAAGCAATTATTTTGTGTCTTCTGTACACACAAAGCTTATCCTTTCAGTAGTAAAAACTTTGGTTACTACCAGAAGGGAGGACATACCCACTTTCAGGCAAACCCATTTGCCATAACACCTCTCAGGGCTGCTCAGATCTGTGCTGGTGAAGGTCTAGTATGATTTTACTGCCAGGATCACAACTTGTACAAGACAAACGAAGACACTTAGTTCTTGAGGGAAGTAAAAAGGCACCTTGTGAAATTTTCAGGAGGACATAATTGTGTGATCCTTGCTGATTGGCACTGGAGTTACTGCATATGCCTAAATACTCCTGGAAGACCATACAACCATAAATCCCTAGGCATCCAACTACCTGAAAACATTTGGTTCTCAAATGCTAGAGATGTTTAAGAGAGAGATTCAAGCAGACTCTGGTTGAGTCCAGGAGAGGCTCAAGCAGCTTAGAAATCAGGAAAAAAAAAAAAAAAAAAGATCACTAACTTTCCTAGCAGATTAACTTTTTCCTTATCACATTATGGTACATCCTGTTGCACAGCCATTTCTGAAATAGCTTACTATAACTGATGCACAAAAAAAAATTATGATTGACTCAGAAGAAACATGCTTTAAAAATTCAGGACAAGATATTTAGGCTAATAACATTTCTGAACAGCTTGTTTGGGAGAAAAGGTACTTACTCGTACACATTTGGCAAGCATGCAATATTGCATCAACATGAAAAAAGAGTAAGAACAAGCAAAGCGTTACATGATATTAAATGAGATCAGATGCTGTTCTTGAATAATGCATTCAGCTACACTTGTTCCAATTCAGAACTGAAAAATAATTATTAACATGCTATATTTAAAATACGAAATATTTAACCAAACTTAAACCAGAAGATGTTAGCAATGAAAGACTGATTTCACAAAACTGTTGAAAAGAAAACCATTAGAGAAAAAAACCCCAAAAACAAACCTAAGAATGACAAGTAAGAACGTATCGCTGAGAATGCAGGCATCAGAGCACAAAACGTTGTACACCAAATCGAATGTATTTCAACCTACAGTGTATACAGACGCTTATTTTGATTTAGGACATGGTTCTTTTAAGTATAATTTCAGCAAGTAATCTAATAAGGCTAATATCAGGAATAAGGACTGCCATTGATCAGTCCATCCTGGAGCAGGGTGGCACGTCATTCTGGTTACACTGCCAACCAGGGCAGGAAGTGCCAGAGTGCTACAAAAAATGAAATATTTTAGTCTTCTGCCAGAAGAGCAAAAGCTTACTTTCTAGGCCTTTGTGTATTTTCCTACTTCATAAATGCTTTTTGCACAGCAAATAACAAATGTGAAGTACCACTGGAATTCCATTAAGTTATTTCAGTTTTAGGATTAGAGGAATATGCAAATGAAAGATGTTACTTTTCTTTTGAAGCTGAATGTTCCTGCGTAGCCAGCCATGAGGAAGTATCTCTTAACATTATCAGTCATATAGAAAACCCTGACATGCCAGACTGTCTTCTCTTCATCAGAGCTACACAAACTTGAAACTAGTGTAGAGATTTAGGATTTAGCTATACTCCGTGCAGGACTGCACATTTTTCCATTCCTAACTATCATTTATTTTATGCAATATAATAGAGAGAAATTTCTGACACTACCATAGCCACCCGGTTAGATTCAAGTTGGCTGACCTGTGCAGGCCCTGTAGTCATGACAAGTTGAGGGAGCCTCAAAAACAACTACACGTTTTAAAAGCTCTCTATAGAGATTGCCTAAGAAAATTCTCAGTAGCTAGTTTTTAAATTAACCTTGAATGTATATTGCAAGGCAGTACTTATGTATGGTCCAAATCTCCAAACTATTTTTGTTTTTGATATGGAAAAGAAAAAAGTAAGATAGTTTTGCTTGTTTGGAGTAGATGAAATGAAGAACTAATTAATATTTCAGTGATAGAAATCAGATTCTTCATGTATTTTCAGATACAGGGAGATTTGCATAGCTCTTTAATTTTTTTTTTTTTTTAATAGGAAATTTAGGAAATTCATCAGCTTCTTTCTTTAGAAAAATCTGCATTTTGATTACCTCTTACAAAGAGTTATTTGTAAATCGATACACATATCTAACACGTTACGCACTGTCCCGTTGTATCCTGTTCAGTGGTTTTCCAGACAGAGTATTACGGCGATTCCGCATTCAGCCACAGTCCTGATTCAGACACGAGTACACACGAGCTGAGGGGCAGGTACACCCACAGGAGTGTAAAATGTGAAATGGAGCCAAGGAGGGTCAGAGTTTGCATTGATTGAGCTAACAGATGCTTATTCTGTTTTAGGCAGTGAAAACTTTGGATTGACTAGCAGTACGTCAACACAAAGTGTACATCATAAATCAGAAAATACTTGACATACAGCTGGCACAAGGGCAGTATTCAAACTTCAGCATTCTGAGTTGTCAAGTGGAATGGTACATTAATGACATTTTTTCTCTTTTGCATCAGATAAACAGTTAATTTGACAAAACCAAGCCTTTAACATAAAAGATTTCTTATGGTTTAAATTTTCACAGTGCTCTTGCTTATATTCTTGGTTACACTGTGAGAGTTACACTGTTTTAATACAGTTATCAGTGTGTTTTTCTTCTAATGTCATTTACTTTTCCCACTATCTTCTTGTTGTTTGAAGCCACCTTATTAATGCTGAAATGTATTTTTTCTAATCTTTTCGATTCAAAACTGTAACCACAGCGTGTTGTTTCCTTTCTCTCTTTTTCTGTAGCTGCTTTTCATGGGTTTCATTCCCTTACTGCTGCTGCTGCTGCTGCTAGAGAGGGGGATTTAAAGTGACAGATAACATAGCACTTGGATCAATTATTTCTACTGTGTGCATACTTTCTGCCCATGTTTCAGACGTGCTCTTTTTTTTTTTTTTTCCCTCTTAAGTGGTTCAAACCCCTTTTAATTCGTTAGAAAAAGCATTAGGCATAACGGTTTTTTTTAACCATGATATGTTATGATGTCTTCTTCAAATTGTATTCGTTCCTTGTGTAGATAGATACTGGAGTGTTGGGAGCAATTAACATAATTCAGAGAACTAATTTCCTGTGGTTCTTTAACTCTGTATTTATGGTTTTCAAAAGAGTGGATCTGTACGCTAAGGATTAGTACAGTCTATAAATTTTAGTTGTCTGGCTTTTCTTTTAAGGAATTAAGATAAGAAAAATTCAGTGGTGGCTGGAAATGGCAGGGGGAAAAAAAAACACACTTTGTGCAGGATTTTCCTTCTTTTTCCTACTTAGAAAAAAAAAATAAATAAATAGATCACGCTGTTAAGTTACGTCGCGGGACTACTCAGGCACCCCCGCCGTGCGGCGGGGCCTCCCGCACACCTTTCCCTCTCGCTTTCCTCACGTTCTGAGCCCGCCTTGCCCGGCCCCGAGGGCGGCAAGGCCCCCGCCGCACGCCTGCAGCCACCCGCCCTTGCCCTGCCCTCGATCGGGGGGGCGATTCCGTCAGCACAGACGAAAGAAAGAGAAAAAAAAAGAAAAAAAAAAAAAAAAAAAAGCTCTATTAGGCCGTTAGCGGCTCTTACCGGTCCCTAGCCGGCCCCCTGCCCGCCGCCACCTCACCCCAGCGCCGGGCCACCAGCCTTCGCCCCTGAGCCGGGCTCTGCGGGCGCGCTTCGCCAGGCCGGCCTAACGCCCGGCGGGCGGCCGGTGAGGAAAGGGCGGTGCGTCCGGCCGCCCTGGGCCGCCTCCGCTGAGGCGCGAAGGGAGCGGCGCCGCCGGGCGCCATCTTCCCGCCCCGGGCGGGGATACCTGCCGCGGACGGCATCAGGCGACAGGCAAGTGACCCGAGTTTGGGGGTGTGGGGGTGTGCGTGTGTGGTGGTGGTTATTTTTTTCTTTTACATTGACTGTTGTGGTAGTCTTTCCAGTCTTCTTTTGAGCCCCAGTCTGGCACCCGCTGAAGATGGTGGGAAAGGTCCTGGTGCGCTGGAAAGGACCTCGAAAACTTAGACTTAATTTTTTTGTTTCCTTTCAAACACCTGCCTTTCCTTTAATCTTTTGCACAAAATACGTACAGATCCCTCACTGAACCCAAACCAAAATCCTACCGAAAACATTTTCATGAAAATTATCTAGAAAAACCTCCCAAACCCAAACGGAACACAAATCCTCCAAAGGTTAACTTCTTTCTTTCGATTCCTTGACTGGATGCATCTTGGGGAGACTTGCCATTTTGTTTATCATCTCCTAAAGCCAACTTCATTTTAATCTGTTTAATTAGCTTCACCTCTGGCATCTCAAGCTGCCGTCACTAGGTAGCTGTACTCTGCTACAAGAATTAGATGCAAATGCAAGGAATACAATTAATCTTGTCAGGGTTTTTTGTTCTTAAATGTGATGCATAGGCCACCTCTTCCCCCTCGTGATCTCTTTACATTCTATAGCAAGTAAAACAACTACTCAGAAAGGAGTATAAGGTAAGTTTTAATGCGTTTTAGCTGTCTTCTAATGTCACCTGACAATGAAAATATTAAAAGATCGCTAGTGCTAGAGGACTTAAACGTGTGTTTTGCAACCGGTCATCAGAGTTTGTAGCTGGGACACCTCCTTATGGTTGTAAAATTGGTTACTGATTGGTTTTCGTGCTTCTCTGCCGCTGGCTTTATGGACTATTGATGGGGAATTTTGATTACCCTTTCAAAGTGTATGTAGCCTATATGAATAGGAAGCACTGGGACATATTTAAACACAAAAGGGGTGAAGCTTGAGTGAAAGTGTCAACATGCATGTTTGTTTTGGAAACTTCTGGTGTGCTGAAATACTCTGTGCAATTGACAAAAAATTTATTCGTTCTCTGCAGCAGATACTATACACACTGTATCACTATGTTTTCCTCTTTTTTTTTGGGGGGGGTGGGGGGGCAGGGAATAACAACAACTCACTGCCACTGAGGAAAAAAGTGCTCATCAGGTCACTGGCAAAATAATTTGATATTCCAACAATATTTTCTAGTGTAATAATACATTTCTATTTATAAGATGGCTCTATATCTAGAGTAGAAAAATGTTCTGTTATGGAATGAATATATTCTATCATTCAGGCCACGTGGAAAAAGTGAAAAAGTGGCTTGGAATAAAAGGACTTTTTACCCTATAAACTACCTGTGCCATGCTCACTGAACCTAGAAAGCATACACAAGTATAAATTGTGAGAGACCAAACAGGTTAAAATTGTGTCATATCCAATGGTAAAAGGGAAATGATTGAGGATTTTTACAAGGCTGAATAAAATCTTCTGATTCTCTGGTCTTTGTGTAGGTGCATGGGTGATGTAGACCATGGCAATGCCTAAAAGATTTCAGGGGCATACAGTGGTGTAAGGGTGTGTGTTTATTTTCATCTGTTGTGCCTAGATCCTGCTAGAGAGCCACAACGTAGTAGTGGACTCGATAGGTTTGATTCTCTGAAGAATCAGTGGTTAACTGGTCACCTACTGAACGGAGGAAGTTGTTTGGACCTGTTGCACACAGCTGGTGCGCTGCAGTGATGTTCTTGGAATTCTCAGCATCACAATTACTTGGATTTCTCAAAGGAACTGTTTCGGGATGTTATCAGATTCTGGCAGACCCCAGGACTTCCTTTTTTTCTGTCCCTTTTCTGAGGCTTATCCCATAGTTACGGGAACTAGAAACTTCCTATCTTCTATGTTAAAGACAGATGTCGTCAGGGAGCTTAAATTCTCTCTTCCGATTTCTCCCATCCTCCTGTATGGACTTATTACTTTGTGTGTAGTCAGAAGACATAAGAGTGGTGCATTAGAACTTTAGACTAGCTTGAGGATATGTGATGGTGCCTATAAGCTGGTAGAAAGTATGCTGTGGAAGTTGGATGGTTCGTCAGCCCACAGTCCATATGCTGGATGGTATAGCTCAGAGTGTGACTGATGTGGAGACTTACATAAGAGCACTGGCAGGGAGACAGATTTGGCAGGAATCTTCTAGAAAGTCAAACAAAGAAGGTGGAGGAAGGTGTGGGAGTACAGAAGGACTTCTGCCAGCTGTTATGTAGCCCAGCAAGAATTTGATTTTTGTTAGTTTCAAAGGTTTTATGGCTGGTTAGAGAGCAAAATAGGTAAGGCATGTAAGATTTCAGCTCTTGCTTATTGTGGTAATAATTCCTAATCCTATGATGCAAACTAGGACATGAAGGGAGGAAAAAAAGGGTTGTTGTAAGGAGTTCAGCTGTCCTAATCGCAGCCCAATTTACAGAGGATAGAATGTGAGGTGTATTAATGTCATCCTTGTCCTTCTTATGCAGTATTCAGGATGTTTTCTGTGTATGAAACTGGCTCAATCTCATCCTGCAGACTCTGTATCCAGGCTCAGAATGGTAAACCAAATACCTCACGGGGTCCTGCATTTTAACTAGAGGTCAAAGGAAAACACTTGCTGTGCCTGTAGGACTCGCTGTCTGTCTCTCCTGTTGACAGTGCTCCACTTTATAGAGATGAATACACATTCACTGGAGCAATGAGCTAAATGAATTTGTGAATAGTATCAGTTGACCTGAAACTACAGTTTTAGTGAGTAAACTTTTTTGGCAAAAAGGTTGTTCAACCTCACTAGAAATCTGGCTGTTATAGACCCAGGCAACTAGAGCTTCCTGTGCCTGCTGTTTCCTTTGGAATTTCTCTTGTGATGAATTGCCATAAACTGGGGATTAAAAGGATGAGAGTTGGAGGTTTTTTTCTTATTTACCCCAGTGGAAGAATTAACTCAAGCTTAGTCCTGAATCTCAGTTTGCCATGTGTTAAAGATTGAGTCTCTGCAAAACCCCGTGGCCTTCAGTAAGTCACTCTGCAGGAGAACAGCGATCTGCCTTTGCAGGACCTTAGATCTAGGCACTCTTCTTAGGATGCTGCTGTGGTCTCAGAGGGTGACTCATTTACTTTCTGCTGCCCTAACTTCCCTCTTCATGGATCTGAAGAGGGCTCCCGTGGAGGTCAGGAATGGTCTCCTATGTGATGCCAGAAATATAAAACCTGGGGAGAGATTGAAGAAATGGGATTTGAATGCAGTTTTTATTACAGACACTGTAGGAAAGCCTTCTTTCCCTCCCTCTTTGTGTCCCACAGTCTCTCCTTAAAAAGTGCGTAGTATTTGCATACTTGTTGTAGAGGACTATATACACAGAAGGAACATACCAGCTTGTGCATAATGTCATGCCAGTACATCTCTGACTTCCAGGCTGGCTTTGACTCATCCAGTCAGCTCAAGCAGCAAAGAACTACCTAGGGTTGATATGCGCCTAGCCTGAGACACCTTATGAGTATATTTTATTACACAAAGATACATATCATGTCTTACATAGCTTAAGTAATTTTTGGCTTTAAAAAAAAATCTCAGGGGAGAAGAGGCCAGTGAAAGCCTATTATTTATTATTATTGCCCTTGCAATCCTGTCCTTGCTAGATTCTTTCTGAACTTGCAAACTCTCTAACCTGTCAGGTAAAACAAACCACAAATGAAGAAAGGTTAGAATGTAAAATCGCCAGGTCTGTGTTAAAGTGCTATTTTATCTACTACCAAAATTGTATGTTGCAAAGGTGAAGGGAACCATTAGAGAAGAGGTGCCCTGAATGAGAAAAGATTTCAGACCCTGGACCTAGAAACCTCCTTGTTGATTTATTTGAGAAAACTACAGTAGTTAGTACTTGATTCAGAGCAAAAATGGAGTTTCTCCACTCTTCATCTTCAAGTAAAGACGAATGAGCTTTCATAATGGACCTTGCCCTGCCAATAGGAATAAATGACTGTGATTTCTGAACACTTTCAAGGAGACCTGGAGACTCAATATGCAAAATCTCTCATTCTATCATTGAAAGTGCAGCCTTGGATTATTACTGACAGCCAAGATGCAGTTAAAGTAAAGGTCATGCAGACTATTGACAATAATAAATTCTAAGATTTGCTATCTTTTTGCTGAGGTCTGCGTTAGGCCATGCATCAAAAACCTGTATAAAAAAGTGGTTTGCCCTCACCCAACAAAAAATGCAATGTACATTTTTCAGGCTTGTCTTTTGAAGGAGCTAGAACAGACCTGTCATTTCATGTTCTTATCTTTTAAATTAACACACTGGGAGAACTGCCCACCAAACAATCAGTTTAATCCTCTGTGCCCACCCATAATGTATAATTGAAGTTGCATAAAATAATCTCTTGCTAGTAGGTGTAGAAATCAGCATGACAGTATATTTGAATAAAGGCTGAGTGTAAACACCAGCAAGTTAATTCAGTTTTCAGTATGTAAGCCTGAGGTTAAAAAAAAAAATATCTTTAATATTGCAGGTTAAGTAATTGCCTATTCTTAATTGAGAAACAAGTATGCATTGCTTCAAAACTCAGGGCATGTGGTAGTTTTTCTTTGCAACTTCATGATTAAATGAGTAAAAAAGTACAGAATGAACAAAACCAGTAGCTAACAAATAGAGCTGCTGAGAGTTTCCGTTATTGATGCTTAAAAATGCATGTAAGAGCAACTCTGAAATTAAGCAAGACTTGATAAATGATTTATAATTTTAGCAGTGAAATTAAGATATGAAACTTTGCTTTGTTTTTTATCGTTTTTTAACTTTTGACATGGAGGCACCATTTGAATCTCTTATTTTGAATACAGTGAATGAATTTGCTTCTGATATAGAGCAGATCTAGAACTGCAGTGAACATCCAGGGTTCTCAGACTTATTCAAAGAGCAGATAGTCTATAGGGACCTGCAGTATAACTTGCCTTATTTAGAATTACAACCTAACCCTGACATGAGAAAAATAATCTTTACCGTGAGAGAGAGCAGAAAAGTGTAGCTTTCCCCACTTTGTGCTGGGGCTAACAAAACCCATGCATGTTAAGTGCCAACTGTCCTGGGCAGTTTTGCTACAGGAGCATTTGCCCAGTGGAGACTGGACAAACACTACCAAGCAATGCAATTTTCAGCAGATGGTAACAACTTACAGTCACTGGTAACTCAGTCTCAAACTGCTAACAGAAAATCACATCTTTCATCGCTGGGTTATCAGTCCCCTGGGTTATCCCTCAAACTTAGTTTGAGAGCAGTGAGATTTATGTAACACATGCATATCGGGTCTTAAGATACTGCTCGAGTGTCTGAATTTGCTCTTGGACATGTCACACAGGTTCTTGATGGTTGTGTTTAATTGTAGCTGGAGTGGAGAAAGCAGTAGGAAGAGAATGGTATTTTAAAAGCTATGGCTTCAGTATCACCTGTTAGTTAAACACATAATTAAATACTACTTCAAGCACACAGAGCAATAAGAATACATAAGAGACTGTCTCACACACTGTTAACTTTAAAAGACTCTTTATTGTATTGTGTGTGACTGTTGAGACCCCTTCAAATACATCAATCACACTGACTATTAAATAAGTAAAAACAGAAAAGCACACACAGTTTCAAAATCTTTCTCCCCTTGCATTAAAAACATAAAGCTTCTGTTAGACTATCTGTTGTGACTGTAAAATCGTTGTACTCAGATCTTGTATTATTTTAATAGTCTGTACAAAAGAAATTCTGTTAAATACTTATTTCTTAAAATTAAGCTTTTAAATTATCCAATTACCGGTCAGTTCAATGGGTATCAGTTTGTGCTGGGACAGGAATGTACGCTTTGGCTTTTAGATACAATGTATATAGAAACTGCAGGATAAGTTCTACCATTTGACCTATTCTGGTGTTATTTCAGCAGTTACCTGTTGAGGTAAGGAGGGCATATCTAGTGCCACTGCTGTGGTTTCAGACACACAAAGTAAATGGGGTGTGCACAGTGAACATTTCAAACTGGTGTGGAACTGTCAGACCTAATTTCTTCACCTGCATGATATGTTGTGCTAGTATATGTTAAAATGAAAGCTAAAACATTATCAACTTAGTCTTCAAGTCCTTTTAACTTCTAGACTTGCAATTGGAGTATAGTCTTAAAAATTCCTATTATTAAGTTTAAAAAGTTTGTTTTACAAATTGCTAAAAAGCTAATATGCATTACTAAGTGATCCGGAATTCAGATTGAAAACTTATGGAAAGACGACAGCTGGCATAGCAACAGGCTGCAAAAGAAAGGGCCACCTGCCTCGGCAGTATTGGGACAGTCAGGGCATATCTGTCTCCAGCTATTTTTTTACAGAATATTGGAATTTAGGGCTCTGTTTCATTGTATTCTGTATACCCTCAGTTTTCATGGGTGTTACTGAAAGACCTTCAAAAAAAGCCCTTATTTTTCTTTCATTTAGCTTTCTTAATGATACAAAAGATAATAAGGATTAAAAAAGTGCAGGAGTGAACGTGGAAGGCAGACTATACTCCATCTCTATATTATAAACAATCTCAACGGATGTGGTATATACTACGTAATGCTTTGAAAAATCAGATAAAAATATTACATAGCTAAAAAGGGACAAAAGGACAGTTTTCTTCAAATAGTAGTTGGTTTGGGTTATGTGATTAGGATTTTAACCTTTTTGATTGCTTTTGTATCAGGAGAAGAATAATGTGGCTTGCTATTTGTAGCACTCAAGGTACCAAATATTAACTTTCAGAAATCATGCTAAAGAACTCAACTGAAGATTTTTCTTCTAGTCTTATCCTCACTGAGCCCCCCTCATGGGGAAGAGAATATTAAGCTATGTCTAGGTAGACTATCTTTTAGTAGTATGTGAAGACCTGTAGCTGTGAGAGAAGGAATGGTTTAAACTCAGCTTAGAAAGCTCGCTTATGTATATATAGGTGTGAGTGAGTGCAGGAGCCAGTGTGAGTATGCGATCATATGCCATGCTATAAAATATTCATTGCTAGGAATCTGTGGTTTCAAATGCTGGTAACAATTTAGGTTGGTATGGCAATAACACTTTCACTGTGCCTCATTGTGTGTGTCTACACCACATTTTGGGTAGATTCTCCCTTTTTGTCAGTCTCTTGCTAGTATTGCCCCTTCCAAATGAGTGGTTCCTATGGTAACGGTGATGTCATTCTTCTGGACCGAGCTTAGTGAGTTCTGCAAGTGCAGCAGTAAGGCTAGTTCTGTATGTTGAACTGATACCATGTCATTTGGATCCCCAAGTTAATGCATTTCTTTTATTTTGCTTTTAAGCAGCTCTTAAACAGGGCAAGTCTAAGCAGCTGAACGGAGACCCTGTGCAAAGCCCGTCTTAATCACCACATCAGATTATAGAAGGAAAAACCTAATTCCTTCTGAAAAGCTCACAGAAATAAATTTCTATCACCAGACTCTCCAAGGTAACTGTAGTGAGCTCATATCCCCTTGGAGCTCACCATTTGCATTACTTCCCTTTAATAAATTATACAACTTGACTTACCGTGCTATCATTCAGCTGTTAACAAATTTGTCTTATGTATGCTCAGAGGTAGGCCGTTAGTGCAGAAAAGTCTTTTAACACTTCCCGTTGCTGCACCAGAAAATCCTGCCAACCTGAAGGATTGATTACAGATTGTGCTGGTCCTTGTCTCCCCTCTGCTGCCGCAGCAGGGCTTGGAGGTGGCTCAGGATGGTGAGGTTGCTGCATGGCTGTGCAACGGCTATCTCAACACATTATTGCTGTTTTCAGGCAATTAGGCTTAGGGAACAATGTGTACTCGAAATGATGTGTGTTGGAACTAAGTCTTGGAACTGTCTTTTGTCTTATTTAATGGGTCTCTTTATTCTGAATGTACCAGGGAGGCCTGTCAGCTGACCTGTGCTTTGAACCTTACCAAATGAGTTCAGAAAGTTCTGATATATTGGAGGCTTTGAGTCTAAACATAATAGTTTTATTTTACTTCTGGGATTTGTGTGGGGGGAATAGAGCTTTGCGTGTGTGGTTTTGGTTTTCCTTCAATTTAAATTTTTTACCTTTATGCCAATTGCTCAGTGCCCTAAAATGCCTAGCATGAGTCATGCAGGAATTGATTGAAATGTGACTGTGTGTACAATATTGTATTTAGGATTCTCTGAATTCAAAAAGTGAATCACAATAACATTCTGTTTAAGCTTTTTGTTGAAGTTTATTACAATGAATCCATTTTTGGGGAGGTTATAGCCTTTCTGTATCATTAAGGATAAATTGCTGCTATTTCTGCCTATATCTTTCTATCACAACTATGTGTTTTTCCATGAATAAGATACATGATAGAAACTCACTTGTAGCACTTGATAAGTCTTTAATATTACATGGCTCTTCTAAGCATGGATAAAAGTCTCGCTTCCTTGTGTTTTTTACATACAGTCCAAGCACCTCCCTCTTGGAATATTGTGCCTACTCTTGTTAAGAGGGGCTTTAGGTTTGTTTAGGTAGGAATCCAGAAGCATTAATGTTAATTTGCAGTCCATGATCAAACATATTGAGTACGGCATTTCCAATGATGTAGCTTTTTGTGTGTATTTGGGTTTCTCAGAGTAGTTCTGCTGTGGCAAGAAAACTGCCAATTTCATCCTGCCAATAGTTCCAATATCTCTGTACCTGCAGTCTGCTGTATGAATTCTTTTATTTGTGAATGCTCTTCTGGTAGCCAGAAGGGCAGCCTTGGCAAGCAAATCGGGATCGTTCTCAGAGTAAGGCATCTGGTAATGTATCAACAACTTCAGTTACCACAGTGCTTAACTCTCCATGTGCAAATCTTTCCCACATTAGGTGTGGATAAAAAGGTGCAGAATAACAGAGTGCAACTGCTTACGATACCTTGGGAACAGCTACTTCTTAAGACCTGTGTAAACTTCTCCAATACACTGTCAGGAGACACTATATCAGGCTTTTCTCTAGGGTGCACATAAAAAAGCAAACAAATGTCCACTTGGGTAAACTAGAATCTAAAAGCGAGTGAGTTGTGCCCTACTCCAAATGGCCAGTGTCGCTTGTTGGATTTGTGGTTTGACAGTGAAAAACTGCCTTGTAGCTGGGCTCGATGATGTGTAATGATATTTTTCTTACACTTTGAATATAGTACACTAACAAAAGGATTCAAGTGCTAAACATTGCGTGGAAGCTGCGTAGTAAAGATAACACATTCACCTGCAGTGTGCTGGTTTTCTGCTGTTGGCTTTTTCTAACAGTCAGACACAGAATCAAGTTGCTAATAAAGGTAGTATCAGTAGCACTGTGGGATGATCTTCTGTCACACAAGATACTGAAACAAAAGGCTTCCAAGGGATTCTGGGTCAGCTGCCACTGAAGATCACTGAATACAGCGCTTGTGATGTTGCCAGCTTTTTCAGTTCCATTTTTGGTGTGCTGAACGTTGAGCAGCATGTGGCTGGTACCTGACTTCTCCAGGAAGAATACAGCCTGTTATGAGCCAGAGAGCTAGTCGATAGCTGAAAATATGCATTAAAAACCTGAGTCTCTTTTGAGATCCTTGCTTTAGAGAATGACACAACTAAAGCTAGTTGTTGTGTTTTAGTGTCCATATACAGGAAACTGTTTAATATGTTGCTAGCTTCATAGGTTATTGGTGTAAAGAGTTACTGTAAGATGCGTCACCAAGATTAGCATCTAGCAAAAAATAAACTCCTGGGTTTGTACAGTTGTGTATTGCAGTAGAATGGGCTTACTTGTTTTTAAGTTTTACACCCCTCTCTGACATTAATCCTGTTTAACAATATTGTGCTGTTTTCTTTGGACCATTAATAAGTTCTGAATTATCCTTTGTTTTGGAGTTGTAATATTCTGCATGGTATTTCATAGTTCCAGTGTTGTATTCAATGCAAATGCAGGAGCTTCTCTGCAAGATGTACATGTAGTTTCTTTGAGTTTGTGCCCCTTTGACAGGTAAAGGGAACTTGAATGTTAATATTTGAAACAGACTAAGAGCAAAACTAAATTCACTTCAACAATTTTGGAAGATCAGGTACAAAATTAGATTTACAGTTGAAGAATCTAACTCGTAACTGAAGCTATATTTCTGTTTAAATTCAGTTATAACATAGTTTTCCAAGAGAAAGTGTGAAAAAGGGAAGGGGATACATAGAAGGCCTAAATCACAGTATGCTGAAAGAACAGCAAAGGTTCTGAGTCTGGAAAGTTAGGAACTATTTCAGTTTTCTACAGAATAGTTTTTTGTCTATACAATAGATTGCACTATATATTAAATATTTATATATAATGTCCTGTAATGTGTGTATTTATATAAAATATATTTATCAAGATATAGTGTCTATATATAAAATACTATGTTCTCTAGCATATCAAAGTACATAATAGTTACTGTTTTCTCCTTGTACTCTAAAGAAAACACTGGGGAGATATGTGACTCCATAAAACTGGAGTAAATTGAGCTAGTTACATTCTCGGCATAATCAGATAACTTTGTACAGATACCTGACTTGAAATGACAGTAAGGTCCAGCCAGAAGCCAGTTGTTAGTTTAGTAACTTAAGTGTAGTAGAACATCAGGACTTAATTCCGCTTGGTGTCTATAGAATATTATAGAAGAAAGTAATTTTGGTCTGCTTTTGTTCTAATCAGCTACTGAAAATGTATGCCTGTATTTAATTTTTAAATTCAACACTTCATATACTTCCCCAAGCAGGTGATATGAACAAAGCCAACAATTTGGGATTTACATAAATCAAATGCAAACAACTTTTGTGAAGGGTGTGACCAAATGCTATCAAAGAAATAGTATGTGGGTGGGAGATAAACTGCTTTTAAGCCTCACAGTAGAGATTAGTTTTGGACTTCTTTTACAAAGAAAGCAGAGAAGCTGCAAATTAACTGTTGTATATCCTTTCATGAGTTCAGCCATGAACACTTAAAAACACCCTGTGATTGCAGGGTGGTGCTGACTGGCTTCTCAAACACTTATTCGGTTGGATACAGCTCCTGCATCTGTATATTCCTGGAGTCAGTTTGGCCTAATTCTGCGTTTTTTCTGTATGGGGAGGATTTTACATAGGAAACAATTAAACTATTTGTGTGAAGAAGAAATGCAGATTAAGGCATGGGAATGCTGGAAGAAATCTCTTCTGAACAGCATGTGCTGATGTTATACTGAGTAATTGTTCAGACTTTTCTGGGAAAGGATTCTTATGAAGAAGTTTTGCATCTCTGATGGGGTTTGGACTCATTCTCATTCCTCCAGGCAAGATGTTGATAGGTGAGAGGGATGTTGCCAGCTGCTAAGCAATGAGCACTTGCTACTGTAGAACTGCTGCTCTTCAGCCAGCAATGCAGTATTTGTGAGGCTAAGAGAAGCATAAGGTGAAAGATGACTTTCTAGCCTAGCAAAGGGGGGGGTCTTGGCTAGAAACAGCAGGTTTTGCTTTCAGGAGTAGGCTTTTTCAGAACTGGTTATGCATGTTAATTCATAGCTGCTGGTTGATAATCAGAAATAGTCCTGAAATCAGGGCCTGGTACGCAGGGCTTCTTTCACAGTCTAGTAACTGGGCTGGGGGGAGAAATTCACCCTGCTTCAGGCTCATTTTCTGCACAGCCTGAGCACAGCTACATGTTGTATGCTTCCAGGGTTAGGACTTGGAGCACTCCCCAGCGCTCTATCCAGACATGTGTCCCAGGTGATTCCCAGATCCATACTGAGGAAGGACGTGGGCACAAGAAAAGGAAATCTGGGCAAACAGGCTGGTGGGAGCTGCAGTGTGCTGCAGCCATGTCCTGGCTGTGGGCTTGCTGGGAGGAGAGCTGCAGCCTTGCTGTGGGAAACACTGCCCACACAGCTTAACGGTAGCCAAAGGTATATTCAGGCTTCGGAATTAGCTTTGAGCAGTCACTAAACCCACTGGTATGTGGGCTGAGGCACTCCTGAAATGGCAAAAAGGCAGGTCAAAAAAGGAGAGACATTCTTGGGTATTTAGTCACTTAAGAAAGCTGCTGAATGTGTTCCGCTCTTGGATGGAAGCGGTTCAACCAGTCATGTTCTTTAGGTGATGTATTGTTTTGTGCACTGCTAACGTTTGTGCATTTTCAAAAAATACCAGGATGAAAATTATCACATAAACATGCATATAAAAAGGAAGAGCCTTATTAAAAAATAGGCTCCAGAAATTGGAGCCAAAACATCAATCCTTTCTTACCAAAGGACAATTAATTCCCCTTACAGAATTCGGATTCTAACTGATTATAAATGCATTTTAGTCTAAGGACTAATTCAGCAACTGGGTCAGTGGCTACAATACCCTCCTCATCAGTTATATGATGGATAGAGGCATTTGACACTGCCTTCGCTCTTGGAAAGGTTTCCAGCAGATTCCTCTGTCACTTTGTGACTGCATTCAATCCTTAGCTTTCAAAAACAATAAAACATGTAATGACTTTGTAGTTGCTAATGCTGCATATTTATCAAGAACAAAAAAAGCCTACCCTGAAGCATAATACTTTCATTTATTGTTATTCGGAAGAGTAATAGTATTTCCTCATAATAATTTATTAAAGTTAGTTTAAATGAAGAATGACCTATATGCAGGAAATCTGGGGTGTGTAGAGCATCTAATTGCTTTTTTGTAATGTGGATAAGAATATTATATTTCTTACACTTTCTTAAACCATTTTGAAGGCAAAATACTATAGTATGCAATTTCAGACAAAATACTAAACTGAATATCTCAATGTTAAAAATTATTCTTTATTACAGGTTTATTTATTTACAAAAAAAAAAAACTTTAAAGCCTGAGCAATGAGAATCTGACTGTGGTTGAGCCATGTATACAGAGACATTTTACTAGCTTTCTACATGCAGTTGTCAGAGCAGGTTAATCCAGGCCTGACACAATCCTCAGATTCACTCTAGGGCCCCTCAGCACAGACTACACTTGTTACAAATAGTGTCAGGCAGTATGATGGCTTTGTTGGTGATGTAACACCACCGCTGCATCTAGCAGAAGCTGCCACTATTTTATTCCAGCTTGTGAACCTGAAAAACTTTTTTAAAAAAGAAAACACAACCAAACAAAAGAAAAAAAAAAGGTAAGCACCTTTACCTTTTTTAATGGGTATGTCAGCCATTGTTCATAAGTGAGAGCTCACACTGTCCAGGTTCATAAACTTTCAGATATAACTGGGTCTGCAAACACTACTTTTGTCATCAGTGAGTTAATTGTATCATGCTAACGTACAGCCTTTAAATGATGTAACAATATAATGAATTGGAATAATCTAAATATATTTTAAAAAAAGCTTTTAATTTCTTTCTTTCTTGCAGGTACTGATTTGTTCTGTGATTCTATTTTTGGCGGACTAGTTCTGTGATTTCAACCATATAATATTTGTGTATAGACAAAATATAGTACAAAGTTATATAACATCTATTAGAATGTTGCAAATCTTTTACTGCAAAGATTATGCAGTAGTAACATTGCTGAGTTGACATACTTGACTGAATGAATTTTAAAGCATACATTTTTCTGGAAAGTATGGATTTTTTGTGCATTTTCAGAATGCAGTTTTTCCCATTTGAAAATAATTTTAAGTTATTGCCGTTGAGCCAGATTATGTGAGTTAGGTTGCTGTTGACAGTGATGCAATGTATAATTTCAACTGTCTAATAATTTTCCACCTACATTTATTTCATGCCACTTTTTACAGTGTAATTTGGACAAGGAGAGCATGAAGATTATATAATTCTTGAGGGAGATTTTTTTGTCCATAACCAGGTATCTGGGACTCAAGTGAGCAAAATCATGGCCATTGGTGTTCCCAGCGTTGCTGGTTTATCTCCCAATTTTAATTTTTAACTGACTGAAGGAACTTGGCTCTGAAATATCTGTCTTTTAATTTGACTAATTTGTCCTACTTGAGTACACAGAAGGGAGTTTTTAACATTAGCTGAGATTTCTGGAATGCAGATGGTTGCCCAAAACTCCCTGTAGGACCAATGGAAAAAAGGCCCATAACATGGCATGAGTCATCTTCCCTATTTGAGCCATTTTTTCTATGGTTAAATGAACCATGACATAAAGTCTTTTTTCCTCTCCTCTTGACCATAAAGAGAACATAGGGTGACAAACTAACATGTATATCTACAGTCTAGAGTCTGAAGCTAGGTATAGACCTCACCTTCAGTACCATCCAAGCTCCTGTCAAGTTGGTGTAAGGCTTGTCATTGACTTCTGGGATCTGTGCATTGTGTTTCTAATGAATCATCTGGATGAATCTTAGATAAAGACTGTTTAGCAAAATGTTTCTACCTGGGTTAGAGAAAAGTCTTTAAGTGTAGGATATAAAAGATTAATGATGTTAGAAAAGATTTGCTCCCAAAGCAAAATATTATTGCAGCTTAGGATGATTAGTAATAACAGTATATTTCAAATGATAATATGGAGGTTTGGTTTCTTTTTATGTATCTGAACTTGCACATCAGCTATGGAAAACAGCATTTTATGAAAATCCATTATGTGATCTATAAGCAAAGCAAGAATGTCACATTTGACGAGCTGGGCAAACAGATTTTCTTGGGTATCTTTGAGGGAAGAATTAAGCTTTATTTCTATACTCTAGAAGTTATTTTATGTATAAATTTGAATGGCCTCAGCACTTTTCTATTGTTTCTTACTACAATAAACAAAACATGATGCTATAGAGGCAGACTGCTTTTAATTACTTTGAGACAAAATGGGGCAAAGGATATGGCAGGATAAAACTGGGTTTGGTAAAGACCTCATGGACAAAGCCCTTGGCTTCCACAGGGGTACAGCCGGGAGAAAGGTGTCAAATGTGAGAAGGGTGCCCCAGAATGCAGTTCTGTTCAGATCAATATGGGTTGTTATAACTTCTGAGCTCTTCAAATTAAACTCCATGCTTTGTCATTTACAGTATGGTGTTGCATAGTATAATATAAAAGGAGAGGGATTTATATATTTGTCATTTGAAGCTACTTATGAAAAGATACGCCTCTGTTTCAGTCTCTAAATGCTTGCTTTAAAAAGGTCAGGACTTGCCTAAAATTCAAGTATATGTATTATGAACTTTTAGTTGAGTTGATGAAAATAAAAATATGAATTTTGATTGAGCATATGAAATTTATGAACTGAGTGTGTGCTTGTGTATGTACATGCGTTAGATAAAATGTACTGAAAATATACTAAAAAACAATATGGTAAACTATGGAACAATGTTATAATCTAAACGGACCTTTAACTACCTTGCCTAGTGTCCCGAGGTCACTGGTCCCACTCATTATTGCTATTTGACGTTTTAAAAATAACAGAATAGTTAAATGACAATTAGATGACTGATATAAAATCAAATCTTGTGATTCACTATGAGTAGTAAACTTTAATTTCTAGGATTGTTTAAAAAGAAAACAACAAACAGGTTTCTATAAGATAAAATTGTCACTTACGTATCTGACAAACAGATCTCCAAGTTTAAAAGTATATCAAGAAAGTATTCTGGATAATTCAAGAAACTCTGAAAACTATGACTTTGAAACATGATTTCCAATAACTGCAGCTTGACTTGTGATACAATTCCAGTTATCTTATTAATGTAGTTTAATGGCTTGTGATTTAAGAACATGTACCAGCATGTATGTGTATAGAGAAGTACACATGCATGTATGCATATAAATTCCCTGCAATGCTCTAAAATAACACTTCTCTGTAAAACATCAGACATTGCTTCACCGCTTGTAAATGTCTGCAAGTACAATGGTTGCATTGGAGCATGAGATCATATATACTTCTTCCACAGCTAACATAAATAACATGCATACACATATATGTGCACACATTGTTAAAAGCACATTCTTGAGATTGCAAAGTCAACAGTTCCAGATTTATGAGGTGTTAAAATGGAGGCTGTCTGTGCAGCTATAATGTACTCCATATGTGTTTGTAGTATGATATGCTTTAATTATGGGAATACAAGCCACTGCTATTTTTTGCCTTGGCAACCCCTTCCCCTTCTGGGAAAGGGGTTTATTCTTTTATGGAAAAGATACTAAAATTCTTCTTCATCATATTGTCTTTAGGAGTACGCTTGGCCTGTACCGTGAAACCTACTTACCTATCATGTAATATTCTTAAGGCAATTTTTAATTTACTCACAGGCTTTTTTGCGAACTTCAGTATAGTTTTAGAGTTCTTCACATGCAGTAATTAATTTGGTGTCCCAATTTAGTAAGCATTATATTTTTTTCCTCAGTGCTTCTGCAATTCAAACAATAGATTATCAATCTGGAAATGAAATGAATAGAAACAGAGCTGAGAACACACAGTTAATATCTATGGGAAATTAATCTCAAACAGGTCTTCAGGGCATGGCCAAAATATTGGTAGTATCAGACTGCTATTTCCGTTCTTTTAGTCCCCTACAATTTTTCTTCTCTCAGTGAATTTTGATGGTTATTGGTAAGGACACGGTACAGTCCTGATATGATAACCATCTCCTTGAGAAATGGGAAGTGACATTGAAAAAGAAACAAAGAATCCCAGAGTTCAGTTCTCAGCAACTTCAGAAAACAATTCTCATCTACTTTTGCTGTCATCAGACAGCATTATGGAAGAATATGGGTCATGTTGTTTTTGCTTTCTGTGTCAGACACTTATTCCTGCAGGTGTGAGGATAAAGTGGGATCTTTTGGGATTGCCTGACTAACCATGTTGAAACAGTATAGTCTATCCTAATGTGGTAAGATGATATAATTTGAACAATGTAGCTACAAAAGGCTGAAAAAATAGTGTACATACTTGCTTATGGACTAGTTGGCTAAGATTATCCTGTGGCTTGTGATACTGCTATAAAATACACAAATTATCTCTAACTACTACTAGAACCACAAAAAAGGAAAAGCAAGGCCCAAAAGTCTCTATTTGCCCATACTTTGTGTATTTTATATCTAGTGCCTACTGTTATCTGCATAGGAATTACACACTTTTAACATTGCATATAAAGAACTCTGCTTTGACATCTTCATAAATGTCACTTCTCATTAAGTTCATAAAAATTCAGAGTATGAAATCTGTTGGCAGATGGGTTGAATGTATGAAGTGAAATCTGTATCTAGGTTCATAGCTGGGTAAGGGCCAAAGCATTTTGTGCTCTCATACATGCATCTATATCCATATATTCACATTTATATACCTGTGTGTGTATGCACGCAGTGTCATTCATAATTAGGATGGGGAAAATTATGTCAATGATTCTATCAGGCTTTGGTTAACTCTGCTGTCATCTGCCAGTTAGATCCAGTCAAAGCAGCACATTTTTCATGTGGACATGGACTCAGGTGCCAGTTGGGTTTTCAGCTGGAAGCCACCAAGCAGCCAAGCTGTGGCCCCAGTTTATGGTGTTTAATATTCAACATTACATCTATTGTATTGTTGGTGTGGAAAGTAAAGTGTTTCCATAGCTAAGGCAAGAAAAAGAGCTTTAGTCTGGGTATAGCTCAAATATCACAGGTAATCTAAGGAATTTTGTTGCCATGGGGCCTTACTTCTCGGCCATATTAATGGAGGAAGAATTTTATACTTAGTATAACTAAAATTCTTCCACTTGCAGTTACTTTGTTGTTCTTCTACTCTTTGACATTTGACATTCTGTATACTTTTTATATTTTACAATTTGTTGACAAAAATGCATCTCCGCCAAGGATATGAGTGTGCTGTGATTTCAAGGATAGCACCATTATGTGATCTCTTCTAAAAGTCATAGTTCTATTCAGTTAGCCCAGGAACAAGTAATGCATTGCTTCCAGACATAAAATGTACACACCGCACCGTACTGTCTTAACCCAGGTCCTCACTGCCACTAGTTCAAATGCATTTCTGAGTTGAGTTCTGCAATAATACTGATCGTGCTATTAAAACATAGCTGACTTTTTAAAGCTGATATTAAACAATCAACCAACAGACTGGAGTTTGAAAGCATGTGAAGAAATTTGTCTTTTCTCTGTGATCGCAAAGGAGGGCCTGTTAGCTAGTGTCAGGGAGGTTCTGGAAAAAAAGTAACTCCAGAAGTAATTGTTTGCAGGTGTAACCATGAAACTAAATGGAATCTTCAGCAGTGGGTATGGCCTTACTTTAGAGAAGACAGAAGGCTTGTAGAGAAAATGGAAGGCTTGTAATTCTTTGCAGCTCTAAAGCCTTTTTCATGTAATTTTTCAGGTGTACCTCAGTTATACCAAGCAATCTACAAAAGCTGGTCCCACTCAAATAACTTCTGTTTGCAGTTTTGTCAAGTAGGGAAGGAAATAAACCAACATAAAACCTATGCAAATTATCCTTTTGGATAGAAGGGCATTTCTTTAGATTGTGATTCTGAATTTTTTTGACATCATGCTGAATAAGTAACTCAAATGGAGTGCACAGTAACTAAGGAAATGAATGCTGTTCTCTGAACACTAAACAAGCAAACAAGAGTGAGAAGAAGCAGTGGTGAGACCAAAGTTAGTGTGTTAAAATATACCAGGGACTACAGTGCATTAAAGTTTGAGAATTGGTGGGGATTTGGAAAAAGAAGCTGTAAAAATATTTGAAGGGCTGAAAATGGCCTTCTCAAACATCTTTTTTATGGGAATATGGATACTGTTTGTGGTTTAGCCCAGGTCAGCAACCAAGCACCACCCAGCTGCTTGCTCACTCCCCCCACCCCAGTGGGATGGGGGAGAGAATAGGAAGGGCCAAAGTAAGAAAACTCCTGGGTTGAGATAAGAACAGTTTAATAATTAAAATAAAACAGCAATAATATTAATGTAATGAAAAAAATAATGAGCAAGAGAGAGATGAAACCTTGGAAGAAGGGGAAAAAAACCCCAAAACCAAACAACAAGTGCTGCAACCGCTCACCACCTGCCGACCGACGCTGCCTGTCTCCGAGCTGCGATCGCTGCTTCCCCCGGCCAACTCCCCCACGTTAATATACTGGGCATGACGTCACATGATATGGAATATCCTTTGGCCAATTCGGATCAGCTCTCCTGGTTGTATCCCCTCCCCTCCCAGCTTCTTGTGCACCTGGCAGAGCATGGGAAGCTAGAAAATCCTTGACTAGTGTAAACACTACCCAGCAACAACTAAAACATTAATGTGTTATCAACATTATTTTCATACTAAGCCTAGTCTAGTGCTGTGTTTTAGCTACAGTGAAGAAAATTAACTATCCCAGCTAAACCAGGTGGGTATCTTCCCTCTAAAGACAGCAAGATAAAATGAGAGAAATTAGAAGGCTGAAGAACTGTTTGGTTTTGTTACTCTAGTACACTTCTGAGAGATAAAATTATCCTTGGAACATCTTATAGTATAATGTGATGCATTCTGAGCTGCTCTTGTACTTAGATGAAGCTGGGAAGCTACTTATTAGGGTCTCCTTAGCTTGTAAAGGCTCTCCAGGGTTGGCACAGTTGAAATTCTGGGGTCTGCATTATATGGTGAGGTGGAGCAGTTCAGCATGGATCTAGGGACCTGTGAGCAGGAGGTGAAGGTAAAAGGCTGTATTGAGAGGCACTGCTGTACCCCTTAAGGACCCAGTTATGGAACTGTAAGGGAAAATAGGCTTCTGGTGCATTGACTTGTGCATTCCAGTAGTAATCAATGTGTATCAAACCCATATGCATTGTCTTCATAGGAAAGCTTATGGCCAGATAATGGGATAATGGCACTTATGGCAGATCTACTGCCAGCTGTCTCCAGTGAAATGAAATAAAAATCTCAATGCTGCTATTCACACTCCTGATTTTAAATTTGTCTCCCTGAACATGGATGTTTGCAGCATCATCAGTCTGTGGGAAAACTAACAACCCCCCTCCACTCACTTTATTTATGTGTTTCCATAATGCCAACATCTAGAAAACACATTTCTTTGGAGTAGGTGTTGAACTTAGTTCTGCTTCATGTTTGGAATATGTGTGTATTTGTTTTTGTTTCTTGATTGTGGTATATAAAAATATTCTACTAAGATATTTACTGTGCATTCCACCTACTACCGCTTTATCACTTGCTATACTTTCATTACTGCAGTAATTAATTACAAATGAAGTCTTCTAAACTTCTATTATGCATTATAAGGATACAGTGTACCTTAGTTTTTCAGTTTACAATATTCTTTGCTTCATCTGTTTGTGCTCACCCTAGATGTAACAAACTATTATTGATGAGCAATTACAGTACAGGTTTACTGGTTACTTACAAAAGTATCTTTCAGATGACTAATTATCTATAAACAACATATTTGTTAGGGAGAACATCAGTGGCAGCTCAGAGAGGACAAATATAGTCAACCCCTTAAATTTCTCTTTTCTTGATGAAAACTTGTTGTGTACTTAATTTAAAATGGCAGCTTCCTTACTGAGAAGGAGAGAAGTTTAACAATTTAGGGATTATCCATCCTCTGTTTTTTCTGGATCACTGGAGGTATATCAATGTAAAACTGGTGAATAAATCTGAGAAAATGGGGAACTAGGGAAGTCTCATTCATGGCAGAGGTGATCAAATAGCCTTGATGGGGATTGGAGGCAGGGGGGCAACCAGGGCGTTAGCTTGTCTTTAATAATGGCACAGAATCTGTCTTGTCATTATGCTATATCACTATATGCTGACGGTAATCACTGTTCTCACCGCGGGACAAACAGCCTTTTCTTAGGTTCTTTCTTAAACATAGATGAAGGTGCACGAGACCTGTTGCCTTTAGAGATGTTTGTTGTTGTTGTTTAGCAGAACCAATTTCCTGTTGCTTGTTACATGAATCGACTCCAGAGCGTTTAACAAAGGAAAGCCTGTTCGAGAAGTGCTCTGGAGATAACTGAAGCAGAGGCTGAGAGAAGGAGGCATAAGTGTATCTGAGGGCAAAGTGTTGTGGAAGGTGCATTGTAAGTTCACTACATCACTTCATTTAAGGTGGCTGGGTGATGGAATGGTAGTAGTAAGCTATAGGAAGCAAAGCAAAAAGGGAGGGAAAAGTGAGTGTTGATTAGAGCAACTAAAGGAGGAAAGCAAGCTAGCTGTATGAAATAATTTGTCATTCCATGTCCAAATAACATTTTGATTGTTGCTGTTATTAGTGACAAATCTATTGCATTAAAGTATTTCTTTAAATATGCCTACATATTATATATGTAACAATTTGCAAATGTCTTAAAAATCCAACCTAATTGTGAGGGGTGATACTGCATACAAACACAAATAATTGCATATACAGTCTTTGGTAAGATACCTTAAATGGAAAAGGACTTTTCATAAGTAACCAATTAAATTTGTGTTCTTCTCTTTACATATGACTACAGTATCAGTCCTGATGACTCTAAAACAAGGTTGGGGTTGGGGGCCAGGACCAGAGGAGAACAGATGTCTTAAGATCAAGACTTTTTCCTTACTATTCAAATGTAATGAAGTCCTACCAGTAAGTTGTCCTTTTCAGCTGTACTTATATACATATTTATTTACTGCAGTGTTAACTGGTTTTCACAATGCTATTCTTGCTGCCTTTTAGACTAGTCATCCTCATTTGCCTTCCTTATCCCAGAGTGAGAAAAAGAATTTAGAAAACTATCTCACCGCTGCTAAGGTTCATATAGCAAACTTTGGATCCCTATTATAATTTGCATGCTGGCTCTCTACCTGACATGCAGCACTGTATCATCCAGTTTCTCAGGGAAGAAGTATAATTGACATATTATTGAAAACAGCAACAGAAAACAGTTTACAGTCTGTATTAAGGCTTCAAGTTTTACTAACAGCAGTTGAACGCTTTCTTATAGGTTTTTCAAAGACATCTCTAGCAGATAGGAGCACTTGTGTATTCCAAACAAAATCAGTAGGAGAGCCATGAGATCTCTACCCTGCCTCATGTAATGTGTGTTTATACGGTTTTAGTATTGCCTTTACAGTTTAAGAATCTTCTTTATGTTGCCTGGTTGAACAATATGAACTACAGTTGTAGATGACAGTTTTTCCTGCCTTTATAACTAGGCAAATGCTGGAGAATATAAGTAGGCAGTTATCCACCTATGGCAGCTGATGGATGCCTTCTAATGCAGCCAAATATAATTATATTTGATATATGGTCATGCAGCCACTGAAATGAAAGTAAATTTCTAGAGCAACTACTTGAAGCTACAAGTCAGTATCAGCATATTCTTCACTTTTCCTAGTTTGCTTGAAGCATTTGTTAAAAAAAAAAAAGCCAACTGCTGAGCAAAAACTTTTAACCTGTGTGCCACTGACAAGGAAGCCAAGCAGCTGAAAACACTACCAGCAAGGGAACCTTCAAATTGTCTGATAATTTGCTGTTAAGTGCAGATAAGGAGCCTTGTTTTGATTAGGTACCTTTGATGGTGGCAGTGTTTCTGATCCTAGCAACAGAGCTTTTTAATAATTTGAAAGCTGAGCTACAGTTTATCATTTTAACACTCTACTGGGGTGTCCTGTGGATACTGGACCTCTTAAACATCTGATATGTTACGGATTCAGAGGAAAAGACTTTCTCTTCAGCTGAACTGCTGAATATTTTGAAATATCCATATTCCTCCTTTTACTGCCATTGTTTCTTTTCCCAGTATTTACTTAACATTAACCTCCAATTTTCATCTCCCCTCTTAAAGCAACTATTGAAACAGCAAACAATGAAGTAAGTTCATGTTGTTTGAAAGGCACACTTAGTGGGACATCTTGGCCACTCTTCATTCCAAAACATTTAATTATTTGCAAACTAGTCTCAATAGATGGGTGTCAAGTTAAGCCTAAAACACAGCCTTTCAATGACCCTTTGCTATTCTGCTTATCAGTTCTCAGACTTATTGTTTTTCCCAAATGTTTACCTTAAAATATCCTTCCTGCAGCTAAGCCCACTACATCCTCTCCTGTTGTCTTTAGCTAATGAGAATAATTGATCCTTTTCTTCTTTACATCTTTCCTTTATGTACCTGTAGACAGTTACATCTACACTCAGTCTTTTTTGCTAAAATGAACATGCCTTGTTCTCTTAATCTTTCTTCATATATCCAGGGGGCTTTTTTCCCTGTGTCCTTGAGCTTTTTTGCTTCTCTTAAACTTTCTTGGGTTTATTTGTTTTGAAATGTGTCAAAGAATGTGGTGCTTTAAGTGAGATCAAACTATTGTAGGAAAAAAACCCAGGTCATTTCCTACGAACATAAGCAATGGAATTACTTTCATATTTTTCTGTTCTGATTAGGTTTTATTTTTTAATCAACAGGGAGAAGGTCTTTGTTCTAATAACACTTCTAACACTCACTCTGTAGTTTGGTGTGTGGTCAGACTCCAAATTCACTTACTAAATCTCTGTTCTCCTTCCTACTTTCATTTTGGATGGAAAATGAGTCAGCTGTCTAGAGTCCCATCAGCACTTTTTGGACAGTCTCGTCCATTGAAGTTGGTCTCAATCCAGGAAAAAATCACTTGTAGTCCATGTTCATGCATATGTATATGCATGTATGTATTTACTTAGAGAAATGAAAAAGGTACATACACAAGGTATCCAAAACATGCAGATGATCTTTACCCCTTGCTTGTATCATGTCAAGATACTTCAGACTTATTGTACAGATTTTGAAGTTTCCACTGAGGTTAAAAGGATTATTAATGTCAAAATTGTAGAATGAAGGCAGATGGGGGGGACAGTGTCGTGTGGAACTTGCTGATTCCATAGCAGTGAATTGGTGAGTGCGTGCGCTCTTTATTCTACACAATATCAGTCAAAATAGTAAATAATAATGAGCCCTAAACTGGTCTGGTAATGTCTGTCATCTTGCAGTGTAGCAGAGACAAATTAATAAAGTCTGCTTATTTAAGACTTCAGTTTACTTATATAGTATAACCTTCTATATTCTTTTTCCTTCTGATAATGCTGTATGAAATTGTATTGATGACGTCTCTCCCTGCTGACACCTGTAAACTGCCGATAAACACACTGATGTGACTTTACATGTGAAACTTTCGTCCATAAAATTTTGAACAGTTTTTATATAATATGGGAATTAAGAGACTGCTTTACATCTACTCATGCAGAAATGCTAGGATAGGGTAAGGAAGTATACCAAAGTTTCTAGAAATTAATCTAAAACTTTACAGTTTTACTGTCTTCAACAGACACAATGAGATTTTGAAGTTCTCTACCCATTTTATTGCTTTCCATCAGGGAAAAGTTAGATACAAGAATCCATATTTCAACATTTTTTTAATCTAAGGGTGTACAGAGATTACCTGCAGTTTTTTAGAGCTCCTTTTCAGCTCACACATGGAAGTTTTTCTTGCATGTTAACCCAGACGATGGAAATAGTAATCCTTGCTGTGATACTGGGCTGGAAAGTAACCAGGGCTTTTACCCAGAACCAAGACTTTGAAGTGTTTCTTACTGTAGGTAGTAAGACAGACATTAATAATCACCTTTTTGATTTGACAGATAAGAATTTCATGTTTTCAAGAAAGAAGAAAAGATTGAAATGTTTCATTCAATATTTTAAATTTGTTTAAACTAATTTGCAAATGAAAAAGCATCTCTTGCAAATGAAAATCAGAACTTTCTTTTTAAATGTTGTAAAAAAACCTTCAATATTTAAAATGTGATGTCATTACTTTCAGTGCTCACTAAGTCTGGTTTCACATAAAATTGGTTATCCCAAAGCTCTGGATTTGTGTGTTAGTGGGAAATATTTTCTTTGACTTTTATGGAAATAGTTTCCAAATTTGACACACTCACTTTGGGGGAAAATGGCTACCATCTTTTTAATTTTGAGTAGAGTAGGTGTTGTTTTTGTCTAGTCCAAAATTAATTATTTTTACTGTGCAAATGAATTTAAAGCAAATTAAAGGCCAAGATGTTTTCTGGTATTATTTAAAGACTCTGAGGCAAGCCAGCAGAGAAGCATGACAAAAATGATGATCTACTTCTAATCAAGTGCTTTGAATAGAGTCTGTACCAAGACTGCCATCTCTTCTGCAGGCTAAGCCATATTTATGGAATATAATAGACTGACTGCCTTCTGATAGTACAACAGTAAATACTAGTTTCAAAGCCATATTTAGGCAGTTGGATACTTATTGTTCCGTAAAGCTAAATAGGCAACTAAACTAAATGGAAGTTGAACTCCTTTCAGCTGAAGCAATTTTTATGGTAGGTACTAGCAACTTTGGTTTTGTCTTCTTGAGTTCCTCAGTGATTTCTAGACTGGAAAGGAAATTCTTGTGCCAAGCACCAAAGAATGAGTCTGTTACAGTGCTTATTCTGTGGTAGATAAAAACTGATGATGAAACATCTTGTGTTTTAAACCTGAGTTCTGTACAGTTTTCATTTTGGTATTATTCTGGTCTACACAAAGGGGTGTAGGTAAACCCAAGCTCTTTCCCATGTTTAGTGACATTAGGGTTGTGTTTTTGAGCCAGCACAGCCTCCATTGTTTGTAAAGGTGTATAGGGAATAAGCTGTATCAGTAAAAGTATGCTGACATAGTGATATACTTGAACAAAACAGGGATGAGAGACAGGAAATTGTTCACTTAATATTTATCAACTTAAAGGAATATGGTGTGGCTGTTGAAATGAAAGGCAGTGATCCTTCTGACTCAGGAGCGTTTGCTTCTCAGTTTCCCGTCCATTTCTGTGACAGCTCACCATTGTTTCAGAGCCTAATTTAGCCTGAGCAAACATTCATATGGCTTGTTGCAGATGCTGCTGCTTAGCAATCCATACAATTAGCACCTATTTGATCTATGCTTATAAAACTCAGATGAGTGTTGTTGGATTGTTTGTTTCCAAGCCTCTTCTTCCAATGCTATATTTGCATTATATGAGTCTTTTTAGTGTATTAACATCAAAAAGAATAGGAAAATAGGAGTATAAAAGGTGTGGGGGGGGTTAATTTAATTGGAGAGGGGGAGGCAAAGAGACAGTAAGCAATTAAATTCAACAAAAGAGGGATAATAGTTTACCGTATTGGTTCATCAAAACTCTGCTTACCAGTTTAAAAACGTAAGTTAACAAGGCCCTTGCACAAGCTTTTAGGATGAAGCCTTTAATTGTTAATGAAGT
This sequence comes from Morus bassanus, assembly GCA_031468815.1. NCBI lineage: Eukaryota > Metazoa > Chordata > Aves > Suliformes > Sulidae > Morus > Morus bassanus. The sequence continues at coordinate 11,736,808 of CM062570.1, forward strand.
ACAATATGTAGTACAAGTCTAAGACAAATGGGGTTTTATTAAGTTGTCCTTAAATTTTAAAGGAGCTACAAAATAAATGTGATATCTTTGTCACTTGTTAACCCTGCTTAGAGAAGTATGCTGAAAACCACTGAAGATGTATAACAAATCAGACCTAATCAGCCCCTTGCTGGTGTGTTGGTCTTTCTGATTTTTATCCTACCACATTGTAAGCGCTGTTAATGTGATCCGTGATATCTCTTATTTCTCCATTATAGAGTACACTTCAAATTATAAATACAATGGCTTTATTACTTGAAGAGGAAAAGTGTCCCAGAGCACAGGAAACTAAGATGATGAGGCTGTACTTGTTCAATGTGCAAAATGTCTAAAAAAAATAAAGTTCAGACTAACAATAGCTTATATCAGTAAAATCTTGTCCTCATTTCCAACAAATACAATTATTTCAAAAGGGAAGAAGTCAGGAGGAAAGCAAAAAAAAAAGCATGTGAGAACTTTCCAAAATGGTAAAATGAATATATAAATATTAATATAAAATTTGTACCTGTCTCTTGAAAGACCTTAAACAAAACCTTAGTCTGCACACCTCTTCTGGAGTTGAAGAGAGTTCCTAATCTATCGGAAGCTGATGTCAGAAACTGAAGAAGTCCTGAACTTTGAGACAGTTCAGACTTTGAAGTTCTACTCCATCTCTAATGTTTAATACATGAAGTTTTATACCCCTTAGAAGTCAAAATACGCACTTGAAATACCAGCCTCAAATCCTACTGAAGTGTGTGACAAGTGTCTCAATATATTAACATTTTAGAAATGCTTTTGGCCTGAATCAGTGTATGAATGTGAGGGACTGAGGCAATCCAAAGGGAGAAACATGGGCAACTTTTCGTGTGTGATAGTCAGTTGATTTCCTTTGGATGAAGAAAACATCATAAAACATTTTAGAACTGTGACACTAAAATTTGGACGAAATAATTTAAACATGTGACGTGCTGCAGTCAGGAATTGAACTTTTAATGATGAAGATAAAACATTTCCATACCTATTTCCATTATGTTCCCATCCTGTCCATATGTAGTAAGTGTGGCATGATTACAGATTGCTTTATCATTGCTTGAAGGCTTGAGAAATGAGTTTTGAATATAGAAAATGACAATGTTTATTAAATACATAAAATGTTTTAAAACTGTATTTACATAGTAAGATTTAAAACTTGATCTAACTTTCAAAATAATTACAAAAAATTTTGAAGACTGATTGCTTTAACTTGACAACTTGTAATCAAGGTGTTAAATTATGGCATTTAAAAACATTCAAAAGAAAAAGCAGGAGATGCTGAGCTATTAAGTGGAAAAATAGACACCTGACCATGTTTCCACTGCGCTGCAATAAAAGCTAATTATATCACTGGACTAGAAAGCCAGGAGATTTGAGTGTACACCTGCTTCTGCTAACCTTTCTGTATGTATAACCTGTGGGTTAGTCTTTCCATATTTGTGAAATATTTTTTCTTCCTACCCTGCTTTAATCACTTACCTTGTAGAGCCTTCCCAGACAAGGATTGTCGTTTAGTGCGTTAGTCCCAAACTCAGGTGTGCTGTGATCTCTGGGAGTGACCTGGACCTTACCTAGAGCTCTCAGAAACCCAGACTGGCCCTAGCTGTGGCTGCTTGAAGTGTGAAAGAAATGTTTCATGTTGTTCATAACTGAATGTCTGTTTGCACTGTAAGATCAGGTCTTAGTCCCACAAATGTAGTGTAAGTACAAGAACGGTCCAATTATACTCCATAGGTTTTTCAAATGAAGAATAGGATGCTTACAGGACTGTTTGTGTGCTTCCCATGTACTGAGAAGTTACAGAGCTGAGAAGGAAAATGGTGATAATTCTGATAGAAAGTCATACTGTAATAGAAAACAGAAACAAACATAACTGTCCCCATCTGAAAGTGATGATAGGTGTCTGTTTATGGAACTCAAAAATGAGTAAACAGAAATAAGATTCTGTTCCTTCCTCAGCATGAGGTCAGCTGTGCCTTAGTTTCTTCCTCTTTGTGGTGGTGGTTTTGATGTAATCGTACAGTATATACTGGTTTTTCTAAATGAGATCATTCCACTTTGTTTTAATTGCACTGGAATAGATATAATCCCTATGCTCGTGTATATGATACCCGTATAATATAGAATTCCCATACTTAATAAAATGCAGCTTTCTTTTCAACTAATCAGTTAATCTCCGTGGTCACTAAGCCTTTTTATGAGGCTTCCTTTGACTGTTTTATGCTCAGTCCCATGACAAAATACATACCAGCTTAGATCTACAGCCTTTTCAAGGGGATTTAAGGCACAGTCTCAACCCATCCCATTCTAAAGTATTCTTCTCTAAAGACAGTCACATGCTGCTGCGTGTTCTCCACCTTCAACATTTGTGATGTTTTTTCTTTCTGTGTCCATCCCCAGCTGTGCTCTTTCCACATGTAGAGAAATCTCTTTTCATATGGTACATAGTTCTTACTTGCACGATGCTTCTTGTTCCAACTGCAAGAACCAAATCTTGGTTGCCATGTCAAGATGATTCAATAAACTTCTTTATTTCTAACCTTTGTGTTTCCTGGGTTCAGAGTCTTCTGGCTCTGTGCATACATTAGACAGGGATGTACTATATTAATATAGGCTGTATCAGAGGTTGATCCATTAGGTGTTCTCAGGATGTGCCTGATGAAAAACAGTAGAATGGAAAAGTGGCTGCACAAGTTTTCTCCAAAATAACCAAAGAAGCTTTCTTTAAGTACGATGGACGTTATTCCATAGTCAGCCTCCAAAATGTAGAAAATATAGATTTAATTCCTGCATTTGCATGAGGAAATTCAAGTCTACATCTTTTTGAAGAGTATAATAACTATCAAAAAAGATAAATTCTTTCTGTGTGGGGAGGGTATTCTTACTATTTCTGGTTGAAAGTTGCACTTTGAAGAAAAAAAAAAAAAAATCGTGAGTCATTGGGTGTTGTGGTTTAGCCCCGGTCAGCAACCAAGCACCACCCAGCTGCTCGCTCACTCCCCCCACCCCAGTGGGATGGGGGAGAGAATAGGAAGGGCCAAAGTAAGAGAACTCCTGGGTTGAGATAAGAACAGTTTAATTAAAATAAAACAGCAATAATAATAATGTAATGAAAAGAAAAATAATGAGTGAGAGAGAGATGAAACACTGGAAAAAAGGAGGGGGGAAAAAAACCAACCAAAAAAAAAAAAACAAAAACAAAAACCCACCAAACAACACGTGCTGCAACCGCTCACCACCTGCCAACTGATGCTGCTGGTCCCCGAGCCGCGATCGCTGCTTCCCCCGGCCAACTCCCCCCCCCCCCCCTTTAATATACTGGGCATGACGTCACATGATACGGAATACCCTTTGGCCAGTTTGGATCAGCTCTCTTGGATGTGCCCCCTCCCCTCCTGGGTTTTTGTGCACCTGGCAGAGCATGGGAAGCTAGAAAGTCCTTGACTAGTGTAAACACCACCCAGCAACAACTAAAACATCAGTGTGTTATCAACATTATTTTCATACTAAGTCCGAAACACAGCACTATACCAGCTACAGTGAAGAAAATTAACTATCCCAGCTAAAACCATGACACTGGGGTATAAAAAGAGAAAGGAGAAGAAAGTGTAACCATTTACCCCTGGAGGTTAGGAAATGTATTGGTGAAATATAGAAGACTGTTCCTTTAAAGAACAATGTGTTTCTCTTTTAATTTTTGCTGGTGCCAAGACAGTTAATCATAAAAGTGTCTGTGTAAACAAGACACCTACATACAATTTGGAGGAAACAGACTGCCATTATAACACTGAAATGTAGAATTTAAAGTAGTGAGGGTGACACCAGCTATAAAAACTGTTCCAGAAATACCTGCAGCCTTATTCTTAAGGCACAGCCAAGTTTAATGAAAGTGTATTCAGTGCTCTATGTAGGAAGCTGATTTGGTGATAACCCATTACACTACAGTAGTATCTTTTATTCTTTTAGTATTCAATTATTTAAATAAAAGGGCTTTGTTTAACAAAACATTGTTGTCTGGTGCACAGAAATATATAATTTAACACATCTCGTTATCTAACAGCTCTATACTTTTATCAACTCAATAGTCTGTTTTCCTCCTGGTTGCACTGTGATTACATTCTTTTATCAGATATTCAAAAGAACTGCAATGAATTTAAGTAATATTTTGAGTTTAAATATCAATTGCATTTTAATAACTTGTTTAACAATGCTTATTTTTAACTTCTTATTTCCAGAATATTACTTTTATTATCTCCCACCTGTGTTGATACAACTCTACTCCTTGGGAGTTTTCCTCCCAGGATAAGATCCAGAATCCCGCAGAGATATTTCCTTGAGAATCTGACACAGTAAATGAGCAAAATAAAACTACACACATGGCATATTGTGTTATGACTAAGGGCAAACGGTATTAGGTGCTAATTTATATGCAAAGGCATGATCCTGCAAACATTTATGTATGTGACTGAAGTTTATAGTGTGTATGAATTTACTTGGATCCATAAGTGTTTGCATTATCAGGGCAAAATAAAGAGCAACTGGATCTAATTCTGTGTCTAAAATAGAGGAATAACACTTTAGGACTGAGGTACAGGTATAATAGCTGCAAATTACTTCAAATATATAGCACATTTCCTCCTAATTTCATTTGAGAATAAAAATGAAGAAAGGTTATAGGATCTGTAGAGCATTGTATTTAATCCTGGTTTAATGTTTCCATTATTATGAGTAACTAATAATAAAATATTGTTGTTCTTTCCTTACCATTTTCCCTGGAAAGAATCAGTAGGGCAGTGGTAGTGATCTGGGAAAGCTACTGTGTGACTGGTGGGGAAAAGGTGTTCCTCGTTTTAAGAAAAATTTGCATAGGTATAGGGTGATAAATTTAAACATACCCCATAAATAAGTCTTGGATGCTTTCTAGATCTACCAGAACATGCCTTGAAGAAAGCTTTTCAGAGTGTAATTTTCAAATCATAGTGATTGTACAAGAGTACTTTCCTACTTTTTATTACAAAAAGTCTAGAAGGGTCAAATTCAGTCAATGAAACTGTTGAACAAAGTGAGACACCCCCAAAATATAAGAAGAATTTTAGGTAGAAGCATACTTGGAACACTCTCATTAAGTAACAGAGTAAGTGTCTTCAGAAAGCCATGTGCACTGCATGTGACTGAATTATGAAAAGTAGATGTTTTCTTTAAATGACCTTAACTGTAAATCACTGTACTGCCTATATTTCTTGTAGTTGTCATGATTCATGTTTACAGCTGCCAGCTATCCCCCAATGATCTAGTTTAAATGTTATGCATGGAGGAGGAATTAAGAGAAGTGCTTACTGAAAACCTAATTAACCCCCTAATGCATTTAAGGTGAACTCCTTGTTCCTTAAATGTCTGAATATGCATAATACCAACAGCTGTCCAAGGGGAGGATTCAGTGTCCATTTTAGGAAACACTTCCCTAATATCCACTACTGGGATCTTTGAAAGATTTATTTAGCTGGTTGTGAGAGTTTTGAAGGACATCAAGAAATTTTTAACTCCACTTTGTTGCATGTCTTCCCTTGCCCCTTACACAAAGTTGAAAGGGCCAGATCCATAGTTGCTTCTGTCATGGTTTTAGCTGGGATAGTTGATTTTCTTCACTGTAGCTGGTATAGTGCTGTGTTTTAGACTTGGTATGTAAATAATGTTGATAACACCCTGGTGTTTTAGTTGTTGCTGGGTAGTGTTTACACTAGTCAAGGACTTTCTAGCTTCCCATGCTCTGCCAGGTGCACAAGAAGCCGGGAGGGGAGGGGATACAACCAGGAGAGCTGATTCGAATTGGCCAAAGGGTATTCCATATCATGTGACATCATGCCCAGTATATTAACTGGGGGGAATTGGCTGGGGGAGGCAGCGATCGCGGCTCGGGGACCGGCAGCGTCGGTCGGCGGGTGGTGAGCGGTTGCAGCACTTGTTTAGTTTTGGGTTTTTTTTTTTCCCCTCTTCTTCCAGTGTTTCATCTCTCTCTCGCTCATTATTTTCCTTTTCATTATATTAGTATTATTGCTGTTTTATTCTAATTATTAAACTGTTCTTGTCTCAACCCACGAGTTTTCTTACTTTGGCCCTTCCGATTCTCTCCCCCATCCCACAAGGGTGGGGGAGTGAGCGAGCAGCTGGGTGGTGCTTGGTTGCTGACCGGGGCTAAACCACAACAGTCCTTTTTGGCGCCCAACGTGGGGCACGAAGGGTTTGAGATAATAACAGTTGCTGGTCACAGCATTGATTCATCTGTTCTCGATATTAGTAGTCAGACCTACACCATGCCGATTTTGAAGTACATGTTAAAGATTGGCGTTGGGTTTTGTAGTTTGCTGTGCTCTGCAGTGGTTAGAGATGTTTTGCCTAGGAGATTTGTTATTAAAACACTGGCCTTGAGTTTTATCGGTTATTTGGGTCTTGCATGGAAGCCGTTACTGTACTTCGGGTACCACCTCATGGAGACAATTAGCAATTATACCTCCTCTTCTGAGAGGTTCTTTATGGAGGAAATACAGAATGGCACCTTAGCTACCATCTTCTGTAATGTCTCCTCCTTCATTACAACAACTTTTCAGTATCTTGAACATCCTTGGGTAGTTAAGATACATCTGTTGATATTCCTATGGCAGATTGTTTCGGTTTTGTCTAAGGTTAATAAGGAATTCAAGAATATCATCCAGAGATCTGCCCCAAGGCTCGATAATTATGGGTGGCAGGGTATGTGGGATAGTATGGGCAAATGCCTGAGATGGTGGGCACCTCCAGTGTTTTGGGACTTTACCCCTGAACAAGTGCAGAATCCTGAAAAATTAGTAGAATATTTGGAGGAAGTATGCTGTCACCCTAGCAATTCCAGAGAGATACAAATCACTGCAATGTGTTGGGGCCTGGCCCATGCCTACCGAGCCCTATTCAACAGTATTCAGTACCCCCAAGGGAAAACGACAGGCCCTGCGGCTACTCCAAGCCCAGTGACAAGCACTGTGGCCACTCAAACCCCCACAACAGGCGCTGCAGCAGCTCCAAGCCCGATGACAGGCACTGTGGCCCCTCAACCCCCCACAACAGGCACTGCGGCTGCTCCAAGCCCGACGACAGGCACTGTGACCACTCAAACACCCATGACAGACACTGAAGCTGAATCAGAGAATCAACCCGTGCCAGTATCAGTTGCCCCTATACAAAAGAAGAAATCTTCAAAGAGAAAGTCAACTCGTTTAGAAAAGGATGATGGAGAAGTAGTACCGTTACTAAGAGAGGAGAAGGAAGAGGAAGAACTTGTACAAGAGACGGAAACTACCCGATCCCTATCCTTAAGTGAGCTGCAAGATATACAAAAAGATTTCGGCCGTCATGTAGGTGAGCATGTTGTCACCTGGCTGCTCCGATGCTGGGATAACGGGGCCAGTAGCCTGGAATTAGAGGGTAAGGAAGCCAAACAACTGGGATCCCTTTCTAGGGATGGGGGCATTGACAAAGCAATTGGAAAAGGGACACAAGGCCTCAGCCTCTGGAGGCGACTCCTGTCTGCTGTGAAAGAAAGGTACCCCTTCAAGGAAGATGTTCTATATCGCCCTGGAAAATGGACCACTATGGAGAAAGGTATCCAGTACCTGAGAGAATTAGCTGTGCTTGAGGTGATTTATGGTGACCTGGGTAGTGAACAGTCATCCAAAGATCCAGATGAAGCGCAGTGCACACGACCCATGTGGCGGAAGTTTGTACGGAGCGCACCATCATCCCATGTAAACTCCCTGGCAGTAATGTCCTGGAAAGATGAGGAGGCACCAACGGTAGGGGATGTGATTGATAAACTCCGGGATTATGAAGCACATGTCTCTTCCTCCCTCGTCTCAGCTGTGGAGAAACTGTCCCGGGAGGTTCAGCAACTCAAAGAAGATATGTCCTACTCCCTACCTGTACGGACCAGTATCTCGGCCATTAGGAGTAAGCGTCCTTCTGCTCAAGAGAGAAGATACACACCATGGGGCACCCTATGGTTTTACCTGCGTGACCATGGAGATGACATGAGGAAGTGGGATGGAAAACCTACCTCGACCCTGGAGGCACGGGTACGTGAGTTGCAAGAAAAAACAACCACTCAAGGGGGGACCTCCAGGAGAGTTGCTGCTCCAGTTTCCAGTAGGCAGTTCCCCAGACAGAGGAGTAGAAGCGCTGATTCTATCTGTGATCTTAATAGAGAGACTTCTGATTCCCGTTCACAAGATCTGGAGTGCGAAATCCGCAATTGGAATTAGAGGGGCCCTGCCTCCAGCCAGGTGGAGGAAAGGGACAACCGGGTTTATTGGACTGTGTGGATCCGATGGCCTGGCACGTCTGACCCACAGGAGTATAAGGCTCTAGTGGACACCGGTGCACAGTGCACCCTAATGCCATCAAACTATGTAGGGGCAGAACCCATTTGTATTGCTGGAGTGACAGGGGGATCCCAAGAGCTAACTGTATTGGAGGCTGAAGTGAGCCTAACTGGGAATGAGTGGCAAAAGCACCCCATTGTGACTGGCCCAGAGGCTCCGTGCATCCTTGGCATAGACTACCTCAGGAGAGGGTATTTCAAGGACCCAAAAGGGTACAGGTGGGCTTTTGGTATAGCTGCCTTGGAGACGGAGGAGATTAAACAGCTGTCTACTTTGCCCGGTCTTTCAAAGGACCCTTCTGTTGTGGGGTTGCTGAAGGTCAAAGAACAACAGGTGCCAATTGCCACCACAACAGTGCACTGGCGGCAATACCGCACCAACCGAGACTCCCTGATTCCCATCCATGAGCTCATTCGGCGACTGGACAGCCAAGGAGTGATCAGTAAGACCCGTTCACCCTTTAACAGTCCCATATGGCCAGTGCAGAAGTCTAATGGAGAGTGGAGACTAACAGTAGACTATCGTGGCCTGAATGAAGTCACTCCGCCACTGAGTGCTGCTGTGCCGGACATGCTAGAACTTCAATACGAACTGGAGTCAAAGGCAGCCAAGTGGTATGCCACAATTGATATCGCTAATGCATTCTTCTCAATCCCTTTGGCAGCAGAGTGCAGGCCACAGTTTGCTTTCACTTGGAGGGGTGTCCAGTACACCTGGAATCGACTGCCCCCGGGGTGGAAACACAGCCCTACCATTTGCCATGGACTGATCCATACTGCACTGGAACAGGGTGGAGCTCCGGAACACCTTCAGTACGTTGATGACATCATCGTGTGGGGCAACACAGCAGAAGATGTTTTTGAGAAAGGGAAGAAAATAGTCCAAATCCTTCTGAAGGCTGGTTTTGCCATAAAACAAAGTAAAGTGAAGGGACCTGCACAGGAGATTCAGTTTTTAGGAATAAAATGGCAAGATGGACGTCGGCAGATCCCAATGGATGTGATCAACAAAATAACAGCCATGTCTCCACCAACTAGCAAAAAGGAAACACAAGCTTTTTTAGGCATTGTGGGTTTTTGGAGAATGCATATTCCAAATTACAGTCTGATTGTAAGCCCTCTCTATCAAGTGACCCGGAAGAAGAATGATTTCAAATGGGGCCCTGAGCAATGACAGGCCTTTGAACAGATTAAGCAGGAGATAGTTCATGCAGTAGCCCTTGGGCCAGTCCGAGCAGGACAAGATGTAAAAAACGTGCTCTACACTGCAGCCGGGGAGAATGGCCCTACCTGGAGCCTCTGGCAGAAAGCACCAGGGGAGACCCGAGGTCGGCCCCTAGGGTTTTGGAGTCGGGGATACAGAGGGTCCGAAGCGCGCTACACTCCAACTGAAAAAGAGATATTGGCAGCATATGAAGGGGTTCGAGCTGCTCCAGAAGTGATCGGTACTGAAGCACAGCTCCTCCTGGCACCTCGACTGCCGGTGCTGGGCTGGATGTTCAAAGGGAGGGTCCCCTCTACACATCACGCAACTGATGCTACATGGAATAAGTGGGTCGCACTGATCAGTCAACGGGCTCGAATAGGAAACCCCAGTCGCCCAGGAATCTTGGAAGTGATCATGGACTGGCCAGAAGGCAAAGATTTTGGAATATCACCAGAGGAGGAGGTGATATGTGCTGAAGAGGCCCCACTGTATAATAAACTGCCAGAAAATGAGAATGCCTATGCCCTGTTCACTGATGGGTCTTGTCGTCTGGTGGGAAAGCATCGGAGATGGAAGGCTGCTGTATGGAGTCCTATACGGCAAGTCGCAGAAACTGCTGAAGGAGAAGGTGAATCGAGTCAGTTTGCAGAAGTAAAAGCCATCCAGCTGGCTTTAGACATTGCTGAACGAGAAAAATGGCCAGTGCTCTATCTTTATACTGACTCATGGATGGTGGCAAATGCCCTGTGGGGGTGGTTACAGCAATGGAAGCAGAACAACTGGCAGCGCAGAGGCAAACCCATCTGGGCTGCTGCATTGTGGCAAGATATTGCTGCCCGGGTGGAGAACCTGGTTGTGAAGGTACGTCATGTGGATGCTCATGTCCCCAGGAGTCGGGCCACTGAAGAACATCAGAACAACCAACAAGTGGATCAGGCTGCTAAGATTGAAGTGGCTCAAGTAGATCTAGACTGGCAACATAAAGGTGAACTATTTATAGCTCGGTGGGCCCATGACACCTCAGGCCATCAAGGAAGAGATGCAACATACAGATGGGCTCGTGACCGAGGGGTGGACTTGACCATGGACACTGTTGCACAGGTCATCCATGAATGTGAAACATGCGCTGCAATCAAGCAAGCCAAGCGGGTAAAACCTCTGTGGTATGGAGGACGATGGCTGAAGTATAAATATGGGGAGGCCTGGCAGATTGATTATATCACACTGCCACAAACCCGCCAAGGCAAACGCCATGTGCTTACAATGGTGGAAGCAACCACCGGATGGCTGGAAACATATCCCGTGCCCCATGCCACCGCCCGGAACACTATCCTGGGCCTTGAAAAACAAGTTTTATGGGCACATGGCGCCCCAGAAAGAATTGAGTCAGACAACGGGACTCATTTCCGAAATAACCTCATAGACACCTGGGCCAATGAGCATGGCATTGAGTGGGTGTATCACATCCCCTATCATGCACCAGCCTCTGGGAAAATTGAACGATACAATGGACTGTTAAAGACTACACTGAGAGCAATGGGGGGTGGGACATTCAAACACTGGGATACACATTTAGCAAAAGCCACCTGGTTAGTCAACACTAGGGGATCTGCCAATCGAGCTGGGCCTGCCCAGTCAGGACTCTTACGTACTGTGGAAGGGGGTAAAGTCCCTGTAGTGCATGTAAAAAATATGCTGGGGAAAACCGTCTGGGTTATTCCTGTCTCAGGCAAAGGCAAACCCATTCGTGGGATTGCTTTTACTCGAGGACCTGGGTGCACTTGGTGGGTGATGCGGGAGGATGGAAGAGTTCGATGTGTGCCTCAAGGGGATTTGATTTTGGGTGAAAATAGCCAATGAACTGAACAGTATGCTGTTAATTGCTATATGATATTGTATGTCATCACTCCTATGGTTGCTATATGCCGTATCGATGGTATCATAGTAAGAGTTTCCAAAATTAATGAAGAATGAACTTTGATTGAACCAAGCAACATGTAGCGGTGGTGGAACAAAGACTGGCTTCAGCATGCAACAATCCAACACCACGCAGACCATCTCTCCAGCCTTGAAAGACTGTTACGATAGATGGAGCCCAAAGTTATGGACTGAATGAACTCAATGGACATGTGTGGACCCTCTACAGATGTTCTACAGGGATGGTCCATAGACTACGGGAATGATAAATGATATCTGCATATGTCATCAAAGGATGGGGAGGCGGGTGGTGGTTATTGAGGTCATATTGGATAGTATGAGACCTGAGCATGACGTAAATGGTATGGAATAAGGGGTGGATACTGTCATGGTTTTAGCTGGGATAGTTGATTTTCTTCACTGTAGCTAGCATAGTGCTGTGTTTTAGACTTGGTATGTAAATAATGTTGATAACACCCTGGTGTTTTAGTTGTTGCTGGGTAGTGTTTACACTAGTCAAGGACTTTCTAGCTTCCCATGCTCTGCCAGGTGCACAAGAAGCCGGGAGGGGAGGGGATACAACCAGGAGAGCTGATTCGAATTGGCCAGAGGGTATTCCATATCATGTGACGTCATGCCCAGTATATTAACTGGGGGGAATTGGCTGGGGGAGGCAGCGATCGCGGCTCGGGGACCGGCAGCGTCGGTCGGCGGGAGGTGAGCAGTTGCAGCACTTGTTGTTCAGTTTTGGTTTTGTTTTTTTTTCCCTCTTCTTCCAAGGTTTCATCTCTCTCTCGCTCATTATTTTCCTTTTCATTATATTAGTATTATTGCTGTTTTATTCTAATTATTAAACTGTTCTTATCTCAACCCACGAGTTTTCTTACTTTGGCCCTTCCGATTCTCTCCCCCATCCCACAAGGGTGGGGGAGTGAGCGAGCAGCTGTGTGGTGCTTAGTTGCTGACCGGGGCTAAACCACAACAGCTTCACTCAATAGTAGAGCATTTTAGTAAAGAGATGCTGTTTTAGGATTTCAGAAAGATTAACTTACTGAGGATCTGGCACTTGTACACTGCTTCTCTAATTTCTGGAACAGAGTTGTCTGTATTTCTTGGGTTCCCACTGTCTGAGAGAAACTGGTCCATGATGTCTTATGGCATGGTGGAACCAGGATACTTTATATGACTTGAGACTGAGGTCTCTTAGTAATGAAGCTATGGTAGCTCTGTTACCTTTTTCAGTTGCTGAGAAGATCACAAAGCTGGCGGTAGAGTGAGTTTGAGAAATGTCTAAATTACTAGGGTAAAGCAAAATAAATAAGTTATTTCTTAAAATTTAATTCAAACAGAGAAGTCAATCTATAGTTTACCACACAACTCTCCTGAATTTGTTTTGACATAATCATAGTACCTGATCTGAAACCTATTTTAGCCAATGGGGATAGATAACAAATAAACATTAGCTTAAGGAAGAAGAAAGCCAAAATTTAATCTTGTTTAGGTATGCACTCTGACAATGTCTGATGGTAAATGCTGAGGCACCTTCTTCCTTCTTCCCTGGTCCTCAGTGAACTCTGATTCAGGATTTTCCAAACTGGAATGGATGAGCTGGTGCCTTTGTAATGATCCTTGTTGTCATCTTTTTTTTTTTTTTTCCCTCCCCTCTCCATCTATGAATCTGCCCACACACCTTTTGAGCCTGGTAAACTTCTGGCATCTGCAGTACGCCCCAGTGAGGAGGTCTACCTTACCTGTGCCTTGTGCAAGGAATCACTGCCTTTTGACTGTTCTGCATGCTGCTTGCTAGTTTCATGTGATGGTATGGTGTTTGACTTAAGCAAACAGGAAACAGATTCTTCTTTATTCAACTTCTGTTATGCTCATAATTCTGTAATATCTTGATTATTTTTTAATTTAAGTGGTTTTACAAAAGTATCAGTTACATGTTCTTATCACTGCTCTTTTTTCATAGACATACTGTATCTGTTCTTTTGCATTGGGAAACCAAATGCAAACCAAATTGTACAATAGTATTAAAAATCTGGACTTTAGCTGATGCTCTTGATTTTTTTTAATTGAAGTATTAGAATTTAGCCCAAAAGAATACAGGAAGGAGAAGTACTGTGTCTCTCCAACTCTATTGCTTCAGCTCACTACAGAAAGCGTACTTTTTCAACAGCTGTAGAAAGCTCTGCTAAAAAAAACCCCTATGGTCTTTGACGGTTATTAACATTTATAAATGGAAGAAATTCAAGGGGTAACAAAATTTATACAGCACAGCTCTCAAATGTGAAAAATAACATAATAAAGACTAAAGTAAAATGTCCCTACATCAGCCTAAGGTCTGAATCTGTGGGGGTTCTTTCTTGAAGTGGCAATATGTTTCCTATTCAATTTGCTTAAAAAAAATTATTTAATTAGAATTAATATAAATTTGTTTCTGTTCAGTCAGACAAACATGGCCCAAGATGCGGTATCATAAACCAGATAGGTTTTCACTAGGACTGTTAAAGGCAGTACTTGCTGCAGTTACCAGCTGCCCTCTGCTATCCTTCTGCCTAGACAGTATCACTTGGTTAAGGAAGAATGTTTTTTTGGGGGGTGTTTTTTGCATGTGGGTTTTTTAACTCTTCTTGCAGTAGGCTTTGAGTGGAATCAAAGAAACTGTCATGCCACAGTGATTGCAGGTTGAATAATCCCCATCAGGAGGCAGCAGAGGGGGTTGTGGTGATCTTGTCTCAGACTGCACTACTGACAGACTCTCCCCTCCATCTCTGTAGGCAGTTGTGTTCCATGTATGATCACTTAATTCTGTAGTGGTGTTTATAAGGAAGGAGAAAAACCCCTCTACGTGGGCAAATTGACTAAAGCCTGTAGGAGATAATTTTAAAGATACAAATGCTGTTTACCACCTGAATTGTAATCATGACTTTGCAAACCTTCCCCTATAGGACCAAACCATATCCTCTTCTTTCACAGGCCTTGTTAATACTTACAAAATTAAGTGAAGTTGAGGCAAACCAGTTTAGTAATTTTGCAATAATGAGCATTGGCATTGCTGTTTTCACTTGTGGGTAGCTGAATTTGTATGGTATTTTTGCTGATGATTTTTTTCAAAGTGTCAGTAAGTCTGGTTATTTAGAGCCATGCAGTACCTTAGTAGGAATTCAGTAGGAATCCTCTATCTGAAAGTTAATTTAACTTGTCCCTTTTCAGCTGTTACTTACAGCATTGTTACAGGTCAGGACACTTGAAAATTGAGCTTCCCAAGGTGAATACTATTGTATTCTTACTTATTGTATTTTTGTGTATCCATTTCAGTCCTTCCCCTGTTAATAAAATGTGTGAATGACCATGTACTGTGACTTTCATACTGTGAAAGAGATGAAAACTTCAACAGTGAATCAGAGAAATCAAAGGCTGAAATCTTCTAAGCATGAAATATAAGTTTTGTACCACAGCAACACGGTATAGAATTTTTATTAGGCCATGTTGCAGGGAAGGACTTTCTTATTCCTGCTTCCTATGCTAACCTTTAAACTCATGGCAAAACACCGAAGAGACCAAACTTGAGGATCTTCTGTCACTCCCGTTTAAGAATTCTGGTATTTTTAACCTTTCAGTGCGTGAGAGGACAACAGCTGTCCATTGGGCAAGGCAGAAGCTTAATTAACAGAGCAACAGGCTGTCAAGGCAACCAATACCCCAGTAATCTTAATGATTCTCTTATTACTCATCAGTTCCCTTGGTCAGATGACCCTTCCATCTTAGAGCAACTAGTGATATCAAAGCATTTTGTCTGTGTAATTTAGGAGAATCCTAAGATTTAGCTAGAGGCGTGTTGTTTTCACTTTTTTGGGGGAGTTTTAACACAAAGCACAGTTGTGTGAACACATTTATCTACTTAGCTATCTAATTTTATTAGCTATTTTTTTTACTTCTGTATTTAGTTAAGTATGTGGTTAGGCACAAACAATTGTTAAAAACAAACAGCACATTAAAAGACAGTCTTGTTATACCTCCCAATATTTCACAAACCAACAGTTTTGACTCCTTCATTTTGCATATATGTATATTTTGCAAGTTTTTTTGGCACACATGCATTTATGCCATTAGATTACTGGAACAAGGCAATCAGAACTGATCTTGTATTCAACTGGTATGCTACTGGTAGTTTGAGTGGGCTCTCAAATTTGCTTTAAAGAAGTAACATTAGGTTTTTGTTAAAAAAAAAAAAAAAAAAAGACAAAATGTGACCACAAAGTTAAAAACAAGCAGGCAATTAACAGTAATTGACAGTTATTTAGTGAGAAATAGAAAAGGTATTTTCTACTTTTTGCTACTGCCTTCGCCGCATCTTTTCCTTGTTTCAGATTATAAATTAGTATTAATACATAAAACAAATTGGATAAGTTGTATCTATAGTTTTAACTAAGGAAGAGGACAGAAAACACATATGAAATATAGTAGTATCAGTATACATCCTCCAAGGGTGTTAAAAAGCAGTTGAAACATAAATGCATCCTAAATATTTTGTTGTTCATCTGCAATCAAAGCATTTCTTCACTTTGCTTTCGTGTAGTCATTAAGCACTAATCTGTTTTGCTAAAATTCTACACTTAAAATAATAAATGGGTCAAAATATATCAAATATAGGAAACCATTTTTAAAAGGAAAAAAGAACATGAAAATTGACAGATTTAGTTGCTGTGAGCCAGACTTTAAAAGTTATTTTAAACCCCATCTGACACCTGAATACATCTTAAAATACCTTCAAAAATTTGGCAGCTATTCAACTTTCTTAGTATGGGAGCTGCATGGAAGACGAGCAACTTCTGAGACTTTGTAATAGTGCTAGGAACTACAATGCAGCGTATAATGTGCAAAAGTTGAAATCATATTAAAGTATTGTCTGTAAATTCTAATTTCTCCTTCAGAAGAGAATCCTGTAGCTTAAAGAACAGGTCAATAATCAGAGTTAATTTTTTCTTCTTTTCAGGGCTGTTAGTGGTAAAAATATTTAAAACTAAAAGGGAACCCTCAGTTCCAGACCTGGCTCATGTTATAGTTGTTTGAACCATGATGCTATAGAGCCTCATTCTGCATTGGGCTGGCTCTGTAACGTGTTGCATGAGTAACTGAAAGGTATGCTGCTTGCTGTTACTCTGTACTCTATCCTAGGTGGCAAAAGCATTCACCTGCAGGATGAGAGGCTTCATCCTGCTCATAGGAGAAAGGTGGGCAGCCTGAGCCTGTGCTTTATCTATCGCTTTTCTGGATGAAAGGAGACTGTAGACTGCTCTTAGTGATTTTTTTAAAATAAATATTTCTTGAGACCGGTAAGAAGGCATCTCCTTGGATGCCTAATTACACACCGATGCAAAGTTGCCGTGCTGTGCTTGGAAACTGTGTGCTGACCTGCTTGGAAGCGGACACAGCACTGAACTGCAGCAGGGTGATGCCCTGCCCTCAGTAAGGGTTATTCACATGCATTCAGCACCAGCTTGGTGTATCTGGTGGTTTGTGTTATGTTCCATCATTAGGCTTGTTCTTTTTCATTTTGTTCACAGTATTGTAGAGTCATTTAGGTTGGAAGGAACCTCCTGGTCAAGCAGGGGCAGCTTAGAGCAGGTTGTCCAGGACTCCGTCCAGTTGGGTTTTGAATATCTTCACTGACAGAAATTCTGTAAGCTCCTTGGGCAACTTGTTTCAATGACCACCATCACAGTAAAAACCTGTTTTCTTGTGTTTGGATTGAATTTCATGGTTTTAATGTTTTCGTTTTAATTTTTTTCATGTTTTGTAATTTTTATTCACTGCTTTTTGCCCTGTCAATGGGTGCTACTGAGAAAAGCCTGTCTCCTTCTTCTTCATTCCCTTGCACCAGTTATATATACATTGATAAGATACCCCTGATCCTTCTCTTCTCCAGGCAGAACAGTCCCAGCTCTCTCAGCCTTTCCTCATATGAATGATGCTTCAGTCCCTTAACCGGCTTCGTTAATCAAGTCCAAAAGATATCACAAATACTCCATAGTGGATGGAGCACCAAACCTAAAATGTTAAGTTCTTAACAAATATAACCCCCAGGAGCTCTTGTTAAGACACTGGATATGTAATGGATGCTCACAGATGAACTAGGGAATACTGAAATTACTTAGACCTAACTAGTATGACTAACTGGTTGTGCTGGTTTTGGCTGGGATAGAGTTAACTTGCTTCATAGGAGCTAATATGGGGCTATGTTTTGAATTTGTGCTGGAAACAGTGCTGATAGTACAGGGGTGTTTTAGTTGTTGCTGAGCAGTGCTTACACTAAGTCAAGGACTTTTCAGCTTCTCATACTGCTCTGCCAGCGAGTAGGCTGGAGGTGCCTGAGAAGTTGGGAGGACACACAGCCAGAACAGCTGACCCAAACTGGCCAAAGGAATATTCCATAACATATGACATCATGCTGAACAAAAAATCTGGAGGGAGTTGGCCAGGGGGGCCATAGCCACTGCTCAGAAACTGCCTGGGCATCAGTCAGTGGGTGGTGAGCAATTGCATTGTGCATCGCTTGGTTTGTAAATTCTTTTATTGTTGTTATTCTCCCTTCCTTTTCTGTCCTATTAAATTGTCTTTATCTCAGCCCATGAGTTTTACCTTCCCCCGCACCTGATTCTCTCCCCCATCCCGCTTGGGGGGTAGTGAGCAAATGGCTGTGTGGTGTTTAGCTGCCTGCCGGGTTAAACCATGACACCAGTGAAAAAGCAGGAAATCTAATAGCTGCTATATCTAGTTAATAAGTCCAGCATTCCTATTTTCAAGAGTAAAATGAACACGCTTGATATTAAATCTTGGAATAAGTTACCTACAGCTGCCAAAGATCAGCCACTCACAGAGGTAAAATGACATGGCATTTTGTGTCCTGCTAATGACATCAGTGATGAGTGTTAGGGATTGCCTAACGCAGGCAAGAGATTTTCTCCAGTTGGCTGACTTTCCACTCCACTGCTGACCATTAAAGAGAAGAAGAAAATAGCCCACAGTGCTGAAGATAATCTCTTTTTGATTACATACAGAGCTCAGGGGAAAAAGTCACAAAACAAACCCCTTCCCAGGGCGGGGAAATAAACCAAACCCAAACCAAAAATAGTGATTTACCCAGGCAGAAAATGTGTATGTACTTATTTTGAACTAAAACTGCATATCCAGATTGAATTTGAGAATTAGTTTGGGGAAAGAAAAGAAGTAGTTTTGAAATGTCAAAATAATTTTGTTTGATCATTCTGAACTGAAGCATTTCTGTTTTCTTAAGCCAGTGGCTAGGGAACTGACCTGTAATCTTTTTCTAATTCATAAGATGGACTTGAACTCGGGCATCTTATGCCTCTCAAAAGTAGCCAGAGGCCTTCTGAGATGGACCTTTCTCTGATTCATCAGCTGAAACCCTTCTATCTAGATAAGTCCTAACTATTCAAAAAAGAACAAGAGAAACACTCAATAGCCTGTCACATTCAGTGTATTTGAAAAGAGAGAATGAGAGGGGAAAAAAAACAACCCCAAAACGCTTCTGTTCTGGGTCAATTGATCTGAATTTGTTTCTTTGGTTTTTCAAGTCAGTAACTAAATTGAAAAATCAATTACTTACACATCTCTAACCACATGCTTCTCTTTTGCCAGCCAATTGTTGGATCTGGGCATTTCAACAACTTCCCTTCTTGCTGAAGATACTCAACCTCCTATCCCTCACCCTGCTTTTATGTAGCAGACTGTGTGATAGCGTAATGGAGAGCATATCAGTCTTTGTGGAAAACCTGCAGTCCTGTTGTCATCTGATTTCATTACTGAAGGGACAGGAAGAAGTCAGAAGTCCAGTCTTTTGGTTTTTCCAAACAATCACTGATTATTTATAAATAGTTCATCTATGAAGCTATATGAAAATCTGTAGAGCAACATCTGTGGCAGACTAAGATATGAGAGAGGTTTGGATAGAAGGTAGGACTTGGGTCATTTGCATAGTATTTCATTGAAATTACAGTCTTAACTGTGTGTGTGTTAAAGCAGAAGCGTGTATGAAAAGAAGGAAATTTTTTTAAATAGCACTGCTTGGAGATTCCTAGCTTTGAGGACAGATACTCAATTGCCTTGTAAATTGTGGTGGCATCAGCAGTAGATCGTAGATCGGTAGTAGTAGTTTCAAGAGGAAACTTGGTTCAACATTTAGGTTGTAGTGTTTTATGAGGAGCGACTGAGGGAACTGGGGTTGTTTAGCCTGGAGAAGAGGAGGCTCAGGAGAGACCTTCTTGCTCTCTACAACTACCTGAAAGGAGGTTGTAGCGAGATAGGTGTCAGTCTCTTCTCCCAAGTCACTAGTGATAGGACGAGAGGAAATGGCCTCAAGTTGTACCAGGGGAGGTTTAAATTGTATATAAGGAAAAGTTTCTTTACTGCAAGAGTGGTCAGGCACTGGAACAGGCTGCCCAGAGAGGTGGTGGAGTCACTGTCCCCGGAGGTGTTACAAAAATGTGTAGACGTGGCACTTCGGGGTTGATGGTTGGACTTGATGATCCTAGAGATCTTTTCCAACCAAAATGATTCTATGATTCTATGTGCTTGCGAAGGCATCTGGACTAGATAACCTGAGAAATCCCTTCTAACCTACGGTACTGGAATTGTGCAGTCTAAATGACCAGTGGAGACTTTTTAATACAGATTCTACTCAGTCAAGCTCTTTAGTTAGCACCATCTCCTTTCTAAGACCTTAAAAGTGGATACTGATTGAGCATCATCCCATGTTCTTACTGTTAATAAATTCTCTCCACCAGAAAGATCAAATATACAAGATTATTCAAACATTTCTTGGCTGTTCTCTGCTTACTAAAACGTGACAGAAAGTGAATAGCAATCGTGCATCTAAAAGACATAGCGCTATTCATAAAGCATATTACTTCTTCAGACTCCCCAAATTCTAATTAGAACTTTACAAAGCAATAACAAAGATAGCAACTGGATTCTAAACTAATAATTCTAAGCTCAGTGCAAACTGGAAAGCCCCAGTGCCAGTAAAATAATAGAAGACACCTGTTTTGTATGGTACACATCAAAAGCAAGCCCCAAGGACAATAACTTTTAATATAATCATTATTAAATGTTTATTAGCCAAAGCTCAAAATATCAGGAATGTATTGTAGTAGGGAAATAACTATCTCCCAGACACACAAAATCTTTCTATTTTGGTGATTAAAACTTTGGTTGCCAATAATCTTCTGGCCCAAGGTAACAAGTGTTATTACTGTACTTAGAAAGTAATGAAAGCATATTTCTTATCATTCAATTTTCCTATTTATAATTTGAAGTGCACTCCTGTTCATCTATCTGTTTGAAATTAAATTCTTAAATACTTCACAGCTTTTTCATTCTCCTGGAGATAACAAAATTACTAATATAAAAAAAGTCTATTCAAAAAAAAAATCCAGGGAGGGGCTCAAATGCAGAAACTCTGGAAAAGTTAATTAATGTTTTTAAGATACACGACTTTAGCTTGAGTAAGTCAAGTTATTTTTTTTATCTCAGTTCTTGCACCAAACAAAACAGAACTGGGTTTAAATCCAGACCAAAACTTTAAACTTCTGTTCTTGTTTTGCTAGGAATGACTATCCAACAATAAACAGAGTTATATTCTTGCATGCTTCTCCTTCAGGCCCACTTTATTCCATACCACTAACCATACATTGGGACAGGGAATTAAATTTGGATCTCCCCATATCTTAAAAGAAGGGTAAAGCAATAGTAAATAAAATGAAAGTATGTATAGCTCTTCCTCCAGGAAGGAAGGAAGGTGAGAACAAGCCTTTTTCTTGTGGTTAATGCTGCTCTGATAGACCACACATAAAGCCTCTTTTTGATTGCTGCTGGCATTTAATTGCTAACAGCTGGTGAGGAGGTGGGGCTGATTTAGGCAGAGGGTTTTAAACTGAGGAAGAGGTACTTGAAGTGATAGTAAACTGACAATCTGTGGGGCTAAGTTTTTGGTCTTCCCTGCTGCTAGGGGAGCAGTAACAGGAGCTGGAGCTATTTCTGTTAGGGTGGTGCTATGCATTTACTGTAGACTCATTAGCTTTGGGTATAGCTGGACCTACAGATGAGGTTAGTGCTCCTGCAGGCAAAAGGAATTCTTACAGAATGGTGTGTCTTGGGGTATGAAGGGGGCTATCAATGGAGAACAGAAGTTACTAAGCAGCAGTAGTAAGAGTAGGTTCAGAGTAGCCTTGAATTGAGTGATTGCTGCTGATTCAGATTAAACAAAAGCAAAACCCACTGAGTAGCAGTAGAATTTTTTTTAATACAGAACTTTGATAAATCAGTAGAATTAATTATTGAAATCAGCTAGTTCCTTAAATAAAACTTTGGCATTACTGTAATTCAATTAAAGTGAAAAATGGTTAGACAAGAACTTCTATAACTGAACAAATGAAAGTGGGATCTTGGAATTAATCAGAGCATAAGAGGGGAAGAAAAAGGAGACAATGTTCAGAGAGAAAATAAGTGTTGTTCTAAATAAAAAATGTATTCATATATGGCAAAGAAAATAAAAACAAGTAATAGACCAAGTACACTAGTGTTGAAATGCAATGTAATAGGTTTTGAGAGCTGTTTTTTCAATGAGGTTGCTGTACCACTTAAGGCAAAATTTGATAACTATCTACTACAACCCTTAAACTTTAAAATACCTATCTGTACAGGGCATAAAAGATAGAAAGGAGCAAGAGAAACTGAACCCATGTTTTCCATATCTTCCTTGGGAGGTGGAGCTCTGGCATTCTCATCTACAGTCTTGTCATAGTGTTTCTTTTACAGCAATGTTGCCACTATACTTTCCCAGAACTTGATGTTACAGGAGTGCATGTGAATTGCTGGTTAGACTGACATCCCACCTATCTGTAATTTACTTTTGATCATTCAAGGCAGAATTGGGTACCAAATAACTTTAACAAAGAGCATCCTATGAGGTCCTGAGAGCCTTGCACCTCCCAGTAACATAAATGAAAGTTGGCAGCGCCTCGCTGTGTTGGCATCTTTGCATTTAAAATGTAGACACCTTGAAATTATTTGTGAGGAATGGATTACACCTTTTTCAAGAACAAAGTGAATTTAAGACCTTAATGTGGGATACTTTTTCAGTTACCATCTTTTTCATGGGTTTCTTTAATTTCTGATTACAGCAACTATGTGTTCTTGTGATAGATCTGGTCTGATAAGAAGCGTGTGGGACAAAATACATTTTAAAGACTATTTTTATCCTCCTCATTCAAATTACTCTACTTTTAAGGTTCATTGGAAGGGGAATTTGTCTCTAATCCAATAAAGAAATTATTTTTTTTAAAATGGCGGGTCTGCTCCTGTGAGTCTGTAAAATTCTCGTTGTCATGTTTTTTGCTTCAGTAATTTTCAGAATGTGTACACCCAGATTACAATGAAATGGAGAGGTTTATTTCAAAACTGCCAAGAATACAGTAATTTGAATGGGGCTGGGTAATTTCCATTTTATGCATCATCAGTGATGACAAAGATTGTGTTAAATAAGTCTTGTGTTGCAGCTGTGCAACCATTTTGGTTTATGCCTTCGAAATGCTTATTGAACTCACAGGTCTTGCATGGAGCTATTGCTATTCATGATGATACAGAAGAAGATGGAATAGAATTTGTTTCAGCTGTGTTGGCTCAACAGTTTTATAGAAGCAAAAGAATCAATTAAACCCCTATATTTGCCAGTTTTGTGAGATAACAGCACAGATTTGTGAGGTAAGAAGGTATTGTTTCCATGTTTAATAGGGCAGAATTATACCTTGATGAATGGATGGTTAAGAAATTATAGGAGTGTACCAGTTTAATTTGAACAAAAAACGGAATTTGGAAATAATTTTAAGAGTGGAATAATGCTACCTTTTCATTTGCACAAATATGATTTAAAAGTGTAATTTCTTTAAACTGTGGTTTCATGAGTCTGCTGTTGATTATAGACTTTTAGTAGCTGAAGTAAGGCAGTATGTCTTGCACATTATTTCCGAAGCATTCACATAGCTGTGCTGCATTATACAGAACTGCTAAAAATCTATCGGCAAAAAATATCACCTGATGCTGTTTCTCATTAGATATAATTTTGAAATATATAAACATCTCAATATAAATCTTAATGTTTTGAACTAAACTTGAAGTAAGTATTTCAGATTTCTAAAGCAAATAAAGACTTGAAATTTCCATGGGGAATGCACTAGATGCTGAACAACTCTTACCTCCCCACAGGGCATGTATAGCAGGTGAAATACAAAGCTCCTGTGGAGTCCTCTAATATTACTTGAGACTCCTCCAGAAGTACTAATTTTGAGTCCGATAGCATAGTCGGTAGGGGGACCCAGTTAATGCTTGTTTGTCATCCCTGCTGCGATGGCACGGATGAGCTCATAGTGTGAGGGTAGTTTTTGTAATGTGGGCACCTGTCCACTTGGGAATGGGCAGACACCAGGGAGTTTTGAACTGAGTCACTCAAGAGCTGTGAGTGATAATGACTTCCATGCTAGAGGCACTATTTAATTAAGCAGCCCTCATGACTTCATGCAATTGAGAGAGATGCTGCATGTTTAAGAAATGGAGGGTTTTAACAGGCACAAATTGGTAGCATAAAACTGAAAGTTTTAAAATTTCTTGAGGGTTTCCATAAGCAAACCACCTTTACTTTTAAAATAAGTTTAACTATTTAGCACAAGAGCCACCACAGACTTGGGTATCCAAAGCAGGTTCTATGTGGAATTGGGGAAAAATTGTGAGCCTAACTTAGAAAACAGCTAAAACTCACTGCTGGCCTCCCTGTTTCACTTTCTCACACTTCCTTGCTGTCCAGGTGCCTGTGGCTCCCCTGCTGAGCATGCTTCATTCCTTTGGGTGTGGGATGTAAGTGCTTTTTTCACCCCAGTATCTCTTAGGGCCCATATTTGGTTAGTGTGCTTGGAAAATGCTTACAAAAAACCTCAATGGGTTTGGATATTTATTGAGTGGAATGAAAATCTTTGGTTTTTCTTTCCAAGTGCATCTAGAAAAACCAGAGGCTGGAGACGGGCAGTGATAGCTCCATCTAATCTTTTAACAACCAGGCCCCTATCTCCTGAAATACCTTTCTGCTCTGCCTGCCTCTGTGAGTTACAACTTGCTCATTGTTTGGGTATGCTTTTTACCTCTCCTGTTGCAACAGTGCTGCCATACAGAAAAGCAAATCAGAATTCATTTGGTCAGGGAAAGGAAAATTCTTCTAAATTAGTATTTAAAATAGTGCCTAATCTCTCTGTGAAATGCATTGAAATATTTTTTGATGATTCATTAAATGTCTGGACATTAAGGAAAAAGAATTTACAACCCGTGGATACTCCTGTATTTTGAAGCAAATGGTATTCTGTGTTCAGCAAATCGTTTTATCTCCATGTTGTGATGTTGCTGTTTGTGGAAGCAGCTTTCATTCACTTGAACAAGAGCAGCTTATAAGCAGAGGAAGTTTTATAGACCACCATACTGTTTACGTAGTGTTTTCTCTACTGTGCCACGGTAATTCTCTGACTCAAGGTGGTAGCAGGTTAGGGAGCCTTGGTGTGTCCTACTACTTTTTCAAGCCCTTTTCTTGCACTAGCTGTGGAGAATGGTATTTGAAGAGAAACGTAAATTTGAATCTCTATTGAAGTTAAGCATTTCCATCCTGCCCCTGATAATGTAGAGAAGGGGCCAAGAAACTAAAGGAAGTGTGGAAGACGAAAAAAAAAAGAAGATAAAGGATAGCTAGTGCTGCAAACCAGGGAGCTGGAGTGATTATGGAGTGTGGCTGAAGGCAAAAGTTACTCTCACTCAAAATAAGGCAAGAATAGACCATATAAATTCTACAGATATTAGGTCTCCAAGAAGACTATATAGTTAACAGAATTTTTAGAACTCCAGAGCAGATACAGCTCGGGAGCATCTGACTTTCTTACTTGGGATTTGGAGATGGGGATTTTGCTAACGTTTTTTAGAACAAAATTACTTTGGCTGTCATTTAAATCAAACTGATGTAGACCTTGCTAGTCTTTATTGGACATATAGCATCAATATTTTAACTTACCTAACTTTGCTCTTAGAGGGGTATATTTCACATTCTTATTACTCATCTTTGTTTACTTTCTTTCTTTATACAAAAACATGCTTTGATACAGAAAACATTATACTAAGCCCAACTTCAAATGCCTGTACAGAAATGTTTGTTAGTAAGGGTACATTGTAACTTACCACGTAGAATTTAAAGTCAACACCTGCAATCACATTATTATTCCGGTATTGCTAGTAATGGCTGATAGGTTCTTAAACAAGTTAATAGATCAGATGGCACTGAAATCTGTAAAGATTCTGGGAAGACTTGTTGAAAATTAGGACAAGATTTTATCTTTAGGTAAAGGACTGTGTAAGCTACAGTAGCGAAGAGTAAAGAATGACACTGGAAGGGTGACGTTTTTGCAAGGAGGCATCTCCCTGAGAAGCAATACACTCCTTGTGTCACACTTAAAGATGAAGGGTAAATTTTTGTTATCCTGTACCATGGCCTCTAATATTCAACACAAAGTGAGATGTCTCTGTTGTTAGTGGCTGGTTAAGGAAGTCCTTGCTGTCCTGTTTCCCCTGAGCTGCTTCAGAACCCTGCTAAGGGTTAAGATCTCTTAGTCTAGATAGCTCAGCTTTGATTATCAGTTTAGGTAGTCATCTAATTTTCTATTTTCCTAGAATTCTTTGAGGTCCTCCCTGTCTTTTCTGATACTGTTGGCATATACTCCCCATTTCCTCTTTATTGTTTCAAGTTTATGATCATTAAGATTGTCTTACAACTTGGTGTTCAGACAGCCCACTCATCCACATGCAGCCAGTCACGTATTATACGACTCATTCTGCCTTAATTTCCTAATTTTCATTATTGCACATCCAGTTATCACGAAGTCTGAAGTCTTTGGCATTTAGCAAATTTCAAGGAACAATCTCTGCCGAAAAGAAACAGCAGAATGCTGGCAGTCTATTCATCATTGCTCTTCCAATGCTTTTATGTTTACCTACATAAGCCTAATATGACAATAGGTTGTATCAGATGATGTAATGCATGTAGTCAACAAGGGTGCTTACTGGTTATCTGTCTTACAAATGGTTGAAATAAGATCAGTGTACCTTTAGTTTTTGGCTACACCCCATGTGTATCTCAGATTGTGGACAATGCTAAACTTTGTTTACAAATTGTGGTAGGTTTTTTGTTTTAAAAGCGTGGAAGATTATAATGCTCAGCTGTATTCTTGGTTGTGAAACCAAATTGGATTTCCCATCATTCCAGGAAGTTTCCTGGTTCACCCAAGGTGAATAAGCAGTCTTATCTGCCCCTCTCATCTAGGTGCTTGTTCAAGTTCTTAAATTCTGAATTTTGGTCAGCTTAGTTATGTTTCATGTCTATAAGAAACCACTAGGTTTCTTCAACCACTGTAGATAAAAGCCAACATT
Organism: Morus bassanus; assembly: GCA_031468815.1. Classification (NCBI taxonomy): domain Eukaryota; kingdom Metazoa; phylum Chordata; class Aves; order Suliformes; family Sulidae; genus Morus; species Morus bassanus. The sequence goes on from CM062570.1 coordinate 11,763,927, forward strand.
CTGATCTTACAGAACACTTCACACATCATTAATCACAGTCACTTTGTGGCATTTCTTTTGTTTAATCTCTATTTACTTAGCTATTTTGTCATAGGTTTTGTTCTGTTTACTGGTGGTGATAACCTCTTATTTGTACAATCACAAATCATCTTCATATTTCAGGGTTAACTGTATCATTAGTTATTTCAGTAAGCACCTTCAACTTACTGATTTATACTGCTAATAATGCTCTTTTCTGATAATTCCAAATTACTGTAGTGAGTGGTAAAAAAATAGAACCTTACCATCAGCAGTTTACATGACAACTCTCAACTGTTATTTTACAGATTCAAAAATACAATGTGAAACTTTTAGAAGAGATTTAATTTCTAGAAGTTCATCCTGAAAAGCTACATTTAGCCCAATTATATTATGCTTGTATACTTTTGCCATGCTGTCTGTCTGTATATATATCTCTTGCCTCTGGCAGAAACTTGAAATAAGGAAGTCTATAATGTGACATGTCTTCTACTTGAAGAATGTTTGATGCTTATTGGGGAAGTGTGTTAAAGCCACATTCAACTTATGCTGTATTTGCTTGACTTGGGTATTACCAAAAAAAGTTCATCTTTTTGCCAGGCTTTTTTTTGTAGTTCTTCATGTTTTGATTTTAATGAACTGTCCATCTATTGTACCTTTGTTATTTACCAGTGGCATCTCTTTAAGGAGACTCATAATAAAAGCATCATCAATTTATATTAGATATTCCCCAGCTCTTTACACTGATTCCCAAACTAAGTAGAATCAGTCTCAGATCCCTACATGGTAATTGTTTCTGGATGGCGACAATCACAAAATTAGCAAACAATGTTCCAATGATTAAAAAAAAAGTCAGTAAAAATAATAAATGGTATGATTGTACTATGTCTGGAGATTCAAAGAGATTTTTTGATCCTCTTTTTTTAACCAAATCAAATTACCAATGGAAAGGATGATGTTAGATTTCAGCACAACATGCTTTACTAAACGTTTGCACTGTAAAACTAGAAACAGTTATTATTGTGCTTTTTCTTCTTATTATAATGTTTGTAACTTGTGCAGTTTTTAGGATGCTGATCTAATGCTTTCCCTGCCTTATAAATCTTACCTAAGTTCATAAAGGGTGAATTTCTGCTTCTCCTATCCACAACTATTTATGAATGTGGAGGTTCTGAGCTGCTCAAGTAGCAGGCAACCTTGGCCACTTCTCAAACTCCACAAAGGTGTACAGTGCAATGTGATATAAAGCCCAGATTTGACTTGGAGTAGGATGTTTTCCTCAACAGCTCTTGCTCCTGTGTCCTGCCTCAAGACTATTTAGAAGAGATCATGGTATTGAATGCCTGCAATAATTGTTATCAATGACTGTAGAAGAATCAGAAAAGGGAGATTAAGGCAGGTATTTGAGGAGAATGATCTCTGTATGAGAGATCTTCAACTTGCCTGTCTTCCCTGGGTAGTGCTACTCCTTTAAGCTGCTTTTGAGATCCACTGTCTTGGTGTCATTCTGAAAAGCGACAAAAGGCATGTTGGCTTTCACATCAAGGTGCTCAGCCTCAGCCCTTTCTGGGAAACATAGCTCTCCTCTTTGCAGGAGTTACCTTTCTTCTATGAGGGCTGAGTGAGCAGTGCAGGAGTCTTCTGACCTCTTACTTTGTTTGTGGAGTCTGGTGCAGTCTAAGTGCCAGGTCCATGGTTCAGCTTTGCTTTTTGAGCATATTACTTTTTCAATCATACTGAAATTGTCAGCTGTGATTAAGCACAAGTGTCACTCATACCCATGATTAAACACAGCCAAGCAGGAAATCAGTAATAAGATTAAATATTAGTTTCTTTAAGGTTTTGTTTGTATCTTTCTTTTTTTACTAGTCTAGAAACAGACATATAACAGTTCTGGCTGGCTTCCATTTTTCCTCTCCGAAAAAGAGCGCATACGATGTTGATCCTGTACTTCTGAAAAACAGGCTACTTAGACTGCTAAGGATAGAGACCTAGAAAATAACAACCAGAAATATGTGGTTTGGTAGCTAATTTTTTATGTAAATAATTTTGTGAAAGTTATTAATAGATCACATGTAAAAAACTGTAAAGTTGACCTTTTTTCTGTAGAGTGTGTGCTACCAAAACATGTGATTTGGAATGATTTGTAAATTTAAGCAGCAGTAATTACTTGGCAGACAGTGCTGACAAGTGGGAAGCAATTGATAAAAACGAAAAGAAACAAATGACTACTTCATTTAATAGAATCTTGGGACAATTTAAAAGTCGTTGTGGAAAACAGCAAGAAACCAGTGTTTGGGTGGGCTGACACTAAAGGACTGACTTGAACTGATTCTAGTTAGTAATATGGTGAACAATGAAAATTAACATCTGAAAGAGAGTAGTTTCACTCTTAATTGCTAAAATGTCAGCATAAATATTTCTTATTTTCTTAATGTACAATAGTATATAGAAGAATATTAACTTTTTTAAAGCATCCTGATAATTATGAAATGATCCTTGTAGAACGAGCTTCAGGTTACAGTAATTGCTTTGCTTCAAAAGAACTGCTTCCTCTTAAGAGTAATGCTAAACCAAAATAAAAACACAGCCTAAACTGAAGGACACGTTGGCAAGGAAATACTGGGCAAGTTAAACATCAGGATGTTTATTTTGTTGATTTTTAGGAAATACCAAAGGCTCACATTCCCTCCTATTCTACAGCCTTGAGGGGAAGAAAAATACTTCAGTTGCCCAGTTTAAGCATGGTAGTCCTGTGGTTCTTCTGTATGAGAACTTGATTCTGCAAGGCAATCCTCCTCAGTTACAGAGACATTATAAAGAGCTAGATCCCATTAGGATTAGAGTAACAGATGAAATTCAGCAGTTTTAACCAGAAATGGGTAGAACCACTGGAAATTTGAGAGTGGATCTCTGCTGAATTTTGTGCGTTAGTAAGGTGCTTTTCCATGTCTTCCAGGGAACTTCTCATTCCAATAGATTATCACAGTTAACTCCCAGCTGTGTCTTGTAATTTCTTTCTTGGGAATGGAAAAAATCCAGCAATCATAATTAGCCCTACTTCGGACATCTTCAGCTAATACCCAGGTTTCATGTGGCGTTTAGTTCATTTGGAACTTCGTCTGTTTTGTCTTTGTTTCCTACCTTAAGTACCTGCACAAATCAAGCTCTTAATATTGGCAGCAATAGCAAGTAATGCAATACACACCAAAAAGAAAGCACTGCAGTACTTTTGCCAGTTTACCATCTTTTTCTAGTAGCCAGGTTGCTAAAAATCTGTGCTGGAAGGGGAAAAAAAAACCCCAACCTTTGCTGTCCTACCTGCTCTTTCAGCTCTTTTTCATCCCTCTCTCTTGTTTTCGCCTAAAGGATGTTTTAGGTCACTGTAACCAAATAGCCATAAAGGGTAGCTAATGCCAACAAAAACACCATTGAAAAGAGGAAGTAGCAGGAGACAGAAGGGGAGTGAAGGGAAAGGAGTAAGGTTGTTAAAACCAAGTCCAGCTTCAGACTAGATCTGTGCAATGCCTTGCCTTCATTTCTTTATCTCCTTAACAACAGACTGTTTTAACAGATCTGTAATGCTGATCGTTAGCAGAGCCTGAAATCGTGCCCCATGCTTTCTGTGGAGGTGCCAGAGTTATGTTAACAGCTTTGAATGCCTTGACCTGTTATGTCATTGACAGGTCGTTATGTCACTGACATAACAGGTCATTATGACACATCTCTTCCCTTATATAATAAAATGCATAAATAGTGCAGCATTTCTTACTGTGATTTCACTTGCGGAGAAAAATATAGTAATATTTTTGAAGTTTCTAGATTATTTTAAATTCCAGTAGTATCTGCCACTTTTTTGTTTTAACTTACAGGTCCGCATCCTAATTTAAATTTGGGTTCATGCTTGTTTTAATTGCTCATGTGTGTATGGGTGCACACAGGGTGTGCAGATACAGATAATTGTCTTAGATGGCTGTTAGTGTCTACTTGCAAATACATACAAGTAGGCACAGTCATGGTCTGTTCAAAATTACACTGGAAGCACGTGGCATCTTTTAAGCTGACTTCAGGCTTTGGATTAGGGCCTAAATTCCCATTAGAATGTAAGCACACAAGATGTATCTGTTTAAAAATGAAGCCCTAGATATATAATAAAAATTTAGATGTTTAGAAGCTAGATCACCAGTCATTAGAAATGTCAGTCGCAATAATTTCAGATTTATTCATAGGGAGTTCACATCCACAGATAACTCCAAAGGGGCATGCTTCCAACCAAAAGAAAACCTTGAAGGCCAGCTTCCCATTGTATTTGGTTTAGTACTCATTTTTACTTTACATAACTTGACACATACTGGCCTGATTACACTTTTGCCCTAGCTTGAGAAAAACTACTTCTGACTTGATGTGATAAAATGAGAAGAAATTCTGATGTGACTTCAAAGTTGCAAGTGAAATGGGCTGGATCTTTCCCAACAAAGTGGAGTTTCTTGTAGCTGCTGGGCTCCAACAGCCTTCTGTAAGGGATGAATTCTCTTCTTTCCTGATTTTGTGATTGTGGCTTTTAATATCGGAGATCAGCAGACTTGGAGGCATACACAGCGAAGGGGCCGGAGTTGGTGTGGTGACATATACCCAAGTATCAAGGAGCATATGGGAACATGAGAGAGCAAACAGTGACTGGCTGTGCATATGGATCCCTCTAGGGCTGCATTCATTAAGCCAAACTTGGTAAAGTCAGGGAGGCTGGGGAAGGCTGTTACAGAACCTTTTTGAAATACATGAAGCTTTTCCTGAGAGTAGTAAAGTGAATTGGTTGGTAGGTTAAGAGGAGATGCAGTGGACTTCTCTGACCCTTCAGGTCTCGGCCTTTGTGCAGGCGAACTGAATGCATCTTACTTCTCAGTCTTTTACTTAATGTTTCTTCCTACTCATATACTTGTGGGAGAAATGGTAATAAAATAGGAAAACTGTTCAATTTCCTCCTTCATGTGGAAAAAACAAGGGTAGGAAGAGCTTTTTCAGTTTTTTTATCTTTGGCTAATGAGATGAAACCTCTTCAAAGAGATATTAAGATGAATGAAAATAAGGGAGAGGTTCTGATATGTAGTGTTGACCCTCACCAACTCCAAACTCTCCGTGGAAGGAATTGGACACGTTTTCTTCTTTCCTCCCTATACTTTCTTCTATTTAATCTTTTTCCCACCTACACATTTTAAAGAGTTAGATATGATTCTGTATGTGGGCACATAGCAAGAAGGTCTAGAGTTTCAAAATATCTTCTATCCTCTTCAATTTATGTGCGGTGCAAACATTCAGCAAGATAAATGGTAATGTAAAAAAAAAAAAAATTGAACAGTAGTTTCTGGTATTGTATTTCTGCTTCTAAGTATGCAACCCCTATGCCCATACAACCCAAACAAAGAAAGGAAAAAGAAACTTCTTCGGTGAGAACAAATGCTTTATTAATAATCACAGGCCATTATCCATCCAAGGAGGGAAAGCCAATTAGTTTTCTTTGCTATAGATATAATTTGGTCCACTGAGCTTATTGAAAAATGCTGATCTTTGAGCATGACAAAGTTTCCAGAAGATAAACTAGGATCCAAACCTACAGCAAATTAACTGTTTTAAGATGCCTTGCACTTAATGCAAAGGAAGAAAGAAAGACTTCAGAAAGTGAAAAATGAAAGTGTCCCTTCTTTTTCTAATAGATGCAAAACTAGTCTAGAACAAAACTTTACATTTAGGTCAAGAAAGTAACCATTGAAATATATAATCTCTTTTGTAACCTTTGCATGAAGACACTGCATATTTTTAGCAGCTGTTCTTACATACAGCTCAAGCAAATTATGGACTTGGTGCAGAAGCTGTCGTTATGGTGTTTTGCAGCCTCTGTCTGTACTGAGTGGATCAGAAGCTGGTCAAAAGTTGCCTGAACTCCAAGCAGACCAAAATCGCTTAGACTAATACCCAAATATATTCTACCTCTCATCAGTGTTTTCTAGTGTGGGCTCAATACAGTGCTCTGTGTGATATCAGAATAAACTTACATTTAGCTCGGAATCCTATGTGAATATGTCCTAAATTGTATTCTTCAGTGTTATGTTCTCTTGATTTTTAAAGAATACATCTAATTTCACACCTTTTGCTGTTACCACATGTTGATATATGAGATGGAGTGAGATTATCTGGGTACCCTTACGGCAGTATTGTGATTGTCTCAATGCTTCCCTAAACTGAGTAGCATAATAATTTAAGAGCTCTGACTTCCCAGAGTGGATGCAGATTGATATAGAAAAGCCAAACATGCCTGTTTCCATGAACCAGCTGATTTTTAGCTCAAGGAAATCAGCTTGTATGTGGTCGAGGTGAAAAAACCACTAAAATGCAAATCTGCATGGTATGACTGCATCCCAGGGAGGATTCTGAGATGCATACTGTGTAAAATACTTCTGTTACTGAATGCTCTAGGAACAATATGTTTAGATTAATTGTTAGCAAAAGAAATTCAAGTTTGTTGATTACCTTTGAAAATATTTGTTTTAAGCACTTTTAAAAAAAAAAATCTTTAAAGTGTAAGTAAGCCTTGGGGAGTTATTTTCTGCTAATGACACAGCCAGAAAAGAGCTGAAACAGCAGAATTCCATTGCTAAAGTTCAGATTGATTGTCACTATGTAATGCTGTTCTATAGCTTCTCTGGAACAAAGAAAATATCACCTTTTAATATACAGTCATAATTTAATATTCTAGGCTAGGAAGGAAAGAAAACAAATTTAACAGCCCTTCCTATTTCCAAAACTGACTTTATGAAATGAAGGGTTTTTTTTTTTTAATTTACATTTTGTTTCAACAGCCTTTTCTATCCAGAACCTAGCTTGTAGGTTTAGATTAGGTTGAGTGCAATAAACTAACATTTGTTTTTGCTTGTAATAATGCAAACTGTGAAGAAAAAGTTCAGGTATATTTAATTTTTGTAGTTATAATTCTATGTTACCCTCCTGATGAAAAAGAGAAAACAAAACTGAAAGAGAGTAAAAAGTTTCAGGCTTCTTATTTAGAGGTTGGGCTATTCCATCAGTAAAATAAGGCCTTAAAAGAGCTGTATTCTCAATTTGTACAGTTTACGTGGGTATGAAATAAATAGCAGTCATAACTTAAATGAGAATTAGGCTGGTTCAGATGGATCCAAGTCAGACCCCTCCAATATGGGATCTTTTTGGGTACACAGATGCTTTTATGGCATGTGTTGGCACAGCCCTAAGTGTGCTGTTGCACGTGGAAATCAAAGAGTCTGTGCTTAAGCATAGCTTAAAAGTAGATGTATGAAATGGGTCAAATCAGTGTGGTAGCCCTATGTCTTTGGTTATACAGGTTATATTTCTATGGACCCCCCACCAGAACTGCCATGTGCCTCATTGCAAGCATCCAGGCATGGCCCCAGCGTGGCTAGCGTTTGTCTCCAGCCCGTGTGACCCACTGAACCTGATGGATTCGGGCGGCGATACATGTTGCCACACAGCTTGTCCTCAGCAGCCTAAAGGCAGCTCCCAGCCTCTATGCTGAACAATTACCTGGATAGAAATTCAGTGGGAAGTTGAACATCATGTTCCAATCTGCTCCTTCAGATCAATCTAAAAAGCACCGCAGTGCCTTCGGTATACTGTTAAAATATGTGATCTACTCCTACTCTTTCAGCCAGCTACTTCAGTCAAATGTTGGAATTAAACATTAATTCAGTCTATAATGGCTTTTGCTTCAAACTGGGGTAATTTTAACTTCTGCTTACAAAACAAAATATTTTATGCCACAGCTTATGCACATGAGTACCCTTAAAGTGAAAGTTTTTTCACACTTATGACTTGAAAAGTCAGAATTTCCAGTTTTAAATTATAGTTAACAGTCAAGAAACATTAATTTTCCACTGTGCAGTGAGCTGGAATGTATGAGAAATGCACACTACAGAGCGTGTTTTTTCTTGCTTACTTTCACTGGGATAAATAAGGAATAGCTCCGTTCACATCAATTACCGTTGCCTGGCACTTACCCAAGGTGAAGTTGATTGACAGGAACACTGAAATCCATGTTGTGGGAGTGGAAGAACTGTTAAAGTGCAGGGGCTTCAGAATAGGACCCATCACAAAGTTTGGGGGGGAAACCAACAAGACAACTTTGTTTAAACAAGAAGTTTAAAATAAATTATGAATGAACTCTAGACTAGAAGTGGTTAAACATTTTCCTTCTTTTATCTGCTTGCCCTTTGCCAGGAGATCAGGTGGTGTTACAGGTTCCAATAGTAAATCCATGACAGACAGAAATTCAAGAACCTTTTGTTTCAATCACACAATAACTGACATCTGACCTTCGATACAAATACACTCAGTATTAGCACAAACACCCTGCCAGAAAAAAAAAATAATACTGAGCTCTGACTGTTCAGATGTGGAGAAAGATATTTCAAAAGAGCAGATAATTTATAGACATGCTAACTTTTATTATTGCATTGCAATCCCTAGTATAGAGTAGTAGAGAAGATAAGAGCTACTTTTTATTTAAAGGAAAAAACATTTTTATTTGCTTTCTTTTTAGTGGGTTTGGATGAAAAGAATTTCCTTTTTCCTTAAAAAAAAAAAAAAAAAAAGTATGGGGATTACAGAGAAGTAATTTTTATGTAATCCATAACACTTCCATTTCCTACCAACCTCTCTTCTACAGTAGGGTCAATTATCATCCTGTCTTACCAGTAACAGGAAAAGGTCAAAAGTGAAATAAGAAAATACCGTTTTTCCTAAGGGAACAGATTCATAATGTGGAAGGGAGCCTGTAATTTGGCAGCTGTAGCTTTGGGAGGCTGAAGTTTACTACAAGAAGAAATTGGAATGTCTCTTGGTTGGGGAAATAGTGGTCATCAGAGAATGCAACTGACACGATTTCTCTGCGTAGAGCTGACATCGGGGTGCTTGGTGCTGTCACTGGAGGAAGGCAAGTAAAGGCTCTGTTTTATGCTATTGTCAGTTCTGCTTTTTTATCTTGCATATCATGCTCAGAACTAATTGTGTTTACTGTGCTCCTGCAAAGCAGGTAGTGAACATTGTATAATTAACTGGGAACTTCCAGTTCCTGCTTTTTCTTCCAAACAGCATGTAGATTTCTTTCTGTCCGTCTTTCCTCTCTAACTAGGTTTTGTATTTGTATGCTCATGGTTGTTACTTTTTCTAATTTGTCATTTTGCATCTCTGATACATCTTCAGTTAATGTCCAGTGTAAATGACTGAATTCTTACGCATTTGAGTTTGGGGATGTTGTGGTTTAGCCCCGGTCAGCAACTAAGCACCACACAGCCGCTCGCTCACTCCCCCACCCTTGTGGGATGGGGGAGAGAATTGGAAGGGCCAAAGTAAGAAAACTCGTGGGTTGAGATAAGAACAGTTTAATAATTAGAATAAAACAGCAATAATACTAATATAATGAAAAGGAAAATAATGAGCGAGAAAGAGATGAAACACTGGAATAAGAGGGAAAAAAAAAAAACAAAAAAAACCCCCAAAACTAAACAACAAGTGCTGCAACCGCTCACCACCCGCCGACCGACGCTGCCGGTCCCCGAGCCGCGATCACTGCCTCCCCCAGCCAATTCCCCCCAGTTAATATACTGGGCATGACGTCACATGATATGGAATACCCTTTGGCCAATTCGAATCAGCTCTCCTGGTTGTATCCCCTCCCCTCCCGGCTTCTTGTGCACCTGGCAGAGCATGGGAAGCTAGAAAGTCCTTGGCTAGTGTAAACACTACCCAGCAACAACTAAACCACCAGGGTGTTATCAACATTATTTGCATACCAAGTCTAAAACACAGCACTATGCTAGCTACAGTGAAGAAAAATCAACTATCCCAGCTAAAACCATGACAGGGGATGAGGCAATGTTAGACTCGCATGTATGCAACCACATCGTAATTTGAATTAAGATAGTTATTTCAGGTTTTCACTCAAAACTAGTTCTCCTATTGCCATTACACCTTATCAATGCATTTGTGTTGAATAATATGATCATTAGTTTATTAGAAGTGAAGATAGGTAAAGAAGGAAGCAAAAACAAAAGAATGAGAGAAGGAATAAAGATATATCCAGGCTAGCCCTTAAAATACAATCTTATGTGATAATTCCATTCACGCCCACAGGGTGAGAAATGAAGTCCTTATCTCTGCGGGATGACCATCCGCTGTCTGACACAGCAACAGTAGCTCATGCAATGGATGCAGGACCTATCGTTGTAATACTTGAACAAATCAGATCCTAAGTTTGTAGTTTTCACTGATTGCTGGGAATGTATATTGAAAGATTAAAAAAATAGAATCAATAAAAGTCATCTTGTGCACTTAGTTCATTTGTAGAATTTGTGTTTTGGACCTTTGTGTGGTTAATAAACATAGGTCTATGTGGAACAAAATTATCTATTTTCTCATCTGAAGTTGGTTTCGGAGTCTTGAACTGGGTCAAACAAGTGAAAATATGAAACATCTCAGATGTAGTCAATGAAAGCTTGACTGAAGAAGCAGCATCCACTTGCTGCAAACAGTTTCTTGTCCATCAGGTCCATTGGGCTTCTTTTGTTCCTTACGGTAATTTCAGCCAGACAGGTACACTGTAGTCACTAACGCAGAACTTGTCTTATGCTTCTAAGCAAAGGAAAGGGAATTGTCCTTATAGTGGCACCAAGATGTTTTATTATATTTTATTTTTTTAATTTCAGCTGCCAGAGAAATCATTCAAACTTTCTTTTAATCTTTCCTTGGGGATTAGATGTTTGTTTCAGGCCCTTCTTAACATGCTTGTATACAGCTTATTTTTTGGTCTGTGTGCTGAAGTTGGTTAGTCAATGTCGTCTTTTTAATTTTTTTTTAATTACTGTGGGTAATTTAGTTATTGTTTGTTGGATATACCTAAAAGATGTATTCAGAATTAATCTCTGCTAAGATACATAAATGGACAAATACTTAAAAAAGCTATTCAGGCTACAAAGAGCTTAAGGTCTAAAATGAGACAGAGGAGAAATAAGAAAGGAAACCAAAGAGAAGCCATACTGTTTTCTAGAAGGATAAATGGTCTGTACAGCACTCTATTGCCTTGACTGAACTGCATTAAGTGAACAGGATCATGTGTGGCATAGTTATCCAGTGTCATCATGCCCAGAAAAATTAGCTGACTCTTCCCCAGACCAACCATTTTACAACTGTCTTTAATTACAGACAAAACACTACTAATTAGAAAACGCTTCCTCTTATGCTGCTGATTTTATTAACAGTGAGCATAATACTACATTATGTACTTGCCATTGTCTGGGTTTTTTTACTTGTATATACTGCCCTTTTCTCTGTACCTCTACTGAAAATTGTTTAGTATAACTTTATCTGTAGTTGTAGGGTATTCTCTGTTAGAGAATAGAGATTTCTAACAGGTGAGAAATATAGTTTGTTTTTTATTTTAATGAGTAGCCTAATTTGACCTTTGCCTATACTTTGAAAATGCCTAGAGCAAAAATGTTATTCCATGTCCTTAAGTTTTGTTTGTTTTTTTCTCTTTTGTGTTTTTTGTTTGTGGTTTTTTTTTTTAAAGTGGAAAGAAATTGCACTCTCATAATCTAAGTAGTAGTGACTAACAATTTGGATTTGCAGCTAAATCATAATCTTGTGATAAATGAGTGTCCCCCAAATACTTAATTTGAGGGGGTTCTGTCCTTTCTACCAGTTTCACCAATGAGAAAATTTCCTTAGAAGGCAAATTAGAAAGTGGTGGATGTGGAGTTCTCCTTTGTGATCTTTGTCATTCATAGTTGTCACCTGTAAGAGTGCTTAAGATGTGGGCTTTTGTGTAGTTTATACTTAGTGTCTAAATATGCTTACTAACTAAACAGATCAGTAATGATGGACTTAAGGATACAGGAGAAACTCTGAAACGTGGCAGACTGAAAATGATTAAAAAATTCACCCTTGATTTGTTCTTCATAATTTTTCTTACCACACTTGATAATTATGGAAGAGATTAAAAGCTTTCTTGTTCTCAGCCAATCTCCCTTTCATACTTGATACCTACAGTGAAGTTGCACTGCTGAATTTGTGGTATCAAATTCATTTCCATAGCAGCACAGATTTTTGCTGTGGCATCACATAAGTAAAAAGATTTTGACTTTGCTATGGGGTTAAGCTGCTCTAAAGGAAGAAGGAAGAGAAAACTTTCTTATGGAGAAAAAAAACAACTGCAAAAGCAATACATGCGATGGCTTGATCCAACAACTCTAAATCCTGGGAGTATTCTCCTTATTTTAAGTCAGTGGGGCTCCTCAGTAGGGATTTCTTTCATATTAAGAACTAAAGGGTAAGTCTCAGTGTGATCAAGTTTGTGAGGTTTTTTCGTCCTGAAATACTGTCTTTTCCAAAATTTAATTTAGCAGGAAAATTCTTCCTTAAAGCATATATATCTGGATTATTTCACATACAAATACAGCACTCACATGCTCTTTCTGATCGCATCCTAAAAAACACAGCATACAATATTTGGCAACATACCCATGAAAGAGTGCCAGACGTATGCACATAAAAAATAAAGAGCAGTGGAATGTTTTCTTCTCTGGCTGGTATCATGTAAAGATCGTGATGACAAAGCACATGTTTAGAGAAATCTAAACCACCACCGCAAAGAGAGGCAGGAAATGAAACCACTGTAACAAGAACTGTTGCCCGCTGTTCTGCTAAGAAATGAAAGAAGCTTTGATGATGGGTGCAGTGGACTAATGTTGGTCAGTCTCCTGGAAAATAGAATTATGCATAGCTGGTAAACTCTGATAAAATAAAGACTGAACTCAGTCAGTGACAGGCAAATACCAATTGTAGTCTAAAGATTACCAGGCTCAATTTTAAACTTACAATGCTTAAAATTCTTTTACTGCTGTTTCTAAATGTGCTAGTTTAGCAGTGCATGAATATTTTTTTAAGGGGAGGAACAGCCTTCTAATCCTTCTAGTTAGAATCTAATTCAATGCAAAATTATTGTAATTATAACACCTAAAGCTAGTCTAAAACTATATTGAATCTGAAATATAATTTTAAAAATTATTATTATTTTTGAACCATGCTTTTCATTTTCAAGTGGGTTCTCAGGACAGCCAGATAGAAGAATGACTGTTAAGGACAGATAAAAGGTGTGGAAGTAAAATGGCCCTCTCCTGCCCCCTCCTTCCCCTCTCAAAAACTCCTACATCTAACTGGGGCAAGGATATATTTGACAGTGAAAATGGATGGTGCAGGGATGAGGGAGTTAAGACACCTAGAACTATTTTTTTAACGGTTTGAACCATTCTTGTGTTTGTAAAATAATATTTTTCAGCTAAAAAGTCTGTTTCTCAATTAAAATGTAGCGTGCTTCTGGGGAATGTAGGTCTGCTTCCTTAAAATAGCCTTAAGAAAGGATTGCTTTGCCTTTAAGCAAAAATGTTTTACTGTTTTAATTTAGGTAAACAGGAACATAAAAGTAAACAAGATTCTTTTTTTGTGAAATGTAATGTAGAGCCATATTATAAAATGCAAAGCCATTATGCCTTGTGAAGTGTCATGGATGGCAATGACACCAGGAAACTTTAAAAGGAAAATGATACAAATCTCCTTTATAAAGCACTTTGCACCATATAGATGGAAAACAGTCTGAGAGAGGGGTGAACTCTCTAGCTGACTCACTCTTCGTGAGTTTCCCTGCAGCATTAGCTGGGATCTGACAGCTGGTACGGAGATGATCAAGGCCATGACCCCATGTCACAGAGCAGGCTTAATTAACATTTCTTTTTTCTTATCCATTCCTTTCCCAGACTCCTGACGGGGCATTTAATGTGCATGAAAGGGTAAAATTGAAGCTATGCATATGGAGGAAAGTCCAATATTTTTAGTAATCTGTCTTTGTTATGGAACCACAAATGGAAATAAATGGAGTGTAATTCACAAAACTAAGGAAAGTTGCTTCAACAGTGTTACCATGATGGATCATTTACTAAAGAAGACAAATTCATCACTCTTCCCCTCAGATTACCAATTTTAGAAACACTTTATTATATTTCTCAGTTGCTGTTTAGTTTACTCATACAAAGATCGCATATCTCATGATGATTTAGATTTTGCAGTTGCTGAGTATGAACATTTTCATCAACTCTGCAAGATACAGAAGAGAACAAAGTTCCTGACAGATTTGATTTTCCATGCTGTGACCTAACCATAGCCATTTTGTCTATGGCAAACATCAAAATGAATATCCATGTGTTGCATTTCATTTCACTACAGTTTGTACACAAGAAACCATCAGCAAGCCTGAAAATGAGGAATTAGCCTGGATTTCCAAAGGAACAGAATTCTAAATAAAAGAATAAGGTCAGGTTTGGGACAAACCCCTCCCATTGTACAATTATAATTTAAGACAGAAAGATGTAGTTCTGGAACAGAGAATGGCTGAGATGTGTATAGTGTCACTCAGGAGTCACAGGGCCAGTGAAAAGGTAGGTTATCCTGATGGCTCAAAATGAGGTGGCCAGGAGAGAGAGTACTTCTGCTTAATAAATCTTCAGGTTAATTTAATTCATTTCACAATTTGTTCTTTTTATTTTTTCATGAGAGAATTGTGCCTGTGTCCGTGTGAACATGTTGCTCGTGTGGAAAGAAGCCTCAGTAATGCAAAATGGATCTCTAAGTTAGGACAGAAGGTTAGACATCACACACGGAAGGAAGTATCCCAGTAGACAGACAAGTAATGATGGGGTAGGGGGAAAAACCAAAACAGATTTGTGATTATCCAACAGAGTTTCTGGGAACAGACTTAGTTTTGGCTGTTTTTCTTTTCCCTTTGCTTTTCCTCTAAGTATTTTCTGACCACGGGTCATGTCAGGACCCAGTTGCGGAAGTACATTTGTGATTACACAAGCCCCATGGTGTAATTACAAGTTTCAGTCTCTGGTTTCTATTCTTGATGTTTTGTCAAGTTTAATGTTTCTAAAATCAGGTTAATAATCTTCATGGAGATGCTTCTGTACAGACTAAGTATATGTAGAGTGATCTTGTCACCCAGAGCAATGTATTTCCAGCAGTATGTATCTCTTATTCAGCACTTCGGCAGATGCTGATTTATTTTTTTTCCATTTACATCCCGCGTACAAAAAAATCTTAGGTGGATTGTCCAGATGCAATCTGAAGGCCCTTCTAGGATTCTTTCCATTCTAGCCTTGCTTTTTACAGGTTTCTATTTCCTAGACAGTTGGGATTACATGAACAGTGATCTTCATCTGTGTACCACACCGCATTTACGCTGTGTTAGAAAATGCAAAGTGCTTTGACTTACGTACTGATCAGTAATGATCTGTTTTCCTTTTCTTGTTCTCAGTGTTATTTTTATTCTTTTCAATGACAAAGTATCCAAGTATGTGTCTAACTAATTTAGTCTAGTCTGCACAAAGGTGAAAAAGTAAGCACTTTGAGCGTAGTCTTATTGCAGAAACAATTTTTCGTTATAAAAGTATGTCTTAGTAGAAATGCTTGAGCAAGAAATTAATACAATTTCAGATTGAACTGCAGACCTCAGGTTTTAATCTATATTTAATCTATAAAGAACTGAATCTCACATTCACGAATTAGAAGGATTCCCTGAGGGGTGAGTTGGTTAGTGTTAGTATTGTATTGTACGGCAACCTGAGTTGGGGTATGGCAAATATTTTGTAAACTTCTGAAAATAAAAATGTGCCAGTCACTCAGCAGGACTATGGATTATCTTTCATTTTTGCAATTCTTTGCTATAGGGCCACCTCAGAGTACTAAGCTATTCATTTCTATAAAACATAATTAAATCTATTCAGATTTATGTGCAAGGATGGCTCCTGTTCTTTTAAAAATTTGTATTTAGTAAGGACATACAGTTGAGCTACAAAGCAGAATTTAGAATCAAAGTATGTGTGTTAGAATGGATTGTGGTGATGCTTTTTTACAAGGACTTTCTAGCTCTGACTTCAAAAAAAAACCGAGGCAGGATTTAAAAGAATTAAGAGTCTTGGATAAGAAGTTATGGCCGCCTGTTAAAAGATGTATATATAAGCACTGTAGAGTTTTCACCTGCCTGTTAGCAAGAAAAGAAGATAAGTAAAGTAAATAAAGTTAAAAAAAAAATCCTAAAATGAGATCCAGTGCTGATTCCCATTATGCTTCCTAATGATGCTCATTACAATCCTAACTACATTTTAATGCTGAAGTCTAATGCCTCCATTCATCATTGGAATGAAATACAAATGCTGACAATTGACAAACTTAATAATAATAAAAAAGTTCACAGAACTCAGAACTGTCTGTGCATATTTATCAGAAGAAAAGACAAAGTGGTCGCAGTTCAGGAATACCTCTCTGCACAAAAAAAAATGAAAACAAAACAAAAATCCCAACACAGAAGGGGGCGGGGGGGGAAACAAAGTAAGAGTCAGCCAATGAACACAACAATCAGTATTTACAGACTTCTTAGGGATAGTTTTTTTGCTCACATTTTTTTGCTCATAAAGCCTTCCTTTGCAAGAAAATACTAAATATAGAGAAAGTGGAGACAAGAGGGGAGCAAAACATTTCTGAGTCATTTTGATAAATTAGTTTGAGATGATAAATGTTACCGGCAGTTACATAAATTATAATCTTTCACATTTATATCTGTCCCATTCAAAAGCATCTGAAAATTATTAATATGCCTACCCAGTTAGCTTCACAAAATTATCAGTTGTCAATGTTACACCTACATCTTACGATACATAGTACATCTATAAAATTAATGCTGTAAACTGATCTTAAAGGGAGCAAAGATTAATTTTAATTTCTTTTCTCACACTCCTTTGGTTCCAAGGTTTGAAATGCAAACATCCCAAATGTTTTATTTTATCTTATCATTATTATGCTTTCCTACTTTTTCTGTTTTTTTCACATAATAAAATTTCAGTACATGTGAATGTCTGTGATAATGCTGAATGATAGATCTCAGTAAGTTATTTAGTGCATGGGGGATTTTTTTCCTGATGGTGACAAAGTTGAATTCTGTTATAGTTGAAGTCTAATTCTCAGTTGTCCTATACAATCTGACCCTAAAGTACAAACTATAGGGATAAGTTTTGTAAAGCTGCTATTGCACTGGATGTAAATATATTCTGTCCTCGTAAAGGCAAATGCTAATATAAATCTTCCATTACATGCTTTAGTTAGCAGATTTCATACAATTAGGATGTCTGAGTATCACTGAAACTGCAGTACTGGTTTTCCGATTCTTTAACATCTGGCCATGCTGAACTGAGCCTGTTTTATGGTGGTGAGAGGGAGGGACCAAAGAGTTTCTTTCTAGAAAATTGTATCGAGCCTCTCTTCTGCCATGTACAACTTTGATTCTTCTCTTGGTATCCATGTTCTAGATTATTTACATTTATTGTATCAGAAATGTCTCTTCCCTTTCTACTGTTTTCTATTTCAATATTTTTCCCTCTTATTTTCCCCTTTTCTCTTTTCGCTTTTCTTTTATTCTGCTTTTTCTCTCCACTTTTTTTGCTTCTTTGCATTCTCCACCTGCCTATCTCCTTCATTCACTTTGGCTTCTTTTAAATAAAATTCTCATGTCCAAGTTGCTATCGCCTCAAAACGCAACAATATCCTCAAGCAAACGTTTTACGGTTCTTTCAATAGGACAATACTTTCTTTGAGGGTTGATGGGGAGGTATGTGGGGTATGTATGTCACTGTGCAGACAGGGAAGGCTTTTAGAAATGGGTAAGCACAGTGCATATATACACATATATGATTGATTCTATATAATGTGTGCAAGTGATTCTCTTGGAAGAATTTCTGAAGACAGACAACAAATTATGCTCGTAAAACACTTAGGTTTAGTCTTCCATTAAAACTATTACCTCATGAAATGAAATTTAAAGCTCGCATCTCTGCTTAGTATTTGTCACTTTCCTTTATTTGCAATGCTTTTTGTTCTAAAATCAATTAATTTTTCCCATTTGATGCTACTTTGCACTTCAGTTTGTAGTCTGTTAGCAGAAATATAGTCACCATTACTTTTGACCAGATCTTATTGTTTAGTAGCTCTAGGTCCATATTCACAAAAAAAAAAAAAAAGAGGTATGAGGTAATGTAGTAAATTAAGACAAATTAAGGTTAGGAAGAGGCTGAGGAAATGTATTTCCTTTTCTGTCGGATACTCAGTTGTGGGCTATCATAAAGAAATACTGGAAAGCTGGATAGAAATATTGCTGTAATAGATATTTAGAACTTTTAGCCAGATTACATATAATTTTTGTGTCTAAAAAGGGAAGTCCTGAATGGTAAAATAGAAAATACAAAATAAGTGTAAATGGAATAAATCCTCCCAGCCAACTTTCTTCAAGCATGGCACATGCAAAGACCTTGTCTTTTTTTCTGTTATAAGTCTCTGTCATATTTATCTCCTTCAAAAGTAACTAGTGAAAACTTCTACCTGTAACTATGGGTATATGCTCATATCTGCCTAATCTATCCACTTTCTCGTCTTCAATTACTTGCAAAATCTGGGTTGAAAGTGCTGTCATAATCCATTTATCTAGACACATTTAGTCAAGTGATATATTTGGACTTCAAATAAATATACTGAATGTGATTGCATGATCTTGCCCTATAGCAGTGTTCTGCATACTGGTGAAAATTTTTCTTTATGAGTAGAAAGCAACTATAACTTTTGGGTTTTGGAAATAGTAGCAACTGTTGACAACAGGTACAGTTTTAGAACTATATTTACTTTAGGGTGGAAATCTGAAAATACTCTTTAATTACACTTTCTCTTGTAAGTTTCACATAAGAATAATATTTTTGTTCACTTACAGACACAGGATACAGATCTAACTGGAGACCTACGATCTTTGAAAAACTGGAAGTGGGCAAATTTTGGCTTTTTTGCTGGTTATCCAAATATTGAGAACCTGGTAGATCTAATGACTTGGTTTTCTTCCCAACCAACATTTGATGTAGCCACTAACTCCATGTTACTTCAGCAGAGTTTACAAATGGCATGCTGTGGCTATGTGTGAATCTTGGCCTTCTGGGGAGTTTCCCCTCTGATCAGAGGATCATTAATATTTAAAAATAATAATAATGCAACATATTGATGGCATAACAGGGAAAAACAAGAACTGAATGGCTCATGAAAGCTGGCTACTCCCTTCTAGAGGTAGTCTCTGATAAGTTGTGACTGCTGCAGTGCTACTTGTAAGGGCGATGTAGATGAAAGACAGGGTTTTTTTTTCCTATGGTGATATCAGTGTATCAGCTTTCATGTGCAAAAAAAAAAGTCAGTTGAAATCTAAATGCTAGTACAATTAAAATGACACATGTATGCACATGACTGTACAATTGCATGCGCCTCTATGGAACACTTTATTCAAGGTAGCGAGTGCTAAGGAAAGGTACAGGAACACGGTTCTAACAGAAGAATTGTTTCTAGGTCTCATGTAATAAAAATGAAACTTTGCACAGCAAACCAGTCTCTTATGCTGCCTCTAATTTCAAGCCAATAAATGTCAAGATCTTTAAAAATGAACTCCTAATAATAAAACAACTTTTGGATTCATCTCGATCCTTTCTATGTGCTCTTACTTGTGAGTCAGAGTGATTGATACTCAAGTTATTTCCTGAAATGTAAATGATTCAGGTAATCCCATTAGGAAAGATATGAAACTGTAAATTTCTTATGAAGTAAAAAATTACAGTGCAGTCTGTCTGGAGAGCCATTTCACAGCCTCACCAAGGTGGGGAAAAAAAACCAAACCCAAACCCAAGATAAGAATATACAGCATGTGGTCTACAGGCCTGTACTTGCTCAAGTGATACCGATCACAGTTGATTGAAAGCCAGTGTTTCACATCTGCTATAGATTCTAGACCATCTACTTGTCTAAATTTCTCCCAACTCTAGGAATTTGGAGAGTTGTTTTCTGTTCCTTGCATTGGATTTGATGAGAATGCACTCAGTTCAAGTCTCACCCAGAAGGCTTTTGATCAGCACGATGACTGCCTATTTTGCACTTCATTTCTTTACTGTTAGAGTACTTCCGGCCAGAATTCCTGATCCCCTTATGGTTTTTGTTTACCAGTGGGTACTGTGTGCCACAGAATTGCAACTGGAAGATACTATTTTTACTTCTAGCTTTTATGATTTCCTTTCACAGGTCTTTTGTTCCATGGGTTTTAAGATTATATTCTCTTTATAAAGGTTATCCTCTTAAGACATGATTGCAGAAATCCACTGTGGTGTTCTGTGATCCAGAACCAGATTTTGTAATGATGCAACTGCCCTTTAAATAGATAAATTTGCCCATCAGAAGGCAGTCCTTTCAGTGGGAGAGATGGAAAAAAAAGGAAGGCCCTAATACTCTTCATCTGATAAAGTGAAAGGGAGGAGGGAGAAAACCCAAGTATTAGAGGGGAGAAGAAGGGTTAAGAGGAACTAGACATCATTTATCAGTAACTTACTGCAATTGATTATTGGATGCCATTTCCTATCTGCTTGGCAAAAAGAGAAGGATAGACAGAACAAGTTGCTTTGTTTCATATTAGCTAAATGGTGGTCAGGCTTGATAGCATTTTAAATTGCTCCACACAGAAGCACCAGCACCTTGCCCTCCATAGCTTTCCTTTGCACTCTGCCAGAGGAAAGTATACATGATTAGGGAAGGCATGAGGTCTAGTTGAGACAGGTGTGGAATGATTACTGGGGGTAAGGTTACTGAGGTTGAAATTATTGAGGCTAAAATTATATCCACATTTCATAAAAGTTAACGTCCAGGGTGGAATATGATTGACATGCTGAATATCAGTTCAGTGATCGTTCCCTAAGCAACCCCACCTGCAATCTTAGATGTTGATAACACTGGAGGAGCTCCGTGTACTAGTTCTGAGAGAGACAACTGGAGGAGGAGGGAGTGGAGTGAAGGCTCCACGGCCCAACTCCTCCATAAATCACTGCAGGTCCGGGAACTAGATGGAACCATGGAACCATGCCCTGGCCAGCACCGTACAATTGCAAAATCATGCCCTGTGGATGAACTTTGCTCATTATAACCTCATTATAATACCAAAACACACCTCCATCCCAAAAGTTACCCACCTCCAAGGTGCGACCACCCCTCACTGAGCTTGCGCATTGAATTTTTCTGGTATATACCTTTAAAAGCAAAGCGAGAAAGTTTTACACCAATCATAACAAAGGTACGTATGACTAGAGTCACTCAAGCTCCACCTGAAAGGTAAAAAATAAGCTATATTTATATTAAGAGAGAGAGGATGTTAGGGAAGATACCATCATCGCGTACCACTCTGACTTCTGGGATCAGTTGACGGGCTGAGCCTCTCTTCCCCCCATTGGGATGCCTTTGGGTAAGATTCGAACACTTGGTTATACCAAGTGTCTCCCCGGGAAACATTTAGAAATCTCTATAGAGTCACTTTAGATTCTTTATAAATTAGTGCTGCTATTAATATTTGCTATATTTGTATATACTTTTGCAGACAATCACTATCACCGGCAATCCAAAGAACCCGTGTGTCGTATCTGTTGCTCAAATAAATTGTGGTGTGCATTGGTCTAGTCGTGATAGTTCTTTTGAGCACGACCAGTATTTTGGCCGTGATAGCTCGTCGAACACGGCTAGACTCAGACTCTTAACGCGACAACAGGCCATACCATAATGCTCTTCAGAAGAGATAAGAATGGCACTTTCCAATGGTGTGCCAGACACACTCATGCATGGAGGTAGCAATTTTGTTTTTCATGGGTTTCTCAGGAAAGCTTTCAGGTTTTCTTTCTAAGAGCAGGATACGCAACACAGAGGAGGAGACCCTACTGTTTGGGAGAATGTTGAATCTAGTACAGAGGATTAGCCAGTTGGTTACTATGAGCTTTTTCTTTTACTCCCTGAACAGATTGTGATTTTCATTTTTAATTTGTTAGCAAGTTTATAATATAGTGGGAGAGATTGTTTAGGTTTAGGATGGTTTATATCCTTTGCCTAATTATCTTCCAGTTTTTGGGGAAATCTGTAATGTGAGACCTGATACCATGATCAAGATGTGCCCTCTGAAAGAACTGTCTTTGAATTTACTGTAGATTTGCAGTTCATTCTCACTGCATTAATTTGATTTTGTTGCTATGGTCTTCCTCTTTCTTAAAATGTAAAGCTTGCTGAGATAAACTCCTCATAAATGCTAGTCAGCTGAACTTTGGGGATGCAGTACTTAAAAGCAGAATGGGATTTAGCCGTATAAGTGTGTTTATTTATCTTATCTATTTACTAAGACATGGTGCAAGCTTTTCTATTCATTGGATATCTACCAATCCAATAAAGATAGATCAGAGTTCCCTCATGTTTTTTCTCAAACTTGCTTTTAAGCACTTAAGTATGGCTCTTGAGTCCAATCTTCCATTATCCTATGCAAACGCATTTTACATTCTCACAAACAAAGGTTTTAAGCCCAGCTTTTGAACAAGTTGCGTTTCTTGTCTTCACAACTCCTACCAGATGTAATTTCCAGAACCTCAGTTATCAGATGGTTAATAATCATTTTACAATCTCTATTTTAAAAGCTATGATCTAGGCATTATTAAATTTGTTCTTTACTAACACTGTTTTCTCCTTATCTAGGTATTCTTTCTCTTTGTAGTATTCATTCATCTAATACAAGTATGAAAAAAGTAATATTTTTTCTTTCTCCTAAGAATGCTGAACAAATAAAGCTCACACTTCATTGTCTTCATGCCTTTTATCAGCAGTAAGCCAGTTCTGTCTAGGAGACTGAACTGAAGCAAATTTCCGTAGGAGTTTGGCCCACCTATAGAGCACAAAGTCAGGTCTAACTGTGCCCTAAAGCCTGCAGTAGCAGAGCACCATCAATAAATTAACTTACTTTAAGAGGTGTTCAAAGTACGGTTTACACTGCAATTCCTCTGTGTCTGATAGGTTTCATGATGCATAGATTAAAAAAAAAGGGAGAGAAATGTAGCAAGACTAAGCATTTAGAAAAGCTTGGCTGTTAGCAATAAGTTATTATTTGAGTTGGTTCACCAAGGTGTGTTCTTTTTGTTCATCAGAACTAATGATATTCTGTCAATGGTCAACGGCAATTTGCCTAGGGATTGTAATGTGGAGACCTTCTGTCTTCCTCTTATACTTCCAAAGTTCAGTTAAGCGAAGCAAATACATGAAAAGTAATCTCTGGTGTTTATCGGTTGCATTTGTGAATGTGTGCTCAAGGTTCACTATTAAGGTGTGTGATACTTAGTTTTATTAATCTGCCTGCCAGTGCCAACAGCGTTTCTTAAAAATTCTTCAAAAACATCTATTTTTGATAATGAAGGCAGTTTGAATTATTTTTGGTGATGTTTTCTGTTCTAGTTAAAAAGATGGTTCATAAGACATCTTGATAGCCTGCTGAGTTAGTGCCTAATTAGAAAATTTTGAATTTAATTCCCATATTAGATACTGATGATCAAGAAATTGGTCAAAGTTGTTCCAGATGTTCAAAATTTATCTTTATTGAACATGAGTAGTGAAGTTGCTCTGCTGAGTTACATACTTCAGTATTTTTCTTCTTAGAAAACAAACATCATTAAATAAATAGAGATGTCTGTCTTGAACAGCAAAACAAGCAGCTCAGCCTGCACATACTGATATATCTCATTCCTCAAGAATACTCTTTTTCACAAATGGGCAGTACATACATATAGCACTCGATATATTGTTAAATACAGGAAGGAAAATATATAACATTCATGGTCATTCCTCTGCATTATCTTGCTTTTTGTATATAAAGAAAGGTTCTTTGTTTTCTGATTTTACTTCTGAGGATATTAAACTTTGGGCAAGTGCTGCTGTAACTCAGCTTTAATAAATTACTCACATTAATAAAAAGGAGTGACATGTTAATAAAAGTATGTCACATCTTATGAACAAATTTGAAAACAATACAAAGATCTATCATTTTATCTTTTAACTATAGTCAGTACATTATTGAGTATAAAAATTATCTTTTTTCTTGGTTAGAAAAATTAGCGTTCTGTTCATTGTGACTGTAAAAGGGTAGCTTCTACAGTGGGTACATTGTAGTACCCGAGACCACTATTTTTGGATGTTTAGAATCAATGAGTAGAAAAATACAGGAAATGTCCAAGACAAAGACTGTTGTTTAATAGAGGCACGCGCTATATTTTCTTTTTTGGTGCTTTACCTAACTGTGGAACATAACATTTTACAGAGTATTTATATTGTTTGGATCTTGCTCTATGAATTGGACACATGAAATTCAAACTAATACTGAAAGAACTTTGCCAGAATTGATCAAATGTGGTTGAAATGAGTTTTTGCCAGCTCTGAAAGCAGATACCTGCTTCAAATGTTTTTATGTAAGTCTACCATACTCTAGAGCTAACTTCTTGGGCTGTGAGAATGATTGAAATCGTGAATGCTTTCAGAATTTTCTGCACCAGCAGCAAGGAGGAGGAAAATGTTGATTCCATAATTACATTACTCAAGCTGCATTTATGTAAAGGTGCTGAACACTTGAGAAAAGTGCCATGCTCATTTATTGTGTTAGCTGGGCCTCACTGGGACTCTTGGCTTCTTAATGAAAAAGTGTGGAAAATTTTCTTATTTGTTGATGAGCTCCTGAAGAGGAAATGCTCCCTCAGTTAGGGGTTATGAGAGCTTGCTACCAGCTGCAGTTGTCTTCTAAGTTTCTGTGCTAGAAATACTAAGATACTTTTTCCTGGTTTAAAGATACTGGTGTACAAGAGAAAATGTAGCCCTTACTTAGGAATTAAGATTTAGAAACTTAAGAAATAAAATTTAAAGAAATAGACATTTATAAACAGAATTTTTTAAAAAGTCTGGCTTTCTTGTTCTATGTCTGACTGCCTCTCTTATAGCAATTCATAATCATCTGTGTAGACTCTGCACCTTTTTCTGTCTCATCATCACATTCTCTGTTGACATACCATAAAGACCACTCTGTCCATCTATTTTTCACAAACTATCAGTGCTCATATCAGTCTGTTTAAATAGATTGTATGTCCTTTGGCAGTCTTTGTGTCCTTCTTAGTGCAGAAAAATAACTCGGCATATAAAAATTGTAACAGACCTGTTCTTACAAAGCACCTTTTAGGCTATAGCTTAGCTATGGTAGGGAAAACGTTTCTCGAATTGTGGATTGTGTTGGACACTGACTTAAAAAGCCTGTTCAGGTGCTGAAGCAGATCCATTTGGTCTGTGAGCTCAGAACAATTAATTGACTAATGTTTAATCAATATTTAATCAACTAATTATTAATTGATACTTGATTATGTTAAGGTTCTTATATTGCAAGTTTACTTGTGAGTAGACTCTTGCATTCCTATGAAGTCCTTTTGATTTCCATGTAGAAATGTCCATGCACATCCCTGGTTTGCTGTGTGGCAGAGTTTCCAGAGCGGGAATTAGAATAGACAGGTAAATAATGAAAATTCAAAAAAATATATCTGAGTTGGCTTACTCTTCTTTTCTTGAGACTCTTCATTGATTGTCTACTACAGACTTTATTTGGTGTCAACATTGCTGTTTGTGTTTCCTTCTTGTGAAGACTGTGAATTAGAGTAGTAAATAAGCATTTGTATTCCTTCCTAAATCTGAAGTGATCATAAATCAACACTACTTTGCTACATGCTTTTGTTTCTTTGATTATATTCATAATTGCTATAAACTTGATGAAGAAATTCCTCTCTTCAAATAAACAAAATGCATTCTTACATTAAAAAGTATATAGTTATCCAGTACCGTCTTTTCATGTTTTTAGTGAATATACATAGTACATTTTTTTAAGTCCTTTGCTTCACATCTTTACCTCTCTTCTTTCTCTCCAACCCCAAAAAGTCCACAGCATCCTTTGATTCCTGTACATTATACATTTTTCACCATATAGACAGAAAATCGGGTAAAAAACCATGCTTAATATTTGGCTACTTCAATTTGTTCCAGGGCTCATAATATTTATGTTTGTGACTTTTCTGGATGGTAGATGGGTTTATACATAATCATTTTTATGGAGAATCTCCATGTTTTGAACTTTTAAAAATCCATTTAATATTTTAAAGTTCAATTTCTAAGTCAACTCACTATTTGTAAAGCAGTTCAATTTTGAAATAGGTTCAGCATTCAAACCTCTGCACATTGGTTCCACTTCAGCGTGCCACAGAGACCTAATCCTCACAAAAATGCTATTTGATCCCAGGAAGAAAAAAAGATAATTGATTGACCCTCTACGTGAAACCATAAAACAGAGTTCTGGGTTGCTGCCATTCAAATGAATAGAAACCGGCAGCAATTCTAACACCTTTCCAGTTTCAATTTTATTGCATCTGCAGGCATCTTGCTGGAATGGTAAACATTTTAATGGTCAGACTCTGTCCACTTATACCACTACTATTTCCCTATTATATCCTATTTTTTGTGTGAAACGGAAACGAAAAGGTGACAGATTGCTGCGAATAAAATGAATGGAGATGCCATTTGCATTCATTTCAGTTGAAGCAAATCCTCTTCTTTCCCGTTTCTTTGTTGTCCTTCAGAGAGATCTCTTACAGCTTCTGAAAATCCATGAGCCAGGCCCTACATTTGGATAATGCAGCTGAAACCCCATGCATCAGTCTATCATCAGTGTGATAATGCTAAACCTCTTTTTATATATAGAGTCCATAATTTCTTTTTAAATCTAATTGATTCAGATTAATAGAAAGATTTCAGCTACACATGCTCTGAAAACCTTTTTTTTAATTTTTTTTTTTAAATATGGATGACTCACTTAAGAACCCAGAGCACAGAAAACCCATGTAAAAGCCGATCAGCTTATATGCTTGTAGCTTTTTTATTTTAAATAAGCTTAACTGGGACACTCTGCTGGGCTGTCCTTGTTCAAAGATGAACTTGCATATTTCCATTTCTTTGGCTAAGACAGAAGTTGTGGGTGTCAAATCATCTTTAAACTTTATCATGGGGTATGCATTCTTAACATACTCTTTCTCACCGCTGAATCATTTTAGAAACATTCCCCTCACTGGGCTTTCTGTCTCCCGTACTAGGACTTCTCTCTTTTTGCTCCTGATTGCCTCTGAGGTTTGGGGAAGTAAGCAAGTGGTGTCTTTAAAACCAGAGACATCAGTTAAGAAAACAAGAATGTTTGGAGTAAATTGTTATGCCTGAGAATTTCTTGTCCACCAATACCTTCTTAGCCTCTATGGAAGAGCCCCCAGCCCTGGCTGATAGTTAGGCCTACAGGTGAAGGAGAAAAAAGAAAAGACAACTGCAGTGGGTGCAGTATAGTGTTGGCTGCATAATCTCAAGAGCCAGTCAATTAAACTTGTGGAATTAGTTTTTGCATTTAAGGTAGAGTCAGCACTTCTAGGCTCAGATGGTTATTGGGGGAAAAAAAAAATGTTTTTCAGCTCAATACTGTTCATTGCCTCAAGTAGGTACCACCTGAAATGACTTGCTGCAAAAGGATATGGAATGAGTGTGTGCGTGTGAGCGAGTGGGCGATCGGTAGTCTGTGGTTGTAGTGCTATAACCACAGCTAAAGGCCTGCTTTGCAACACTGATTCACTACAAAAAAAAGATGCTACTACTTGCAATGTGCAAAGAGTAACTGAGGAAGAATTCTGCTGTGCTCACTTTCTTCCTGTGGTCTTGTGGAGATGGTTAGACTTAATAGCAATTTTTTCTGTACCATGCATATGTAAGAACACAAAACAATATACTAATCAGAAAAAGTTCTGTAGAACCATAAAATTAAGTTCCAGTAAAAAAAGCAATCCCAGAAGCCATCTGAATTGCCACAGACCAGTAGTTGTGTTTTCATTTTAACATGAAAATGTACAATCCACCCCAGGAAGGAGGAATGGTATGTGTGCTGGACCTGCACCCTATAGGGAAAGAGTGTGTGCTGGGCAGGCACCTGGTCCTAAGAGCTGGAGAAAGCTATAGGTACACCTACTCCAGTATGAACTTCGACAATGCATGTAATACAAACCAAAATACTCTTATGATGTGGCTTTCTATATCGAGACACATATTGTAGCCATGTGTGCATAAGTACTTGTACAGCTCATCTTTTACGCATGAAACTCAGACTATAACATGTTTTATGATATCCTAGAGACATAAATTTCCTACCTTGACATAATTCCTGAATATGTGACAGAAATGAAGGCACAGATCCAAGTAAAGGTTCTTTAGAAACCAAATTCCAACCCAGTGATAAGCACTCTGCCTTTCCTTGTGGTGCATATAATAAGCTTTCTGGGAAAGAGAAGCTTTAAAAAAATCACATAACATCCCAAGAAGGAGCATTCATTGTCTCACAGGCATGGAAAACTCCCAATTCACAGTAAATTTCATACCATTTGAAAACTAACCATAGTTTCAAGCCAGACCGTTCCATCTGAATATCCTCCAAGGTTGCTATAATTCTGATATGAATTTGGATTCAAATGTTGTGGCTGGCTCATACAAAATTAAATACAAACATGGATCCAAGCACTCCCAGCTTTGCCAAAGTATCCAGATTTGGTTTGAATTGCCTAGTTTGATCTTTATTCTTAAGTTGACCTTTTTTTGTAACGAAAACTGTCTTTTTCACTTATAATAACATTAAAAGAATGTGCTAGAAAAGAAGAAATCCCCCCCCGCCACTCCGTAAAATGTACTATGACTCTGTTTGCCACTTTCAGATTACATGAACAGTTGCTTGCATTTCATGCAGTTAGATCTACACTTCTAATCAATCAACTTGCAGAAGGAGAACCATTTTTATGCCACTGTGTTCACTTGAGTATTTAGTTTGGTTACTAGAGGTGGTTCTTTAGTAACTTGGGACTGCATATAAATTGCAGTCAATATTCACAAAGTAAAATATATAGGGTTTCTCCTCTTCAGCCTTTACAGGAGGAACATCCAACAGAGCGCACTGGGGTGTGTGTGTAGGAAAAAGCCTGAATGACTTAAAAATTTTTTCTTTCAGAGAAGTTCATGTGTATGTATGTGTGGAGGGTGAAAACTAGTTTTCTCCTTGTTCCCTAGTGATGGCAGAGGATTTGCTATCTCCTCAGATCACATATTCAGGTTCAGATGAAATATTAAGTCACAGTAAATCTTCACCAGATTTCTCTGATGTTTATAGAGATTTTTCTATATTTCTTTTCCTATTATTTCCCAAGCTTGTTCTGCCCTTTCCGCAGTGAGAAATAGTCACTGTCCATGTTAAATAAGTTGACTAGCTGTGGAGGAAGCCTCAAGCTGACTCATCCTTATGCTGAAGGTTTAGAAATAAATAGTTTTCATCCTATCTAGTGTCTCCCCCCAATTTTTTTTTTTTTTACTTTTCATGAAACAAGGTATAGCTGTTTTGCTGATTACAAGGTAGGAAACAAAGAATGTAGTGACAGTGGAAATTACTGTCACAGGATGTCGTGCAGGTATTGATGCCAGAAGTGGAGCAGAAAAATTCACAGAGTTTTAAGTCCATCATAGGTTGTAAAATACAACTGAATGCAATGTCTGGCTCTGGAAGTTGTTAGTGTCTTTGCAGTCATGGAGTTTTATGGTACTGCTATATACGCCCTACTTGCCTATATCTTGCAGCTGCTAGGGGCAAGATAGTATGCTGGTCTGACTTTTGGTCTGATCTTTGAAGGTCTTGTCTGTCCCTGCTGGGCTCTGTCCCATCCTGCTTTATTCCCCTGTGCTCCTGGGAAACTTGTGTTCTTAGCAAAAGCTCTGAACCTGACTCCATAGTGCCAGCCCTGACCTGCCAGCTTATTTCAGCACAGTGAGCTGCATTCTTCTTCAAGTGGGAATCCATCTTTTCCTGTTTCTGTTTTCTACACACCCTGATCTCTCTTAAGTGTTCCTTCAATGTGTCCTTTGAAAGATTCTCCTGATTCCCACTCAGATTTTCTAAGGATAGTTCACAATAGATCACATCTCAGGTACTTTTCTTTGCTCCTTCAACATCTTGGAATATACAAGCATAATCTTGGCTTTTAGATGATATGCCTTCTAATTTGTACCACATGCATTGTAAACATCTACAAAGCCTCCCTATTATCTTCCTCCCTGTTCTTCTTAGAGCAAATAGGTAGGAGCTGAAATCCTGTGTTCGCAGCCTGTTGTCCTAATAGTGTTTTGTTAATTCCTTGAGCTTCATCTGCATCCACCTGTTGTCTTTTGTTTTACTGAAATTGCAAAGCCTTTACTGTTCAAGTCACTGAATTTTCTGCTTTTGCAGAGCATTAAGTGATGTCTAAGGCCTCCAGTACATTGTCATGATAACAGTAATTAAACAGCAGCAGCACCAAAATGCCTAATGTGGTTTTGTATGTCAGATATAGAATGGGAAGGTCAGAGCTAAGTGTTTTGGTTTTATAATGTTCCTGATAGAGAAGCTTGACATTCAGTGTGATTTTTGTTTTGGCTTTACAAGATGTGAGGGACGCAACTTTTTATTTGTTTCTTTAGAGGCTGTGTCTGGAGTGAAGATGAAGGAGGTTGTAGAAGGAGTGAAGATAGCTGTGTCCACATGGGTAGACTTCAGAAGAAGCCCAGGGACATTTTTCCTAGGGATCTAGAGGCAGTTGTGTGGACACTGTTGCAATCCATAAAGTTAAAGCTGCAACCCATTAAAAGTTGCCTCAGTAAGAACAATTATACGGAAAGAATCAGCAGGGATTGTTTCTAAACCCTCTAATTTCTTATTCAGGAGATCTGAATTTCTCCATTTAAGAAGTTTTTTGTGCTAGTATATTAATTTGTAATTTAAACTATCAGCAAAAATGTAACAGAAGTTACTTTTCTCGTATACACATACTGCATACACAGCCTTCTCTAGGAAATAAGGACTGCAGGGGTTGTGTACAATTTCTTCTCTGTTTGTTGCATAATTTAGAAAATCCTAGTAATCCAAAACCTAAGCACTTTCATGAACTACCCTTCCTGGAGAGGAACACTTTCTGTGTTCCAGTAATAGGTAGAAAATAAGTTTATAAAGTAACTGAAGATACAGTAATAATTTAAGAGCAAATCCCAACAAAGGTCCTGAATAGAGCATTCCATGTTCTTCAGTGAGTGCCATTTTCCTTCCTACCTTGTTTGCACTTACAGTCGCTTTATGTGTACGTGATAATAGGACCTGCAATTGAAAGCAGACGGCAGACAAGCATGACCAATAACACTTCGCCACTTTACCAATACTTTAATAAAGTTGGAAGATCAATTCAATTTCTCGCTTTTCTTGGAGAAGTGTTGCCCAACAAGATACAGAATGATGAATGCTGATCTCTTAAAACCACTAAAGTATAAAGCATTACAAAAGGTTTTTTTAATACAACTGTGTGGTAAAGCAGGCTTCTGTTGATGAATCATAGCGATGTGGCTATCCTAATGCTTATCTAAAACACTGAAAAATGATGTCATTAGTAAAAATAAAATGCAAATATTACTGAATGCTGGAACACTTTTCTTCCCATATTTCAGGTTGGATTTTCAGCTCCCTGTGTGACATTTACATGTACCAAGATGAAAATAAGAAGCATAAACTTAGTTTCTGCCTATACCCCAGGAAAAATGAATTAGTGA
The DNA here is from genome assembly GCA_031468815.1 of Morus bassanus. Classification (NCBI taxonomy): domain Eukaryota; kingdom Metazoa; phylum Chordata; class Aves; order Suliformes; family Sulidae; genus Morus; species Morus bassanus. The sequence continues at coordinate 11,795,676 of CM062570.1, forward strand.
ACCAAGAAAGCCGAAATGCCACCTGGTTATAAACTAAGGCTACCTTACAGGGTAGAAGAGTAGGATGAGTATCACGTATGAAGTATGAAAAGAACATTGCAGTTGCAATACATAGGCCACTTGCTGTCTTTGGACACGTAAGGCTGGAGCAAGGAAATAAAAAGGGAAAAATCTTGCTGCCCCATTGCCAGCTTAAGATAATTACATAATCTCAGAAATGCTGAAGTCAGACTGTTAAGATGCAGCACACTACTTCTACATATTGTTTCCAGGTCACAAGCCTGTATTCAAATCCTGCTTGCACCCTTAATTTGTCCCTGACGCTGTCTGGTTATTTCAGGATTACTCTAGGGATGCAAATTCTCGATTTACAGGCAGTGAACTATTCCTGTCTCCTAGTAGAAGAGGAGGGGGAAAGAGCTGTGGACTTTCTATGGCGTTTTCCTCCTCTTCACTCCTCTGAAGTACGCTTACCCCTCAAATGCGTGATGTTGCTCTTAGCTGTCCTCTCTGAGCTGGTGCTACAGGCAGAACAGAAAGAGAACTCTCTTCAGCTGCGGTTTGTCATTGGCTGAAGATACATGTACCTACAATTGATCAATACAGGCTGTTCTTAAGAATATTTTTTCTTCTAGTATTAGTCTGGTAAGAGCTTAATGTAGTCGGATCTCATCTCAGGCTATAGAAATGCCTTTATGCCTCTAGCTTGCATAAAGCCTTCAGGTGTTAGGAGCTTCCAGCCAGAGCAAAACTCTGAAGGGTGGTTATCATCAATGGAGATATTATGGAAGTATCTCATTTGTCTTTTGCTTTCCACACTACCTTCTCACAAGATATCACATTTTAAGATGAAGTTTTGATCTTTATGCACAATTTATCTTTTGGTAATCTGGGTTATCAAAAAGTGGCTTATCAAAAGCTTAAAGAGAACAGTCCCCAGCTTCATTGCTAAACCACCACTTTTCTTTGAGGGTGTTTTTCATCTGCGTAAGTCTTGATAATGCTCTGAGTATGTACAGTGAATTGTTCTCAGGAACTTGGGTCCATTAAGTCTTTTTATCTGCTGTTACTGACAGAAGGCATATTTCTTTGATGTGACATAACTAAGTAGTAAGTAGTAATGTGTGTATTAAAAAAATCCAAATAAGCCCAAAGCAGACTACTAAAAGAACGCACTTCACTGTGTATGTTCCTTTGTTCTGAAACAGGAGAAAAGAAAAAAATATGATAGATAAAAATCACATTTTTATATTTTGTAGGGGGAGATGCTCAGGTAACAATGTTCATAAACACAATATTCATAGACAAATGTGTACATTTAAAAAATAGAAAATGCATAAAATTGTTTTCTGTGAGTTTTTGTCTTATGGAGGGAAAAACATGTACTAGTCATTCAGAGACAATAGAATTTTATTTTTCTTCATTGCAAGTTAAGTTAACTGAGATGTGGTTTTATTCGTTCGATTCATACAGTTCCTATCAGAGTGTACTGGTTCTGAACAATGATCTTGTTAGAGAGGCCAAAGAGCATTGCTTCCCAATATAGGAAGTCAATGCAGCATGAACATGTCTAGCTATATCACACAGAGTCAAATGCATCCGATAGCCCCATGTATTTTTGTGTAGTGTAAATGGGATAGGTTTAGCATTACTAGCTTTGCAGGCACAAAGCCAGAAGTCTGAGATGCTGGTGGGTTTGTTCATGAATACCCCTAATGATGTTGAAGACTAAGGTGGGAGTGTTAGATGGATTCTTAAGATCGTTGGATAGATAGTTCAAGCTGGAAGGGACCTCAGGCGGTCTCTAGTCCTTCCTCAGGGCAGGATCAACTGTGAAATCAGACCAGGTTGCTCAGGGCTTTAACCAGTGAGGTCTTGAAAGCTCTGAGGATGGAGATAACCTCTCTGGGCAACCAATTAAGATTATCCTGGAAGGAGCATTCAATTTCCAGATTTGATCTACTAGTGCAATCTTAAATTAAACATTTATTTCATCTTATTTTAGAGAATTTGTTTTTGAAAAGCGGCAATTATTCCCATATTTATAAGCAACCAGATTATGTAAGTCTTCCTCAGCACTTCTTAGCTAAAACAGGTTGATGAGAAAAAACTGCTGAGGACAAGAAATTGGAAAGGGTGTATATTAGCAATGGATATAGTGGCCCTCCTCAGTGGATTGGAACATCATCTTTCTGTCCTTGGATGATACTATGAGACCCATCTGGAGTCTATTGAAATGCAGGGGCTCAGTCCTGAATGAAGATATTCCAAATAAATCATTTAATTTGGTTTGCTGGAGTAGCCTTCACACTAATGTCGGTGAATGGAGGAATAAGAATATTTTGAATTTTTTTTTTTTTAAGAGAGAGACACAAAGTTTGACATCAAATACTATTTGACTATAGGGAAACAAGAATTCTCTTCACTATTCATAATGTGTCTCTGAAATATCATCAGTACAATATTATTTATCCTGTTAATGACAATTTTTAGCTTAATCCAGGATTAAATATTCATTTAATCTTACTTCATCAAACATTCAGAGTAGGCTGTTTTCCTCTCCAAAATGTAAAAAATAAATTAGCTAAATACAGGGAAAGATCAGAGAAGGAACTAGACTTCCTTTGTAAAATGTTTGTTAGTAGAGTCTCTCAAACATAAATGGCTGTAAGACCAAAGTCTTGCACTACCTGATAATTAGATAGTATTAGTTGAAAAGGTACTTGTTTAACCACATTTAAAAGCCACTTCAGTATAAATACAATTTAATATAAGTAGAAAGATTTCACCAGCTAAAAATGTTGTGTGCAATTACTTTATTTTCTTCTGAGAGAAAATAAGTAGTATTCTCACATCTTTGTTTAATTAATTATTCTTGGATTTCTGTGAGATTGGGGGCCTTATTCGCTAAACCACCCTTGTCTAAAATATACATACCCTTTATCAGAGTAAGAAGGTATTTTTGCAGCTTAGATGATCCATCAAACAGATAATGCAGAGCTGGAAAGGTACAAGTTTGTCATCCAAAAGTCGAATTTGTGATAGAAGGCTTCACACCTGCATCATTTCCTTCACTGCACCCAAACTCCATTTGATGAGACTGACTTACTGTCCACATCGCTACCTTTTCCTCAATTGCACTGTCTTTCCAAAGCCGTGAGATTGATTAATAATGCACGTGCAGTACTCTGCTCATCTGAGCAGCAATGAGGTAACTGAAAAATGTTATCAAGCATGGTGGAATCTGTAAAGTTTTATCTAATAGTATATTAAGCACAGACACGCTATCCTAAAAAAACCTCAGTGTGGCTATAGAGTTCCAAACATTGGCTTTTGACTTCTGGCAGCAAATGAGAAATTCTCAACTTTAACTGTTAATACAAAGTATTTGCATGCTTGTTGAATACATTAAGTGAATTGGAACAAAATTGTTTGCTTTTCCTCATACCATTTGTTCAGCTGCACATTTTTGTATGCATAGAGGGGAGGTGACTTTAATATAGGTATAGTGCCAATTATAAGCCTTCTTGGTGGAGAATTTTTTCTGTGCTTAGTATGCATTGTTTTTACAATATTGAACTTGTTTTTTGGGACACAGAGCACAGTTTGCTTAGCACAAAGGTCTTGTTTCTACTAGCACGCAGAGGAGATTTGGGCAGAGATAAAATGCGATCACTGTGAAATGTCCCCTCTCTATATAATACATCTCGGTTAACAGCAGGGAGTCACAGTAGTTGAAGTAATTAGATAAGGCTTTGTTCCTTTCACCTAAAGGAGAAGCCATGTGGTGGTGAAATATAAAAGAAAATTGCTAGACCATATGTATTGCAGTTCTCTGTTTCCACCACGTTATTTTCTTCTGTAAAATGCCTACCATAGAATATTGATACCTATAACAAGGAACGTTTATACTTTGTTAGGTCAAAACTATGGGTGTGCATTTGAACTTAAACCTACATCATCATTGGCTTCAAAATGGACTTAGAGTAAGAAAACATGCAGAAGTATGCTGCTTCCCATCGGCAGGTTCTGCCAGTTTTCAAAGCGAAAGTCAAAATTCATCATTTCCCAGTAGATTGAGGATTGATTTGTACCAAGATATTTTTGCAGCAGATCTGTGTTTACGAGTTAATGAAAAGTCCATGTAAAGCAAAGCAAACATTTAAAAAATAATCTAATTATAAATCAAATAGAATTTCTCACAACTCAGATTGTAATACTAAGAAGAAAAGGAAGAGAAACAGGAAAAAAACCAAGGGAATTGGGTGATGTTATCATTTGGGTTGCAGCTTCATCAGCAAAAGAGGATTCTGTCTCCCAAGCTAGCTGGTTTTTAAGTGGAGCTTCACTCACAGATGTCCTGTACGTTCCGACCCAGAGGAGACAAAGTCTCTAAGTCAAGGAATTTTAAAGAAACTTAACAAGGTCTAAAGAGAATACAGTAATCAGTACTTGAGATGAGGAGGAAAGGCAAGAAATTATTATGTGCCCCACTGTCAAGCGGATAAATTGAAATAACAACAGGAGCAACAACAGTAAAAATTAAAACTGTTATTATTATATATATAGTTGTAAATTCTTAGGCTCCAAAGAAAAGTAGGAAAGCAAATTAGTGACAGCAAGGAAAGTCAAAGTCATGATGTTTCTCATATGATAATATCAGCTCTGTGCAGCTGCTTGAAAAATTTGCATGTAATATCAAGAAAAGAACATCTGCTGCTCAGTATGCAGCAGACCACCAAAGCTGCTGTAGAGAAGAGGTGGGAGGAATGGATGGATAGGAACTAGATCATGATAAGCAGAACAAGTGGTGGCATCCCACTGAGTGGCATGACCTCTATTACCACTTTCTAAGTCATTTACTCCCACTTCTCAACCCGGGGCTAGCATTCATGATGATAGAGGTAGCTGCCATAGGCAAGTTAACCTGCTAGTAAATTTGCTAGCATGGGATGATTTTCACTGAACGAGTGCTTTCCAGAACATGTAAAATACATAATTTCAAAGCGGCAAAATCCTCGATATGAACTTGTGAACACATTGCCTAACACCAGCTTCCACCAGGTATGCAACTGATGTGGAGAAGCAAGAAGGTAAAAGACTCTGTCAGATACAAGCGTGGAGAAGAATGATGATAGCAGGGCAAATATATAAGGATCCATTTGTGACTAATCACACGTAATGGGAGAGACAGGAGTTAGATGTATAAAAAGCTATTGCTTCAGGCACATTTTTTACTATCCTAAGGGGCTTTTTTTTTTTTTTTTTTAATTTCTGTTCGGCTCAGTAAATTCTTTCACTTTTAATGGTTCACTACACTGAACAGCAAGAAATTATAGGGTGGAGTTTTCAAATGAAGTTACTACCTGTACAATGCAAAGAAAAACATGTGGGTTTTCCTTTTTGAGTATCTTGGTAATTCAGAAATTTGGTATTAAGAGTATGTAAAATATTATTTACAATTTATGTGGTTTATTTCATATATGTACACAGGCATACACTTTTAGAAAACCTTTCTTTTTAAGAGTAATATGCTACATTTGTTTTTATTTCCATTACTTTCACGTAATAGTGCTTCTTGTCTTTCTCTAACTTTCTATGCCATCCACATTAAAGGCAAAGTGATATTTGTGATCATTTCAGGAACCCATTAAAAATGCAGCACTGCTCAAAAGATGTTTTAAGATGGGCTATATTTGGATTGAGAGGAGCACGATTATCTAATAAGCTAATAATAATTTAAAAATCTGTGATACCATCTGTGCAAAAGGCCTGATGGAGGCTCTGCTTTAGCACAGTATGACTTGACTATAACATGATTTGGTATCTTCAGTGGGCAGATGTTTTTAGTAGCTTTACTATCAGAATAATCTTTCTTTTCTCCTCCGTATTATATGCACAGAGGTCAATTTCTGGAAAAAAGTAACAAAGACAGTATTGCTGTTATAAAAAGGTATTGTACTTGCTGTGTGCAACAATTCTGATTAATAGATTCTATAGAAATAGAGTGAACCAAATTTACAGTATTATTTGGAGAATTTTGTCAGGTACAACATTATGAAATGCCAAACATGGTTATTAGTCATAGAGGGGTCTAAGAATTTTGCTTATTTAATCAGTAAATGGAAATATTTAGAGAAAGATTGTTGTAGTTTTGTGAGTCACTTCCACTGAGCTATTTTTTGCAGAAATTAGTTTCTGATTTTGAACAACGAACAAAATTGTTCAAAACCTATTCTCTTTTCTGCCACACACCTGTGAGCCTGTGAGTGCAAGCTTGTGTGAAGTTAGGGTGCTAGCCACCAAGTAAACATAGATGTAGATCTTATAGCCTTTCAGCTTATTCTAGAAATAACAGCTCTGTAATACCATGGATTTAAACAAATACATTCACCATTCTAGTTAAACCTAAATAAAATCTCTGATCTGAGAGCTGCAATTCACTTTGCCTGCAGGGATTGAGGAATAAACGGTAACATGAACAGAAAGGGGGGAATGAGATCCTGAGGATGCTGCCTTATGCAGCTGTACCACCTGCACATTCGCAGACAATTTTTGCTTGGCCAGCTGGGGGACTTTTGTTCAGAAAACTCCTGTCAAATACTTCTTTTCTTCGTATTCTCATAGTCTGTCGGCACGCTATAGGAGAGCCTGAAAGATGGGTGAATTTCCAAGTCTGCGTGGCCTGATGAGTGGGTTGGGAGGAAAGTAAGCAGAGAGGGAGAAGGGAAAAAATAACTGTGTTAAGGCAGACATTTTCATCTTCCTCTATGCATTGTACATAGAATTAAGAGGTTAGTGGGGTTTTCTCCCCCTTCTGTCCTCCCTTCTGTGGAAAAAAGACAGGAGGTGATTCTTGGTTATCTCTCCAGACCCGGGCAGCAAGGAAGACTCCGAAGAGATGAATACTATAGAAATGGAATGGAATCGAAACATTCACAAATACTATGTACTGGTATCTCTTCAATGTCATGGGCTTTATTTAAACCTTAACCTGAAATGTAGAATACTCTCCATTGCTGCACCAAGTACCCAGAAGATGTACAAGGAAGACTTTACAGAAATTAATACTTCTGGAGCATCCTGTTGTGTAATGACTTATGCATGTTTATATAAAAAACACTTTGGAAAAGGGGTTATATATGAAACACTTCTCAAAGATGTGTCATGTAAGAGGTTTTCTGATAGGCAACTTCTCATTAGTATTTGTCTCTTGTGAGTCACAATTAATTTTGTCACAGACTGTAGCGGCAGTACTTGCTTTTATTAAAATGGTAGCTTTGTTGACTATTCAGTGTTTGGAGTTATTTCATAACAAGGGTCACTTTGTGTCTCCTTTGTCATTGTGACCTTCAGATTATGTCTTTACTTTCCACTTCAGTCTAACATCCTGCTTTCATTTACTTGATGGCTCCATGGTTCAATAGCACTTAGAGAGATGTTGACAGCAAATGGAAAAGTTTGAAAACACTCTTTTAAAATAATACCATCTATACATACGGTATACCAAATTCATTTTCCTTCTTTTTTTGAAATAAAGGCAGTTACTTTAATGATAGCTTTTGTTTTGCTTCTTCAGCAATTATTATTATTTCTTGCTTTTTCTTTCTTTTATTTTTTCCCCCCTCACTTGTGTGCGAGGGGTTCATCTCTTAGGCTATACTGTGGTCAGTCAGTCTCCTTCCTACTAAAAGTTAATATATCCAGCTTTGGGAAGGAAGCCATAATATCTTCCAAAGATGATGTAAATATTGTGTACACTGCTCACTGCCACTGACATGAGAGCGCGGCCCAGGGAAGTGAACGCTGTGAGGTTATCTCTGTGCTTTTATAGTCCCTAGCTGCTGTTTTGTCCTGTAGGAGATATTTCTTCTCATTTGTGCCGAAGCAGCCTCTGCTGTAGGATTGACAGATAAATACTCAAGGACTCAGGGAAGCAAATTTAGCTTGCAGATGGGATGTTGACTCATGAAAATGTTCTCACACACAGATTCACGGGATAGTGGGGGCACGGAAATACACCTACGTGGACTGCACCGTTTAACAGAAATGTAGAAACTTGCTTGAACTGAATGCAGTGCTATATGTTTATTTGAATGAAGTAATTGTAACACTTTATTAGCTCTTCAGTATTTCTCCTATTGCTTAAGACATATGTTTCACTGTTCTTCACTCTGAAATATAAGCATATATCCCAGAATGTAATGATTTTTGTTTTTAATTAAATTAAAAGTATTTGTGATGTGATGTCCCCTGAGAGATACGACACAACACAGAACATCTTTTACACCTTTGGGAATATTTGGTTGCTTTCCCTCAGTTTCATTTGGTGACAATCTGGGCTGCTTTGGTCAGAATAACTATGTGTTTAACCTTTGTGCTACCCACAGTAAAGCACTCTAGTATTAAAGAAATCTAATTCTGGTACTCCTCACTGTCCTGTTTGATTGTGATTCTTGTTTTCTTGACAGCCTTAGAACACACTGCCTAAGCCATCTCTTCTTGCATTTCTTAACTGTGTTTCAACACAGTTCAGTCAGGGATCAAAGCAGGGCACTCAATTGAATTTACTTTATTAAAAGTTTTTAATGACCTTCATGTAGCTAATGCAAGTGAGTTTCCTGTGATCTGCCTTTATTCAACCTGTCGCTAGCATTCAACATATTGGTTCAGGCACAGAAAACACTCTTACAGTACCTCGTACCTTGGCTGTCACCAGTATTTGATGTCCAGGGCAGTGCGCTCCCTTCCGTTGCGCAATGCCTTTCTGAACATGCATTTCAGGTGATTGACTCGGGTAGGAGGGGACAGCTGGGTGTTACATTTGTTGTTTGAGTGTTTGTTGTTGTCATTTTAGGACTGCTGCTTTTTACCAGCCTTTTCATGCAGGCAAAGCCTTCACTCCTATGGCTTATGTTATCGCTTATCCACAGATGACATACAGATCCATAATTCCTGTTGGTGTTCTCAGATTTTGCCTTTGTATTTCTCTGCCTGCATCATCTCCATAACTGGATGCATACTAATCTTTTATTACAAACAAAGAAGTCAAAAAGGATTCTTTTTAATCCTGTTGTTCAGGTTTTTTGCTCATAAGTATTTCATGTCTCAAATATTGCTTCTCTTTCCCTACTTCTGCAGTACTGTATGAGAGTTTTAAAATGGTCATTATAATTTATTGTATAATCAACACCTTGCATTTTTTTCACAGGTTGTATGCTTTTTCTATATGCAGATCTTCAAGTTTGTTTTGGTTTTTTTTTAATCGCTTATATTACAAATCAAAAAATCCTTGAAACAACTGGTCTCTGCAAGTCAGGCAGAGCATGAGTTTTATTGTAAGACTACCACTTCTCAGTTCAGTGACCTAAATTTTAGATTACAGCAAATACGAAAGCCACTGCCTGCTTTTCTCCAAGTGGAATCACATTTATATAATTTGACTTCTTTTTGTAGACTTGCCCAGAATATAAATTCTGTTTATAAATTGTGTCTACTCTTTTTCTTTCTTAAACTGTAGGATCTACAAATATAGTAAAACCTGTTTCTGAACAGATTTTTCCTCTCTGGTATCTTCTATGTTAGATTTTGCTGACTTCTAATAGCATAATTTGTCAACTTTTAATGTACTTTCAGTTTTGATTTAAACTTGATCTTCAGTTAATTTTTGCAGAATATCTACCCTTTTGTTACATGCCATTTATCATTTAATTTTTGGCTCGGTACATGTTCCTTTTATTCAATATACACTTTACGTTAAAAATGTTTAAATTACTTAATAAGACACAGTCAGAGATTGATAACACTGCTGTCATTATTGCTTTACCTTGTTGGCAGTAAGGTGAAGAGGTATTTTAATTTTCTACTGATGCTATTCTTGTGCCCTTATAAAATATCACTTTTAATTTATTTGCAGAATGTTCTCAGTATGATAGCCATAAATACACACAACTGCTACAATGACATTAGTAGTTTCCTATCTACAAGGAACTATCCCCTCTGATGTTTTTATAACTGGTATGTAGACATGCAGTAATAGCAGCTAATCTTGTGCTAGAATTACGGTGAAGGCAGCATCAGCATGGTGCCAGCATTGAGCTGGAGAGCCAGCTTCAGGTAGAGAGGTGTAAATCCAGCAGGGAAAGCAAGGAAACGGTTAAAAATTGAGCATAGGTTGGGAGAATTTCTGTGCACTCACAAGTCAGATGTGCACTTACAGTTCAGGCTAAAAATCAGAAAGTCTGTGGAACAGATAGCATCCAATGTGGAGAGCGAGCGCAATAAAGAGCTACCAGGAGGAAGAGGTTTATTGCTATGTGGGGTAAGCAGCAATATAATTCACTCCACTGTAGCCAGCAATTCATGAGGGACTGGACTTTTGCAGATTGACAGTTGCAGCACGTATGCCACAAAGTTAATTTGTACCTAAGCTTTTGTCACAGCTTGGAAAGTAAATAGTTCAGCTGATGAGTAAATGGACTGAAGGTACATAAGGGTAACCTTGTTTGCACACTGTCTGCAAAAAAATCATAGGTTTCTAAATGGCGAAGATCTGTAAACTTGTTAGAACTTATTGGCTTGATTCATATTCTTCTTTATGACTAACTAGATGTGGTACAGCTGTGTTGCTGTGGGGTGGGACGTGCCATTGGGAGGCTTTGGTGGAAGCAATGTGGAAGAACCAGCAGGCGAAGGTGTTTGCCAGATGAATATATGTTTCGTTTTGTTGTATACAAGCTGCATAAGATAATAGTTTTTTGCATGGGAACCATTTCATTCCTTTGAATGAAGCACTTGACTTCTTGAGGTTGTGTGTAATCGCACATACCTAGCGGCAGGAAATGTATTGATCAATGCAAGGTTTCTGTAGTCACCAGAAATTTCAGGGAGAAGCATATTGTTTTTAAGTGACTGGAGGACGCACCAGGGAGTTGCCGCACAGTGCCCTATGGTTACTTTGGCAGATGTGCCTGAAGATATAAAGAACATGCAATTGCTTTCTTCTTGGGCTTCTGAAAGAATAATAGTGCTGCTGTATGTTGATCTCTAACACATCACCACAAATACTGCTAGTAAATTGATGTAAAGTCATTGAAACATTAGATGCTAACAACATGGCAGGTGCTTTTAACTGTTCTTGGGGATCGCAAAGGACAGGATTCCTTCATTGCTGTGGCTGGTGGCTGAGAAACCCTACGTGGGAAGGTCTGGAGTGATGAACAGGCAAAACTGGAACAGGGTTAGGTGGGTCTCTTTGGAGCATAAGACTGAAAAAAAGTAGCAAGAGACAGGAGGAGGAAACTTGGGCTCAAGGAGCGCGGTTCTCTGTAACCACCTGGAGTTTTCTGGAGACACCAGCAGGCTTCAGTTTGTGATTCAGGAGGTGTGTGAGGGAGGCTGGCTTGTGGGATACCTATGCCTAATGCAACCCATGAGCAGCTGCATGGAGAACAACCAACTGGCCTATTTTCCAAAGTTGTAGCGCATAGTCAGCTGTTTCATCAGCCAGTGCACCCAAAATTAAAATTTTTGTCACATAATGTGTACCTGCTCTCTAGCAGAAAATCCTGGCAGTAGCCACAGGTGAATCTTTTAGAGATTAAGTTTCATTTTATATTGATTGCCCAGCAACGTTTTGCAATACTTTGTGTCATATTCATGTCTTCTTTTGATAATAATTTTAAGCTTTGTGTCCTTGACAAAAACTTATAAACATTAACATGCCAAAATATTAGCAAGAGGAAAACAGACATTTAAAATAGATATTCAGAGAACTTCACTATCCATATCTCTCCAACACAGTAGATTTTTTTTTTCTGGCCAAATCCACAGTGGTATCAAGGCTCGTCTTTATTCTTTCATTTTGATTCTCATGCAGACAATTCTTCTTCTAAAAGTTCTTCTGAAGCTGATAATACTACTGCAGTCAGACTAACAGGTTTTTATGTGCTCTCATTTTATTCTCCCCTTTCTTAAATACAGATAAGACATTGGTTATTTTGTATTCATAAATACCAACTTACTTTGATACATTCATTACAGTCCTTTTCCCATGTGCCATTTTTCTTTATTTCATATCTGTAATGGCAATTTGCATTTTCCAACCCAAGGCCTTTAAGTGCTTGGGTTTTTTTTGCTTTCCTTTAGATGTTAAAATTTCCACTTACACTTTTTAATCCTAATATTATGGTGAATAATATTCCTTTTTTTTTTTTTTCTTATTTGTTCTGTTGTTAAGTATTAATGTCCTTAATGAACCCAGAAGCAGTATATTTAATTTGAGGACTATAACTAAATTGATTTTGTCTGAATGTCACTGAAAATCTGATTTCTTTTTTCATTTTCCATCTTTCCCTTTTATGGCTTAAGAAACTTGCTGTTTATTAAATCTCCCTCCAGAGTTATAGCTCAGCTTCAATTCTGATAATTCTCAGTTGATCTGTACACTTTGAGATTTCCAAAATATATGCTTGTTTTGATTCTGCTTTTCAAAATAGTTTTACATCCTTCTGCAGTTGATGCCTTTCCCTTCATATTTTGTCCTGTTGCTTAAGCTGAAAATTCCTAGTGAGTTTTTAATCTTTGCCTTGAAAAACCTTTGCCTTCTGCTGTAGTTGAGGACTTGAACCCTTTAATCTCATTATCTTTTCTAACTAGTTATCCAAGTTTGTCCTTTTGTAACTTAAAAAACCCCTTAGCCCTATGTTACATCACCAAATCATCCTGCAGTCAACTTGCTCCTTTATTAGATTTTTTTTTATCATATACCTCCATCAGATAAGATTTCTTCTTGTTTTATCATATAGTACTGTAAATATGCTAAAGTCAAATTAAAGCAAAGCCTTCTTCTGCATTTGTGACTTCTTTGTCACTGTCAACTCTCCTGTTAGCAGCGTTTCCGTATTAGTAGCTGTTATGAATAGCTGTGGCTCTGCAGTCTTTATTGGCAAAGGTGAGGTCACCTGTAAGCGTGTATTTCCAGCATTTCTCTATCTTACATCATTACAGAGATATCTACTGTATTAAAATCTGAATCTTTGGATATCTAACTGTAATGCATAAGAATGTCTAGTGTTGATCTTTTAAACAAACAAAAAATCTCAGAAGAAAACCCAAACAACTGAGTACAAAAAAATTAATCTCATGAATGTACAGTAGTGAAAAAGACTTTTGAGATGGTTTTATTAAGGTGACATTATGGGACTGAGCTAATTCCTCTAAAGGAGTACACAGATGAAGTTCGTGATCCTCATTGTCCTTTGCAATGTTTGAAATTCTGATCAAAATTTGAATTTTGTAATCGGTGAAGTCTTGGAGAAATGGGTAATAAATTACAGGAACATTTGATATTGAGTATATTAGAAAGCATAAAGGGACAAGTGGTGTGACAGAGTACTCACTATTAACAAGTGCCAGGAGCTCCTGCTTTCGGTCCATGTTTTAAAAAGGCATCACCTGTTGTAAAATTGAAGAGCATCGGCACTGTAACACCTCCTACATTGGAAATACTGGCTTTTTTCCTTTTCTTAGTATGACGGTTTTAGAATATGTTATCTGTCTATACTGAAAGATTAAAAAAAAACCAAACAAACAAACCCACAACAGAACAATCCTTGCATTTGATGACAAAAATATTGTCAGTGGAAGAGGAGGATAATTTCTCAGTCAGCAATTTTGGAGAGTTTTGTAAAGAAATTAATTAATTACTTTAATGATTTTATTTCTCAACCGCAACACTTTTCATCAGTGTTTTCTGATTTATCTAACATGTACATCCATTACATCTTTCTCAGTCATGACACTTTGCAGAGCAATTAAAATGTTGGAAGGAACCCAGGCCATCCAAGCATTTTTCAAAATTATTAGAAAGATGGAGTGCTGGCTGTGGGAAGTATGATAGCACTAGTCATTTTATCACCAGTGAATGTTTATGTTGTTCTAAGGAAATCATAGTAGCTTTTACCTGCTCATCTCTGTAGGGTGAACCACTAAAATTTTGGAAAGGAGTTTCTGATTCAGAACAGGAAGTGAAGACTGTGTTTTCTACCTCAATTTGTATACCTTGGTGTAAAGCAAAAGCTGCAAGTATTTGAACAAGCCACCATTTTAGACCTGTGAGCAGATACGATGGACAAACATGGTGGGCAAAGATCATTAAAAGAATTTGAAATAAGCTGTTGGGTGCCAGTTCAATGGAGGGTGTCCTGGGACACTGCTGTGCTGGAACAACATCATGCATTTAAGCTTTGCTCTTCCCTTATAACCTCAGAAGTCTCAACTGCAGGAACTAACATGTACTGCCTTGTTTTGAAGCAATTTCTTTGTCACTGCAATTCATCTGCTGCTTGCTTGCTTGCTTGATTTTTTTGGAGAGTTAAGTGCTGTTGAGCTCACCTGGAAGAGCTACAATGATTATATCCTAAACAAGGGGACCCAGAAGTCCTTCCTAGCTCTTAAGTCTTGGTGCTCATGTTGGTCGTGTCCTCAGTACGTGTAAGGATGAGATCTGTGTACAACATCAGCAGGCAGGAACCTGTCCCCATTTTCTTTGGAAGAGAAGAGGACCCCTGGTGCACATAAGTGCTGCAGATGACCTCTTGTGTGGAGGGACACTGGCTGTGGTAATTGATGGGGGCGTTGCTGACTGCAGGTAGGACAGTCGATGCTCAGCCTCGCAGTTACTGACTGCAGCAAAGTGGCTGCTTATGGCAACTAAACATATGCGCTCTCAGACAGGCTGTGTAAAAGGCCAAAGCTAACACCACCCCGTGTTATCTCAACAATACCTTATTGTCAAGAAAATTAATTAACAAAAGTGCAACCAAAAAGCTAATATGTTGCAAGAAAACTGTAACGATGACACTAACTCTTTCTCAGGTGTCAGTATATAATAGAAATTCATTAATAATAAAAACATGCAGATAAGACATGAAACAAAATATGCTTTTATTAAGAAGCTACAGCTCTTAAAATCCAGCAGGTTTGTGGGGAAATTTTGTCTGTTTACAAGCTGGATAAGAAACACTCAAATGGATGCTCCCTGTAGTCGCTACACTGCCCGTTTCTTACAGAGTTTTCTGCTTCCTTGAAGTCTCTGAGCCCTCTCACCCCATACACCCACAAAGACATTCTTCTCGCTGCTTAACAGATCTCTAGAGCATTTTTATGGAGTTACAGCTGTCTGACACGCAAACAACACATGATCAAGTCTGTTCCTAAGACATTGTGGGAGTGAGGCAGAAATTGTAAAGCTTGTACAGTTTACCAAAAGTATACATTTTATATCTCTCTTGGGTTTAGCAAGTTTTAGGATTTTCAACTGTGTTATTTTTTGCTGCTGTTTTATCTCGCTCCTGAAAACCTCTTTGTCTAGCCTTGCTTCCTTCTGCAAGCGCTAGGTCTTATCTGCTGTCATGGACTTCTCCTGTACTACATCTATTCAGAAAAGGACACATTAAAAAATAATGAGTGTACTCACATGAGGGAGGGAGGAAGGAAGGGAGATATTGCAGACTCCCCCTCAGGAATGCAGGAACAGATGAGGAAAAAAATGGTTTTAACTGCAGGGGACACATCATCGCTGGCTGGGGTGAGCAGGAGTATTGAAGGACGGGAGTGTGGACTTCTTATAAGGCCCTGTTAAGGCAGGACAAATGTCAAGCCCATCTGAAGGAATGAGACTAAGAATAGTGAAAAACAGCAGAAAGGGATTTGATACCTAAGCAGGGTGGCCAAGGGCAGTAGCTTTTCCAGCAATGAGTCTTTTTTTCCGTTACCATATTCAAGAAAAAAACTTGTGGGAGGACAGCGAAAAGGATACCATTGTGATATCTTTATTTTTAAGCCATGTAGTCCTTTACTATTGCCTTCTCTCTCCCTTTCTCTTTAATAAAAGCTCAATCCATTTTGACATGAAAAGTCTAAGTATTTTTCTTAACAGTCTCCAAACAGTGTCTTTTGAGTTTTCTGGAAGGAAGTCCCGTTTTTACTGCTTGAGCGATTACTGAATTTGTCCAATGTTCACAAATATTTTCACAAAATTGACTGATACTACAGATAATGGACTATTCCTGGGGAAAAAATCTATATGTTGTTATTGCTTTGAATACTTGATGCCCTATGGGCACCCAGTGTGTCATGAAAGATAAATAAAATTTAAATAGATTATTTATGCAATTAAAAAAATCATATGTCAGTACCATGATATATGGCATATATTCTACTTCAGAGGAAGGTTCATATGTCATACATATTGCATACAGCTCTACTCATGAATTATTTGTTTCTTCTGTAGCATGTGTGCAGTACATGATAGATTAAAGGACACAATCCAAGTTACAGCTGACATATTAAAGCACTGCTGTGCATAGAGATATTATTTATGAAAGAAATATTATACAATCATAAGTTTTCAACAGGGCCTGGTTTCCATCTCTCTTTTGAGGCAAAAGAATAGTAAATAAAAGTAAAAAAGTAAAAAACTTGAGGAAAGCACTAAGGGTTGTATTTTCAAAGCAGTATCCTCTCTGTGGTTTTTATCTAGTTAGGTGCTCACACTGGTATTTATGTTTCTATTCAGAGCTGGTGTTCAGCTCATCTTAAAAAGATGGTGTGAGACTTGACCTCTTTTGTAGCTCATATCCACAAGTTAGTAGGGGATCATCGTATACGGTGGTCTAAGATTTATTTGAGAGGCTGCGTATTGCCACTGTATTTTGCTGGTAACTGAAAAGATACTGCATGGTCACACTGTGTCGGGATGAGCACCCAAAATAAGTTACTGATACCTCACTGCACTCAAGCCTGTATTTGTCCAAAACTTCACTGTTAGCACAGTTTCATCTGCAGAGTCTGAAGTACAATCTCAGTGATATTGCTGTCCATGGATGTTGAATGAATTATGCCTTGAAGAAATGAATTAGAATACACACACTAAAATAAAGCCTTAGTCACGGAAGTACTGGCTACTTTTCCCCTTTTCCTTTTGGAGGAGGAAATATAAATATGAAAATATATTTTAAAGCTAAAGTAGATTAGCTGGTTAAGAGGAACCCAGTAAATGGACAGTATCAGATGTCTGGAAGACTACAAACAGAACTACTGTCCTAGGTGATAGTGAGTTTTGCTCCAGCTTTGGATGCTTTGGAAGCCTGAGTTTAAACACAAAGATGGGAGCTTTATTTGCATGCATGTTTTATTTAGTCACAAACTGTCAGGAAGGTATATGTACGCAAAGTGTTACGGAAATATCTATTCAACCATTTATAGATGAAGTTTTCAAATTTACATACTTAATTGCAGAGACTACACAAGTGAATGTCAATGCACAAAATCAAGATTTATTAGTTGAAAAGGAAAAAAGCATAGAGGGTAACTGTGTGTGTATGTATAGAATTGATAAGTATTTATTTTGCTTTATTGTGATTATTCATTTTGCTGTGTTATATGAAAAAGGACAAAAAATTCTTATTTTGTGGATTATTAGTGACAGCTGAGAAAATAGCAGTTGATTAGTTAAAAATATTTTTTGCTCTCTTCAAGTGGTGATTGAATACCTTGTACATATTTTATACATGCAAATATTACCACGTTAGCTATACAACCTCCCCCTGTAAATAAAAACAAACCTTCTACATTGAAATCTTGGTTGTATTATAGTCACTGGGAGGTTTGCCATGGCTTCAGCAGGACGAGGATTCAATCCTCAGTCATACTCCTGCAAAGAAAGAATATTGTTCACAATACTGTAAATCACTATGCCTTATTAAAGATGATGTTAAATAGAAGTGTGTTTTAGACACCATCCAGTTGGCCTCAAAGTCTGCTATTGTTAAAGTAACCATTCTTGGATAACTCTAACCCATGATAAATTCAACCCCATGGGTTTAGTGAGTCAAAAGTTGAATCCTGACTTTGCTGTAAAATAAATCAGGATGTTTATTTCATTGAAATTGTAGTTAAATAATTTGAGAAATACTTACAAATAAGATGAACTGAAACCCAAAGAAGTGTTGTATTTTTCCTTTTCTAATAATTTTCTTTATATTTTTGTTTATTAATTTCTAGTGAAAAGGTAATCTGTATTTTTTTTGCCTTGGGGCAGGAGATAGAAAACTGCATCTAAAATTCCCCATTTATTTCTAAATAATACAGTACTGTATAGAAAAGTCATAAAAACAGAGACTGCAAATTGAATTCCAATAACTCTATCCTGTGAAAAACAAAACCTCCATCTAGTAAATGGGAAAGCATTATTGACAATTATATGCAAATTACCAGGCTTTTGGCAGGCTCTTCAAAACTATTATCTTATAGCAGCTCTGTAAATTACATAGCTATGCCAGCAATGTAGAATTGTTCATTATACTTTATTGATACATTTACGTTGCGTTATATTGGAATATTTTGCTATGGGTCTTAGGAGGCTTTCTTCTCTGCTTATTTTTACGGCTGCGTTTCTCTTGCATTTTGTACTTACCCCCACCCTCGCAGTTACAACTTCCTATACAGTCACTGGGCCAGAGGGAGTCAACTTTCATCAGCAACATCACCATCCGCTCTCCTTTACATCCTGAAGGCCACCAAACGTGCAGGCAAAAATTAGGTGTCATTTTGTTATTATAAGACTTCCCCAGAGACCTTTTCAAAACCCTGCTCATTCTTCATCTCAGGTCAGGTATTCCTCTACACGAACCAAATTCAGTAGCCTATGTTTCTTCTTGAGCTGAGAACACAACATTTTCCATTGCTGCTATGCTACAGAGTGCTCTCTCTCTCTCTCTCTCTGCTTATATTTAATAAACGAGGAACAGGCACCCTGTTTATGTTTATTCATAACAAGTTTAGATGTTACTTTTGAAGATAAAGAAACCAGTTTGATGATATACAATATCAGCTACACGCTCTGCACTGATAGCAAACTTTAGCAATCAAGGCAAGATAAAAAGGTTTTGGAGAATTTAATCACGTACTTCAAAGCAGGCTTAAGAACATATATTTCAGAAATTGAGATAAAATATGAATGTTTAATTTATCTTCTTTCTTTTTTACCATGAGTGTGTCTGATTCTGTTGCTAATAACCTCATTGCTCCTGTCAGCCAACACCTCTTGTGTTTTTTTTGTTAGAGGGCTTTTTTTCTTTCCTGAAGTAACTTTTGTTGAAGAAAGAATCTTTTAATTAGCTTTTAGCTTTCCAAAGGATGTGACCAGTGCTTAATTTTACTTGGGTAGAGGACACACATAGTTTGGGGTAACTCAATGAATTTCACACAGATACTGGAAAGAAGGAAATTGATGCAAAAATAACCAGGTCATAAGCAATGACGTACTGAGGTTCATCTCCAGTAGAGAACCCCATTTCTTGAGTAACCTCTGATGATATCGCTGTGTGATGATAAGGAAAATCAGACTCTAGTGGTTTTTTTTTCTGGCTGGTTGTGTAGTAACATAAGAATGAGGTTTCTCTAGTGTGACCTCAGGTAATTGCAAACTTGTTTGGGCAAGGTATATAACGAAATATGAAACACCACCTTGCCAAATATTTGCCCTTTTCTCTTCTGGACATCGTTAATTGGATTCTGGTCTTAAGGACATGTACGAACAGAACTCAGAACATGTCTCTGCCCTTTCTCATAAAAACATAGGCTAATTCTTGCCCCGAAGTCACAAGCAAAACATTTAATTTTAGTTAGGAGCAATTTTCTGCCTGGAATTAATATAGTTGCCCAAATTGTATCAGCTGGCCTCTATGTCTGATGTGACATATGGTGTGGTTGGAGAAGAGAAACTCTTTGTGTCCTTCTTCAGGTCCATCAGCTAATCTTCAAAGTGGAAGAGTCCGAATGAAGGGCAGCTGTCACAGAACGAAATACAATTTTTGGCAAGACTTCAATTCATATTCTTTTTACAAGTCCTGCTGAAATGCAGTTCTGGTATGTGTTGATGATATTCTCAAAGGCCCCTTTCTTTTTCCATACTGTAGCTATAAAAGTGTCAAATTGAGGATAAGACATGACCTGGGTCAGCATACTTCAGAATCCCACAACTCTTTCTCCAGCGCAAGAATTGGTAGTGGTGGGAGGAGGGAGCTACTGGGATGGGGATATGAAGAATGCAAAAGCGTCCCTAGGATTGTTTGCAGGCATCCACTGAACCGAAACCTTCATTTGCACTTTGGGAGCTTCATAAAGAAGAAACTAAGCCATCATGTTTAGGGTGAAATTTCAGAGTGCTTGGTGTTGACCTGACTCTACTCCTGTTAAAATCAACAATGAAGTAGAACTCTGCCTGACTGGACAGCACTCAATATAAAGCTGAGGATTTCTGAGAATTGTTTCTTGGGCTAAAAGTTACTAAAGTTAAAAAGCCTACCTAGTCTACCTAACTTTCTAGGGGATGAATCTTGAGGAAACCTGTTTGATTTCCTTTGTCTAGCTTTTATCTGTGGTGGTTCCATAAAGTGATCATGATAGAACGATGAAATCAAATCAAAGAAACAAGGGATTAGGTGTGTCGGTGGCAAATAGTGCTGGCAGCGAAGTTGCTAGTTAGTGCGGGAAGCTGTTAGCTTGAGATAAGAGGCGCTAAAGGCTTAAGTGATCTTCCAAACACTACCAGTTACCAGTTTTATGGAAATGAGGGGGTTCATCTACTATTTTAGGGTTTGAATTTTTGAGACTTACCAGAGCAGAATCTGTCTGGACTGATTAGCATGTTGAATCACTTGATCAGATGTGTGCATCAGCTAAAATGAGGGGAACTTAGGAATCAAAGGAAAGGAAATTACCCCTTATATCCTGTACTTTCTTTGGTGTTCAAAACTAACTGATTGGAAAATAAGAGGAAATAGCCCACATTTATGCTGCATACATCTCTCTCACTGCTTTCACAGGACAGAGGAAGAAGTCGGGCTTAGCACTATGTCCTACTAGCTACTGAGGAGCAAGATCCCTGTGAAGAGTTGAGAGTTGTGCCTTCTGGGTTGCCACTCTGGCTGAAGATGATCAGGATTAAAGGTTTCTATTCATGGGGACAATATGAGAACCATCTGAAAATTTATTACAGTTTAACATTACCATTTAATATCCAGCCTGTGGCCAGTGTATTGTACTCATGGTAAGATATTTTCTTACACGTTAGCAGGCATAGTTCAGATAAACAAACATTAATATCTTGACCGACTTCAGGATTTGGGCTGTGTAAGGGATATCAGTCTAAAGGTCAGCCTTATGACCTTCAAATTCAAGCAGAATTTTAAAAATAAACAGCTCGGTAATTTTAACAGTGCGCCCATATATTCCATCTGAAAAGCAGGACTGCTATTTTGGCATATTAGTACTGCTAAGTGACCACCTGCTGCGTTCTGGTTCTGTGCAATGCCAGCTTTTCGGTATACCTGGCTTCGTTCCTAACACTGCCTCAGTATACTTTCTGAAGGAGAACACACACTTCCTAACAGCTAGAAGCTACCTATAAGGTGTTATGCCTTTGCCTTTCTTTTTTTTTTTTTGAGCTTTTTTACATTTTTCTTTTTCTCTTGTTCTTCTTGAAGCAGTAGAATGCACAGGCTCCCGAGAGAATTCCCCCTGGCTACAGTTCATTTACAGCTGATTTTAGAAACAGCGAGAGAAGAACACTTTGAATCAGAGTATGTCTGCTACCTGCCTGGCTGAAAGAAGGGAGTACATAAATCCAGATATTAATATAAATAAAGAACCAGCTATTTTATGAAAACTCTAGAACCTTAAAACCTTTGTTTGTTCTGTATTTTACTCGATTATCTGAACCTCTTCTCGCTTTCCTAGCAAACGGCTGCAAAGAGAAATGCAAACAGACAAAAGGGAACAGCAAAGAGGATTTAAAAAATGCATACAATTATAACAGAGCGTGAAGAGTTTAGACAGAGAAAATCCTTCCCTTTGCCTTTTCTGTTTAAAATGAATTGCTACAGATACTATTCTATGTAACTAGGGGCTTACCTATTGGTAGCTGCAGGGTATTTTGTGAGAGGTGGAAAGCTGGTATGTTAGGTTACTTATTTTATTCTGTTGCAGTAACGTGTGGGGCATCCCTATCTTGTATCACGTTTGATTTCCACAAGAGAGCAATGTCAGTGGAAGAACAGAAAAGTGTGACTTGATAAATCTGGAAAGAGCTGTTTTCTCTAGTCCCCTTCAGAGAACATGTGGTCTTTGTAGCCCTTGGAATTCTGCCTGATTAGAAGAAAAACCCAAATAATTTGACACAACAAAGCAGTGCACAACTTCAGCTTGCTAGCAGTGCCTTAGTAGCTTGCCTGTCTTTCCAGAATGTGACAAGTGCCTGAGGAAAGGCAAACAACTTGTATTGTGAAAGAGAAGGAAGGACTATTAAGTGCTGTTGATTTTGGGGGTGGAGGGGGGAAGCCTTTGCATGGCAAATGAAAATAGAAATGCAAATCAGCTCCAAATACTTAACATATCTGATAAACAATGGTATAAAAATAGAAAGTGGAGACAATAAAGACTTTCAGACATTCTGTATTCGCATTCACTGTCAGTGTAGCCTCACTTAGCTGAGGAGCACGCCTGTGTACGCTGCCAGACATGAGCACATATTCTCACCCCTCAGTTAGACCTTTCTGTGGCATGTGCAAACATCAGTTCCCAAACATCCATGTTTGTAGCCACACTGATGATTAAAATTATATCATGGTAATTGACGTTACATGCACAGGATAAAATACTGATCAGTATTGCCTGAAGCACCAGGAAGAAAAGGTAAAATGGAGAATTAAGGAGCTGGGGGAAAAAAGGGAGGAATAAAAACACAGTGTAAGCTTATTGCGTTATTCAGTGGTGTCAGTCTGCACAGGTTATGTTTGCGCTGATCATGCCCGATCTGCTTAATTCTTGTTTTCTGAAAGCTATGCTTCAGCTATTCATTCCACAGTTCAGAAAAATGTCTTCTCACACTGTCATTCCACAGATACCTATTGCGGAGAACTTTACGTAATGTAACTTATAAAGAAGCATGACAAAAGCAAAGAATACCAAATCCACTGGGCCTAAGGTGGATCACACCTTTTTAAGAATTTTTTTTGAGACTTTTTAAGAAGGAATGCATTGCTCCAGCATGAAGGATCCCTACTTCAGCGTCTGTCAACCCATAGGTCAGTTACTTGAATTTTGACAGTATTTGTTTTCTGTTGTGTTTCTCTGTAACATGTAAATTTTTGAAATGCGGGCACCTTCTTTTTTGTATTATGCCAGTGTTCCTTATAGTACTGCTATTCTTTTAGAATACTCGGTAGAAACAGAAGCAATAATTTGTGTGGCGATTTGAATTTCCAGGCAAGGGTATTGCAAGTATCATAATTTCTGCTTAACCTGTTGTGCAAACAGACACCATAACAACACGTCCGTACCTCTCCAACCAAGGTCTCTCTAAGGAAAAAAAAAAACCTCTAAAGGGAAATCTTAAAATAAGCTTTAGCATGAGATCATATCCTTTTAAACAGTTTTGATTTGCAAGGATATGTTATTTATGATCACAGAGTTCTCCAGTCTTCTTAAAGTCCAGTTGCTGAACATGACCTGATAACAATGAATTCCCCAGGTGTGTTGCAGCTGCAATTAAAATAATTGTTAAGATCTCAGACTAGCTTTCTATTTCATTATCATTACGTAAAATAGATTTCTCTTGTGAAAATATAATACAAACTTTCCTTAGCACAGTAGGCTGTCTATGGGATTATTGCCCATGTAGGAAAACATATCTAGGAAATGCTAAACTTATTGGTTTTTCCCTTTAATAAAGTGTGTTTTATAACTCCTTATACTTCTAGGGCTTAACCCTTTCATCAATCAGCAAATCAAGTAATGGCATTAAACATTAATAAGATAGAAAGAGATGATTGTTTTTTCTTTCAGACAGCAGAACTCTAATACAGAAATGCTTTGGCTACTGTTAGCTCCACTCCCCTGTTGCAGACCTCAGAGATAAAGTATATACTTACACCGTTCTTTCTCCATCAGCTTGCTGATTTGTTCCCCTAGCCAGCCTGAACAAGGTGTTCAAGGCTGTCTTCAAGGAGTTACGCTCTGTTGTGTCCAGTGGCTACCTACTGTTTGCAAAAGCTCTCGGCGTCTTGCCTCATAGTTTACACAGTGGAGCTCTGGTATTTCTGCAGAAATGGCAGCTCTCTGTAACTGGGGGAAAATGAACAAAAAAAATCATGAAGAATTCGTGTTATACTCAGGCACCAGACTCAGATGCAATACATCAGTGTTTTGGTTTTTCTTGTCAAGTTTAAGCCTTGAAATTTTGGTGAAAAATCAAAATCTATTTACTTCTCTCTGAGTACAGGTGCAGTAGTCCTGAAGTGCTTCTATCACACCTGGAAGCTGTTGTGAAATGCTCCATCCATGCTCATTGCTCCCTTTAGCCTCTCTGTGCAAACTGCTGCCTTGAATTCCCATCTAGTTTCCCTAACATCTCCCACAGCACACTACTTTTCTTCTTATTGAAAGGCACTACATGATGGGATATCCTGATATCCTCATTTTTTTTATTGTGTAAAACAATAGCTTTATGAAATCCTCATTTTCAAGGGATGTGACATGGTCTGAGAGGTTTTTTACTCTGAGAAACCTCATTCTTCCCCTTTTTCTTCTGACAGCATATTTATCTCACCTTAGCTAAATCATCTATATAGATAATAATTCATATTCCAGTTGCCAGTAGGGTTTTTTTTTGTTTCACTAGTGTAGGTGAGAAATAAGTAAATCCATATTCTTCCCAGCTGAAATTATCATTTATTACAGTCTGTTGTGTTGTATTTCATTGTCTGTATAGTCAAGACTGTAAAGCCAGCACTTTTTCTCCAGAACTTCCATATTATTTTTACACAGTTTTCCTTCTCACATTTTATATCTTCCCCCCCGCCCCCAATCTAATTCCAACATGCCTTGCATATGAACTGCCCCAATTTTAACAAATGTCCAGGAAATAGCCAACTGATGAGCTCACTTGATGCTTTTAATTAAGGCTGACAAGTCACATCCAGGATATGTCTCTGTCAGTTGATAGGAAGACTGCTACAGATTTCTTCTGGAAATCTTCATAGCAAAGTGGAGGAGAGGAGATGTATGATGGGTAACTGCTGGTTTTGGGTGTCTGCAGAGAAAATACACTTCAGATAGCTACTGTGCATTTGGATACAAACTCTTAAGTTGAAAGGGCAAAAGTCAAGATAAATATTTCATTGCAGAATGAAGATAGTAGCTTTTTCCACCAGTTTGTTTTTATCAATTTCTGTTGGTTACTGAACTTTAAATACACCTTGCAGATGAAATCTGCATACTTTTTTTGCATACCTAAAAAGCAGATCTCATATTACTTTCCAATGGTGGGTGGTACCTGCTAGGAATCAATCTGCAGATGAGAATCTTAGTGTACCCAGGCATAGCCCTTGAAATCTAGTGAAGGACGTCTGGGTTGACTAAAGAAGCTTAGAAGTTGTCAGTTAAGTTACTGCTATGACCTAAGTGTTTGTCTGATCCTAATATTAATTTTGAGCTCTACACAAAAAAGTTTACTAAAAATTTGCCGTTTTATATGCTAGTCATGGTTGTTTTTCAATATGCCAACCTGTACTCTCCATGGATTACATACATGTCTTCAAAGTAGATGGTTGGTTTTCCTTAATCCAGCAACTCACCACTCCCTCTCATGGCATATTCTTCTCCATTTATTTGTAATGCCTTTGTGAGAAGTATCAGAGATGGGTAAAAAACCTAAGGCACCATTTACTAATGGCTTGCATTAGTGAAAGTTGTCAAAAATGTTGTGCCTGGTATTGTTTTGCAAATTGTTCCATCTTAATAGCAGTAGTTCAAACCTTTACTAAAAATTGCAGTTTCCATTTTGCAAGTTGGAAGCTAAGGAACAGGGAGGCTTTCCAGGCAAATGTACAGCTTGTGCACATTTAAGGAAGGGGATGAGCTTCACTTTTAATAGCACAGTCTGTCATGCCTTGGTAATAAATCTGAGTAAAAGCCATAAACCAGGAATATACCAAGAGTACTTCCATATACCAAAATTTCAGGCTGTGGTTTTTTTTGGGATGGGTTTTTTCTTCTTCTTTTTCTTTCCCGTCTAGCTAGCTCTGTAAATGTCAAGAGATTTATGTCTTGGTGTTTAGCACTCTGTAAAGCCTTGCACAGCTTCTCTGTTCACATGGTACTTGCTCATTATGCAAAATCAGTTAGAAATTTCCTACATGAAGTAGCAGCAGTTCTCCCAGGTAAAAATAAATACATTTATGCCACTTTAGATGTTCATCAAGGTTGTGGTTTTTTTTTTTTTTTCGTTATTTAGACATTATTTTGTTCCTATTAGTTCTGATAGCAGCTTTTCCAGTTGAAGTAATATGGCTTGTAAAGTTAAAATCAATTATAGCAGAGTATCCCTTATGGATATCCTGAAGGAGATAGCCTGTACATGCATTGCCAGTCTCATTTCAAACTTTGAAGGCTGTAATCTGAATTCAGTACGTGTAGCCATTAAGAATTAACACAAGATATAAAATCTCGCTGATTGTGTTTATAAAATGTCAGTCAAGTAGTAGCTGATGACTAGAGTTGTGTTAGCACAGTAAACTCAGGGTACAAAGAGATATGTTTCAGGGACGTTTGTTTTGGAAACCTTGGGAGAAATGGAAAATCTTTATGACCTTGGAGACACCAGTTTCTTGATGAATGTTGGGAGTGACAGAGACTTATATGTCTTCCTACATATATATACACACACACACAGACACACGTGTGTGTGTGTATTTTTCACTTTGAGTTTCTGCTTTTTTAAAGCTGCCTGTACAATCTGCACTGAAAGAAAAAATGATTCTGAGTTGTTATGAGTGGCTTTTCTGTAATCATGATGGCCAAAATCAATTTAAGCCTTCATATGCCAGGATCAGCGTGGAACCTGTGCTCACGGTGTTCTTCTGCATGAGGCAGAAGAGGTTGCATTGCAAGAAACATTGGTATTGCTGTGTGAGGTATAAGAGGGGGCTCTGGAGTGGGTGACACAAGTTAGACCAGGGAAAAGAGCACAGGTTTTGCCTGTGCAGGAGGACTGGGGAAAACTTTTCCACTCCCCAAACCAGCAATTCATGTACTCCTATGGTTAAGGTAAAGATTGTTCAGGAATTGCAGTATTAGAATTTTGAGAGGTGTTTTCCTTCCTGAAAATCAGAGAACTTTAAAGCACCAATTTATTTTCAGAAATACAGTGGGATTATACTTCCCCCCATCCCGCTTTCTTTGGCCTTGCTTTCAAAGTAAAATTGAGAGATTCTTCAAATCTTAGAGGATTTCATTGATTCTGACCAGGTTGCGTAGGTTACAAATTGGGGCCAAAAAGTTTGGTATCGTGGTTTTTTTTTTCTTTCTGAAAATGCGTAATATTTTCCATGCTGTAGTTTATTAAAATATAATTTTAGCTTAATATAGTATAACTATATTTGCTTTGAAATTGCATTCATCTTACATGACTCATATCTCGTGTGGGCATAATGTACATTACACAGCATCCTGAAAAGAATTCTCTTCAGATGTTGATCAACTTTTTTGAGGGAAAGGGAGGTTTGGTGAATGCACAGCTCCAGCAGTTCCCCAACTTTCACCCTGGAAGTCAGCACTGATTCTTCTGTTGATACATTCCTTTTAGTAAAGCAAAACATTGTTAGCAGTATGTAATATCCACAAGCACAAAGAAATCTCAAATTGCAATTTTTACCCTCCGCTAATATCCTGCTATCTTCACTGATAACAGTACATTACCGAAGCACAGCACAATGTTTTTAAAAAGGTAAACAAAGACCAAAGTATCAAACTGTACCGATTTAAGGACATACAAAGGTAGAGTAATAGAGGGAGGACATTTTTCTTATTACTGCTACTTCTTCAAGGAATGTGGTTGTTTTTCTGGAGTGGAAAAAATGTCAGCTTTATCCAGTATTCCCAGAAGCATTGGTCCAGCGTATTGCATATTTGAAGAGTCAGTGCAGTTCAGGCACAACAAATTGTAAAGGTTTGTATAAAGCTATGCAGTCCCAAAAGATCCTCATTTGGCACTTTTGCCTTGAGAAGTCCATGGAGGCAATAGACTCATAGAAATTTAAGGTGTTTACAAACTGTATGCCAACTACTACAGCACTTTCTAGAATGCTGCTTATTCCATTTGGGTAACTTTTCCATGCCTGTCTGTGACAGGGCAGTCTGCCGCTGCCATACATCACATTAGCAAATCAGGGAGAAAAAAATGTTTTTCTCTGCCTTTCTTCTTTGTTTATCTGTGTTTTATGCAACAACATTTTTGCTAAAACCCTGTTTGCTTTCCTCACATAAAAAATAACTCCACAGCCAAACCCAGGTTGCCTTAGTTGTTAACTAGACAAGACTACTTGCCTTGATTTACTCTAAGAAGGCTAGGTGGCCACTGGGGTAAATACACACGCACATATATGTATGGATTTGAGAAATTTCAGAATGAAATTTGTTCACACTGCTCTAGTGTTCAGTATATGACCGCTTAAGCTTCCTTTTCATCCTCAGGAGGAATATTATGCTGTAGCTTTTGTTTTGTAAAAGCTGGACTCCTTTCTCACCTAACTCCATAACATGAACTGAAATCTTACCACCTGAAAAAACATCTTGTCTTTTGTTTACAAAAAATACTGCCCTATCTCCTAGCAGTTATTTCATCACTTACGAAGGAGTATTAGAGAGCTGTCTACAACCCAGGTATTCGACTTCTTAGAAAAAAGTGCCTTTTTTGGATATGCCATAAAGAAGGTGTATGCGATAGACATACACCTCTAGCTAACACCCTGAATAAAGCCAGTGAGGATGTGGCATGATATGTTTTAATAATACCTCAATAAGCATCAGAGTACCTATTTTATGTCTTTGGAGAATTTACATGATGGTTGTAAGTGTATATAAAAGCTGAGGCTGCTGTGTCTTCATTGCCAGGCTTAACCTACGTTAATAAGATTATGCTAAGGTAAAGTTGAGATAGATGTTCTCATTCCACCATCATTCTGCCGTGCAGACAAACTTTTTATCTGACTGAATATGATGGAGTGGTTTCATTGTGTTTAAAAAAAAAAAAAGGCAGAAAAAAAGTCCCAGAATCAGAGAAAAGCCTTCTCAGCCTGATGTTTAGGTTATAGTTCTCTAATGAATGTGTATTTATAACACGTGGAACCATTTCAACAGC
Source organism: Morus bassanus (assembly GCA_031468815.1). NCBI lineage: Eukaryota > Metazoa > Chordata > Aves > Suliformes > Sulidae > Morus > Morus bassanus. The sequence continues at coordinate 11,824,939 of CM062570.1, forward strand.
AGAGAGTGTCAGCTTTAAAACAATAATCAAACAGGGTTACTCCAAAATTCCCCTTATGGTTGGGTTTATGGGAATTATCAAAGGAAATATGACACGTAGGTTTGAATTCTCTCAGATAGCAGACAGAGGTGGGAATGAAACCTGGATCTCACAAATCTGGAGTAACTGCAGTGAGCACTGGGCTGCACATTTTTAAAAGGTGGTAGTATCACATCATTCTTGGTAAATCTGTCCTTCATAATCATCTGTTCTGTAAAAATATTTGTGTTGCGATTTGTAAATATCTTCTGGATGACCGACACAGTGTTTTTCCTGCAAATACTGGATTTACTAGGGAATGTCTAGCTCTAGTTTCACTATCATATGAGTTTGATTTCCTAGCGACCAACAGTCATTTGAAGTACTTGGTGGATACTAATCCTTTTGTGTATACATACTTGGCTATATAAATAAATGTATTTTCTACAGGAAACACGCCACTTTCAAATATTTATCTGTTGATTACATCAATCACTTTATATGTAATTAACATGTTTTCTGTTTGATGGAGGCCCACAGAAATGTGAAATCATCTTGATTAATTGTCTTTGAGGCTTTGACACTAACTTAAAAACTAAGTCTCTTGTTTGTATGAAAGTCATAGTTCTTTCAATGATACTATAAACTATGGTGTAAATTTGCTTTCCATGATGATTTTACCAGTCATAACAGAAAACCTAATAGAATTCAAAACCTGAATCTATATAAGCCCTGGTCAGACAAAGTCACAGAAGATTTGCATAACAAAATCCTACTAGATTAGATGAGGAGGAAGATGATGATGATCATCATCATCATTATCTATGTTGCATCAATCAATGCTCTGTTTTACTTTCCTCAAGCTATAGTCAGCCTTTTCCCTTTTTGGCAAATTTTATATGTACTTCTTTCCTTTTGTGTACGTGCTAAGAATGGATGAATAAAGGCGGGTTGGCTTTCATCTCCGTAATTAACACTTGCATGAAGCATAAAATGTGAAAATTAGAAATGAGGATGCAACTGAGGGGGGATGCTGAACCTGCCTGATCTTTTCTGGTTTGAAACCGCTTGACAGATCAACCCTTTGAGATTCAAGTTCTATTTAGTGAAATGTCAGTCGGAAGCTGCTGAGTGGAGGGATGTCGTCACTCACTCCTCAGAGACAGGTAATCATATCATGGCGAGGAGGAAGAACTGTTTAATTCCTGCAGACTTCAGTTTTCAGAGAGTCTTGTGAATTGCTCTTTGTAAATTTGTTCTGCCAGGGCTAGAGGTAAGCAGGGCATAGGTACACATTCTCAAACAAAAGCTTCCAAACCATGCTCTCCAGCTGCCATTCTCAAGCATAAAGGCCCCAGTATTTACTCCCTATTCCTACCCCTGCAGCTTCTTCTTTGCACCAACGAAAGGAGCAGATAGCTGGAGTGAAGCTACATAGGGAAAGATACAGTTTTTGATTTTGTGAGTGTGTTTCAGTGTTTGTCTGTGTTTACTGCCTGGAGCATAGAATGAAACTGTACTGAATTTGAAGCCGGATTTGCTTTTGAATATGGAACGTAACAACCATTTTGTAGCACTCAGGTTATAAATAACATAAGACTGGATAGCAAGGTGAGGAATCCAGAGTTGAGGTGTCTGAGGTAACGATGCCTGAGATTTAAAAAAGGGTTCTTAAATATATATGAACTTAGGTGGTGCAACAAAAGCTTTAAAGCTGTACATTGCTGCCAAAAAAGAATAGAAGTCATCACTCCATCTTAGGTTCTAGGTGTCCTGGTGCAAACCTGGGAAAGTAAGAAGCAGTCTAAACACAGCATTTCCAATCTCGTAGGCTGAGTAAACTCTTGCTACATTTCAACATGAGACCTAGATGTTGGGTAGTTTCTCTTATTCCTGTCGGAGACAGCCATGGCTGATGCTGGCGGGTTCTCAGGCAGCCTGCAGCAGATGATTTCTACAGAGACCAGATGCTGCTTCCCTAGTCCAGAGTCTGGGGCAGGAGCTGACAACCTCCAAATGAAATGCCGCTGGTAGAGGTCTGTCAGTAGTGCCACCCATCTCTGGGGCTATGAAGTCCAATGCAAGGCTTTAAGTCATCTCTTTCCATTTGGCATTCATAGCTCAGATACTGTGAGGGTACGGAAAGCTGAGTGGCGAGTGGCAGCCATGTGAAGCAGCAGAATTTGACTGGCAAACCCGTAGGCACTTTTAGGACTAAACAGACTTCTGAGAATCACACTGTTTTCCTCAGGCTCTCCTTTTCTGGTTATGCCCCCTATCAAGCTTTCCAGTCCTGGCATGGATCTTGACTGAGTTTCTATGCTAAGAATTGGAATACACGGTGAGAAAGCAAGTCCAGAACTGTAGCAGAGTAAGATGAAAATGTTTAGGAAAAAAAGCAAACTGATTTTCTTCAGGAATATACATGAAAGCTATGGAACTGACCCTAAATAGAGCCTGAGACTCTCCAGGTGAATAAATACTTTTGGCTGTATCTAAAGCTGCACAAGAAAAACAGTGTAGACACACCTGTAGAGTCTGTTAGCTAAGCCAAATACCATACTGTACTGCGACTGGTCCAAGGGTGAGCTCTGGTATTTCTGCAAGGCTTTGCTCTTGGAAGCGTAAACCTACTGTTAGTTGAGTTCCTCTGTCCTCTATTTCCATCCCTCCCATATTTGCTTTACAGTGGAGTGCTGGCCTAAAGGGGACTGTAGTTTTACTTGTGGTCTCTTGATTATGGTGCATCTGGAGAGTAATAAATATAAAATATTTAACTGGCATGCTGTATATTGATTAGAGATTACCAAGATTAAGCATGCTTACCTTTGCGATGGCAATATATTAATAAAAATGGTGTGTAACCTTGATCAGTGTAGATTAAGGCAATTTTTTTCTATCATCTCAGTGTGCATTACTTTTATTGTCCATTGTACATGTGTGAAAGATGGTCAGTGTTAAAATACAGTGGTTTAGAATAATTTGTTGGATTAGAAAGCCAACAACTGTGATAAATTAAAAAAAAATATTTGCATTGTTTTCTTTAGAAATGAATTTTAATACCCTTGATTAAGATGTATGTCATAATTTCTAATTGAAGTGCAAGAAGTAGAATAGATTTGTGGGGGCTAAGGTAAGTCCCTTGATGAGAAGTACAGGGAACAGATAACAGAAATGTTGTACATGGGTAATAAGTGAATATGAATCTCCCACGCATCTATGAGAACAAAGAAACAAACAACTTAATATCATAAACAAAAAAGTACACTTTAAAGCCCAGAATTTTAAACTATTTTTACTGCTATTTAAATTTACTTTTAATGTAATTAGTATCAGCCAGATAGAATTTAATGTTAATGTGTGTGCATGTATGAATCCATCCAGATACACAGGAATGCACAGATAATGTATTTAGTACTTGAGCACAGTTAGAAGAATGATGTCATCATGCACAGAGATGTTCACACTGTATAATTACCTTATGACAAACACATACATTGGGATTATAAAGAATCTTTAAAGAACTATGCCATTCTGCATATAATTTTAAATAGAAGTGTTCCAGCTGTTGTCAGTACTGCTGTCAAGTTTGTATCTAATCACAGGCCCAGCAGTAGAAAGTATGATTTAATGCTGCTTCTTTTGTCTGAATTTTTAAGAGTCCAGGTTCTAATCCCCAGTGTTTTTGCTGCGCTGTGCAAGACCAGCTCTTTACAAGTGTTCAAGCACCTAAAAATTTGAGATTCACCCACCCAGTGATGTTTCCAAAAACACTTTACCATTATCTGCCCTTTACAGTGCCTAAATAACTTTTAAAAGTGTCTAGTACTGATCATATCTCAGGAGCAAGAAAACAGGGGATGACAATAATTCCTGGGGAAATATTTTCCCTTTAATTATCCTTCCAAAACTTGGGATCTTGGAACTCTGGGTTCAGAGACAGGGACAGAGACTGACCCAGTGGTGAGAGCCTTCACCAGGCACATGAAAGGTCAAGGTTGATCTTCAATATTACACTTCCTTATGTGAAAGGAAAGATTGTCAAGGCTAAGACTCTCCACCACCTTTATGGCTGACAACAAGAGAGTCTGAAATCCAGGAGTCTTATCTGCTTTGTTCATAAATCTTGTTCTCTATCACCTAAATCCTTGAATGATGGGCTAGTATGAGATATATTAGAAGAAGAAATACAGACAGCTACCCACCTGTCTCGAAACTGCTATAAATCAGCCTATATATATATGTGAGAGAGAATGTGTGTGTGTACAGATGAAGTTATGTATAAATTCTGTTTGGTAGTGATATTGTTCCTAAAAAAAAGTCAGATGTTTCCAACTTGCTCTAACCAACCTTCTGACAAGCACCAGCCTAATGTAAAAAGAATGACATGTACCATTGGGACTTCAGATTTTTAGCTTGCCGTTGCCTTTAAGATTTAGCTAAATGCCAATTAGTGTTCCATATTTAATATAAAAGAATTTGTGTTTAGAGGCTGTCAATCTTTTCTTTCTTAGCTCATTAAGAATAACCTAGTAAATATCTAATACTTCTCAAGACGTTCTCCAGCACAATTAGGAATAGAAGAACTCCTATATTATATATATATACTACTTGCATTCCTTAAGGCTAAACATGAAATACATGTAAAACCAATTGAGAAGGAAGAGAAACAAAGCAAATGACTTAATACATTTTTACTCTGCAAAGATAGAGGAAATGTCCAAACCTTCAAAAATGTTAGTGATTCTTGACAGATCAGCCTTTCAACCCCTGTTTATAACAGAAGAATACTTTGGCTTGGCCCATCTAAATACAAAAAGAATGTTTTGATGGGTGGGTTTGAAAAAAGCAAAAAAGTTGTCCTTCAGTTCTCAGCCACCCTGTAAGATGACAGAAGAGGTTTTGTAGAGAGCACCAAAAGATGTAAAGAATTGGTGGCTCATCAGTATTGTTCAGCACAAAGCTGCAAATAAGCCTCTTTCTGAAGAGCAGATGGGCTATTAAGTAGGCTTATAGTTCTGTGCTGCCAGATTCGTATGACTGAGTTCTGAAAATAAATCCCCTGGGTTTAGATGAAATCCTGTAAAGAAGGACCATGAGGATACCTTTCCTACCTTGCTGCCTTGCCTTCACATTCCTTTGTGATGACCAGAACCTGAAAACTGCTGAACTGGAAACTAATTTTTTAAAACACGCATTGCATACTGAAGTTCATTTAGCTATAATCTGGTGGGATCTGCTGTCAGGAATTCAGGTCAGGTTCCAGGACTCCAAGGACAAACAGCAAGTAGCCTCTCTGAAAGTACTGCTGCGTTAATTTTGATAAGCACGTACTGAAAAGAAGCAAGAAATATGGGTAAACTGTGCAGCCTGACATTTCCTACTGAAAAAGAAAAGTCTCTGGAAAAATGTAAGGACACAAGAAGTGCAGTTCATCTCAAGAGAGTTCTTCAAGTGAAATTGAGGCTGACTCTTAGAGCCAACTCTAACCACCTACCATTTGGCTCTTTCTGTTGTCGATGAAGAGAGAGAGAGGCATCTCTGAAAAGCAGTTCTTTTAAGAGAAGGAGGTAAATCAATCCCTCTGTCTAGCCAGCCTGAGCAACATCATACCTTCCCTAAAAGTAAGGACAAATTCAGGGTGGCTTCAGTCAAGTGAAGACTATTCCAAGTTTTTTTTTGGAGTTTACTTCCTTACTTCCACCATGCATTGAGCTCCTCCGGGAACACTCCATGCATGAAAGGCCGCCTATTTATGAAGTTCTTCATTTCAAGTGAAAGTTGAATTTTTTATAGAAGAAAATGAAAATGTAGTGAGTGGAATTGGCTTTGCTTCAGCTTTATTACCAAATTTACCACCCTCAGTTTTTACTTATTCTCTTGGAAAATCTGGCTCTTTCTTTCCTATGGTAAATACTATAATTACATTTATAAACTTCTAATGGAGTATTAAGATTCGCCTTAGTTGCACAAAAATATTTGTACTCTATTTTGCAGTTTTATTAATTCACAGGTTAAAAATGACCTGTTTCGTGCTTTGCGTACGCACACAGGCAGGGACCCAATATTCTGCATTGCCAATGCATCAAAACATAGCCGTGATTTGTATTATATGCTGTCCCAATTAATGGATATGCTGAACTTCTCTTCCACAGAACCTTTACTAATTGATGAAGATAACAAGAAAACGAACTATTAAAAAAAAAAATCAGGTAGTACTCAGATTTCAGGCTGCTTCTCAGAATTTTCAGAATAGGATCATTTTTTAAATGGTTCTGTTACTTCCTATTTGTTATACCTTTTGGTCATCTAAGTGAACAACAGCTGTTTTCAAAATTAATTTAAAATATTATAAACCAAATTTTTCAAAACACCTTTAAATATTCTAACACAATTTCACCTGACTTACCACTATGCTGTTAGAGATTGTTTTCTCTTTATGACCGAGGACACACATTGATTTCAGATTATTTAGTTATAGTTTCTTCCTGTTGCCTGGAAGAGGGGGGAAAAAAAAACCCCAAACCAAGAAAAGAGACCATTGAGTGTATATTTGTTTGTTTTGGTTTTTTCCTTCCACCTACCATCATTGCCAAGAGCAGTCCCCCCTGCCTGCAATAGCTGATACTTTGCATGTCAAAAATCTACTGAGTCCTCAGCCTTCAGTTGAGTGCCCATTCCAGTGCTCACCTGAGCCTGCTGCAGATGTTTGCACTGCACAAATCTATTTAAACAACGGGAAATTGTTTCTGAACCTTGGTGTATTAGCAGCACTGGTCCAGAAGCATGGCGTTTCTCTATTGTGTTTTGGTATCTGCTGTAACTGCAAAATGTTTATGTGACTGTGTTATCATTTAAAATGGATAATCATGCTGCTATAAAACTGCATTATGTAGAGGCAAAGTTGTGCATAGTGCACATCTGTGCTTCCCCATACATGGACATTTTTTATTTTTTCCATGTAGGGGTGTGTGTGCACATGCACGTATGCAATATGTATATTTTTAATATACATATATGTACGTACATAGCAGCTGTGCTCCATTTTACTCTAGCAGCCTTTGCCTGTCTCTTTTTGCTGTTTTTCTTTCCAGTAAATATTCTTGGTTTGGTGATCTGGTGCTGGATTAGGTTTCTGTTAATAATTTAATGAAGCCAAGAAAGGAAGGAGATGAGGGACTTAATACAACTCTGAGCAGCGCTCAGCAACTTTGTAAATTCATATTCTAATTCCTGTTCTCACTAGAAGATCTGTTGTACTTCAGCAACATAGAAACCTTCTTTAATGCTGTCTTTTGCACCGTGCTTTAGGTGAGAAAGCTGTAAATTAACGTTTATTTGCAAGCTCAAATTATTTTTATTGATGAAAGTGCATTTCTGGGGAACTCTTACTGGACTTAAATGTATATCCTTTCTAAGTTAAGTTTTTTCTGAGTTTTAAACTCTCTTCTCCAAAATGTGTAGGTACTACACGAGATGGAGTGGTATAACTACACTGACAGTAATGGGGTTCCTCTGAGGAAAAATGTGGTGTGCTTGTTGCTTCTCTTCTGTATCTTTAAGTATCATTAATCTTTACTGATTCGATTGGTATTGAATGATTATTAGGTTTGCACTTCATATTTTCCTGATAAAACAAATAATGAAAGTTTATGAGGGTTTTTTTTAATTCCTAATTTTAGAAGTTTTAAGTATGAAAGTAGTCCAGAAAGGCAGCTGGCCTGATAGCCAGAAGGTGTAAAGAAAAAAATAACAATTGTCAAACTGAAGAATGTAATATGATGCACTGTCTTATACAATCTCTGTGGCAAACTTCTCTATGTGCAGTCATATCTTCTGTGGAAAGCAGAGGTACCTCCTACAGATTTTAGCCTAGGAATCTCTTCCAGTTGCTAGTTTAGTTTGAATCTGTAGCCCTTAAAGCCTTACGCTAACATGCAGCCCATGTGTCTGTAATATTCTCGTAGCAGAAATACTGGTCTGCCCATTTCTGCTTAGTGCTCTCTGCTCCCTTGTTAAATAATAAAACCATCCTCAACTTAATCACGTCTGGGTTTTTTTTCTGTTTGGAGAATGTCTCCCTTACTTGTTTTCTGAATCGGGGTGTACTGCTAGCAGTTCAGTTGTATGTGCGTCCTCCAGCACTCTCTTGTTGGGGGTTACTGGTTTATATGGAGCCAGTATGTATCCATAGTGTCGGAGCTTAAGGAAGTTATGAAAATGAAGATCAGCCACATCTTTCCTCCCTTAAAAGGGTATGCAAGACCTCGATGTTTGCCAGTAGAAGACTGTAGCTTGCTGTAATGACTTGGGCAGACAAAGTGAGCGGACAGATTTATGAGCCTTTTGCCACAGGAAGCCCTGAATGGGCTGGCATAGGAAGCGATCGTGTTCTAAATTAACGAAGCCAGTCACTGATGACAGGGAAAACCAGCACACTTTGTCTAGAAAAAAGAGGGATTTAGCTTTCTTTTTTATTATGATTTGAGGGGAAAAAAAAAGGCGGGAGGGAGAGGTGTATGGTTCAGGTTTCCTTTCTGGAAGTTAACAGGACTTATCTTTTCCTTTATTTTGCCAGTACCTCATGAGGCTGTAAACGTAATATATTGGAGCTGACCTAGAATATAATCTGCTATTGAATTGTGCGTTTATCCAGTCCAGGTAATCATTTTCTTAAACGTTTCTGACATAGTATTTCTGAATTGCAAATAAAAGTAAATGACAAACAGATATGTAGAAATCACCTATTGTAAAAATCCAATCTGTATTCCTAAATCTTGAGTGTTTCAGCTGTTCAGCTCTAATGCAAGAACACTACAGTCTATTAGACATGAGCAGTGAGTAATAGGAAATAGGAAATGAGAAAAATACATAGAAACTACTTGCATTGGTCTGGATCAGGGTGCAGTTCACATTGCTTGATCACAGATAACTTTTGCATCTGTCTACATGACATAAGTTACCAAGTGGAGGCAGTAATTTGCCAGTGGGTTTTGTTGATAAGAATGTAGAGAAGTTATTCCATGTTGAAGAGTTGACAACATAATTTCCTTCAGGTTTATGTGCACACACGTTTTTGGATGAATACCCTGCAGAGGTGCTTGCATACTGTAATTCTTAAGAAGTTTGACAGTTTGTAGTTAAGAAAATTACTGGTTATGATCCCTACTGTGTTGTTAAAGCTGATGGCTAAAATTTCTGTCACAGGATCAAATGTTCTAGAGCGTATCAGTAGAGTAGTTTAAATAGGGAACTTGCAGAGAAAAGTCTTAAATTTTTTGAGTGATACATTCCAAGAGTAAGAAGTAAATTTTTTGAGAAGCACAAAACATTTTGAGAAAAGTACAGTTAAGTTGCTGAGGGGGTTCAGCATTGCTTATTAGGAGCTACAGGAAAGAATTCAGAACAGATAGGGAAACATTTCAACCTCCGCCATAATCTATTAACGTTTTCTCTTGAGTTTATTCCAGACAACATAATGGAAAGTTGTTGTGCATTCAAAACATCCATAATCCCCATGTGCACACAGAGAATATCTTAATTTTGGGTTGTGCTCTTAAGAACTAAAATAATCTGTTGTCTGAAGACATTCATTAAAATGCCTGCTTTCCCTAGTTTTATTCATATGTGGACAGACGTAAAGTGCGAGGAGAGTATAGAGCTAGACTCAAATCTATTTTGAATGAAGTCAACTTTAAAAATTTATTTTGTTGAAAACCCACAGATAATGTCACTGTTTCATAAGTTGAAAAAATACACAATTATTTCCTTCCATTTATGCTCAGCAACCACTAATTCCTCTGGTATGTGTTGGTTATATGGGCTAGTAGCGTTTCCTTTGTCAGCTGTTCAAACAACAGATGTTAAATATTAGTAAAATTATTAGAAATTTGGAATTTTAGAAAATGTATGATGAAATGTTAGGTTTGGGGTTGTTTTTCCCCACAAAAAAAGTGACTATAACAAAACAGAGGATATCCATTCCTCGCTACTTGCAATTTGACTGCAGGTACAGGAACAGATGAAGGTAACTAAACACTTGTTGTAATAATGAGGAGGAGAAAGTTTAAGAAATAGAACCCCAAAACACCACAGCTGGCTTCAAGTATAGGGGATGTCTGTGACTTGGCACAGCCATGTTTGAGAGTTAAATGGCAGCTGCATGACTGAATCTAATATTGCCATTTAGGTACAGAGTATTCCAAACACTGAAGTCAGAAAGTGTTTATATTTCTTTAGTATGTAGAAGGATGGACAGAGCAGACATGGCTAACACACAGCATTGCATTTGAGGATGTGGTAATTCCAAGCACGCTGTGTATGGTGTCTACATAAACATGCAAATAAAATATTTTAGAAATAAAAACCTTTTAAGTATACTTTCATTAATACATTTTGAAACTTGTTTTTATGTTGTGAAATCTATTTCCTTTCAAGCCATTTTGGTAACAATTAGTAGTTTTCTGCAATTTTTAAAGAAAAATAGTATTTTCTAAGAGGTGTTAAATGCTTATTGAGGGCACAATTTCAATAATGAGTAAATAAGTAAGAAATTATTACTGCCTACTTCTGTATGAAAAATTTGAAAAGTTGTCCAACAACATGTAAGTCAAAGGCATGGAAATGTACTTGAGTGTGTGCTGTGATCTGTAATATTTTGTGGGGGGTAATTACATGGAGAATTCAGTGTTCTACTTAAACATTTTACTTGGTAATTCACAAGTTTTTTTTCTTCTCTCATGCTTTAAGGAGTTATAAAACAATATTAATTTACTGTAAAATATTGCCGTAGCTTGGTATTAATTGGCACCCCATCTTGTTATTTGCCTCTGTCATTGCTAATGAGGTAACTGTGTAAGAACAAGGCCTTACCTACTAGATCTTTATCTCATCACCCACAGCTGCCTCCTACACAGGTTCCCCAGTTGTTACTAATAATTAAAAGAACTAAGAAATATTAAAGAACCAAAACAAAAGCACTACTGGGTGGGATTTTATTATAGTGTAGAGAATTGGTTGTTCAGACCTGTAGGCAACCGAAATCCTTTAGGTGTCTCAGTGAAAGAACTTTGTTGCTTCCCAGTCTACAAAATGCTGGCTGCAATAACAGTCTGTCCAATCTGCCTGAGGACCTGAACATGTATATTTTCTTTTATCAGCAAAGATAGAATAAGTCTCTGTATTAACTTTTTCTTAAGCTTGTAGTAAAATCTTTTTATTAGCCTTTATTAATCTACTAAAGTAGAAGTCGTCTGTCATGTTTATATGCTAAGTGTAGAGGAAGAAATGTGTTAAACGCTGTTGAAATCCCCGTGCTTAAATCCTTTAAAGCTTGACTTGCAGAAGGAGCTGTGTTGCCCACACATGCAGTCCGTGGGGTTGCTCTGTGCAAGTGAGACTCTTGGACCTCGGCACCAGTTGGGCAAACACCTTCCTTCCTTCCTCCTTCCCTTCCTCCCTCCCTCTCTCCCTGGCAGCTGTGGGAGAGAACAGAGGAGAAGAAACACAGGTTTTCAGTCCTCCCTATGTCACCTCCTAAAGCAACAGTTTCTGCCTTTCTCTAGACAGAGCAACCACCCTTTCCCTGGCCACCTATGAAAACTGTGGGCTGCCGTTCGTGACCAGAGTGCCCTGCTTTCTTCGCCATTTATATTGTCTTTTAGTCTTCCTTTGTTTCCATTCATGGAGATCAGTGATGAGTGGTGTCCCTCAGGGGTCTGTATTGGGACCACTACTGTTTAATAGCTTCATCAGTGACTTAGACAGTGGGATCGAGTACACCCTCAGCAAGTTTGCAGACCACACCAGGCAGAGTGGTACACTTGACGTGCCCGAGGGACGGGATGCCATTCAGAGGGATCTGGGCAAGCTTGAGAATTGGGCCCGTGCGAACCTCATGAGGTTCAACAAGGCCAAGTGCAAGGTCCTGCACCTGGGTTGGGGCAAACCCCAATATCAATACAGGCTGGGGGATGAAGGGATTGAGAGCAGCCCTGCAGAGAAGGACTTGGGGCTACTGGTGGACGAAAAGCTGGACATGAGCCAGCATTATGTGCTTGCAGCCCAGAAAGCCAACTATATCTTGGGCTGCATCACAAGAGGCGTGACCAGCAGTTCGAGGGAGGTGAGTCTGCCCCTCAGCTCTGCTCTGGTGAGACTCCACCTGGAGTACTGCGTCCAGCTCTGGGACCCCCAACATAAGAAGGACATGGAGCTTTTGGAGCGGGTCCAGAGGAGGGTCACAAAGATGATCCGAGGTCTGGAACACCTCTCCTATGAAGAAAGGCTGAGAGAGTTGGGGTTGTTCAGCCTGGAGAAGAGAAGGTTCTGGGGAGACCTTATTATGATCTTTCAGTACTTAACGGGGCCTTATAAGAAAGATGGAGACAGACTTTTTAGCAGGGCCTGTTGTGATAGGACAAGGGGTAATGGTATTAAACTACAAGAGGGTAGATTCAGACTAGATGTAAAGAAGAAATTTTTTACAATGAGGGTGATGAAACACTGGAACAGGTTGCCCAGGGAGGTGGTAGATGCCCCATTGCTGGAAACATTCAAGGTCAGGTTGGACGGGGCTCTGAGCAACCTGATCTAGTTGAAGATGTCCCTGCTCACTGCAGGGGGGTTGGACTAGATGACCTTTAAGGGTCCCTTCCAAACCAAATCATTCTGTGATTCTTTTGTGGAGTAGGAAAGCCACATTAGCTAGCTTAGAGAAAGAGGTGTTACTTATGATTAGGAAATTCATGAATTAAAAAAAAAAAAAGTCTACATTTGGAAGGTCTGATGTTACTCGGTCTTCCCGCCCTAAGAGCATTAAGGAGGCAGGGGTGTACTCCTATTACATACATAACCCTTTCTCTCTCTCGATGAACAGTGACAAAATTCTCACCCTTCACTCGCTCCTTTAAAAAGTAAATAAAAGCTCGGTAATGTTTTAAAAAAAACCAAACATAACAAATACTAAGTTAAAGGGAAAAATACTGAAAAGCAAAAGAAAAAAATGTCCCTTTGGAGTGCTAATGTGGTTTGCGTTCAAAGAGGAAGTAATTTTTGATTAACAAGGAGGCAATGTTTCCCCACAAGGGTGGGTCGTAGATGATGAATAAATAATGTAATCAAATATTAAATTAAGTTTATTTAAAAACCTTATTTGCATGTTACTTTGTAAAAAGCTTATTGATCTAGTATTTTGTTTACTGTTATTGTTCTGAGGCAATTTTGTAATAAATCGAGAAAGGGAGCAGTAACAGCATTCAGTCTTTCAACACAAATGCATGTGTATTGATTATTTCTTTTTCTAACAAATTTGTGAGCTTTTCCACCTTTCTGCTTCACAATTTCTTCAGGAATAACTTCTCTTATCATAATTGAATGTTCCTGAGAGGATGGGGTCATAGAAAATTTTTGTTCTCCATTTCTGTAGAGAAATTCTCGTTATTGCTTTGTAGCACACCAAAGAGAAGCAATAACGTCCAGTTCCTAACGACACGGTTAGGCCAGGAGAGAGGGTCATGCCATGCCAAAGGAGAAGAGTGGCTGAAGGACACAGGCCACGCTTACCTTGTCTAGTACAGCGCTCCTCTGGGATTTTGATAAATTACAGTGGCCCATCGAGAGGGCCAAGGCTGGGGCAAAGGATCAGTGAGATATAAATGGACCTGCTTTCTGTTGCACTCCTGCAGACAGTATTTAGCCTTGAGGCTTTCCATTCACAGAATGGGAATTTAGTGTATTTTGGTAATACAGTTAGTCCCGTTTTTGTCTAATCACCTGTGAAACTGGTATGTTCTGTAACAGGTTTTCAGCGAAAGGGAAGAGGGTTGTTGTGTTTCTATTCTGCCTCTCGGTGTGCAGTGTGGTAATATCATGGCATTCTTCTGTGATTTAGCTATGTTTTAAAACTGCATAACTTCACAGAGTATGTCTCCTGAGGATTACATTTCATGGTCCTCTGTGATACCAGGAAGGGTTCATTGAGAAAACTTGAGAAGATTTAAGATGATGCTTCTCCAAAGGAGCCCATTGCTTCTGATTAACATGAATTGATTTGATGGAAGTGTTGTTTCTCTAGCTTACTGGCGGGTCACTTGGGTAGTAAATTAAAGACTGAGGTTGCAGGCCCAACAATAATTGAATTTATTTACTAGCTTGTATTTCTGTTTATGAAGGTGAGCAATGGTTTCCATTACAACCTGTTTGTGTAGTAATATAGCACACCTGCTTTGCAGAAGACACTATCATAAAGTACTCACTTGGATTGTCTTGTCTTTTGTTGCAGAGGTCATTGTATCCTGTGCTGTACAAATATAAACAAAAGTGCCAGAGTGTATAATAAATCTGGTTTTAATAAAGCAATTAAAACTGGTAGTCATGGTAGACATGTTATAGAACAGGATATCACCTGAAATTTTGTGGAAATGCTGAACAGTTTTACATTATTGATAAATCTAAAACTCTGGCAGATATAATAAACACATATCACTACTTAGAGATATGCAAAGCCTTCTATGCTCACAGAAAGCCAGGTCTTAATCATACTGCAGAGATCAGTGAAATCTCTGATATTATACGACGCAGTGGGAAACTGGAAGGGATGGTGTTAACATTAGAAAGTGGGAGGCTTATGTAACTCATACAAGGAATAAAATGCTAAGCAGTGGAATAAATTTGTAGAATAGTACTTTTTTTTGTATGGTAATATTTGATGTGATTTATTTGGAATTGTTGCCAAAGCGATGGTGATGTGCGATACCTGAAAGCTAACAGGACTGACACGGTTCTGAAGGTATTGGTGAAACACTCAGTCCCATTAGATGAATCCGTATAGATGAGGAAAACATTTGATTTTGTGTTAGGGTGGTATTTGTGATGCCCTTATTTCGAGTATAAGGATTTCTACTTTGCAAATAGGAGGTAAACACCTCCCCATTTTTCATGGCCAAAGTCATAGCCAATGACCACTGTGAGGTGGTCGTATGTTTTCTTGGTGTTGCGTATTCTGCGAGCTAACATTTAACTCTGCAGAACCCATGCTTACCTCTGGCTTGGTACTAACAAGTAAGCAAGCTGCAAGAGAGGAATAGCTATAGCACAAGGATACCTTTTCAGGATGCTGAAAAAGGGTACATCTGAAAGCAAAAGTCCTCTGTGACGAGCTGAGAGCCAACAGATTGCTCTATCTGTGGGTGAAACATAGCTGAAGACTACTTTGCTCCTGCAGAAATCAGGTGCTGTTGGGTATCAGAACCTGCTGGGGCAAAGTAAGGGGAAAACATTGAGAAAGCTCAACAGATTATCCCAGAGAGGTGCTGAGAAACAGAAGTTGGGAGCACTCCCAGGACTTCAGTATTTCATAGTATAGGGAAACATCCATTAATAGCTTTGGGATCTAAACCAGACTGTACTTTCTAATGGGTATTTTGCAATATGTGGTCCATGTACCCCCAATGATAACAGCTGCGTCTAATGAATGCCCTTATGACAGGCATATTGCCATGGAAATGAGAATGCTTGCAGACTACTTGATTTATAGAAATTATATCTTTAATAAAGCATTTCTTGCTCTTTCAAGTTCTGATTTAATTAGAAGGAAAAGTGATCTGTACAGTGTAGATGCTATCTCCAGCAGTTATTGGAGCTGTATATTAACACAGCTGTCGGCTTGTTTCATCTTACACTGTCTGTGTTTTGAGATACTAATCGACCTGCCTAATCTACTGGAGTTGTTACTTTAAGGGTAAACAAAACTTCATAGTATGGTCTGTGATTGTACAATGCAGCAATGTATGGACATCCTGTCCAGAAGCATGGCCACAATTGTGTTAGAAGGAATCCAGAAAGGAAACAACTTCAAAATGTGGCTGAACCTAATTTGCAGTCTGATGTTAAAATGGTTGTGGCTGTAAGGTGATTTATGTAAACTAACTTATTCTCTTTCAGAAAGTTTTGTTATTTTTTTATATAGTTAAGGCCATACTGGAAATAGGGCATTGGATCGTCTATGCTTCTCTGAAGCAATTTCTCAACCCTAATAGACCTATTTGAAGAGTATGACCACAAGTATTGTTGTACCTTCCTCCTCTTTCTTACAGAGATACAAAGGGTGACAAGGTCAGAAATTCTGGCTGCGATAGTATCTAAAAATAAATAAGAAACCTTGTAGCACAAGTTCTGTCTGATGGCACTAACATCTGTTAAACTAATTCATAAGCCAAAGTGCCACCAGTTTGCTGCAGAAGTCAAGAGGGGGAGTACAAAACCAGCAATGTTTATACACACAGAGAGGAATGAGACATACCTACATATGAAAATAAAACACAGTTGTAAATGGTGATATCTAATTTGAAAATATTCGTTTATCTCAATGTAAGATGCATAGCTCAGTTTTAGAAATAATTTTAATAAAAGAAATGAAATAAGTTAGACTCTATATTCTGTCTGACTTCTCTCTATATATGTCTCTGCTTAGAAGGATAAACAACATTTTAGAAATTCCCAAATTTACCAGCTGCTCTGTTCTGAGGTTCACCGAGTACTGCCATTTCCTCCTTTCTCCCTCACTCAGTGTTGTGAAAGTTTTAATGCAGAAATAGCTGTTAAACTGATCCTAAATAACACACACTCCTGCTATCATTTCAGAAAAAAACAAATCTCCTCTCAAGTGCCGTCAGTGAAGGTTAGAATAAATCTAAGAATCAACTGTTGCAAGTAATGAAAGGAAGAATTACTGCCATAGGCTTAAATGTGAGACCATTGCAAATAATTATTGAGAAAAGCATATTCTTACTAAGTGTTTACACCCTCTCTGGCTGAGTAACTGTGGCCTCCTGCAATTAATCATGTTTACCAGGAAGCCCAGATCAATCATCTTCACGTCATATATACACAGTATAGCTATGTTTCTATAGCGCTTAGGAACCAGCCTAATAAACAGCATGTATATAAATATATACCATAAGTTATTAATCTAAAGTGTATACTATAGATCTATTTTTTTTTTAGTGCAAACTAGGAAGATGAAAGTTAGTATTGATGATCAGTCAAGCAATATAACTGTATTTTTAAATTTCTCTACTGAGAATGTACTCTCACTACTTGGACTGATGCTTCTGAAACATGTGTAGCAAACCAGAGGACATTTATGCTGCATAAGGGGCCTTTAGAGCCCAACTAGAAATACTGTTGAGTTAGTCACATCCCTTCCCTTTATGATGATATTAATGGAAAAAGTAATGATGATTGTGGCCAGATAGATGAGCAGAAATGCTCAATGTGTCGTCTACCTTGGGAACAGATTTAGATTTCCAGTATGCTTCATTCTAGGTAGCAGATTTACATGTTACTAGAAGCATGCAAACATGTCGTCATTACCCTGTATTGTTTTAAATACACGGTAAACTTCTGGGCTAAAAGAAATACACTTCTAGAAAACCTTTCCCTTATGCAATGTGTTGTACAAGGGTTTGCTCATGAAGGATCGTCAGCCCACCTCATTATGATACTAGCACCTACTTTCTGTGTCTACAGGAGAGCATTTGGAATGATCTCATGAAGCTTGTAAGAAGGAATGGTTGGTGAAGTTACCTACCAGATACACGTGTAGATATCCCTACCTGAACACAGGAATGTGTTCAAGCATTGCTACATTTGTTCTGTCCTGGACTGGAACAAAAGATTCCTATCTGAGAAAAGAGTCCCAGTTCAACAAATGTAAAATTTTAATCAAAGCAAAAAAACAAGCAGTTAAATCAAACAGACCTGAAAACTGGAAAGCTTTGTTCCAGTTTTTGAAGTCTTTTTTGTATAGTTTTATTCCCTGAAACTGGAAATGATCTATTCCCATGAAAGTTTTGGTTTTCTTGAATGAAGATTTTTTTAAAGAAAAAGGAGCTTATTTCCAGAATATACCTTTAGTACAGCTTTTTCATATACCTTTAAGTAGTAAATAAATTACAAATGCATTTCCATCTTTCAGAAATCTTCTCTCAAATACCACTGCAGCACAAATATCTGATTAGGAGGGAACAATCCTACCTCAAAAAAAAAAAGAGGACTCTTTCTGAATAAATTAAAGCAGAGGAAAAAAAGTGCTGGATACTTGCCACACCTTCCTCAGAAATAACATCATGCAACCCACTAGAAAATAAAATGATGCTTAACAATTCTTCCACAACTCATACACTGTTATCTCAGATGTTTTTTAATAGGTATTTTTTTATATATATATAATGTGTCATATTAATGAGGGCAAAGAACTCGGACAGATGAAACTCATGTCTTTTTGCTTAATTTGTCTGGTAAGGGTTCAATGCTGTGGTAAGTGACCAAAGCCTATTCAAGACATCTCTCAGAGTACTGACCCATACACGTGATGTTAACGATTGAACAGTGTATCCCAGAGGTATAAGACCCAAACAGAAAGTTTGCTATTTAGTATGGTGCACATAGGTGTGTGTACATACAACTGGATTAAACTGATCAGATAACTGAAATGCATGTAAGGGAAAATGTTTTAAGAGGGAAATCTGTTAAGAAAGTATTAAAAATTATTTGTTTGTGACATTGATGAAAATGACAACACAAAATAGGGAACAAATTAATATTTGTAGAGAAGTTAGCAAGGTATGTAAACAAAACCTTCCCAATTCTAAGTTCAGAGGTGGTGAGATTTTAGAATTATATAGATATATGGTTGATGTATTGATCTGATACATTCCAAAGCAACCAAATGTTGCCTGGACCACACAATGTAGGGATCAAGATCTTTGAGCTCAGGATTTGTATCTAAATAGCACAATGCACAACTTTGTTATGATCACGTTTCATTAAATTTTTAACATACTTTAATGAACTGGCGACGTGTCAGAAATTTAAGTACAAAAATCATGTATTCCTGTGAATAGATGAAGGAACAGGAAGGAACCTCATGGTCAGTGAACCTCAAATGGTAGACTAGATGAAAGATGGTAACAATACGGCCAATGAATATTAAATGAAACAAATTATAGGAAAGAAGAAATGAAATTAGGAAATTAGTTTTAAAAGGATATCTAATAAGTTCAGTTGAAGAGCCAGCTCTTTTGAAATAATACTACAGCTTTTCAGCTTGCCTACATCCTAATGCAACTCATCCTTTTCCATTTTAATCTGTGCTTTGATTCATATTCAGATATTGTAGCCATTGTGATAAGATTAACATAAATGTAAATAATATTTAAATTCAAGATGGCTTGGAGGATTTTTTTTAATGATGAATATAATAATCTGAATGTTTCATGCATCGGTGGTTTAGGGAACAAATACTCTCAATTTCTCCTATAATAAAAATCTCTTCACCCTGGGCTTAGGCAGAGTATCCTGACCTTGGTACACCTGGATACAACAGCAGTGTTTTTCCTAAAGTTTACGTAGGGCAGATGTGGTATGAGTTAGCTTGTAAATGACAACATGAGTTTATAAATTAAGAAAAATAAAGTCAGTGCAGAACTGTAACCTAGTCTGAAGAATGCTCTAAATTACCCTGGCATATTTTCAATAAACTGTGTCTATGAAGTCTGAGCTGTAATTGGCACTTAAGAAACATTCACAATGCGCTATCTCTTTGTGTGTTGGGAGAGACCAAAGAGATACTGGATCATTATGTAAAAATTGGTAATTAAGAGAAAGCAGTTTTCCAGTTAATTTATATGTTCGTTGTAAACTTAGTTTTCTGTGTCCTTTTTGTGTCTCATAAACTTGACCCAAGGGATCCTACACTGTTAAAAGATATATAAATTAAAAATAAGACATATATTTAACTGACTCATTGAACTTTTGTTGTGACTAATGACTCTTCCAGCAATCATTGCATAAGGGAAAACATTTCTTTTTAAGTAAATAATGTTCACTACCTTTTAGAGCTGCTGTCACTGAAAAAAAAAATAGTGTGCTGAAATGTCTGCATTCTTTGATGAGCTCTCTGAGGGCATCTTGTAGCTTTAAATTAAACAGATCAAATAGAAAGCAATATACCCTTCAAAATGCTTTAACTGATTTGACTACAAAGAAAAATAAAGACATTCCATGCCGTTATAAGAAACTGATGGCAGGCTAAATTTCGGGAAGAAAAGGATTGATTATATTATCAAAATTGAAGTGAAGTTTTCTTTATGCAATTTACCAATATCTAGGACTATTAATGAAACACCCAACTTTGCAAAAAGAAAGAACCGTGTCACCTTTACTCACTTAGATGTAGCATAAATCAAGGTTGAAAAGTGTATGCGGTCAAAGATTGAGGTATGGTTTCTCTGATAATCTGAGTTTCCTATGGGATTGATGATGTTCCGGTTGACGCTGATGGGAGTCTTGCCATTGATCTAAATGACAGATGCCTGTATATTTTGCAAATCAGTTTCTATATGGAGTTTGCTGCCGATTGGATTTTATTTTGATTTTTGAGGGATCTTCTTTACCTTTCATAGCCGCTTCAAAGGTTTATTCTATGTACTCCACTATGTATCCTTGTATCATTACTAGCTGCTTCTTTTAATTAATGTGACGATAAAGTTTTAGTATTTTTCATGTACTGATTGCTTCATTTGCTAGCAGAATTCAGCCACTTCCAGAGCTGACATTTTGCACAGCGTTGTATTTAGTGCTGATGAAAGGTGTGAATAAGGAATGATTTAATAAACATTGTATACGAATAACATTTTATCTTTCCATATCCCCTAAATTCTCACAGAGGTGATTTTCAAGCAGACTTGCAAAAAGAGAAGCAGTTAAAAAAATACCACAGGAAATTTTCACCTGTACGTTTTGGCTTCATGTGTTTTGTTTTTTTTTTTGCATAAGCAAAGGAAAAAGAGAAAAGTTATTAATTCTCAGTCAACAAAGTAATACAGAAAAGACATACCAAATTCAAGAAACATAAGTTATTATTGACATGGACTTTCTCTATCAGTTATACACCAGTACTGTAGTACATAGACTGCAAGATACAGTGGTGCGTCATGTAGTGAAAATCGGAGCTTGAGCATAAAAACTGTGGTTTCATTCCTTAATAGGTTTAACAAAGTTTCATTTTAAGTGGTACAAGTAATATCTGTTCTCCAGTGGAAGAATGGAAACTGTTGTATTAAAAGGCAAACTAGAACGCAACACAAGGTGAATTTGAATGTTTAGTATCTAACAGCAATAAGAAGTTCCATTTTTATCTCTTACATTCAATGATTTTTAGAAGTCATTAAGTAAATAACCGTGATCTTTTACAGCAATCTGTATATTCATTGTCTGTTCCCAAGGATTTGGCATACTTTGCTGTCAATAAGGTTGATCTCCTGTTTTCCCATGTTAAAATACGGATTTTTGTTACACAGGGCTTCTGTGGTATCCATGCAGACAGGTTTATTTACCTCAGCCTTACAGAGTAACGCATAAAGCATTCTAATTCCCACATCTCTCTTCATATATACCTAGTTCATTTTTTTCCTTCTCTTCATTTGTTTGAGTACATAATACATACAATGGATAAAAAGCACTATCAGCCTAGTAATCACATAGACTTTTCATTGCTAAGGTAATTGCTTCCTGAGTGATGATCACAGACCTTCTGTCTAGCCCAGTATCCCTCCATCTGCATTACATTTCATTTCTTAGGAAGAATTACATGGTCTGGAGTGTTCTCAGAAGGCCAAGGAATCTAGGCAGAGTGAGACTGAGAAAAAGGCAAGTTTTAGATCTCAGGTGTGAAATTGAGACCTCATCTGAAGTCAATGACAACATTTCGGTTGAAGACAGTATTAAAAAAAAAAAAAAAAAAAGGCTTTTGAGAAAAAATTATCCTGCTAACAGTCCCCCCTCATGTAAATTAGCAGAGTTTCAGCTCTTAGATCTCTTGTGAGTTCTGTGCAAGGAAATATGAAATTTGTCAGGCAAACAGATATCAAAATTTATAGGGTACTTTAAAAATTAAAACCAATGCCCCAAATTCCACTTCAACACTTAGAGTATTTACAGAGCAACCCAGAGTTCAGTTTAAAATTCTTACAGTGTGAATACGGATTTCATAAGTGGGGAGTTGCTACCTGGCTTAGATTAAGGTTCCAGTGATCTCAGGAAGGAACTCTTCATCCAACATGTTGCATTAATTTAGTTTACATATACAGAAAAGTAGCATAGTGCCTGAATCAGAAAGAATTAGTTGTTCTCATATTCTTAAATGCGGGTGGAAAAGCAAAGCACTTCTCAGAGTCTTGTTTTAATAGTGCAATCTCAGAATAGATTAAAAAAACCCTAAACCCCTCATATGAAGATATTGCAGTAAACTACAGGTAATCAAAGCACCTTAGTTTCTTGAATTTAGCTCATTTAGCGTATGGATAATGAATGTGTCAGACAAAATCCACTCAAAACAATGGTACCTTACAATGTATAAATTTTACTTACTGTAATTGGCAGATGAGAAGTAAACAGCTTAAAAATTAAACCTCTCATTTAAATTCAATGTAAGTGTTAATTAAAGAAAAAGGAGGCTTGTCACTTCTTCATGTCCTTCCCAGAGGTCTTTATTTGCTATCTCTAAATCAATTACTTGAAGTATTCAAAATTCTGGAGTTGGAAGATCAATCTAGTGACAGAAATCAACGTATTATCACTGTCTTCAGTCTGAACCAAGGTGGATGAGTATAGGGCACTGAGAAGGGTCTTGCCTGGAAGTTCAGCCATACCTACATTCAGATGATGCCTGATGCCAGATGTTTCTAGCTAATGTGGGAGAAGCCAAAAACCAGAAGGACAGTAAAGATTCAGTGCTATGCTTTATGTAGTACATAATCTATTTCCCAGACACTTGTGATTTTACCTGTTGTTTGTGGAGGTAGACAGTTTTGTTAAGAAGGTAACAAATAGAGGCCCAAGTAGCCATGTTGCTGAGTATCTTGCATGATTTTCTCACATAGGATCGTGCAAGATTTCCAATGTTTATACTTTTCTAAAGCATAGTGTTCCATGAATGCTTTCTTTAAATTGAGCTGTATTTTTCTCTTTGTTCACATTCAAACTGCCTACAAATTATTTAGAAAGAGCTCCTCTTGATTCTTAATATGTGTTGAAAACATATTTAAAAGTTGAAAATAATACATTTTCAGATGTATTGTTCTCAATTTTGAGAAGTTTCAAGCCTGTGCTCCTTTACTGGAGGATTTGGTATTTTACAGAGTATAAAGGGGATTGCATATGTGGAAGTTTCAAAGAATCACTCCTCTGTGTGACCAAGTATAGGAAACCTTAAGCCTTGGAGTTTTTCTATAGTAATAACATTTCACTGTATGTAAAGGCAGAATGTAAATCACCACAATATTAACTTTGTACATTAATTTCTATCTTTGTAAGGGAATTGCAAAGTGGATACATAATTCTGCAGCAAACTTCCTCATCTCCTTAGACCTTTATTCTCAGTTTGGCTCCTACAAGCATTATGTAGCGAAGAGGAGAGAGCCATGAGAGTTTTCTATGTCATTTATTTTTCAGGATGAGCATAGGAAGGTAAGATGAGACTCTTAAGATGTTCAGCTGATATAGCATAGCATGGGACAAGCATGACTCCCAGCAGTCTGAAGATCTAATAGACTTAAAACATTAAAAAAGAGGCAAGGAATAATATGGCTGCCCTACCAATCAAAAAGTTAAAATGACCCAGGAAGATTTGGAAGCTTTGGAAATATAGAAGCTTGAGGTAAAGTGTTCGGAGATGTGCTCCTAAATAGTGAAGTGTTGTCATAAGGTCCGTGGCATGAGTGCACTGATATGTAAGTACGTGATTTCTGAACAAGTTAAAAAATAACAATGCAAAACCTGCAGCTGTGCTGTCTCTGGCTGAAGTATCTGAGCTTCCTTTGTATGAGTGTATTGCTTTGATCAGAAAAGATTGATTTTTTTATTTGTTTGTTTATTTGCTAGTTTTCCAATCGTTATTGTTAAAACCAGTTCCCTTCTCTTTAAGGAGTAAGGACTGGCAGCGTGTCAAAATCTCAGTATATTGTTATGCAGCTTGCATACGTACTAGGAAAAAAAATATAAATCAAATCTGTGATGCACTACTGCATGTCAGATATGCTTTTCAGAGATAAGAGAATCCTATTGCAAATGCTGATTTTTCAAATTATTATAAATCATGACCAATATTCACTGAATACTAAAAATTCAATAACAGTGTACACCATTTCAATGATACTGCCTTCAGAATTGATGTGATGCTGAGTTACTGCCTGGCAGCCCTTCAGAGTAAGGATATTTTTAATATCTCAGGTCATGTAAAACTAAACAGGTTAACCTAAAACCCTGTGCACTATCATTTGTACAAACTGCCAGTAACCATCACAAGGTAAGCACTTTTCTCCTGTGCTAAGGAATGCCACTAAGAGGATCATTTTTCTTCTCTTCTTGGATGAATCCAATTGTTTCACTCAATGGGGCTTCAATTCAGCTAACAGCATTCTGCGCACTCGAAGATAAGGCATGACCAGCAGCAAAACGGAACACAGGTCTAATAAATTCTTTAAATTCATGGCTCTTACTGTATGCCACACTTACTAAATAATCAAATCCACATATATATACACACAAATGCATATACAAAAATCACTTCCGTCAAGAAATAAAAATACTTTACAAGACTCAAGCAGTTTTTCAGTCAGATTGTAAATGTGAGAGGCTAGAATTTGCTAAAAAATTGATGTTGCGATATTCCCACAAAGTGAATGTAAAGCTTCAGGCCTTTTAAAGTCTCTGCACAACATCATCTCAGAGAGAGTGAGAGAGAGAGAAAAAAAGACCTTTAAACAAATACAGGACATATCTGTGTTTCATGTATTCATCTGTATGTTCTACATTTTAATGATGCACATGTTTTGTAAGATGTGCATTCAAATAATTTAAGGAACTTTGCATAGATATATATTAGAAAATCAAGTGTCTGAATTATGCTCCCTATGATATTTTAAAACTTGTAGAAATATCAATTTTTCAAGTTGTCAGACTATCTTATGTATTTCTATCCATCATTTATTAGCAGTGTGTGCATAACTATACACACAGCTTTGGAGGAAGAGTCTCTTCATAGTAATGCACTTAAGGCATTTTCTTATTGCTAGGAGGACCTTACTTTTGCTCTGTTCACTAATTTCATACTTAAATGTTTGGGGAGCAGAGAAGTTGAGAGAGAGATGGGATGTGTGGGGCAACTGCATTAGAACTAGGAGTCTGTGCGTCGTGGCCAAGATTATTGCTAATGACCGCCTGTGTCCATTCCCTAGCCACGGAGATTCAATGTGGTAAGAAATACAAAGGCTTTGGGAAGTACTAGAAAGACAGATAGAATAAACTCCCAGTCATCCAAGCTGTGAGAAAAACCTCACAACCCTTAGAGCCACTAAAATTACTACTGAAGACTATATGTATAGATCATATTGTTTCCCACAATAAAGATATCTGCCTTCAGATAGTGGCTGTAGGAGGCTTAATTAAGTGAAGCACAGCATTATGTGAGCCTACGTATCCAACTCTGGTCCAGATCATGTCATATCTAACCTAATCTCTTGCCTAAACAGGCATGGACAAGAGGCTTTTCAGCAGCCTGCGTCTGTAATGGCTGGAGATGAGTCGGGGCTAATGTGCCATGTTAGAGATGAGCTGATCCTTACACAGAGCCACCTGGAGAACAATCCTGTGCATGCTTCAACTCATTGGGCTCTGAACAAGCCAACTATCCCTGGCCCAAAATAATTTTATGAATTTGGGCTGCATTTCGCCTTAGCTAGTAAACCTTCTTAGGGCACAGTTTACTGGGAACCAGCTGCAAGAGCTCATTGGGTCCGGAGCAGCCAGATCCAACAGACCAACTCTGCACTCAGTCCAATAATCCTGGCTGAACCCAAACTCTTTCTGGAAATACTGAAGCTATTGTCCTGTACTCCCCAATATGCTATGATTCAGAACTTCTACTCCCCCATTACCCTATGCAATTAAATACTGCTAATGTCTGTTTTTCTCTGCGTGTGGAATGGCACAAGTTTGACTTCTTAGAAAGGCTTTTCCCAGATTAATAGCTATTCTCATTTATTTCTAACACACAGGTTTAAACTTATGAATCCCTCATTTAGTAATTGCACCTCTACTATGAAATTTCACCATGCACGCTGCAGGGAAAAAAGTCATTAAGGATCTGAACCAAGTTCTATTGATGCATTTGTTTTCTCCTTTTTTTTTAACTGGAGTTGGCTAAGACCTTTGTTTATCAAAATCAGAAATGAAAGGAAAGCTTATAAACTGCCTGTTTGTATAATGAGCCTGTAATTATGTTAGTGTTCAATTTTATAGTCAAATTAGAAGCTGAATTTCCTTTATTCAGCACTGAACTTCACTTACACTTTTCCAGCATCTATAATGAAAAAATAAAACTCCTTACTTGGCATACATTCATTTGACACCTTAGTTGCTGTTTTGTGACAATTCTCGCATAAAATCCTCTTTTATGGTCATCCTGAATGTTTATGAATCAGGAAGAAAATTGCCCTTCAGATTCAGCTGAGGATTCCTTTTGAATAAATGAATTTCCAGGTGTTGTAATCCAACGCAGTTGTTTTCTTTCCTTCTTGTACTTTTGTGTTAAGTAAGACTAACCTTCATGCTAAGTAAGATTGAGTAGAAGCTAATGTTAGGAGCTTAAGTGAAAACTGTTACTCTCTTGAGATCTTGGACTGGAGACTTGGACCTCAGCAAAATTTTCAATCAATTGCAAAATTTTGAATCAGTTATAAGAGGAATATGGTAAAAGCCATTTCTGTCCTGACTACACTTCTGTAAGTTTGGAATAGTCTGCTGCATGTTTATTGCTTCCTCAAAAAGAGAGAGAATTTTTGAGATTGAGATATTAGAAATACCTGAGGAGCACGTCTCAGTTTTGCATCTATCTTTGCAAATATTGTAGCCCATTAAAATGATTGCAAAATACCTTCAGGAATTGAAGTTTGACAACCTAAAATAAATATATATGAGGTTGCAGTATGTATACTACTTCATTTATATTTTCCTTTTTCCTAAAACTCCAAATCAAAAGTGTACCTAATGAGATTAGTCTTTAATCACACAGTAAATTCCACAGAAAACATCAAAACTGGCAGAGCTCGTGCTACTTCACATGAGCCTAATTTACTGGCATGAGAGGTTTTTTAGGGATAGAGTAAATTCTCTGTCTCTCTCCCCCTCTGTAAGAGCAAATAGCAATGCAGGGGAAGACAGAGAACTTACTGGCTTCACTAGCATCCCCCTGGTTACCCACAAGAGACATGGCTTTTGATGAATGCTCTGAATATTAAGTATTTGATTTCCTGCTTGCCTTTAAATTTTGACGAAACATAGACTTATGGAAGTGAAAACAAGTAGGATCTGATCTCAAGTTTTAATCATTCCAATGTTTTTCCCATACCAAATGTCATTACTATTTCCTTCACAACTTTGCAACACCCACCTTTGTAGTATGTGCAATTGCGTCCTGCAACTTATAACATTACCACCACTGGGGTACAGATCCATCTCTGAAAAAACGACCTAACTTGGCAGATCTCACATGTAGTCTTAAAGTGAAGCTGGTTTTGTGAGCCATCATTACATCTTGGTTTTTCCTTCTCAGCTTTCAGTCGTTTTCTGCTACCTCTCCTTACTTTGCATCTGCCTTAAGAAGCGCTCAGACAATTTGTTTGTCAATTCACCAATTCATGATAGCAATAATCTAAGTAATACGTTCTCTCGCAGCACGGGGCCCTGAACTCATTCTCTCTTCACAGTATTTGGTAGCATAAAAAGCATTGGATTTTGATGTCCTTTATTTTAAGAGTCTAATGTTTTATGAGTTTGAGTTGGGCAGAATTCCAGTAAAAAAATAGACTTCCCTTATAAAATTCTACAGTAAAAATCAACTTGAAGTTTTATGAATAACTTTGCTTTGGCTGTTACTCTAGGTTTTTCTAATAAGCCTTATGAGAATGTTCTAAGAATTTACTAGAAACTGGTAACTTTATGTTTTTTAATATAGTCACAGAGTGCAATATACAAATACTCAAAATTAAATAAAATTGTTACTTTTAAGCATACTGTAGAATCAGTATAGATGTATATGAAAATCCTGGGTTTTAATTCTTTCTAGGGTTCATGTCTATTATAATTTGCAACAGGAATCTCCATCATGGATCATTTTCTTACAGTTCAGGGCATAGTCTAAGTTGACTGACACCAAGAAGTAGAAGTGAGATAGCTTAAAATAAGCTATCAGAAACTTCTCGCTGCAGATGATTCCAATTACATTAGAATATCTAAATCAGCACTTTCTTCTCCTATTTCATCTCCTTTCTCTCTGTTTTTTCTTGCTTTTTGAATACATCCATTTTCTCACTCCATTAGTGACAAGTTCTCACATATCATTTGGATATTGAATTGAGTTCAAATGGGTCCAAATGCTCATCTGAGTCTTCTTGAATACTGTCTGGAAATACCAATGAAGCTAGATTCTCATCTTTTTATTTCTTGATAAATTGCATGAGAAAGTTCTGAAGAACTCACTAGAAATCAATAATTTCTGAAGACCTTTTTTTCTGAGTGGGGTAGAAGAAAATGTTGTCTTCTTTAGCTTTCTCACTCAGTGTCCTTAGCAGTTTTGTCTAGCTATCAACTTAGCATAGGTGCAGGGCTAAGTTAATTTTTCTCATACTGAATTCCTCAGCTAAGGATAACTGAAGTGTCAGAGCCCTCCTTCAAATAATTTGTCTGGCGGCAACGCACCTACCATGCTCGCTGTGCTGTCTGCTGCTGCAATGCTAGACTGTCTTGATTTTACTTCGTGATGAGAGTCTTCTGGGCTGGTGAGAGTAGCAGTGTGGCTATATTAAGCTGCATATTAGATTCCCACTATTTTTGACATGCTGCAAGTATTGTAAGAATATTCTTGCTTCTGGAACTCCTGGCCCTTGGGGAGCAGCTTGCTCGGAAAGGAGATTCAAACTTTTTTGAGCCTTAAACAGACTGACGTTAAAAAAAAAAAAAATTATACAGGCCCGTTACTAGCTTTTGGTTTATTATGTGCTTGTCATGGTAAAGCTGTTTGCAGCTATTTCAGTTCCATGGCAAATACCTCATCTCATTTGTTTCCTTCTTGCTCCCTTTTTAAGGAATTGTGGTTACTGGATATGTAGATTTCATTTCTGGTAAGAAATCTGATACATAACTTTGTGTTGGATGAGGATGTTTGCCATTTGACTGCAGATATCACTAAGCTGTTGGTACGTAATTGGTGAAAAGGAGACCTCAAGAAAAAGCATTGCTCCTGTTTCTCTTGTTTGTAACCTGCTCTGTTCACGCTATTGATGAACATCAATTCAGTAAAGAGGAAAAATCTCAATAGTTCTAAATAACTGTGCCTGTGCTAGCCTAATTTACTGGCTAATCCTTTTTTACCTTTTTTTCTGTAATGGATTTTTAAAGAAATATCTCAGCAGTTCCCAAGCATGAGTTTGATGGAGATAAGAACCTTTCTGAACTTTGAAGCATGAGCAAAACAATTTCAAAAGGCAGTTTCAGACCAAGCAGAGTAATTTTCAGGGTGTGCTATTTAACTGCAGGAATATCTATTAGTCAGCCCTGTTTTACTCCTGGGATGAATTCCTGTTGTTCACATCATTAAGGTGTTGAATTAAGTTTGCTTGTGGATCATAGCTGTAAGAACTGATTTTGAAAGCAAAACCTCCTCTTTATTCATCACCAACTTTGGAGTTTGCTCTCCTTTTCCCCATCCTTCCCTCCACCTCATTACCTTCCTTCCAGCTATCCCAGCCATTATTTATCTGGAAAGGCTGCCCCTGCGTGGTGGTGACCTAGCGCAGTGGCTTCCACAGGCCTGTATTTCCAAAAAGGTGAAACTGGCTCTCAGAGATGTCAGTTCCCAAATGGATTATATCACCCTCTTCAACACCATCAGCCATGTTCTGTATTCCTTGCATGAAGTCAAGGAGGATTTTGGTATGCAGAAATTGAACCCTTAATAGAACAATTTCATTGTTGTCACATGGAAGAATGATTTGCTATTTTAGAATAGGTTGGGGAGGAAGAGAATCAAAGTGCTCTGCAATTAATTCACAAGCTCTTCTGAGTTTCACCTGGCAATGATTTAGAAGAAGAGTCATTTACAGTGTGGGTAACACAAGATAGCTGTGATTTTTTGCTGATGTGGTCTTGTAATGTGGTCTTGTAAAAGAGCTCTCCTTCGTTCCTAAAGAGGTTATTTCAGAGCAACATTTACATTTATGGTATTGATTAAATAAATAGATTGTTGCCAAATACATCTGTGTAATAGTTTCATAAATAATGGCTGCCACTCTGTAATTCCCATATAATGCAAAGTGCATATTTGGTCTTTGAAAGAGCAAGAGATGGACTACAGGAACAAAGCTTCTAGTAATTACAGTGGAAAAGAATGTAACATAACACAGGCAGGTTTCTGCCCCTCTATTAATGCTTTGCAAAGCTGAGATTTTCCAAGCCTTCTGTGGCCATTATTGCTTCAATCTTAACACGAAGGGTTCAATAAAATTTTACTCAAATCCTGCTTTTTTAATACTACAAGATGACATAATAACTATGGAGACAGATTTCAAATTGTCATGTAAATTTCCCCAGCGTTAGCTTTCAAAGTTTATTACTGCTTTATAATATTCATTGCTTTTAAGCTTCTTATTTATAGAGGCAGTGTATATATTTGGAATAACTGTGGTAAATGGAGAGATTAAGGTAATATTTCTTCTACAAAATCTCTTTTATTTGGGAGCCAATAAAAAGCTAGGGTTTGTAATTTTGTTATTTATTTACTTCTGTTTGTGTATGTGTGCATGTATTTTAATTTCAGTCAGTACAAGTGCTCACGAGGTAGAAATGTTACACTTGTCCCAGGCCACCAGGAACCCTTGGAAACTAATCCCAAAAATACATGTAAAATACTACAAAGGTCCATGTACATACCACAAGAAAACAGAATGTCACCAAGAGCTTTAAATAAATATTCCCCCATCCTTCTTTGCAATTTTACAACAGGACGAACACTTTTTTTATGAAGAAGCATATTACTCTCTTGAAAATATGATATTCACTATCTTATTGAGTACATTTCCATAATGTTTAGTAGATAATAAGTCAGTTCTGGATTGGACTTGCGAGGCATATATTAAAGTTGAACTTGCAATATTCGTGTTGTGTCACCAATACAAAACTTCTGCTCTTTCTCACAGTTGTGAATGATTCTTACTTCATTGCATTTCATGCTTATTTATTTCTGTGGTTTGCAAAGTGTATTATATCTGTATTTCCTCTTGACCAATATAGTCTGTGCACTCTAGGAAGTGCAATGAGAAAAAAGATAGTATTCTAAGCTATCAATCATGTCAGAATGGGATACAGCGAGGGCAGACGTAGAATTATTGTAATTATTTTTTTAACTTTGCATATACATCTTCTGCAAATATAAAATTTTATGTAAAGTTCTTTATAATTTTGAGGATATTTAACAAACATTAACTATCAATATTTGAGTTAAAGATAAATTTTAATACTTACCCTTCTGTAACTAACAACTGTTCTCTGTTACTTTTTTGATTTATCTGAGGATAATATACTTAGAGTTTATGTATTTTTTAAAAGTATAGTCACTATGATGCAGGAGAGCGTGGCTTTAGTCCATTCAGACAGCAAGTATAATTAGATCTACCTTTCTATTGGACAAATATATATATATTTATATATATGTGTGTGTAGGTATGCTTGTATGTATAGCTGTGACAGAATGAAAGTAGGGCAGTGAAAGCAAGCAAAACTTAAAAGGGAATGCCAACTGCCTGTTACTCTTTTTTAATTGGTCATCAGAGAATCCTAGTGATTTTGAGTAGTGATACTCAAGGTCACTGAGCAAGTTTGCCAGATTATGGAGATAAGGCAGGTATCCCATGCGTTCTTTCTGACATGATATAAAATTGTTCAGATGCCCCTCAGAAAAACTGCTCTCATGAGCCTGGAGACATGCACAGGATTAAGTCACCCTTTTAAGCAAAGTGTCTGATATTGATAAATCCTGGATCTGGAAAAGACAAACCCCAAATAAAGATTTGCTACGTTGTCTTGCAATGCTTCATCGTGAATCTTTCCAATATTGTCCTGGGGAGACTCCCATTCCAGTTTTCTACTCCTTCCTTCCTTCCTTCCTTCCTTCCTTCCTTCCTTCCTTCCTTCCTTCCTTCCTTCCTTCCTTCCTTCCTTCCTTCCTTCCTTCCTTCCTTCCTTCCTTCCTCCCTTCCCTCCTTCCTTCCTCCCTCCCTCCCTCCCTCCCTCCTCCCTGTCCTTTCCTTTCTTTTCCTTTCTTTTCCTTTCTTTTCCTTGCCTTGCCTCGCCTTCCCTTTCCCTTTCCCTTTCCCTTTCCCTTTCCCTTTCCCTTTCCCTTTCCCTTTCCCTTTCCCCTTTCCTTTGCCCTTCCCCTTCCCCTTCTCTCCTTTGGAAAATGTCAGACATTATCAGGGAGGTTTTCCTTTGAATGTGCAATCTTCCAGAAGCACATAGGATTCTGTCAGCTCTGTG
Organism: Morus bassanus; assembly: GCA_031468815.1. NCBI lineage: Eukaryota > Metazoa > Chordata > Aves > Suliformes > Sulidae > Morus > Morus bassanus. Next base: position 11,857,606 of record CM062570.1, read on the forward strand.
CTTGAAAGTATTCCTGCCTGAAACATATTGTGTCCTGACATTAAAACTGATTACTTTTTTTAAAATCCTCAGCCTGTAAATGATTCTGTGATGCTATCTTTTGAGTAATGCATGAGAAGGATGCTCTGATGTGCTATTCAAACATGAGTTCATTCTAAGTCAGAGGCACTAGTGCTCAGGTAATAGATATTTTTAGATGGGACAAATGCTGTAACAATGGTTGTATAGATAAAAATGTTCGTACTAGCTGACCAAGAAAGACAAGAATTCTGTTATTTAATAACTATGACAAAGAATCATAAATACCACAAAGCATGCACTGTGGTAAGGAAATTAAATAGAAAAGGAGTGAGATAAGAAGAAGAACATATTTTCCTGTCAGTTCATATTTACTTAAATTTTTATCTCTGACCTCTCTATAAAGCAAGATTTTCCTTGTTCAGTCCCTGAAGAGATATGTTCTACTCTTTCAAATAAGAACAGAAGCAATGAAGCAAACATGAATGCAGCTGCTACAGATGTAGTGACAGCCAGTTGGCCCAACCATGGAAAGACATTTTGCCTTGATCTGCAGCACCAGAATACCAAGCAGCTAAGAGGTGCAACAGGCTGTGGCTAAACCACATATGCAGCACTAATCATTCCTTTTGCACCCTTTAAGAAAGCTGGGGTTGCCATTAGTCTGTCTTCAGGAAGTCTGCCACAGTTACCCCCAAAAGGAGAAAGAATTCTGTGGTCTGGATATTAAAATCCCCGATTAAATATGGTATCATCTTAACGCAGCTCATTATGCAAGATTGTCACCCTTTCAACTAGTTTATTTCTTGTATAATTTTAAAAATGAAAAGGAGTTGGATAATTCTTCCTCAGAAATCAAGAAAGATAAAGAATATTAATGAAAAAAGTCGAGATAATCTGTATTCTGTGGTCACTTTTAGACTTTTGGATTGACTTAGAATGCCTAGTTTCTTCATACTCCTGCTCTGCTTCCTCCTGTTTCCAACCACGGAGCATGAATTATATGTTTCTTTTTTGTTTAGATGAACTCTTGGAAGTATTTTTCAATATATGTTATGCAAACATTTTACTGAATTTCCTGGATTTGCAGCTATTTCCATGTCTCAAAAATGGGCTATTTGTCAACACCACTCCCCACCCCCCAGCAAAAACCCTACAAGGACTCCCAGAACTTTACATTCATGGTAAATATTTTGGTCAGCTGTGTTCAGAATCTCCAGACATCATTAGAAATTTGGAAGCAATATAGCCTTGGAAAAGTAGTGTCTGCAGGTCAGTTACAAACTCAGCTTTTTGCAGCATATTTTATTTTTTAAGATCTATTCTGGAAATATTGGAAATATCTTACACAGTCAGAAGAAGGAGTTGCAGTTTCAAGAAAGATTAAGGAAAAACAAAGCAAATGCTAGAAACATCAGCTTGAAATTATGTTGCCTTATTTTTCACACAGCACTTGTGAAAAGGCCTTATCAGATTTGATGCTCTGTTGAAACTGTTGTTTCATAAAGTCAGGAGAAGGGCCAGCCATGAGTTTTTCTGATTCTTGGTTACTTACAGAGATTTTGGTTAGGAAAATCAGACTGGGAGTCTTCCAGAAAAATCATAGAGATATGTTCTTTTTGATCAGTGTGGAAGTATAGCGCATGCTTCCAGTATTACTGCAAAATGTAGTAATACAGGAAATCAGAGCTCTAAAATGGAGTGGATATTATTTAAAACAATTTCATCTCTCACTAGGTTTCTTTTGCTTCTAAGGGAGTAGTTGGATTAATTCTTACTTTGTCCAGATGCGAATTCACCTCACACTCTTCCTGAACACCTGCTTTCAGGCAGATGCTGCTAGCCTAGGCTGTGACATTGATACAGTACATGCAGTGGTTGTGTAAGGTCCTGCCTGGTACACTATGGCTCTCGGGTTATTTCCAGAACCAGGAGGAATCCACTTGGATATCCCCTAATTCTAATGCTTGGTCATGAGTTAGGAAGCCAAAATGAAGAGTTCCATTTTGCTTAACAACAAGAAATAAAGAACCTGATGTAAGACAAACATTTTGAAGGGGGCTATCTACATTCAATTTCCATCTTTATATTTAATAATTCTGTACTTCTGCTAAAATTATTTAGCATAAAAATGTACTGCATTCCTTTCTTCCTTTCCTTTTGGATTAACATATGTCACTGCATTTTACTTAGCTGTGGTTTGTGGTTTTGCTGTAGAACTCCCTAATGAAAATGTGTCTGCGTGTGTATGTGTGTGCTTTAATGCTGTTTCCTTTTCTCATCAGCATAGCATAGTTTCATGGATTGTATCAACCTCAGTACATGCGGTCTCTTTATGCTGCAGATCAAAAGGAAGAGAAAAGAATAGAAAATTTATTTTTCCAAAGTGTTAGTAAAAAGCTTATTTCCCCAGAATAATGGAGTCCAGGTAGCTGGCAGGCAGGCTTTCGAAACGTCAGATCTCCCGAGCAGGTGCACAGTTTCAATTCAATAATTATTCTCATTCCCACTATGCAGCTACTCAGCAGCAAGTGGCGCATCCAAACTGCACCCCATGATTAGAATGGCATTAAAAAAGAAGGTGAGAGAACTCTTCACCTACACACCAATTTTCTTTCTAGCAGTAAAGACTCAAGTTCCTGTTGGTGAAAATAAACAATTAGGAAATGAAATCGAAGACCTGTGTGGCCTTGTGATTCAATACCATTCAAATAAAAATTGTAACAATACAGTGTAATAATCTGCCTGATGCAATGAATGAGGTTTAAAGTCCTTAGTCTGTGGCAATGCTCCAATAAAATTAAAAAACAATGTAAGGTTCCTTTGGGCACGCTCCACTCTATTAGTATGCGGTGACATGTACTGACAAGGCATCTATAGCGAGTGCTGTTGGTTTCGTTTACAGACCTGCCAATAGCGGCTAGCAATCGCCTATGAAAAGCCATTATACACTGGCCCATAAAGCCACACAAAATTTTCATTATGTTTCACTTAAAAAGTGCTTGTTTTGCAGGATAGAGGCCATGTCAATAAAATGGATTGGATGTCACTTAAACCAAGTGACGTGCTAATCTCCTGGAGGCCTTGTGTCCTTAATCTCTACAGGACACAAGTCAGTTTAGAAGCATGAGCTGTTCTCACAGGTAGCAACTATTGAGCTCTTTAATGTAAATTCAAAGGCAAAGCTTATCAGTGTGTTTCAGAAATTGCTTCAGTGTGGTTGCTGTCTATGGGAAAAAAATCCCCACACTTCCCCCAAAATCCCTGGGCAACTTCCAAGCTTTCACTGTGCCCGCGAGCACCTTTTAATTATAAAGAAATTGGTTTTGGTGATATGTGCCCTGTGACCAATTGGATTAGAGGCATTTCTTCTGGCTATTATTAAGCTAACTTGACTATTGCCCTTGTGTAGCTAGGCATGATCAAAATATAAAGTATGGGAGAGCATCTCAATTATGAACCATAGTGCAGTGCTCCTGCAGACTAAATTCTTCAGTTCATTAAAAAAAAAAGCTTCAATGACTAGTAATACTATAATGAAAGGGCAGAATAATAGGCACAGGATCAAGGATAATGTAGCTCATCGGGATGAGTTACAAAGGCTATTGAAAGATTCAGACTGGGGTTTTTAACATTTCAGTGGGCTGGTCATTATTAGACAATAGGTAGGGCCATAGGAAACCTGTAGACAATCTGCGACTCCTTAGAAGGATCCAAAGACGAGGAACTAAAGTCTCCTTGGAATGACTGTAATAATCTGCTAAACATCATAAGATACTAAAATACATTTTCTGCTGTATATTCCTTCCCTATTTGTATTTATCCACGCTCTTTGCTAACTAACAATTACTAACACATTTCATATATGCTGTAAATTAAAGCCAGTTACTTTTTTACTCGTTTGAGCTATAGCAAGTTTTTCACTAGAGAGCTGATCCATGAATCAAAACCAGTTCTTCAGAGCTTGTGAGTTAAAGTCAAAACCAAGGAGCGGAATGCTCATCTGTATTTCTGACATTCTGATCTATCTCACTCTGAAATCATGAACTGAAACCAGTGTAAATGGATGGGCTCCATTTATTCTTCCATCGTCTTTTACTGAGCGTGGTGCAAAATGCAGCCTTTCTGGCTGTGTGTGACTATATTTGGTGTGAATTAAATGGTAACAGGGAGCCAACTCTTCAAAGTATTTTTGCTGCTCATACGTATCATGAGGAGGGGAGAAATGGAAGGAAGAAAAGAACTCTGAAGAGATCTGAAATTTGTTCATCATGAAAGGAGGGGGTTTTTTTATAGAAGCAGGAGGTAATCACAAACAGTAACATCAGAACATGCTTCAGCTAAAATAATTTATTATTAAAATAAAGTCTTTGAGGTATTAGAAGAAAATACCAGAGCTGGTCCTCATTCTTCTCTGTGATAGGTCACCACCACATGCTGATTGGGAAGATTTATTGACATGTAAACTGGACAGTATCACTGCTAGTATTACCTCATTATAGCATTTACACCACTGTGAATAATAGCCCTGGTGTGGAGATTTGATCAACTCCTTTGTGGCACTGAAGTTTTTAGGATTTTTACTGTGTCCTTTCATTTAAAAAATAGAAAAAAAAATCTGTGTAATTATTTCCAAATTCTCTTTCTATGGAAGGAGAAAAGTTGTCGGTCAGATCCCCGCACTCATTGCACACAAAACTGGGAGTTTGGGAGGTGCAGCCACTTACCCATCATTGCTCCCATTCCTAAAAACTAAAACCTGTCTTCTAATTTCTGTAATAAAATTGATCATAGTCAATTTGTACTCATCTATTTAGACCCTACTATTTTCCTTTAGTACAAATAAATGCTCCTTTCTTCTAGTGTTTTTCTCTAGGAATATTTGTACGTCCATTTACCCCCCTTTTTTGCCATTTTGCTAGATTAAAAAGCCATGGCCAGAAAGATTCTTGTTTTAAGATGCACTCTATATTCCGATCACTCCAGTAGTCCCTCCCTTCATTAAATCCAACATAATTTTTATTTTTTAATTGTAAAGATGGAGCAAGATGAAAAGTTGAGGTCTCATCAGTGACTTAAATAACTGCATTGCCATTTGCCAGTTTCTGCTGGAAATGTCTTGTGTGATAGATCCTTGGATTTCATTTGTCTTTCGCATGACCACATTACACAGTATGTAAAAATTGATGTTTTACAGGCTAGCTGAATTTTTCCCTGTCTGTGATGCACTATTACATTTGTATTTTTCTATGTCATTAGAAAAGAAAATAGAAAGTAATTACTGTTAGTAGCCTGTAATATATATAAAATTCCATATTATACCTGTGCCCCATCCTTGATGCCATCTTTTTCCCTCCATGATATATACGTGTCTCGCTGCTATTGATTCAGTTCAACATTACATTATGAAGAAATGCAATTAGTATCCAACATTTTTGTGTGCCAAGGGTAGCTGTAAAATTATTAAATACAATTGATCCTAAAAGAAAATTTGGAGAACTCGGCTATTGATCTCATTCCAGTACAGCTGTTTGTTCAGGATGACCTGTCATCATCTGTTCTCTGGTGAGGTCCTTTGGCATTTGATATTTCCTGTACTAATCCCCATCTTTTCCAGTTTATAGAACATGTTCTTGTTATATTAAACATTCTACTGAAATTAAATAGTTTACCTTGTGACATTCCGTTTGTTTAAAAATGTTGCTGATCTCTTCTACTGGACAGTGAATTACAAGCTATCCTGGGTAATTCTGTATAGACTAATGTTGAGGTTCTCCTTTGTCTCATTTTCTGTTACTTTCTAGGTCTTTAGTTACTCTTGCCTTCAAAACAGTGATCCAACATTTTCTACACTGTAAACAAAGGAAAAGAGAAATCTGTTTTTGTCATGAAGCCTCATTGAGAGGGTTTTTTGTCCATGTGATTTCTACATAAAATGAGTGACATTTCCCCTCTGTTTTTCCCTTTATTGTTCTGTAGAAGGAAGATAAGAGTGTAGGACGGGGGGTGGGTGGGATCCCCTTTTCCTCTTGAGCAGTTCATCTCTTACAAAGGTTCTGTCATTGGCAGGAGAAGGGAGTAGGTCTCATAGTTGCAAATCCCATGCCTTGATCACAAGACCATCACTCACAGAGGAACGGCTGTATTTTTTGAATGAGTCCATCCGCTTAATCTCTAGCACCATGTATTAAAGTAATTGTACCATTAGCAACATCTTTTACTTAAGTCAAATGTGTATTCCTTCTCTTGCAGATTATACAGAAAGTGAATAATCCTTGCAGAGATACAAGTCACAGAGTTTCTTCTCCAATTCGATTAAGTAGGACTTAGTAGAAGTGTTCCCTTTGATGAGAACAAATAGAACTCTGCACTTTTTTTAGCCACATCTCCTTTCTGAGGCTGGTTGATCCATATCACTTCTGGGTATATGACAAAGATAGTGAGGAGTTAATGGCTCTGTGTAACAAGGTACTCTGTGCCAGATCTGTGCAGCTGTAATGAATTGGCTCAAACATTAGCAGTATAAAGTAATTTAAGATTAAATTTTACAGCTCATATTTTTACAGTGAGCATTACCCACTATTACAAGATATCTCCATCTCATATTTCACACCATTTAGGGCGAACTCTCATTTTCACTGAAATCCCCTCTTCTTGGCCCAAAGAGATGTCATATGTGAGAAGCTAAAAGCAAGGATAAATACATTTAGAAACTTGAACTAGAACTGTCTTCAGCAGAATATATTTTTAATCATCTTATTTGGCAACTGTTAAATTATCCAAATTGTATCCTGTTTCTAACATTCTGCTATTGCAACATAAAACAGTTTTTTCACAAACACCTCAATGTTTCTTCATTCTTTTGGCATATCAGAAAAAAAAATGTATCTTAAAAATGTATCTTAATACCACAGTTTTATAATCTTTGACTTTTACTTGCTTTTGAGGTAGTATGGTAGGAAGTAGCGAACTATAAAGTTGATTAATGTGAACTCAACAAAAAGTATATACTGACCATAAATCAACTTGTGCTGAGGTTATTTTGCTGCTTTTCTGATTTGTGTTCTCTGAAGCACCCAAGCCAAAATGTCATGTCAATCAAAAATCTAATTTTATATAATCCCAGTTTTTTATATATTAGATTAGTTGAAAAAATGCAGAATCTTATGTTTTAATGAACATTTCTTTTTGTGGGAAGATGGTCACAGGAGAGAGTCTGTCTTCACTAGCCATGTTTTTCAGCTCCCACATTTCTTCGTCAGTTCCATAATTGGAATGGATCTAACTAAAAAAATGGAGTGAAGAACTGATGCAGGTTAAATTGTGCTCAGAAAAGTGCTTTCTTCACGGACCTTCATGGGCTTGCTAGGACCTACAGATGGTTGAGTTAGTGTGGCAGTGTGGGAGTTGGAAAGACCAGTAAGGAGGTGAGGCAAGAAGAAGGGCTGTTTAAGCCAGAACTGCTGATGATTTATTCTTTTTTTTTTTTTTTTTTTTTTTTAACCGCACCCTAAAAATAAATGTAAGATGTCGCCAGAACAGTAACACAATAATGCATTTAATTCTGAGGGATTTTTTTCCTGGAGAAGAAAAGCAGTGTGAGGAAATAAGAAAAAGTGAGAAGTTAAAACTTTTGAGATTTTAAAAGTGCAGGTTTACTTTTGCTTAGGAGAGAAGTTCTGGCACTGACATTTGTCTCCAGAGTGTTCAGATTTTAACATACTTCTGCAGTCTTCAAACTGATGTTCAGCAATTGGAAAATACGTTCTGCTTTGACTGAAAATTGATCATGAACGTTGCTGTTGTGTTGGATTTACTATCCTTCTACACCTGTTTTTTAGGCAGTAAAAACAAAAGCCAGACTGACAGTCCCTTAGCGTATTTGAACAGAGGGATGAATGGAGAGAAATACCTTGAGGGGCAAATATTGAAAAACAAAGGCCTACTTGGAAGAGAAAAATCTAGCAGAAAAACGGTTTACAAAGTGGTGGCATAATCTGTTAATAGCTGTGCAAAGTTTAAAGTGATACAGGGTCAATATGCTATGAAGGTAAATTAGTACTAGGTACACGAAGCAATTATACAAATAATCATGCTATGGAAACGGCCGACATTTCAAACAGTGAGAGGAAAGCATTTACACACTGAAACTTTTCAGTGTCACCTTTTTGAGGACTACTCTGAAACTTTTCTTCTAAATAGTCACTTTAGATTGTCTTTTTGCATATGGCAGCTTTTTAATTTACATCTTTTTCTCCCATTGGAAAGGTATCCCGGAGTGTCTGGACTGTCGCCCATCAGGAGGACTTTCATGCTCTCACCACTTGCTCACATAAAATCTCACTGTCATTCTAGTGGTTTTATGGCCTCTCAGAAACTATTCTTTCCCTCTGATATTTGACAACAGTATTGCCTAACCATATGCTCATAAAATTGTGCTTTCAGTCCCCTCCTCTTCCTTAACAAATGTGTAAAGGAAATGGGCTCTTAAGGGCTTCACTGTAAATAGGGGTCTTAAAATGCTCTAGAAGCAATAAAAAAGGCGACACTATTTTTTGTGAATTGATACCAAGATGAGTAAACTAATCTTTTTTCAGATGCTTCCAAATGCTTTTTTTTTTTTTTTTTAAATAGACTGCTGCGGGCTTTATTTTTTTTATATGCTTTTACTAGGTCATGGAGCCTAAGTTGTTTCCTTTAAAGCATAAATGGAAAATATCTGCTATTTATTTATTTTGATATATTTATTACAATTACATTTGCAAGTCATTTTATGTCACGGATTTTTATTTGCTTCTGAAGGAAGCAAAAGACAAAATAGTTTTTGAGACACTGAGGCATTATCTCTGGATAAACAGGAAACACGTTTTCCAGGTTACTCAGAAGGCAGCTGTGTCAGAGAATATCAGCACTTGCTTCTGTTAAATCTTTATGGAACGTGGAGCAATGGAAGGACAAAACAAGCTTACAGTGCTTTTACAACAGTGATCTCGGAGGGGAAATTTGCAGCCATGCAAACTGTGTGTGCCACCTGAGAGAACAGTGTATCTTTGCTCTTACTGTAGATAAGAAGCTGGCTATAAGGTTTTTAAATTAACTATCAAGTTAATATTAATTATTTCTTGTCGTGGTGTTTAGAGGGGAGTGAAACTGTATCTTTACAGGGGCAAATTGTATCTTTAAGAACCTTTGGCCTGGGTCAATTCAAGATATTGTGGTATGCAAAGCTTGTGACTTGAGATAACAAAGCAGATTTCTGCCAGACATTTTGGCTCTGAAAGGTCCCTGAACAATGTGCTCACAGAGGAACACCATCAAGGTAAATTCCCTTTGAGAAAACATCGTTTCATTCAAACATCAGCGAATCCATTTGGAACTGACTAGTGGATTGGTCTGAGGGTGAATTTAGCTACTGTTCTTCATCCAGCATGTTTATGGTAGGTTATCAGTTTCCCTTAAAAGCAAGGAATTTTAAATTATATTGTATGAAATCCAGGGTCAAGTCTTCTTCTAAGGCATGTGTATATTCTTGAGTTTTGCTTTATGATTGCAGTATGCTCATGTGCATGGGAAGAGTCTAGAGAAATACTTCAGGTGGATTTTTCAAAATAGCCAAAAGATTTCCTGTCCTCTGACTGCCTCTACCAAAAGGAAGCGGTCCTCTCCCAGTTCACAGCTAGTTGTTCTGGGGATTACATCAGTTCCATGCTGCAATAATGGGCATCTGCATTTCTACAAATCCTAGGATGGATGATGATTTCTCACTCTATCCTCAGGGAGAAAAAAAACCACTGACAAATAATAATTTTGAACACATACACACACACACACACCCCACCACCACCTAACTGGTAGAAGAGCTTTTAGCAAGGCTACCATGCAAGAGGAAGGAGGATTTGGGGAATATGTTCTCTCTTAACTTGCAATAAGTAGTGTACTGATCATTGTGTTCATCTGGAGGGGACCTGTAGGTGATATGTGTGTCAGTAAAACATACGTAAACGGTAATCATTGTTAATCACTTAGGCCCTAAACTCAGAGTTTCAGGGATGGATGTGGGTATACTGGCTCTCAAAGCTACTCTTCAGAAGGAAGATCAGTGAATGACCTACAGAGCAGGCCTACTCATAAAGATGACTTCAAATCTTTGTCACAATTTTGTCTTTGGCTCACATTACAGGTGCATTACCTTCCTAGCTTGCTTTAGGTAATCATATGTTACAGCTGCTTTATGTTACACTGTGTTTTCAGTGAGTGAAACGTTGATAATGCTGCTTATCCTCATTTCTTCTGTGGCCTGCTTCTTACACCAGAATTGCCTGATTCATCTAACCTAGCAATCAAACAACATAAACATGTATAAATCTGTATTTATATCAATCACCTCAGTATAGATACATAACAGTGGATATATTCACTGTGTGAAGAGTTTCATTCTACTTTTTCTCCTGTTACTTGACAGAACCAGAGGGCATGAAAGAAATACAGTATATTTCAAGGTAGAAAGGTTTACATATATCTTAACGCTTTAAATACAGTATGCAAATGAAGTTATTTTCCCTAAAAGCACTTTACTGTTACTAACACTAAGAGCAGCTCATTCCCTTCATATCCACTCTCCAGTCTATGAAATCATAACGTGGTAAAAAATCCTGCTACCGAGGCCTTTTTTTAAAACACAGTCTTAATACCCATAAAAGGTTGTCCAGAGAACTGATGATCATGTTTGGATTTAAACACAGCAACTCCCAGTATCTGAGTGCTGATAAAGCTTTTTGGAATCTCTGTGATCAAAACGTCTGGGGTGATCTTTGAAATACAGCGGCCAATACAGCTGTGGCTGTAGACCACTAAGCATAGAAAAATGAAGCTATAAACAGAGCCATTACTAATTTTTACAGTTTTCCTAATATGGATAATTGCACAGAGTATTACTTCAGCTGCCAAGATGATATAACCACACAATTTCAAAGAATACATTTTGAGGGCTCAGTGTGGTGCACATTCCTTCTTATGGTGTATCTGTTCTTATTTTCACTATGTAAATAGCTTCTAACGGCTCTTCTTTCCTTCTGCCCTTCAAAGGGTGGCCTTTGTAGTTTGAAAGAAAGGTAATACTAAGCGCAAGCCTGTTTTGGTGGAGCTAAAATAATCCACCTCAAACTAGGACATCTGCAAACCTCACTTTGTGGTTGCAATTGATCTTAGATACTCTATGAATTTTGATTCCTGACATTCTCAAAGAGTGCTTTCTTTTGTTTTGTTTTACTGCTGATAGCCCAGAGGCTCAAGCTTGTATATGCAAATGACAACTGAGAGACAGAGGAGAAGAAGCCTTATTCTTCTTGCCTTCCCAGGACAGTGAACAGCCACAGCTGCATTTGTTGCACTTCTTTCTCTGTACAGGCTACTTCGGCCTGATAATGAGGTGCTTGGGAAGAAGAAACACGGAACAACATGAGCACTTTTCCACAAATCAGCCTCCCGCGACATTGGCTACAAGGTCTGTGATGCACAGTTTTCCAGTTCTGCTTCTGTAAACTGCTGCTGCCCTTTGCAGAGACAGTTTTAATTTACACAGCCTATAGTCATAGTGCATTTAATCTGGTTTATTTATTCTTATAAAGTGAGTCTTTGTAGGTTAAAAGAGACATCTTCAAATCTGCTACTTTTAGGAAGGTACAAGGCATCGGGATGAGTTATGGTGCTTTATTCAGTTGCATTCTGCTATGTTCTGAATCTTTTCCTCCCTCCCTCCCTCCCTCAAGGATCTGTATTGCATTCAGTATGTAGTTTACTGTGCTGTACACCTTTTTTATACCTCCTGATTGCCTCTCACCTGTATTCCAGAGATCTGCACCCACCACATCCCTCACGGAGCCCTATCACGTGCCTTGTGAAGACATTTGAACTTTAGTTTTATCATCTCAAAGAGGTCATTCCAACAGTTCTATCAAATATAATTTTGGATGAAACTGACATAGCTACTATCAGAGTAACTCTTAAAGGTTAAACCATACATTTAAAAGGTCCCATGTTGTGTATATGCCCGTGTAATAATTTAGGCAGGCCTAGGGAAAACAGGACTTTTGGAACTCAGATCGAAAGTACCATCGTTACGGGCTGACCCTCCCCTCTCGTAGCTAAGGACAACAGAAGATTTGTGCATGTTCATGGCATCAGATGGATAGTGCATCATATTAACAGAGGCCAATAAATCATGTTTGTCTCCAGACACATTTCTGTGCATCAGCACCTGAACAGAATTGCTATATAATCTTTAACCCCTCCCCACACACCCTCCCTCGGCTGATGCCTGACTGTGGCAATCTTAACTGAAACAGGCAACCGCAGCATGGGGGGAGACCTTTGTCATCGCTTCTTTGCCGTGGAATTACTACTGGGAACAGGAGAGGACTAGCCGCCGCTCTCTGGCCCTGTCCTTGAACCTTGCCTTCTCTCAGGAGCTGCAAGATCCCTCCAGGGGGGTGTCTGGGGGGGCTGAACGCTGCCGCCGACATGACTAATCGCTCCCTTCTAACAGGGAGGGACAGATCAGCACGGGCAGGGTTTTGTCTGGGCACGGCTCCAGCATCCGCAATCATGCACTTAGGCAAAGATCTTTTGCTGGAGATCTTTAGTTGGGTTTATTATTTCTGCTGAATTCCAGCCAGATAGTGGAAATTCCCACTAGGAGGTGGGAGGAAAATAAGTGGAAAGACATCGAAAACAGAAAGGATAAAGGACAAAATAAATTGAGCGACAACTAGCATATTTAGAACTAAAAATGAGAAAGTAATCATCCACTCCTGGAACTTAACAGGATTTATTTTAAACTCCAACTGCCTATGCATAGAAGGCAGGCAGAAAACACAATAGCATTTTCCTAAGTACCAATTAATGAGCATTGGAAAGTGCAGGCCCAGCGAGGTGAAAAATTGTGTATAATTTTTAGGTGTGTGACACAGGCGTTTCTCTTTTGGAAACAAATCCATTTGGCAGAGAACAAGGAAAAATCTTCAGGATTTAACAGGAAGCTGGAGGCCCATGGTTATGCCAGCAGACTTGTTTGCATTAAGAGAGACTATTCCTCAGTAATGTTTTATTCCAAATTTCCTGGCAGGAGGAGAAGGACGTATTAATCAGCTGATTTCAAGATCTAATACTTTTTTTTGAAACATTTCCCTTACCTCAACATTTAGAAAGGCTAGCTCTCCACACTCTGAAGAGTTCCCAAATCCTAGAATATCCTTACTGGTGATCATTTATCAGGAGGGGTATACGCCGTGAGACCTGAGAAAGTTGTAGCCTGCTTTTCCACATTTACGCTTTCAAGTGGAAGCTACTTGTGTTTTTACCTTGCTTATAAAAATGCAAAAGAGTATTTTCACTCAAAAGTATACTGTCATGTACAAGGGGTCTTCCTTTTTTGTGGGCTTTTTTTTTGTTGTTCTTTTGGCTAAGAACTGCAGAGTCGCAAGCCTTGCTTGTCTGAAGTACATGGATAACCCCCCCGTCACACACTATACTTAAGAAATTGAGCTTGCATGGCAGAGATTAAAAATGTAAGGAAGAAAAAGCTGCTAGTTTATCAATTGAACTCTTTCTCTCCGTGGGTATCTAATTGATTGTGTGGAAGCTGCCCATATGCAGCACTAGACTCTGCTGGAAGCTGCTGTTCCTCCCTCCAAACTGGCTCAGCTGGGCTCGGCTCGGCGGGTGCTCACACATCCTTCCAGTGTCCTGACAACTGGCTTAACACTTAAGGGATGAACTGTCTTTCCTGTACACTTCCTCAGTTCAAATAATAACATGTAGTAAATTAGGTGTCAACGTGTTTGTGGGGACATTTTTAAAGAGGGTAAAATGGTGATTAGGCCAGCCAAAGAGTAGCACAAAGCTCAGTAGTTTAATTCCACAGCAAAGAGCAGCAGGAACTGCATCGCTGTCTGCAGTGTCTGCCCAGAATCATAAACAGAGATTCAATAAACGCAGGTACAAACGCAGGTACAAAACCAGGTGCTTTAAAATATACTGCCTTACACGGATATAATGCTGTTTCATCATACAGGTATATAGTATTTTTTTCCTGTTAAATTTTTTTAAAGGCAGCAAGAATTATTACAGGGCATAAATGAAATACATGCTCACATCTGAGTACCTTAAAATATATGTCTGTATGATTCGTATCTAGAATCGCCTGGGAACGCTGAGCGAGGGTTTACCAATAAAGACAAAGCTCTACCCTGAACTCTTGTTTGATGATTGACTAGCAAAAGAAATTCACAGAAATGTTACGGATAAATAGCATGCTATATTTATGTAATTTAAAATGCTGGTCAAAGACAAGAACAATGATCAGACAATAAATGGTTTATAGAAAGCGAGATAGATTTAAAGTGAGAAAAAGGTGAAGATTAGGAGATTAGTGTTAGTGTTGCTAGGATGAAGTGCATTCAGTTCTCTCTTTAATCTTTGTCATCCAGTGGAAACATCCTTTTTAATAAAATGAATAGTATTTGGAAGGATCTTCAAGTGAGCATCTTTTGATTCTTCAGCGTTAAAACAGAAAAAGGAGAAGGCTATCTGCAATTTAGTATTTCCATGGTAGAGGAGGGAGAGGGCCAGGTTCTGAGACTATTATTTTTTTCAGGACTAGCTCTATTTAAGTATATGAAATACTTCACAGTTCTTGTTATGGAAATGAAAAATCAAAGTGAAATCACATTCCTCTTTTGAGAGAATAGGCTAGAAAAGCAAAAATTACAGTTAGTGGTTGCCCTCATTTTAGGCTTGAAGCAGACTGTGATAGAAACTACATTGTGAAATAAATTATTCCTTTTTAATTACTTGCAATAGAAGTTGCACCTTTATAAAATCAAAGTAACTGATAGATAAGAGGAATGTTGACGTGCTTAATGGCTAAACTGATTTACACCTTCAATTCATGAAACATGGAAGAGGATTTGATCATCTGTTACTACAGTGTAGGAGTCTGAGAAGCCCCAATGTGCTGACAGATTGCATTCAGCAACATTCTTCTTCTCCAGGGAAAACACTGGTTCTTATTTTGAAAGATTCAGGCACTGCTCAAATATGAGTATCTATAAAATGCTCATTAGGGACAATAAAAATCATTCTCAATGACTGCAGTGTTATTAGGTGCCATCAGAACGTTGATTAATTTTCATTCTTGTTTGGGAATTTGCCTCGTGAAGAGATCCTGTAGTCGGGGTTCACTTGTCTTTTGCGTTTATGCTCTCATTTTGAGCAAAAGAGAGAACTTTTACACAGAGCTATCTGCGACTTGCATTTGTTCAAGCTCCTACTCCGCACCAAAGCACCAAGACCATGAAAACAAACATACCATCCTGCCGGGCCCAGAGAGCCATCTAGCCCCAAACCTAGGCTCTAACAGCATCCAGGAGCTGAGTTATAGAAGGGGGTGCGAACAGGATGAATGCAGAGGGACAATTCGTTGGTATGGTTTTCAGCCCCCAGCAAGCCCCTTTATAAAAGTGCCAAACAGTTATAGAGATACCGTTATTTGATGTCGAAAAAGACCAGAAAGAAATGGCATCTGTCAGGGTATGCTTTTCCCCATCAGATAAGTGTTTCTCATTCGTGAGACACCTACGCATGTTATTGTGAAAAAGCATGTAACAGTCCATAGAAAATGAGAGAGAGAGAACCCATGAAAAAGTGTTGATCTATGGGGAACCTGTTAGCATTTCAGACAATCACCTAAAATAAAAGGGAGTAAGAAGAAATACTACCTTAATTCTTAATTATGCACTGCCTTACAGGGCAGATTTTTCTGCAGAATCACTGTAACTTATACTTCATTCATCTCTACTCACACATTCATTGCTAAATCATCTAAGGTCATATTATATGGCTTTTATTGTGTTGAGTATTCAACCTATACTTCTACTGAATGAAGTGAAAACACTTAACATTTTCAATGTAACACTAAAAACATCAGCTTAAAGGTTTGGGTTTTTTTTTTCTTTTAGAGTAACTTTTTAAGAAAAAAGTAAGAGTACATAGAAAATTTGAAGAAAACAGACACTGCTTTGCCCACTCCCTCTCATTCCCCAGTCCCTATCTTACTGGAATTATTTAGCTCTACCGTCAATAATTGCAGACTTATAGAAATAATAATATGGTAACAAAATTTAATGAATCATTTCTGCACAAAGTAGTTAAATAAAACAATGCTAGTCAAACTTAGTATCAACTAATACAATATAAACAGTGTTTATTTAATTAGATTAAAATATTAACTAAAACATTTATGAATTATTTAATGTATTGACTTATAAGTAAAGAAGAATATTTATGTCTTGGCAGAATGTATATTTAATTTCAATCTCTTTGGCACGTAAAATAGTTACAGTGTCCAGAGAAGAGACAATATGTTCTGAAATCGGTAAGGATTAAGGAGCAAAGTTACTAAAAGCTTTAGCTACTTATATTTGGATGGGAGTAGATGCAATTTAAGAACATGCATCCAAAATTATGAGGAAAGGAAGGAAGAAGGGAGAAAGGGAGTCCTCCATTAGAAAGGAAGATTTGTCGAAGACATAGCCAGAGAACTACCATATATTTGATACACATCTCATCTGAACCTAGTCAGACTAGTCTTCTACATATATGAGGGTTTCATTTTAAGTAAATGAACGAGTTAATAGTGGTCAGAGTTGCGATTTGAGCTGTATCTTTAGGCAATTTTTACTGAAAGGTTAAAATAACATTTTAACATCCATTTCTAGACACAGAGATCTCTTCTGTAAATTTTTCAACCCTGAGAATTGGCACATAAATTTAATCAGATTTATTATCAAATACCTGGTGTTTTCTTTACTTGCTCATTCTACTTAAAAAGCAGAATCTGGCTATACCATGATATTTTAATTACAGGAAATCAAGAGTGGCTACAGTGGAACAAGTTCGCCATAGTCTTTCTATTAGAACTCTCTCATATTTTGCTTTATGTGTACATATATGCAAATATATATGCAGATATAAAATGCATAACATACATTTATTTTGTATATTTAAATCTAAATATTTAGATCTAAATATTTAGATCTAAATCTTGAAAGCTTCTTTTGCAATAGGTTTATTTTTAAAATTTGGCATTGTGCCCAAGGACTTGAGATAGGGAAGACAAATGTCGTCAAGACCCTCCTGAGAGTTTATATCTAGTATGACTTATAGGGTGTGAGGCTTTAAGCTGTTTCATTTCCTTTCCTAAGGTTAAAAGTGACATTGTTGGATTTAGCTTGTCTTAGGGGTGAATAAAATGCATAATAGCCTTCTTGCCATTACTAATGACTGACGGTTGACTGAACAAGACCAATTCAGTCAGCCCCTTCATGAACTTATGATCATGGGTCACAGAAGTTTGAGATTTCTTCACTAAAAGACCAATAAAAAACCCTGCCTATTTCAGATGGTCTTCTTTTGAGGCTATGGTTTTCTCATTTCCAGCCTGTTATTCTGAAAAGACTGAATTTGACAAGTTCTTAGATACTTTTTCAGATTCAAATTAGTGAGTGCCAAAGATTTCTGGAGTTCTCTATTAGTTCCTGCTGCCTATGGTATAATACCGGGGAACCAGTGGCAGCTGTCTAATGTTTTTTTTGGGGGAAAAAAAAAAAATCTTTCCAAATATGAGTTTCAGAGACCTTATTCAGACAAACTAGTTCTTTCTAAATTTCCTAAAAGTTTGTATCATAAGGAACCACTAGTTCTCTTAAGCCACCCTTCTGCAAGGCTCATACCCTGTCAAGGTTTTTCTCAGGCTTTAATAAGAAGGATTTTGTATCCTGAAGATCATGACAGAAAATAATGTTGGCCAAGAAGTTCATTCAGTAGTGACGCTGCTAAAGATGACCTCAGATATTCATAGCTATGTTGGTAATTATATCAGCTGATTCTTTTAATCTATTCTATGAATTACCCATTAAATCCTTCATTATTCTTAATTACATATGGGGCTAACCTTTTCTGTAGACCGCTTTGTAAACACCAAATCAAATGCCTTGGAAAAATCCCAGTATACTTAACCAGTTTACTGCTCAGATCCATAATCCCACCAAAGAAGAAAGAATGACACTATCTGCCTTCTTTGAAGCCAAGCTGATGGGCAGTCCTTACACTTGTAATCTCTAATACATAATGATTTTTACCTGTGAACAAAGATTGGACTGACCAGTCTGTCATTCCTAGTCATTCTTTCAATTCTTCTAAAATATTCAAAGATTGGTAACTCTCTAAACCTGTGGAATGTCCCCAGTTTTCTGAGGACTGTTAGATATTAACAGAAGGGAGTCAAATAGATCTTTTACCATTTTCTTCATGACATTTGTCTGTTACTTCCTCTGGCACCGTTGGTTCAAAAATATTTACTTTTTTATGGTAGTGACTCATATTCACTCTTACAGCAGATGGCAACATTTTTATTATGCTGAATATATGCCATTCACGCGATGTCATTTACTTACCATATCTGTGGATCCAATTTTTCGAGCCTTAGAGCTTTAGAAGTAGTTCTGGCTTCTTAGTCACGTAAAAGATAATATTTGTGCATGAAGGATTTTTTTCTTAAAACAATCTTTACTGAATGCCTTATTAATTTTTTTCTCTGTAGGCCTGAAAATGTTCTTTCTGCCTTAGTCCAGGAATACTGAAAAATAGCTATGTAAGAGTAGTTCACAGGATAAGAAGTGTTCTACCAATTGTCATATGCACTTCTTAACCTGTTAATAAAGAATTTTGTAGTTTCCTAACTAGTGACGGCCTTCCAACTGATGACACTTGTTGTGGTCATTTAATAGCAAATAGTTGAAAATATGGTCTTCTGGTGTTCCTCTAGTTACAGGGGGACAGTCATTAGGCTCATCTTATTTAAATGCTTGCAACAATACAAAAATCTAAACCCCCTTCTACCCTGAACATCTAAAGAGGGAAGGCGATAAGCTAAGGAAGAAACTACAGAGGAGAAATATATTTCTTTTAGCCAAAAGTAATGGTAATTCACCTTCCTTCTCTCTGGTGCCCCTCAGAATAATGGGTTAGGTCTCATAGGACAGGCTTCTAGAAATGGGTTTTGTGAAATCTGCCAGGGATTTTGATGGTTGAACAGAAGATGAATTTTTGTCAATTTGTTGTTTTGAAAATCTAGTTCGGAGCCTTTACAAAGGCTGATCCCCATTCTTAATTTAGGATTAAATGTGAAACAATATTCAAAAGCATCCCAGGAGCTGTTGAGTACAAAACAACCAGGAAGGGAGATAAACTATGCTTTCTGCTGAGTTTTGAACACCCATGGTCAAGAGCACTTAGCAGGTAGCTTGTCTTCAAAGAGAAGCACCAGGCTTCATTTCCAGCATAGCTGTTGTGTTCACAAGGTAGCTTGGCTGCCTTCAAGGTTTTCTTTCACCTAACACACTAAATTGGATATTTTAAAGTGAAACTAAAACCTTCCTTGTACTTGTATTTTTTGAAATGCAGCTGGGCAAGATGGTAGGGTGAAAAAGCTGTCAGAGGACAGCTAGGAAAATACTTTAGACTTTGGGCTTATTTTCATACGTATAGATACACGGTCATAAAACAAAAAATAACAACAGCAAACCATGGACAACAGTCATTAACATGCTCATTTAAATTTTACTGTAACTTATTTAGGAAACCAGAGTAATGAGAGCTACAATATAATGTATGGTTTACAGTAACAAACTACTTTGGGATCATTTTATGCTCTTGTAAAAGTAAACGTCTGTAAATGACAACCTAGGATGACAGACAGACAAAGTGAGCCTTAGCACGGTAACTGACTCTACACATCTTATTGCTTATAAATCAATGGTGTTAAATTAATCTCAGTTCATAACGGGGGACAGGAACATAAGTAGGCATAATAAAATTCCTAAATGCAAAAATCAGACTTCATAATTCCCTAATGAATACGAAGCCATATATCTATTTGGTGTATGTCTGCATATTTCTGGTCATTCACGTGTAGCAAAGAAGAAGGTTCAGTTTTTGCCAAACACATACTAAACTTTATTAAAACCACTTTGAAGCAATTTACTTTGTATGAGTGCTAATATTTCATATTTTCTGGAAGGCCCAAAGGCATATATGCCAAGAGCCCAGCAGTATTTTATACTATTTTCATCCAAACTGAAAAACGCAGCAGTTGTGTTACAGTTACATGCAGACATCCACACCCACTTACACATACATAAGTAAAGCTGCTCCAGTTTTTTCATACAGCCATGTCAGATGTAGTTTGGCATTAAGCCAAAGAGCAGGTCAGTCTCATTTTTGACATTCATTTTAATTTGTCTCTCTGAGTTATGCCAAGCATAATCTTTTTCACCATCTGTATATAGTCTTTCATACATACTCATGATATTATTTCTGTCACCATAAATAGCAGTTGTGATTGTACTTACTAACCCACAGTATAATTGGCTTTGACTATGATTGTTTTCATAATTAGTCTCAGTGCTTATGTTACAAGTATTATTTCAATTTTAAGTAAAGTTTATCATACGCATTTGGTCGCTAAACCAATCGACTTCTTTGTGGGTAGGCAGCTTTATTACGTCTCTAATATTGCTTATATGGTGAGCCTCAAAATAACTGATGTCCCAAGAAAAATAGCTTTGTCCCTAGATGTAGGGTGGATGGGTTCACCAATTGCCTTTCTCACACCTTTTCTATTTCATCCTGAGCATGCATTCCCCCTCAGCAAGGGGAAAAAAATCAATAAAACCCTACAGATTTTGCACACTTGGAGAAATACAGTGGCAAACAGGAGGCAGAAAAGGGAGAGCCTCACTGTGTATCAAAATTTAAGGATTGAATGCATCCTAAATAAGTGCTAGTTACCCTGAAACTTTCCAAAGAATTATTACGTGCTTTTCCGTATTTTTTTCCTTCAAGATTTATTAAGGGAGCAACCCTAACACTGGGTGAACACTACAGAGATACAGCTGCCTCTGCCCTCCTTTTCCAGCCCCCAAAGGTGGAAGATTTAGGGAAGTCTCCCAGAGTAACTGCAGCTCCTTTTAATTCTTTATTTAAGGTGTTGCATTATTCAGAGAAAGAATCTGGATTTTCCACAGTGGTGGAAATCCGATAAGCTTTTTTTTTACTTTTTAAGATGTCTTTACATACAGAACCACTTGCTTTTCTGCCTGTGTATCTGTTTCTCTTTGCAGCCATTCTGGTGTGTTTTAGAGGATTTGGCAGGATTAAAAAATACTCCTTTTATTTGTTTCTGGCCCTGAGCGCTCTCCTTGCCTACTGTTCAGAGCTGAGTTTCAAATTTGAGGATTTCCACAGAACAGAATAAAACTAGAGGGAAGCCTGATACATGAGGAGATGTCATCAGAGAGGAAAACAGCTCTGAAGTCATACAAGTACTGCCAAAATTAGTGTCCTGCACTCCATTCTTCAGGTTCAGGTGCAGGGCTGAATCAATAAATAATATGCTTGTTCTGGTTATTTTGCATGTAGAAAGGTGACTGGACATGTAAAATAACCACAACTGGCAAATTAATTATTGATTACAGCACCGTCTTCAACTAAATGCAAAATTAAACATTTATTCTGATCAATAAATGATGTGACAGTTGTGGCTATTCCCTACGTCAAGTTCTATTTCCACGTACCCGTGTTCAGGCTAGGTTGCCTGAGTGCAGAGCTGTGGGGAGACATGGTGGTACCTAGGACAGGAGGACAGTCTGCCTGGCTTGCTGCCCCTCCTTGCCTTCACCAGTGTCTCACCCCCAGCCCCTCCAGGGACTGTTTCCCACTGCTGGGCTCGGAGGGAGCTGAGGGGAGCCCAGAGTTACACTTCCATAAGGGACAACATCCTTCCCGCAGCATGGACAGGGGTTTTCAAGGCATCTCCTCATTGCCTCCTGCCTTCAGGGAAGCTAACTTTCTTTAGAGAGCATACGTGGTGGACAGGGGAAAGAGCTGTTTTTAAGTTGTTATTGTTGCCCTCACCTTCCCCATTTAATTCCCTCTCTCAGAAGAAAAGTTACCATTTTTGTCTTAAGTTTCTTATGGCCCTCCTTGAGTGTTTCACTCGTCATACCTTTCCATTTCATCAGGGTGGTGTTAAGAGGCATTACTTTTTAGCTTGAGATAATTGAAGGAGAGGTAAGGAAACTACACTTGTTTTCCTCGAGAAACCAAATAAAATGAGGGAACCTGCTTCACTTGTTCAGTGCCAAAGTCAAGCACGCTGCCCGTGAATTTACAGTTGAAAATTGTGTTCACGCTGTCTGCTTGAGGTATGAAATCCAAGGGAAGAAAGCTTTGCAAAAGTGGGCTTTGGATCAGGTTTTAGTGTCAAAGTAAAAGCCAGTTTTGAAAAGTGTATCTTTTGTACAGTGTGTGGCATACTGACATTGCTTCAACGGGAAAAAAAAGAAAGTTTTCTGATGAATAGTCAACTAGTTTTGAATTCTATTATGAAGATAATGTATAGGGTTGTGTTTTGCACCTGCCTCCAGGAACGAAATACGTATGTTTTAGGCATCTGGAGGGGAAAAAAAAAAAAGGAAAGAGAAGGCAACTGTCTGATCCTTCCCCACCATGACAGCATATCATTCTGAGAAGAGAAGTAACTGTTTGAGGTTAATTTAGATCACATCAATCTGTATTACTTGACCTTTTCAGAATAAACAGAACCAAAAACTGACTACACAAAAAAGTCAATCTTAAAGCCAATTACACTAATAGCATCTGATGTGTAAATGGGTGTTTATTATTAAAAAAAAAAAAAAATCACTGCAATAAAGCTGAGGGGCATTTAAAGACAGGAGATGTCTAATTGTAGCATATCCAGTAATGAAATCACAGTCATCCTAGTAGCTGATTAAGGTTAATTTGAATCACATCAATGTGGATTAACTTGGCCTTTGCAGAATGAACAACACCTATGTGCCAACATGATCAATTAGTCCCCTTAACTTCATATGTCTGCTTGGAAAGGTTAGATTTATTAGTTATCAGGATAACCCCTTGGAGATTAAAATCTCAGGTTTGTGTGCTTTTTTTTTTTCAGCATACCCTAAGGAAGGAAAAAATAAGAAATTATGAAACTTTCTAAGTCTCGGTGCAGTTTGGTGTTTTATCTAATAAGCTTGAAAAGTCATGTTTATCCTAACATTAGATAAAAGGCTGGAGACTGGACATATAATGGAATTGTGTAACTATGTCTTCTTAGAAAACACTGACCACGCTTACGCTCCTGTACCACTGTTGCAGCTACCTGCTCCCAAATGCATTGCTGCTGCAAATTCTTTTTACAGAGAAAAATCTCTCCAGAAACAAGCATGCCAGGTCAAATCTGTGTTTTGCCTTTACCCTTCTCCATCCTCCCCCCATCCAGTATGTGGGGGTGTTAAAAAGAGGGGAGACTGTGTTCACAAATGAATGCTGGTAAAGACCCCAGAATGAACTCAGTGCCGACCCCAAGGGCTGTCTGTCATCAGCTACGATGGTTGCTGTGGTGATGTTTCCCACAAAGAACCTGGAAGGCCAAATTGTTTTACATCTCCCTCCGTTGATTCCCTGTCCGCAGAACAGACCATTGCATCTTACTACATTTTGTGAAATTCTCCAGGAAAGGACGCTGGATATTCCATGGGTGAATTTTCCAGCTCAGAATATGAGACTAAGGCGTCATTTTCTCCACCTTCTATATATTGATACCCCTTTTTGACTTGCTAATAATAAATATTCAAAGAACCCTGAGATCACAGTTATATAGGCTCACTGACAGACACTTCTTACCCCATATATAGTAATTAAAGACTATATGCATTCGACTGACTCCGAGAAGAGTCAGTAGTAACAGTGACAGTTCAATAAATATACTTGAGACCTGACGGCATATGGTGGATTGAAGTTTCTGCAAGAATATTGTGTTTCTAGGTTGTGAAAGACAGCTTAGCATAGGTGCAGTACTGTCTAAATGCAGCTGTACCTCTTTTCAAGAGTACTTTTCAAAGTACTATCTGTCCAATAGCACACTGTAACACCAGTGCTCTTCAGTTCCCGCATAGCCGAAAGGACAACGGTGCGAGACCTGTGCAGCCCTGCGCGTGGACAGAGAAACTGCCACAGCCTACTTGCAGATCAGTGCAACTTCTTTTTTGCATAGAAAATCCAAGCTTATTATGACAAAAGAAACAGAGAAAGTAAATATTTTGTGGGCCCTTTAAAATAATACCTGATGGAAAATCTTGGAAAACTTATCATTGATGAGCAAACCTGCTGAGGGTAGGTAGTGGGGAGCTGGGGGTTGGGATACAAATGTGGAAAATCACACACGCCAGCTTGAAGATCAGAGAAACATCATATGCAGAAGAAAGTGATAGCTGCAGCTGCCTAATTTAGTCAGCTCACATAGGGGAATATCCCTTTGAAAGGAGGACCTGTGGAGTGGTATTCTAGTCATCTGTTGTGTATTCCTTGCACAGTAGAAGGTGTGGGATGGTAAACTTAGCAGGAGGTGGCACTTCTCTTCCTATTCATAGTCATGTGAACCATCGTCTCTTGCATTCTCCCACCCATTTTCAATCATGGAATAATCCTCTTGTAATTAAAACCATCGTTTACATGGAAATAGAAAGGAAATGGTTGGCTTTATTTTTTCTGATTTGTGGTGAATGGTGTTTCATCTATTTTTAAATTCTGTTTATTATTGCAGTTGTATCTAGAAGACCAGCGTGAAGCTGGAATCCTGATCTGCTGGATAGATGTGCACATATAGTCCGAGGAGATTGTTCATTACTCTGTGGATGTTTGCTCTTTGCCCTGTCTCCCTTCCCAGCCATCTGTTCTGCTTCTCTCAGCTAGAAATCAGGCAAAGAGCGGGTGCCACTTGCGCCACCAGCTCTCCTCCTACCAGCTGCAAGTGCTTTGCTGACTACCAGTTGCTCGTGGAGTGGGATGTGGGGACTGCCAGCAGCGAAGCGTCAGCAGTGGCAGCATTTCCCACACGCAGACAGTCACTATGGCCTTTGCAGGATCCTCTGAAATACTGTTATCCAGCCAGAGCTGTCAGTCCACGCTCTATCTGGAGCAGTCCGAACTGGAGAGGTCACTTGTTAACTTAGCGACATTTCTGGAAAGGAAAGTATACCACTCTGCATCAAAGAGTGGTATTCTTCTTGGGAGTGGATATAATGGAAGTCACACATAAAAATATACAAAGCTGCCTTAAAGCATGTGTTATCAGTGGCTTCATACAGACTCTGCACATTAAGGCTGGTATATAAAATAATTTGTTTCTTGTTTTAATTTTTATGAATGATGTTAAAATGTATTGTATGTTTTTACCTGAATCTCAGTGTCACCTCTTAGATGATGCACAAACTTAAGCGTAAAGAGGGGCCTGCAAATCAACTCTCTTGAGTTTGCTTTGTAAAGAAGCCAGGCAGACCAATTCTCCTTTTGCCTGCGTTGCTGTCTCAGTTATTACAGTGATTGCCTGGAAGAAGAAACAAGTTAATTCCTCACCACATATAATTTGTTGACAGTGCCTGACTTAATTCTTAAGGCAAAAATTTTGGAATAAACTATTATTTCTTCTTCTCCTTGTAATTCAGTTTGCTACTACTGCCGTCATCTTTTCTGTGCAGTCCAACAAACTTGTGTGCTGTGTATAAGACATCTCAGATTGCTATTTGGGCACAAACATATGGAGTCAACAAATGACTTGAACATTACGGCTGTAAAACTGAAGCCTGTGAAATCAGCCAAGTATTATTCGCTCATGCTTGACAGTACTTGAAATATGAGCCACACTAAACAAATGGCTCATTTCAAGCCCACCAAAAAGGCAAGGTGAAGGAACAAAAGCCAGGCAGTGAGAAGAAAGCAAAAGATACTTAGGAGTGAACTCACATAAACAAATGCAAATCCCCCTACACTTCAGAGTAGTTGGTTGTAAATTAGTTTCAAACAGGTAATCAAAACAGTTTGGTTTTTTAGTAAGTTTTACTATTTTTGTAGATTTATTCATATGTAATACATGTCATATATAGTCTAACATGGTTACATGTGTTCAGATATGAAAAGTCATTCATATTTCAAGGATATATTCTTTATGTCTATGTTGTGATATTTAGCAAAAGAAAATTGCATATTTTATGATGGCTTTCTCAATAGCCTTTGATCCCTCTTCCTCTCCTCTCCTATCATTTTTTCTTCTGTGACCAATCTAAGCTGGCTTTCAATAGGGGCCTCATATGACCTGAGGCTGATCCTGAAACATTAACGTAAGGGAGATTAGTGTGGAACAACTCTGAAGCCTCTGATTCTTTCTTTATGTGTTACACTGGTTAGGCTGTATTATCAAGTGAAACAAGCAATGGCTGATAAATAAAATACCCTGAAGTCTTCTTAACTCTTTTGCATAGCAGTTTGCTACTTAACAAAAACCCCAACCCCAGAATGACAAAAAAAGATCCTAGAATTTGTTTTCATTAGAACAGGCTCAAGTCTTGTAAAGCTTTATACTGAAAATTGGGGTTTTTTAATATTACTTTGTTTTTTGTTTATGAGTGAGAGTTTTTACAGTTTTTGAAAAGCAAAGCAAATATTCAAAAGCGTAAAGAGTGATAATACCATGGGTGAACACTCGCAGCCATTGCCAGTTGATAAAAGTTAGACCAGGCTGCTTCAATCTGGTATCAAAGCTTAGACAGAGACTAGAAGCAGAATGATGGGTTGCCATGGCAACCCCCATCTCCTGCCCCATCCCACATGTGCTCTGCTCTGCTCAGCTGAGTCCGAGCACAGGGGTGATTAGCTCCTTCCTTCAGATGGGTGTGTACAAAATAAGAGGATTTGTCACGAAGATGAGGAGAATGTACCAGAGGCATAAAATTACAAGGAAAAAAATTGCAGCAGCCTGACAAGGCTGCACGGCTGCCCTTGCACCCAACACTCCCCTTGAATTTGGTGCTAGGACCCGTGCACCATGGCATGGGCACCCTCCAGCCACTGCCGTTCTCCTGCCCCCTCTTCCCCTACGTTGGCTCCAAAGCATCTTCTGGGCATTTTGGGCTATACATGATCCGTTGCTTCCTTGGGCTTTTGCCTTCTCTTTCCAGGCTGATGTGGTTTCCTTTGACTTTATTTAGTGGATAAATGAGTTGGGGCAGGAAGCATTTTTTTGTTCAGAAATTTGCACAGTGTATAACAGAACATGGCCTTAACCTGCAGTCAGGGCCAAAGGGCCCCAGTGCTGCAACGTGGCAACGTCAGGCTCCCCCTCTTCCATATAGGAAAGTGATCTTCAGGAACTTTGAGTTACTGCCTTCCTCCTCTGCTGTTCTTGCTCATTAAAAGGAAGGATTTCCAACCTTGTTGTCAGCGTGGTTGAAGCTGTTAATATACATATCGTAATATATTTCATATGTATGTGTGTTTATATGTTGCTGCGGTGGTATAAGAAGCAGATACTGTATTATTGATATGAAATAATGCCTGAGGATATAGATAGATTTTTCACTTTCTATTTGAATGAAGTGAATAGCAAAGACAACCACCCCCACCAAATCTTTGTCCATATAAGATTATCATCCTCATTCAGCTTTTTCCCCATAGATTTTTGTGCACGACCAAGGAGTAATACCTAACAGCCACCATTATCACAATATTTGGGCAATAATACTTATGATACTTGGCATTGGTGTCTTTCAGTCATTCTGAACTCCCTACGACCCACATATGTCTCCTTCCCTTTCACTGGTTTAATCAACAATTGTACTATGTTGATTAACTCCAGGAGAAGGGAAACACATATCTGCGTTTGCTTTTAAGTCTCAGAGTTGTCTGAATACAGAAGCAGCCTGTGGCAATTTATGCCCTGCTGAAATACAGTTATCTTAACTGATATATGGAGATTACCATAATATTTCCTATTAAGTCTATGTGATTTTCCTCCCATTTCCATAGACAAAAAATGGTAATACATTATCACTGGTGACATTGCAGGCACTGACTTCAGTGATGAAAATAAAAATCTAGCTGTATACATAAATAATGTTAAGATTGTTGCTGTTATGTCATGCTGATCGCAGTATTCAGTCTTAGAGGTTCAAGGCTATGCTGAACGTACTGAACCTTCCAAAAATTTACTTTAAAGATGCTCCCAGTTGATAGTACCCTGACTAGCTCTTCCAAATTCAAAAGTTCACCAGACATTATCATTGATAGTTCTAAGACAGCCAACAACACCATGAATCAAAACATAGACAGCAAATACTACGGAATGTCCCTCCAGCTTTTTAATTCACACGGAGTGACAAATACACTACATTAGGTTGGTGCTCAATCACTGTTCATTTTCCTCTCTTCCTCACCACATAACAAAATTCGTTACGTGATAAATTTGTTCCCACTCTTCTGGGCTGGTCGCTGGAAACTTCTTTCTACAGTACAAAAACAACATCAGAGACATTGTTTGATTTAATTACAGTGTTTTCCAACACGCAAAGCTGTGATTCTTTTTCTCTGCAAATTGTCACCTCCTAATTGTTTGTCCCTGGAACTACGCTACAGTTTCACTTCTGCTCTCCTCTTCCATTCCCTTTACTTGCAGTAGTAAAACCATCTCATCCCACCTCTTCAGCTGAATTACACTTTGCTACTTTGTTCATTGATGGATGAAGATTATAGCCAGCTGATACGATTTCTGAATTTTTGTCAAATTATGTAAATCCCTCCATGTATAAACCTGTTCTACCCCCCCGAATACAAAACTGCCTGAAAAGAAAGAGAAAAAAAAGGAAGAAAAAGTAGTTTTTTCTGTCTGAAGTGGTAATCTCTTTTTTATACATTAGACACTGACCCTAATGCAATGAATAAATGGACATTAGCACAGGGAGGGAGTTTTTGCATGTTATCACAATGGTTTTCTAAAAGAATTTTAGTAGTACAGTGACTGTTAACTTCTGGTAAATTATACAAAAGGACAGAGCTGACAATATAGAGGTGACACTATAAATCATCTCTCTTCAGGTATTTTAGGAAAAAAAAAAAAAAAAAAGTACCCAGACATCAAACCTCTTAAAGGCTCTGATGGATTGAGGCATAGGAAAGTATCCTACACTTTTCTGTCTATTTTCCTTATAGATTATATAGATTTTTAAAATAACAAACCATTCCTCCAAAGAATATTTCTTGGGTGCCTTAGGTACATTTTCAAAGCAATCTGGCCATGTCAGAAGACCTGCTGTGCTCTGGTGGGGCATTTTGTCCATGCAAGGCTTCCAAGTATACTACTTTGAAACAGAGATTCTTACTGGTAAAATGGAAACCTTCCTCTTCAGCCAAAGTAGTAAGATTTTATGCTAAAATGCTACTTGAACATGGTAAGCAAGAAAATGATGTGCTTGTCTGATGCTCAGAAGTAAGCAGCCACCTCTGGAGCTGGGATCTGAGAGGGATTACTGAAGTTGGGTGAATAGTTGGAAATTGAACTGCAACCAATGAAAATTGAACACTACTTTTGTAACAATAGACTTTTTCCTCATATATGTGTATGCTGGGTAGCTTTTATTGCATTTGGTTTTACAGTATTACCTACTGCATTGTGTCAAAATGATGTTACACGTTGAATGAAGATAGCGAGTGCCAAGAACAGAAATAAAGGAAATCCTGTTTTCTAAATGCAATTTCTGCTTCTTCAGAGCAAATTTGAGCATAAGGACTCAGTCTGACAAGAAATAACATATTTAAAGTATAGAACTGGACATCAAGTAACTAGAGAATTGCATGACCCCAGTTTAGTGTCAGAGTAGAAGAGCAATAGATGGGATTCAGAAATTCCCCAGCCAAACATTTCTTCTCCACTTACTTGCGAAAGTGACACGAATTTGTCACCGTCCTACTGCTTATCCCTGGGCCTGCTTATGGAATGTGTTTAAAGATGACAGTGAAAAGGAACCTAATATTTGAAAAAGGTATGGTCCAGGGTTACCTAAAGAATACTTTAGTAGATGTTGAAGCTTAAATAATTCATTCCAAATTAGTGAATTAAAAAAAATACTGCAAAAAGATGTGTTTTGTAATGAAATAGACTACTTGTGTCTGGTGGTATAACCTACGTAATTGCATTCTTTTATCTAAGAAATTATGCTTATTTTATTCCTTTTTCAACAGCCCAGCTACCTTGAATTTTCTAATGCTGATGAGGACCCCTTCCAAAGAAGAGCAAAGAGTAAAAGTTCAGATTAAATTACATAAAAAGACACATTTTTACTCCTGATTTTATTTTCTGATGTCCATTTGCTTGCTTGTTCAAGCTGCCTTTTGTGTTTATTTGTAAAAGAATAGCAATGTAATCATGAAACAGGCACATCATACAGCTCTGTGACCCTGTTTTAAAAATGCTGCTTCAAATTATTTGAGTTTCATTACTGTTTTCTTCCTTTTCTGAATAGAGCTAAGCAAAGAGTGATAGTTCCACTCAAAGTGGAAGACCTTCAAACTTGCATAGAAAGAGACTGGAGTAAAAAAAAACAGAGCCACTGAAGAGGTCTCTCATTGCTCCCTTGTCTCCTTCCCAACTTCTCCCCCAACAGAGATAGAGCATGAGAGCAATCCCTTCCTAGCAAAATGTTTATGGAAGCATGTTTTTTTTTCATTTTATTGACCCCTGACTCTTCCAATAAATAAACCAGAGGTGGAATAAGAAATAAAGTAAACCTTTTCCCATGATAGTTTTATGGAAACCAAAATATTTATGATGAATGTGAGGAACACTTATTTGATGAAAATTTTCCTGTCCTTTTACCGCATATGAACCTGCATATATATTTAATCAAACCACAAGTAATAACTAGTGAATTAAGTGTCATAGAAGTGTTAATTTTAAAGAGATGAGTACAAACCTGAACAAAAAGCTGAAATTGAAAATAAATCTTGTATTGTCATGTGTAAGAATATGTAATAAATGTGTAAGAATACTATATATATATATAATGCATAAGAATATTTTATCAGGTATCCCCAAGCCATGTATACTTGCATTCAAGAAAATAAATCTTGTTTAATTAAACAAGTCCTAGAATGTGGCAGTAACAAGTTGTACAAACCAGAAGATGGAACACAAATGAAGACGATTACGGATAAACAGCAAAATTAATGAGGTTGGGTTTTCTCCTGATTGCTGATGAATCATTTTGTTGAGGTGTGATGGAGGGATGCAGGTGAGCTGCCTGACTGCAGAGCCATTGCCCACCTGGATGGTCCCCCATTCTGCAGGTGGGCCAAATGGCAGGGGTGCGGGCTGGGGGTGTAAGGTGAGGTTTCAGCAAGGAGTGATATAAGTCTGTAAGACTGTGGAAGTTTCTGAAAAGGATTACTGGGATGGCTTTGAGAGCTGTAGTAAGTTGGCATTGGTGCTTATACAGTTGCTGCTGATGGGATACAAGGTATGAAAGCATGAAAGTAGGTAATGGACCTCATGTCCATCCAGCTAATTTTAAGGGAAATTAGTATTGCCAAAGAGGTTTTTTATTTGTTGTTTGTTTTTTTTAATGAAACCACAATTTTATTGAAAATAACTGCATTGAGTAATGTAATATGGTACATTAATTTATTCAAAACACATCTTAGAAAGACAAACCAACCCACAAATCTTATGCATAGTCAATTTAATAAAACACTTTCAACTGTAATTTAGATTTCCATTTACCTACACCTGCTTGTAGGGGATGAAGGTTTTCAGTAGTGGTTCACTGAATGATGATTTGGAACACCTGGGAGTTTGGGAGGAGTTTTCTGCCAGAGTAAAGAGAGACAAAGAATATTGCTAAAGAGGAAGGAGGAAATGAGATAAGGGGTTTTATGGTGTGGGGTTGCCTGTTTGTGTGTTTTGTTTTGTTTTGTTTTGAGCAGGTTCTATCTAAAGTGAAGTACAGGGAAAATGAAAAAGTAAACATAGCTGATCTGTGGTGGAGGTCCTGAGACATTTTGTTCTGATTCAAGAGCCCTAGGTGATGGGATTGTTAAAAGGAGACTGATGTGAGGGGCTGGTGGCATCAGTGAGGAAGCAGCATTTGTTTTTACATGTGGGGATGTGACTGAGCAGAAGACTTTCAGGTAAGTTTGGTAGATGCATGTTTTAGCTCAGCTTTGAAATAATGTTTTATTTAAGTTATGCAAGATACTTTGTTATTGTGGCTCCTAAGAGCAGAAAAGGAGATCCTTAGTGTGGCTGAGGTGGGGCCTGCTGTGGCAGCTCAATGGGTTTGATCAAATGTGACTTCTGGTGCAAGAAATCACAATGAGGAACTGTTCTTATGTGACTGTAAGTATTTTCATTATATTTTAGTGATGGCCTGTTCCTGACCTGATGCTATTCAGTGTTTTCATGGGTTGAAATAATTGCTGTGAGTACATGCGAAGGGAGCTGAGGTGATGTAGTACAATGATAATCTAAATGAATTAGATGGGATTTCTTAGATGAGCTTATTTGAAAATATTTTTAAGTGCTGCCAAATGTTAGGCTTGATGTGTAGGAATAAAGAAAGTAGGCTACGTTTATGAGAGAGAGTTGCCTGGCCTGGAATAAAGGTGCTTTGGACAAGATCTTGATGGAAGTCCTAGAAAAAGAATAGAACTTTTGAGTACCTGATGTGATGCTTTGGCTAAAGCAGTGTTTACACTTGATTACTGAAAACCAGGGAAATGGAGCAGGAGTAAAACCATGGAATTTGTAGTGAAATAACAGTCAGTTGTTGTACCAATTAAAAGCTGAAGATACTAGAAGATAAGTAAGAACTCAAACTGGAATTGCAAGGATACATTTGTATTCTAGGTCACAAAGCAACAGCAACAACAACTAGTATATTCAAATGGAACAACTAGTATATTCAAATGGAATTAATGTGCAGTTTGATAATTATTTTCCTGCCTGTTACCAGGTGTTGGGGTTTTTTTTTGTGTCCCCTAAAAGTTTATGTACTTCAGGTGGTTTTTTTTCTTGTCTTAAAACACTTATTGTGTGCATACGTATACTCTCAATTTATGCATACGCTGCCTGATGTACATCCACGCCTACAATATACAAGACTGGATCTTGGGGGTATTTAATAATGGAGTAGTACTAAATAGAACAGCAGATAATATGGGAACTTGTTCAACATCTAATAACTCTTTGTAATTATTAAGTTCATTTTGAAGAAGTAGGCTCACTTCAACTCAGCTTAGCCAGCTTCAGGTGGACACACAGGAGGATGTAGCCTGGAATTAGGTTTTAACAGAGTCTGGAATATACCCCTACTAAATCCTGAGGAGTACTACTTACTTGAAAAGATGCAACATAGATTCAGTGCATGTTTGTTATTGTAGTTTTGCCAGATATAAATAATACTCTCCTACAAAAATACATGGATTAGACAGTACTGTTTCAGAAATGAAATAATAGTTTTATTTAGGGGGAGAAAAGCTAATTTGAGGTAAATTTTTCTAGCTTTACAAAGAACTAAATTATTATAAATTGAATACAAATTGGAACCGCATTGAGTTTCCTGTCCTAGCCAGCATGTTCTCAGTGTTTTATCCAGAAAGTCGTGCAGTGCACCTGTACTAATGGCAAATAACCGTTACTGTTTGGAAGAGTATAACTGGGCCGTCATTTTGTCTTATGTTCCGTAGTCCACAGCATGATTTCTAGATGCTGCTGTTTATGCTGAAAATCACTCTTATTCCTTCTTGTTCACCTCTCTTTAGGAGTGGGATAAAAGTTCAAAGAGTACAACACCCTACTGAGAAATCTCAGAAGTTGGCTCAACGTATTTGAATAGCTTTATCGGTTTTAATCTGCTCCTTAAAGTATGATTTCTGTGCATTCAAAAAACAATCATTTTTTCACACTCTCAGGGGAGGTGTTTTAGTGATTTAAAAAAAAAAAAAACAAACCAAAAACAACCACACACACAAATAAAAAAACCAACCCAGCCTGTATATGTGGGTTTTTTTTGGTATCTGTTTGAGAGCAGGTAAAACATAAATGCTTGATGCTCCATTTACTTTCCCTCAGCCTCCCCTTATGTAAGATAATTGTGTATTTTCAGCCTCTGATGCTGCTGACAAGGATAATTATGAAGGTGTGAATGTGGTCCTGTGCTTTCCCTTGAAAGCTAAGAGAAATCAGAAGCTGAGCTGCAGCCTGGAGTGAAGTCCAGCTGAGAATGGTCTGGGTTAATGACTGAGGATGTTTGCTGGGGAACTTTACTGAACTGTGTCCTTGGCCCGTTATAAAAAACGATGAGATAACTGGGATGCTTTGCAGTGGGGAGAGAAGACCAGACAATTACCATTATGCATTCTCTTAGCTGCTTAACCAATTACTCATGTGGTTCAAAATCTATTATTTTATGTAAACCAGTTTTGTCAGGTCCACAACCAGAAGTATATTGCGTGCTATTGTAGTTCTTTACACTGCATCTGTGTCCTCAACCTGAGGGGCCTTCCAACATCCACCTCAAAGCTTCAGCTGTGTTTCCAGAAAAAAGTTGCCAGAAATATACTTATGAGGGATCTCTTTGAAGTTTAAAGCCTTCCTTTTTGTTCTTTGACTAGAATTGGAGGGGGAGGGGGGGGAAATCAAGCAGGACCACAGTGCAAATGAATCCATGGGTGTAGAACTCACTGTTCTGTATGTATTACTACAGGAAGCTCATAAGAGAGCACAACTAAACAAACGTTACAATTGCTGTAAAAGAACAGTACAATATTTATATTTCCTCCTTCAGTGTGGCTACGATGGTAAGAGGAAAAGCCAGGATGCAGTGTGCATCAAGTTAATGGGTTTTTTATTATCTGTTAAAAACAGAAAACAGTTCATCAGCAGTATTTAGCTCATGCTAGGGATATGCTTCTGAGTGTTCTTGGATTAAAAGAAGGGCACACTATAGCTGAAAGCTTTTAATATGAATTTTTACAATAATAGTGTTAATGATGGACACATCTCACACATCTCCTGTAAGGTTCCTGACCATAAGGATATTTTAATTGCTGCTTAACCAGTTTGCTACAAAAGCAGAAGCCCATCTCTTTCTCAAAGAAATTCAAAAGTATGATTTCAAAGTGTCTCAGGAGTACTCTTGCACATATATAGTAAGTCATTTTGGTGTGCTTTGGAAATCAGGACCTTAAAATGTATGGCTTGTACTACTTTAGTTTAATGGGCTGTCAACTGTCCAGGCAGATCCAGTACAAAGTCAGACATGTCTTTAATCTTCAAAGAACATAATGAAAAAAGTGAATATATTTAGTTATTAGCTAGGAGGTACAAAACAAGTGAAGAAAGAAACAGTACTTTTTTTCTATCTTGATTTAGGTAACTGAAATTTTAGCTGTCCATGTATTGAAATAATTTGCATAGTTATTGAGGAATTTCCTGAACAGTAGGTGCTCATTTGTCTCTATTTAATAAACACAGTCATATAAATTCATCATTTGCTCAGTCTTTTAAAAATCCCTACATTTAAAAAAGTGTATTTGTATTACCTTTGATGGTTTGTAGCATATGAAAAAGTCAAGTCTGAATTGAATAACAGTTTGAGTCTCTGTGAGCACGATGATTGGGGTTTCTTTTTCTTCATAGAGGAGCCTGTCAATAGAAGTTCCATATGTACGGATTTTTTTGTATTAATTGTCAGTTATTTTAAACAAATAGACTTCATGCTTGCAATAAGAAATCTCTGACCTTTACTGTCCTGTAAATTCACAAGCTGCTTAGTGGTCTCAAAGTCCAGATCTCTGCAGTTACTAAAGGTTATTACATTCACACGGGATAATGATAGCTTTTAAGACACAGACATGCTTTGTCACTTGTATGTGAACAGCAATATGATAATAATGATATTGGAACTGGGACAATTTTTCAGAAGAGAATATGGCTCTGTATCACCAGTGGCAGTCATCAAGATCAATGTTGTATTAAGTGGATTATCAATTACACTGCCCACTCTGCTCCTCCCAGCATTAAAATTGATACTAGTGGGGAGGAAAAGATCAGAATCCTACAATCTTGACATCTTCTAGAAGCAGAGTACCTGTTAACATCAAAATTATTTGGGTGACTTCTTCACCGAAACTACCTCTTTTTTAGAGATTCTCAAACAATTGTCCTGAAGAACAGCTGCCCTGAGCACTGGTGGTGGTGTTAATATGGATGATGGATGACTTCAGTTTCATGGCCAAATTGCTTATCCAGGCATGAAGAAAATAAAACACTTGTTTCTTCTCCTCCCCCCTCCCCTTTCTAGCCTATTTCTGCTATTCAAACTTTAATTTACCCTTTGCATTAAATTATTCACTTGGAGCCAGTTTGTATGTTGTGTTATTTTTAAGATCTTAAAGCTTTATTTTTACAAAATTTTAAAGAAATGTCACGCGGTGTTCTATTTTAGCTAGAATCCTGTATGTTGTGTGCGTATAGCACAAATGCATAGATCGCTAAACTGAAAGTATTTTTAATCAAGTTTGAGTAAACCGAGATTAGAGACTGGGTGGAAGGGGGGAACTAACATGCCAGATTGTGTCGGAACCATGAGTTTTCATCCTGAAGACTATCATTTAATATCCAGTGCATTGTACCTTAGAAAATATCATGATGCTGGGGGTGTTTTAGGCCTAGTCCTCTTTGGACTAAGGGAGTAGCAATGCTCTCTGCCTTGAGGGAGGAAGTAATGACTTTTTCAGACAGTACAAGATGTTGTTTGCAACGCTATTATAATGTTGAGAAACAATGTGATCCAGTTGTGTGGTGGTCCTGTGGGGTCATGAGTTGGTCTACTTCTAGGATCTCTTAAAGCATCATTGTAGGTCTTGATCAACACTCCTGAAACAGTAGTGGGGGACTGCAGGGGCTGGAGTTGTTTTTAATATAAATAGTAACAATGAGGATCCTTTTGTGGTGATGATATAAACACACCATGATTAGCTAAAAAAAAAAAAAAGTAAGTGGAATAGAAGGGAAAGAAGAAGTGGAAATGAAGAGTTCTTTGTGCTTGTGTGCCTTCTGTTTTTTCTTTAAGATGAGTACTTTGTGTTTGAGCAGAGGTCTTGGAGTTGCAGTCAAGTCGCCTTCAGTTTCTGGAGAAATATTAGAAGAGTTTAAGCATGAAGAAGGTAATGTGGAGTTGCTGAGATTAAATTATGCCAAGTCAATCTAATTTGCTTGTATGCTTGGGTAATGAGCCCTGCAGACCAAAGAGAAGCTGTAAAGTTTAGAGTACTTGCGTGATACTCTTAGAAGCAAATTAGGGAAACTCTGTCTAGGTGAGTTCAAAACTAATTATGAAAAGCACAGTCTGAGAGTATTTTTCTGTCAAATTCAAAGGTGCACAGGGTGCGATTTTCATGGGTCTTTCCTAAATTTGGTTCTGTTCAATATTTTTCATTAATAAGTTGTAGAACAGAAAAATCAATAAGATTACTGAATTACTAGACACTGCTCTTGTAGGAAGAATGGCAGGTGCAGACAGGAATAACGGAAGTGCAGAAATGTCCCAAAAGGTATATTATGCAAATTGACAACAATTTAAGTATAGGGTAGTTCCAGCTGAGTTCCTACTGCACAAATGCAAGTATGAATAACTAGTGAGGTAGAAGATCTGCAGGAAAGAACAGTGGGCCACAGGCTGAGTGTAAGAGATGCCTTGATAAATGTCTTTGTAAAATGTAAACCTCCGACTGGAAGCAGTGAACAGGATGCCATCCATCTCTCAAGTAATCCTTCTTGTCTGTTCAGCAGTGGCAAGCCCTTTTGCAGAACAGTATGTTCAGATTTGGGCAGCACACTTTAGCTTAATTCTGTCTATTTAAGCTACTTACTCTTTGCTTTTTTTTCTTCCTTCCTCCTCTTCCTCTTTCCTTATACCTACAGGTATGCAAAATCTATGGATCTGCTGAGTCTAGAAAAAGTGAGACTCAGATGAGACAAAGTAATCAGAAATATTCTCTTTTGAAGAACTTTGCCTTTTACACTAGGGGTAGGGGTAGTGTGTATGACCTAGGCTTTGGGAAATCTGTTTTTATGAAATGTATAGCAAAGCACTGCTTTAAAAGATCATTGAATGCATTTGTTCAAAATATTTTATAAGAAAATGCAGTCAATGGCTTAGAATTTTATTCTGCCCTCCCTGCCCCTCTGTTATGAGCTTCTATTTCCTTTAGCTCTGTCTCCTGTAATTTAATGACATACAATTTTGAGTCTTCATTTAGCTATTGTCATTGGAAGTGTCAGAGACAATACCACTGGAATTTGGCTACTGTTCAGTTGCTTGCACACTTTATACAGTCACTGAAACATGCAAGCCTGTTTGTGTGCTAGGTCAGACTGTGTGTGTGTATGTATACAGCTTCTAGATACCTATCTTTTCTCCAAGTCTTTGAACAAATTTATCCTGCAATTAACATGTCCTGTACTAGATCAGATATCAAACAAATCATAACCTGTCTACAGCTGCTATTCATTCAGCAACTCTCTTGATCATAGAAATTCTTTTAAAGTAAGAGGTCTCTGTCTGTGGCACTTTCCATCTAGTAAGGTATCTAATATCAAGTTTCCAGGCAGCTTTAGCATGACTCACGATGTTACTGGACTCCAGGTATAACTGTCTTAAAAAATGCTTTAAACTGTGATGGAGAAATAATATGAATTTGACAGTTGAGTCTTGCGGTCATGTTTGGAGAATGTATGGAGAAGTGGGATTGCTAGAAATGGTGAAAAAGAAGAAAGAACAACTGAGAGAGGATGGAGAGATGGGTTTAAAGGAGAAATTTTCTTTTTGGAATTATGTTTGACAGAGCTCTGCTTTCTTTGCTCTTGTTTTCATATCTGTAGTTTCCCCACTACATTTATGTGACAGATCTGGATTGGAGAAAGACAAATCTTACAAGAAAGTGTTTTTAAATGTGAAGTTTAGGGCACTATAGACCAAATCCTCACTTGAAACTAGTACAACTCCATTAACATCAAAAAGGCAACACTAATTTATATAAGTTATGCATCTGACCTTTTGTTCTTGTGAAGCTTTAGAATGATTTACAATTTAATATTGTTCATAGTTGTTTTTCAAACCAATTTCATTTTAAATGTTTCTGTGATAAAGATAACTTTGCCTACAACTGTCATGAAAGTCCAAACTAAAGCGAAGTATAACATAATCAAAATACATCAAAAATGCAGCTCGTTTATTAGGTAAATTTCTGACTTATCAAGTGTCCTTGCATTTCTGAGTTGCCTCTGATCTTGCATCAAAAATTCTCCTTGTGCTTTCTGCAACACTCATTATCACTCATTAAGGGTTGAGATTTAGAAACTGGAAGTAAACGTCTAGACTTCTGAAAAGCAGCAGAGTTTTCCTCTTAGAAATCATTCTTTTCAGGCATCAGGCTTGATTCAAGCTTTGAAAGAGAGCAGTGATGAATGGACGTCATGGATACAGGCAAGCAAGTTTCAATTACAAAAACACACACACAAAACCAAAACCTGCTCATGTTTTCAAACTCAGTTTTCTATGGGATCCTCTCATCCCTGGGGAAAGCAGTAGATGTGTTGGTTTGCACTCTGTCACTTAAGGCTAAATCCAGTAAGCCTAAAAGAAACCCAGAAGGACAGTTGTGCATTTCTAGTAAAATATATTTCATTGAAAGTAAACATGTAAAAATGTCTCTAAGTTAATATTATCTCACTGTGAAAAATCCCTAGTCAGAAATCAAAAAATGAGCCTGGATTAAAAATACATAGTCAATAACTACTGAACCCAGAAATGAAAAGAGAAATTCTGGGATATTGCTTCAACTGAAATTACAGCATCTCTGAACATAATGGAGCTTAGTTGTATGCCAAACCGCACAGGTTACTTCTACTCTTTCATTTAGGTGTCAATAGTAGTAATGGCTTTCTGTATTTCTCTAAAAATAATTTCTGACTTGAATCTCTATTTAGAGATTAAGTGTATTTCTGGCTCTGTGAAACCACGAAAACCATAGAGCTTCGAAAGCTGACCACATCACAATCTGTGTACTGGAGCTATAGGTGGTACCTTACGGACCTTTCTCCAGGGAACTTGCCTGTTCAAATTACTTGCTCTTTTTTGTGGAAGAAGAGCACAGAGTCGTGCAGCTGGTGTGCTCCTGAGGTTGCCTTCTGGTGATACCCATATGCTCCCTGGTCCTTCCTTCAGGTGTTGTGTTAGCCTTGCCGCTATTGCTTCCTGCGTGGGTGTCGCCACACGTTGGGGAGGTGGCTTTGCGGTTCAGTCTTGACATCTGAACGCGTGGGGGACAGAGCCTGCCAGGGAGCGTAGCAGCAAAGCAAGTTACCTCTAGGGTCGCTGAAGTTTTCTGTTGTAATGCAGAGGTTAGCATGCTGTGTTTGCTGTGGGTAAAAGGTAGTCGAGCTGACTGTAGCATGCATTGCACGTGGGTGCATGATTACAGAATGAAAGAACCCTAAGATAACCTTTTTTTTTTTTGAACAAAACTTGAATTCCATTTCTGTGTTTGTATTCATCCTTGCTATCTGAGGCATATTTTCATATGTGTGTTTTTAGTAAAACTGTTATATACCACCTTCCCACAAATGGATGCACTTCTGTGAACATGACTTAGTATGCAAAACTATCTTATTGAGATTTATATTAGTGAGACAGGACAGGATTATTTACCCTACAAGGAGGTTGGGTAGTTTATTTCTTGCCTTGACTACCTGTCACAAGTGTTTGAAAAAGCTTTATTTATGGACCTCCATAAGAAATGTAATTTGACAGGCATGTGGCCATACAACTATGTATTGTGACAGTCTGTGTGCTTTCTGCATGATTTTTTTTGTTGACTTGATTTTTCCAAGATGTGTTTCTGTTTGCAGTTTGTGCCACTGTGGTGCTGGTGAACATCAACTATTATAGCTTGAGTAAGGAGCAGGAAGGGAGATTATACTGCTGATGAAAATGATGCTAAATATGTAATACTTCTGGAGCCTAAAGGTTGCACTGGTTTTAAATCAAAGATATAAGCATAGAATGATATCCTATATTCCATAAGTGACCTGAAAAGAAAGTGACTTAGGAGGAATCAAAACTAAATGGGTATCTGTCCACATTGAAAGTGGAGAGAAAAGGGGAGAGGTGTGAAGTAATTGCTGGCTGGACCACCTGAAGTCCACTTCAGAGAAGGTCTGTGAGATGTTATCTATTTGTCCAGTGTCTCAGAGTAAATAAGTCTCCTAGTGGAAACACTAACAAAAAATATGACTGAGATTTGTTGTGACTCAGGTTTAAATCAGCTGTTGTTCTTAGGTGACTTATGCCCCCCCCCAAGTTAAACAATGCAAGTTTCAGTTAATTATTCTTTCCCTATCCCTCTCTTTCTTAAAGGACAAATCACAGGACTTCTTTATAATAAATACTGCTAATCTGCGGTCTAAACTCTCATGGTCCAGCTCGCAGCCAAGCCTGCTTGCAGTGAATAGCCACTTCTAGCTTATTCTAAATCAGCAGCTTCCCCCTAACTTCCTCTCATCAGAAGAGCCCCTGACCCAGACCATCCTGTTTAAACAGCAGCTCCTCCATTGGTGTTTACACCTTGCTAAGCTAAGCAAGGAAGTGCTTTCTAAATGGAAAGCTCTGCATTGTC
This sequence comes from Morus bassanus, assembly GCA_031468815.1. Lineage (NCBI taxonomy): Eukaryota > Metazoa > Chordata > Aves > Suliformes > Sulidae > Morus > Morus bassanus. The sequence continues at coordinate 11,899,333 of CM062570.1, forward strand.
ACCTCCATAAGCAGAGATCAAAATCATGGATGAGCATTTGCATAGCTGCACTTGGGTCCCTCACCTGGGATGTCAGTCCTCTGTGCTGGCTCTGTGGTTTGTGCTTTCTGCTGATCAGCTGGACTGATAAGAATAGTTGTACTTCCATTAGCATCTATCAACCTTTTTGCATACTTGTGCCAAATAGTTTATCTTGCCTCTAGTCCTCAAACTACCTCCTTCCTCTTAGGAACCTGGATTAAATTTTCCTATGCACACCCTCCTTCCCCCCCTACCCTGCCTCCTTATCTTCCTCTGATTGCAGCCTACTGTTGAATTACAAAGTACCTATTTTTAATAATAACCTTAAAAAAAACCCCAACAACCAACAAAAAAACAAACCCGTAGAAAAAAGGCAACTTCCCACCAAATCTGCGACTTCCCTACGAACTAAGATATCTTTGTCTCTTTTGTGCATCTCTTTGCTGTACTCCTAGAAAGCATTTATATCAATGATATGGAAATAGTTATTTCCAAGGTGTGCCATAACTGATCCCACTAAGTGTTGCAATGCAAAAACCCACTGAAACTTCTGGTAACATGCCAAGTGATGCAGCACACTATTTATGCTGCAGGTGATGGTGATCTCATTAAGATTCCCATTCTGGTGAAGGGAGGAAAAGGTGCATTAATAGTTTTGTGGGTACTGCTGAAGTTTTAAAATTGTTATAATAATGAACAGATAGTAATTCCTAATAGTACATATGGATATGATAAGACATGGTCTTTGACAGATTTAGTCACTAATAGACTATAAGCCTTCAATAAGCAATCCCATTCTGGTTCAGTAACTTCATTGCTAGGCTCTGGTTTGGTACATCCTGCAAAAATTTATCTTCCCCATCTCCCCTTTAGGTAGCAAGTGGCAAGTATGAACCTGCAGCAAATACTGTGAGCCCTTTGGGAGCAAAACCTCTTTTTTGTCTCCCTGCCCTAGGTTCCCACTTCTGTTAAAGGCCTAAATCTCCCTCAAGCTGAATGTATTTCAGCCCTTCTTGTTGAGAGTTAATGGTCCCCTAATGGATATTGCATTAATTCTCAGCTGAGCATAAGCCTGACAACAAGCTCTTGGCTTCCTTCCAAAATGGGTGTCCCTTATAATTGCACAAGAGATGGAGGCGTAACAGCTCTGAGCTGGTAGTGGCAGAAGAGCGAGGGTGGACTCATCTGCTTTTCTGTGCCTGCTTTTGGAACATTGTTTTCAAAACCAAATTTAGTCTTGGGTAAATGGAAAAGGAAAACTAAAGACTAAGGAAGCTTAGGTAGTCAACTCTTACAGCACAAAGACTCTCAATTTTAGCCTCAACTTCAAAGCTCTTAGAAGCTGTGGAAAGATCAGCTTTTTGCTTCTACTGAGCATCGCGTGTTCCACTTCGCCCTAATGGGTTGTTCTTGGCAAGATGACAGTTGGCAAGCAGAGTGCCTTTAAACTGGTGAGGAGTTAGAAAGCAAGAACTGTCATCCTGAAATGGTGAAAAAACTCATTTATAATACATAAATGTATATATATGCTTAAAGTTAATTGAGGAAGCCTTTTCTTCCCTGATAAAAATGTCCCAGTCATGAAAAGCAACATCTGCAATTTCATCTTAGTCTATGATTTTGAGTGAGTGAGAAAAGTTATGCATTTTGTTTGAGAGGGGAAGGAAAAAAAAGTCCTTTTTTTGAGAGGTTCCAAGCTAGTCCCAAGGTCTGTGTCTTGAATATAAATGGACATAACATTCATTTTCATTTTTTCCTGTTCTTTGTTGATAGGTATTTGCTGCATATTTTACATGTTAGACTTTTCTCAAATGTCATTCAAGATATTTTCTCATTTATAACTGTTTTCTGCAGCTCCTTTAGTAATTCCAGTCTATTGCCTTTTAGCACTTACTGCCTACTGGCAGATGCAACATATACAGGTCATATGAGTTTTTATTCAGTGCAGAGATGATTTTTTGAGTGAGAATACTCAAGTGGGTAGCTTAATTTTAACTTGAACTGCCAGCAACAGTAGAAAATCAGCTTTTCAGTGAACTATGTTTGATTTTATTTTTTCTACTCAGATCTTAATTTCTAATTTGAAATGAACTCTCTGACCAAAATAATTCATCACTGTTATATGGCTGAACTTGAGAAATGTATTTTTTACATTTTAGCTTTCAAGTCACATAATATTTCTTATGTAATTAATGCAGCCAACAGAAGGCATGGTAGCATTTTATATGTAGGCTTTTTAATTAATTTACAGCGGTTAGAATCAATGAACTTCTATAAATTTGTTCCTTCAGAGCATGGACATATGGAGCAAAATAGCTAAATGTATCTAATTTATGGAAGCAATCTTATGGATGATATACTTGGGCTCCAGCAAAGATGCAGACTTTCAGTGTGGTTGATTTTTACTTTTCTCACCTGAGAAAGTCTCTAAGTGAACTGTTGATAATGTAGCTGCTGAGATGTGGTGCCACTTGCTTTTCCCTTTCAGAGATCTTAGGGAGATGTGAACCTTGTTTGCTGTAAGGGGGGTGGGGGGAACTCTCAAACCCTGCAAAGTTGGTTCTGTGGCAAAATCCTCTTCCCTTATATCAAAGAAACCTCTGTCGAGATCTGTAAAACAGGGAGGCATGAGCCTAGGGTACTCTAGCTACACCTCTAGGGTTCACTTTTTTACTTTCTTACTCTTGTAGTTGTTTTTTTTATAAATATATATATATTTTAAAGTAGAGCTGCTCAATCAACGTACTTAAGGATTTCCTTTTAAGATTTCTTCTAGTTCAGTTACCTCCCTGTTAAATGGCAACTATGGCCTTGAAATAAATAACTGAGATGTAAATGAAAGTGGTAGCCAGTGATTCAGTATTAAAACTGCCTAATGCTTTTCAACACAAGAGCATTTCAGTTGCTATTTTGCAACCAAACAGCAACTGTTTCACTTCAAGCTGCTTTGCCAGATAGGATTTCCCCTACCCTTTTTACCCTTTCTTGCTAAATAACAGGCAGAACATCTTTCTAAAAACAAAGCTGGAATAAGTATGCTTTCATCTGGCTGGAAACTCTGCAGGGCTCTTGCATTATTCTGGCAGTTGTATTTTGTAGGGAGACTTGGTGCTGGCGAGGGAGTCTGTGAGGGATCAGCTCAGGGGTTTTGCTCATCTGTGAGCTTCCATACAGATTGTAGGTTGGTTTTTGTGGTGTGTGTTTTTTTTTTTTTTTTAAATTGGGGAATTCATATGTGAATGTGAATTTCAGATGCTTTAGAGATGTAGTTGCTGAAACCTTGAGACTGCTATTCTGTGGTGAAGCACACAGCCCTGAAATGGAGGTTTGAGGCTGTGTGTGTGTGTTTTCAGGGTTGTTTTTTTGTTGTTTTGGGGGGTGTGGAGTGGCTTTTTGTATTGCTTTGTTTGTGGGGTTTTTTCCCCTTCCATCTGCAGTTCTTGGCAGTTTCTAGGGGTTTTTGACTAGGGATCAGTGGAGAAATGGGTGAAAGAATTCAATTAGAAAGCTGGTCTTGGAAGTAAAGAGTTGCATGATGGAATAGCGATAGGCCAGGACCAAAGCGAGAGAATTGGTAAGGAAGGTTGGGTGACGGAAAGGGGGGGAAGGAGGAGGAGACTAGAATGAGGAGTTGGAAAAACTAAAACTAGGATTCAAATAAGATCCCCGAGACTATAAGGTCTAAGCAAAAGTCTTCATTGTGCCACATGGCATACCTTAGTGTTGCTAATGTCTGTTGCTGTCCACTGAAGTGTCTCTGCTGCCATGCACACACCTCACACCCACCCGCCCCCACCCCCGCAAAATCCTTCTGCAAGGCTTGTGAAAGAGTTTTCAGACTCTTTAGAAAAAGTAGGCTTATTCTTTAATAAATTGAAGGAGTCATACTATGTCTAGATATGTTGAGTTTATATATGTAAATATAAAGTACCATCGTAATGGATGTAATAAAAACTCAATTCAGAGTAGTTTACCTTATTCTGAACTACGGACTAAATTCACCAGCTGATTTTTCTTTAGATCTGTTCCCTGGACTTGCCTCTTTTCACTGATGCACTGACTATCAGTGTATTCATCCACACAACTTGAAATATATAGTAAACTGTGAATGGCACTACAATAACACAAGCAACATAATGCAGTGTTGTACCAGACAAGCTCCCTGCTGAGTTTGGGGCAGCTCCAGAGGTCTGACAAACAGCTTTCTCTGGCTAATCAATGAGATAGGTCTCATTTGACTTCACTTTTAAGGAACTGTAGCTTTGACCCTAAAAAGTGTGTAGGGAAGATATTTCCCTACCTCCTCTTATAAAATCTGGCATGCCATGTATAAATAATATTGATGTATTTATTTTCAAAGAAAATCTGTAGAAACTGGAATTCTTGGCTGCCATGTTTGACTGTGGCTCCAGAGGCCAGGCATTGCTCTCAGGTGGGTGCCCAGGATGTGGTACATGGTTTGAGCTGACTCTGAGATGCTCCAGTGACCTGCTGGTTAGAGGCACAGCCCATCTAACTGCGTATTTTGGAGCTGAACTGTCAACCTATGGAGGTCACTGTCAGAGTTTTAAATCCTTTATGAAAAAATAAAATAGATGTGTGATGGAAATGGAGTATTTCAAAAGATACGGAACGTATTCCACTGCTGCACTGGAAAACATGATTTGTGATGTCTTAAGAAAAAAATAATCTGCTAGAAGTGCTTTAATTTCTGTCTGCTGCTACTGTCAATTAGCAGCCACTGGGGTTACACAGGTTTAACAGCACAGAGTCCAAACAAAAAAGAAAAGGGAGCATATTCTTACATAATATACAAATAATGCACTTCCATGAATGATGTGCTTTCACAAGGTCAGTATAACATTGAGCACAAGTGAAATCAGCATACGTTCCAGAAAGCCTGTAACACTTAAGCAAAACTCTTTCTTTTCTTGGTCAAACAGTGTTGATGCTAAAACAGTGTCTGAAAGTCAGACATCAGTTTTTGCCCCAGCTCAGCTCCTGGCAATTGCTATGAAGTAAGTTTGGATAACAAATGCCTGCCCTGATTCATCAGCAGGTCTTGTTAATATGATAGTCACCTTTTGTTTATTCCCAGTATTAAAAGCTATTGCCATAATAAAGGCAGATTCTACCTCCATCAATAAATCAAAGCTGAAAGAGTTTGAAAATTATGAGTACTTCTGCAGGAAATAATCTCTTGAAAAGAATTCAGAGTTTCTCCCTTTTTGTGATTTTTTTTTTTTTTTTTTTTTTCCCTTCTACAAAGTAATTCCTATTTTGGCCTTCCAGGAAGCTCAATGAATTTCAGATTCGTACAATAAAAGGAGTAACAAAATGATGAGAAGTCTACCTCTTTCTTTACCTCTCCAAAAATAAGATAACTTTAACTGCTGCTAAGATAAAGTTACAGCCACACTTCAACAGTGAAAAGTAAATAAGTTTTCTCTCTTTTAAAATTGCAGGGTGTTGTTTTTCCCAGCATCCCATTTCATTTATTTTAGACTCCTTTTTAAATAGAAACCCTGAAGAACTGCCAAGTTGGCTTCAGTTGTGAGTGATGACTACAGATAACTGGGTTATGATCTTGGCTGAGAGAAACTGGAAACAGTACTAACATCTTACGAACACCTACTGTTTAGTGGCTTTTGAGATGCTTGAGCAAAAAAACAGCTATTTATTTTGAATGCAGGCAATGAATAAGAAAGAAATGGGCATAATCAAACACTTACTGCAAGGCATTCTTAAGAAAATGAAACCTAAAGCCATTAATACAAAAATAAAGCACCCTCTGTTTTAATACTATTAACAATAGATAACTCAGGAATTAATATGTAATTGTGTATTTTAATAAATATCATATAGTTAAAATGAAAGGAAAAAACTCTCCATATCATTCTAATGTCTTGCATTTCTTGTTCTTACACTATTGGCACTGTAATAGTGAACTTACTAATGATGACTAGTTGAACTAGACTAATGATCCACTCATCCCAGCTTGATCTGGAAGAGGAGGTGGGATGGTTACTAGGAAAGTATAAAATTATGCAGCACACTTATATTACTACTGATTTGGGACTTCATGGACATGTGTAATGTTCCTGGTGTAGGTCTATAATGATAAGGATAAAGACAATAATAGGTACTCAATCTCTGTATATTTTTACAAGGAGAACTGACTAACAGTGGCTGTGCTTTTCTCAAGAGAATTTGGAAATATCCTTTTCTTTCAAGATAAACTTGCAGTTTCAGGAAAAAGACAGAGGCTGTGCTACAAAGAGTTTTTGGAATCTAGGAAACCTGGTCACATACCTTAATATGGCCAGGATCTGGTATTGATGGAGTGATCACTTTCTCCTCTAGAGGATTAAAAGGAGAAAACACCAGTTGTAGATTGTCCTTGTCTGCCTGGATTTTGGGTATTCCCCAGCCTCTATCCTGCAGTATCTTATAATTAAAGTCCGAGCTTTGATTACATTGGTTTAACTGCAGTCTCCCAGCAGTCTTTCTCAATTCTTTGTTCTCTAGACTAATGCACCTTAGAGAAGCTAATCCATTCTCAGGGTGATATGGACCCATCCATCCCATCGTGAGGTGCTTCTAGTCAATGTGTGTGATTCCTTTCCCTACCTTTTCCTTGCTGAAATCCACCACTCAAAATGTTGCATGCTCCTTTATCTAGGCGTTCTCTGGATTTCTCCTGAGCAGTGTGACTAAGCCCTGCTTGCTCAGCCTGCCCACCACCTGCCAGAATCACCCTGTGCGCTGTAGCTCATCTCCCACCTGCTAATGCTTCCCACCATCTGCTGAATAGTAGAATCTCTCCCTTGATCTTCATCCTCAGTTTGAAGCAGGGCACATGTACCTAGGGGTCCATGAGCTGGAGAAAGAAAATTCAGTCTTTTTTTTATCAAGTAAAACAAAATATCCCTGATAAAATAGATAGCTAAGCATTCAAGTCCACTTCTGACTCCAGGTGGCTACTGTGACTAACAATTTCAAGCATATCCTGGTGCCAGTGCCTTAGAAGATGAGTGGCTATATACAGAGTACTACTGCCTTTTCTTTCCTCCTTCCCCCATACCAATGTGTTTTGGGATATGATCCTTGTTATCTGTCCCAGTACATTAGATGATATCTGCTTACACAGCACACTTAATTGCATCTTTCACAGAGTGGTTGGGGTTGGAAGATATCTCTGGAGATCATCTAGTCTAATGCCCCGTTCAGAGCGGGGGCAGCTAAAGCAGGTTGTTCAGTTGCGTTTTGGATCCCTCCACAGATAGAGACTCTGTAACCTCTCTGGGCAATGTGCTCCAGCATTTGACCACCCCAACAGTTAAAACCAAACCAACCAAACAAAAAAACCCAACCACTTCTTCATTATCATTTTTATTATGATGTCTAAGTGGGACTTCCTATAATTAAGTTTTTGCTTCCTGCCTTGTTGCTGGGCCCTGCTGAGAAGAGTCTGTGTTGTCTTTGCTCACCTCCATTAAGTAATTATGCACTGTGATAAGATCTCCCCAAAGCTTGCTCTTCTCCAGGTCAGTCTCAGCTCTCTCTGTCTCTTCTCATATGTCAAATGCTCCAAGCCTTTAATTGTCTTAATGGCCCGTCTTGCTGGTCCCTCTCCAGTATATCCATGTGTCTCTTGTACTGGGAAGCCCAGTCTCCCTAGAGACATTCAAGGTCAAGCCCAGCACTGGTGCCAGTGCTCCAGAAGTGTCCTGCCCTGCTGCCACCACCCAGTGCCGAGGAGAGGGCAGTTCAGCCAACGTTCAGTTGCCCTTACTGTCTATTTATCTAGTCAATACTTCATCAGTTTGTCTATGAGGATGTTTTGGAGGCATTTGAGCAAACTGGTATGGGTTAGGGCACCTATCTGTGAATTTGGGTGGCCAAGGAGTGGAGAAACATACAGTTCTGCTGCAGCTTTGGTAGAAAAGTAGAGAAACAGTGAGGATAGGGATGCTCTGTTTTGGCTCAGGTAGTTGGACCTTAGGGAGAAATAAATCTGTGCAGTGGGTCCATGAAAGATAGGCACACCACTGAGTATTTTTTCCCTAATGTTCTGTAGAAACCCAATAAAAATAGCAAATACAAAATTTTGTTTAAACCTTTTTAATAATCTAGAAAGCATAAATTGAATATCCTGTGGTTTATGACTACATTAAATACCATTATATAGCATTACCTGCAACATCAAATGCAGCCATAAAATGTACTTTAAGTATCTCCAGAACAATAAAGGTATATAACGTGTAAGAAAGTGAATAGTAATCAGCGCATTACCTATGGACCAATGTCTGTCTTTGGTAGTTGCTGACCTTTTGTTTGGAATGCGTAGGAATACTCAACTGTTAGTTTCTAGGCTTTTCATAAAACTACATAGTCTGTGCAGAATTCCCACAATTAACTTTCATCTCCAGAGTGTAACTAAATTACTCTGTACTTAATGGGGCTAAATGAGACATTTGTTTATCCAGGTGCCCAATTTACTCCCCCCCCCCCCCCCCCCCCCCGATTCTGTTCTATTTCAAAAGCAAATATTTGTCTCGTCATTTTTTTAGAAAGATAAACAAAACTGAACACAACCATTCAGTCCAGTATTATGCTGAACTTGGGTTCTGTTATTAGACACATAACTTATTTAAATGAGACTCTTCATACACTTGGATTACTAGTTCCATAAACCGTCTATTTAGAACTACTTTAAAGTGTTGTTAATGCATTTTTAACTTTTATAATTGAGATGGCAAGTAGACCTGCTAGTGGTACAGATGGCTAACTTACTCATTTGTTGGGCTAAGAAGTAAGAAACCTATAAACGCAATTAATTTACAGAGTTGCTGGGTATACAATTTGGAATCTTAAGCAGTGTAAGTGTTTCTGCAGTGTACAGCTCAAAACTGATTCTTCTGTTTCCCTTTTTGTGTGTGTGAAGCAGGTGGAAGGCGATTTTTTTTTTTATTAGAGAATAGGCTAAAACTACCTTTGCAACTAATTTTGTATTCAGTATATATACTAGATGGGATGCAATCAAATTCAGCTCTTGGAACCAAATGACAGCTATTGGTTACAGACGTGTCTGTGTCTTCCCTAATGCTCTGAAGCATTTAAATGTTTCCCATTCTTCATAGACTTAATTCTTCTTTGATGGGAATCTCTAAAACACGTGCAGTGTTTTTACTTAGCCTTGCTAAGGTAAAACTGTTAAAGCTTATTACCCTTCCCAATTTCTGTGTTTCAATTTGAATACATACTTATTTCATACACAATCAATATTCAGTATTTTCACATTTATTGAGGTGCTATGTTACCTAGATCAGAAAATCCTGTATTTCGTTTACTTGCAGTTTATGGTTACATTTTATACACCCAAAATCCAATCCCTTCATAAAATGAAAAATTACTCAAGAAAGAAACTTTGCTTGGTTTCCCAGATTAGGTCACTTACAGTTTGGTTTATTCACAAAACTTTTGCATCAGGGGGTCTCTCTCCTCTCTTTGTCTCTCATTTGTTGTGGGTCATGCTGGGTGGCATTCTAGGTCAAGCTCAGGGAAGAAAGCCTGAACTGCAACAAGATGGACTCACTCCACAGGTGGTGTCCTCTGCCCCACCCTGACCTGTGAGAGCCTTTGCCTTGGCCCTGTACAGCCTTCCTGCTGTGACAAGCGTGGCCATGAAGACTTGTTCCTGAGTGTCCCTGTGAAAGTATAAGATGAAGATTCCTTTTAGCCATCGTTTGTGGAAATGTCCTGAAAATCAACACCACTGCACTGAAGGAACTGCCCAGTGCCTGAATGCAATACTCACTTCATCTTATATAGTCTTCTCTTTTTGCTTGTACGTGAAGAATACTGAATGTTTTACTCTTCATCCATAAAACATATTTCCCTGACTAGATTGCCAACAGACTATTTTTTACTTAAACACTGCGTAAAGCTTTTGGTTTAGTTAGGTAAGCCTTTGTTGTTTCTGATATTTATTTTCTTGCTGAAGAGCTTAAATGTGAAATTTGTTGAAGGAAGAAAACTATTACCTTGGTTGCCTCCTCTACTTTATGCCTTCCTGCATCCTGTTGTGTGCTGCATAGCATTATCATAATGCACCCTGAACAAGACTTTTCTCTTATTCTCTTGGTGGTCATATGAGGGCTGACTAACTTTTAGCTACATGCCATAGTTGTTTTTGGCATGCATGAAGGTTGCCTGTGAGCCCAAAGAAACCGTGGCAACAACTGTGATGTTAGCACCAGTATCACTTCAATCTGCATTTCTCTTCTCTTCCATATATGTTATGGTAATAAAAGGCAAGTTTTATTTGTACTGACAGCAAGGTACAATTAGTTAAGTATCCCTTTTCATTACAGACATAGGAGAGATCTTGTGAATTTCCTAATGTGAAAAAAAACCATGAACCTAACCAAAGAGTTAAAACTAAATAATGAAATGTTGATATGGCTTGGAGCTGATGTAAAGCAAGACTTCAGCATTTTTCTTTCCATTTCTGACACTATCACATGTGGTGGGTAGAATGGACAATAAATGTACTCCATTAAAAAAAAAAGAAAAAAAACCAAAGTTGTGCAAAAACAGGTAAGCTTCTCCTTTCCTCATGCAATCTGCCTCCAGCCAGAAGGAGAGCAGTGGCTCTCCCCATGGTTCACTCTCCACTCTGCCGATCTTGCTGATCGGAGGAGATAAGCCAAAGAGGTTTTGGGAATTCCCAGCAGCATAATCCCTTGTGATGTGATTCTTGCCCTGTTTCATAGGCTGACCAAACTCTACACGGTTTCAGAATCAGTGTAATGAAAGGTTGTGTTGCTCTTTTGACTGCTTTTTGGGTGCTTCTTGAAATTAGCTTAATGTTGTATAAATGCATTGTTTAATTCTTGTATTGTTCTTACTCATCTGTGTCTGTGGGATCACTGCAGCTTCTCACAGAAACTGAGTGATTAGATTGATTGTATCCGTGATGGTAGTTTCCAAAAATACTTTCTTCCTGATTGATTGATTTTAATTGCAAGTGATTAGAGTTAGGATGTCCATTTAACATGTGAAAAGACAGTTTATAGCTCAATCACTTTCTAAAACACATCTTAATTAGGAAGTGACTATTTCTGTCAGCAATGTTGTTGTTAATTGAAAACAACCTCATGTGTTTGTATTTTTTACAGGTATTATGAATTCTGATATGCAAGGCATAGCAGGGCAAAATGGAAAGAAATACAATGTAGGTGTTAGGCTTTTTCTACCAAATTCAGATTCACAGTGCTCATGTGGAATAATATAAGCTTTTAATGGAGAAGGTGAAGGAAGGGCGGGGTTTGTGTTGGTTTTGGTTGGTGGTTTTTTGGCTTTTTTTTTAAAAAAAAAAAAAAAAAAACAAAAACACTGCAGGTGTGTGATCTTGCTCCTCAGTTTTATACTTTAAGTAATGGAGCAAATTTTCTATAAGCATACTTACTTAATGGCAATTTACGTAAGGATAAGCACTTGCACCTGACTGTAGTTATATTAGGTTAAAAGGAAGTTGTTGAACAGACCACAGCAGCAGTGCAGGGTAGGAACTCATCTTCAAAGAAATGGTGGTGGTGGTGAGTGGAAATTCTGGGCTCTGTTCCAGTGTCCTTCCCCTTCTGTATCTATACCTGCTGGCCAACTGCATGTGAGCAGCTGAGCCCGTTAGAAGTGCCCCATCCTTAAGACTTGTTGAGGGGAGGAAGGTAAAAGGGAAGGTACATTGGAAAGGACTGCAGCTGAGAAAGGTACCTGAACTGGCCCTAAGAGTGAGTTTGTGATAGAGGGAATTGCTGCTGGAAGTGTAATTTTTGTTACTTGTACAAGAAGAAAGTAATTATTTTATGGTCAAATCTAGGCTACAATATAATAGCCACTAATTTACTAGAGGCTAGTTATACTAGCTAATGTTATGAAGGTTTAGATGGAATGGGTGGAATTACATTTAATCCTACCAGGTTTTAATCCTGGTAAGTTGTGGGGGTTTTTTTGTAGGGGATCCATTCTCTGTTGTGGATTTAGGATTGTGGATGCTTGGGAGAATTGCTGCAGTATCATCTTGTTGAGATTTAGGGTGTCCTTATTCAAAGGATGCCTTTGATATTAAGGATGTCTTCAACATTACAGTATTCTTTATATTTCAGTAAGGTATTGCTTCACTATTAGCTTACAGTCCTTACTCCTTTAAAAAAAAAAAAAAGAAAAAAGAATCTGCCCCATAACTTTTTCCTTTATTTTAACATGGCTAGCATATGTTATTTTTCCTAAGGCAAAGTAAGTGTACAAAGAAGATAAGAGGCTTGAATTTTACATCTAGAAAAATCAGGAAACAAAAATCCCTCCCAGTGGGGGAGCAAGGTACAAAGCTGACCTCATCTAATTTACCTGAAGGTAAGATTGAAGGCTTTTTTTGTTAGGTGGCTCTCTTTCCTTCACAATGTACTCTTTCTAACTTTCCTCGATTTATCTCGCATCTTTGTTATCCCGAGGCAAAAACGGTGAATTTATCTTCTACTCAAGACAACTCTTTAAAAAGAGTCTGAATCACTAAGGCCAAGCCCAGAAGCAACTGGAGGCAATTAGGAACACTTTCTTTAAAACTTGCACCCAACCTACACATGCTTAACTTGGGAGATCAGACGGAAATATAGCTAGAGGACAGCAGTACTAATAGCTACCAGATCTAACAAACCATAAAGGTGTGCACCAGAGAACTGTGGCAATATTGACTGTGTGATCATTAAGGACATGAGTGCCAGATGATGAAAGCATTGCTCTGCTGGGAGACATTTTACTACTTAAAATGGCAGATAAAGTTACTATCTGCTTTCTTCCGTTGGTTTAAAAAAAAAAAAAAGGTGCAGAACCTGTTGGCCTGAAAGTGTTCCTGGGATGAAGTTTTCTGTGGTCTTTTACCATCCTCTGTGAAGAAGCTTAATCACCAATTCCAGAGCTTGAAACCTATCAAGAACATTAAGATTAATAAGTAGTAATGTCACTCCTTTCACTCTTGATGAGTAACACTACCAGCCTCAGATATTTAATGCATCTGAAACAGAATTTGGTATCATTACAGCAATGAGAAGTAAATCACCTCTCTGAGAGACTAATTTTCTGAATTTTGCTGTTTCTTTTTCACTCTTTTCTGCTTGCTTCCATTTCAGTGATATTTTCTCCACAACAGAGAAGTCATGTTTCTTTACCCTTTAATCTTTTAACACTGTATTCTGGAGTTTTTTTACTTAATTCTGGTAATTGTGGTTTAATGTCTGTGTTCTTCCATTCTGGCACACTTTACAACAAAGTGCATCAAATCAATCATTGACTAAATAATTTACCAACAAATCAGGTGGCTTTGAAGTTTGAGTTAATTGATTTTAATGTTTTCAGTGCTCTTTGTGTCTTTTGATCTAAGCTATTCCATGGGGTAGGGAAACAGAGCTTAGACTTGAGATGTTAAAGGGCACAGTGAGTGAGGGGATTCAGTAGCTGCACTTCTACACAATGGTACCGAACGGTATTAGTGCTATCTGGAGGTCTTTTCTGCTTTATTTGTAACATTTTTGACTGCCAGGTCTGGAATATAACAATCCCTTGAGGAAAAACCCTCTGTCTGTTATTTGTACTGTTAAGTACACCTTGTTCTCTTTGCTTTCTTACAAAAGCAGAGAGAGGAATTCTACAGTTACATATGTATTTTTGGACTTTGAGCCTTGAATGCTGCGAATTAGTGCTCTGAGAGTCAGCCTCATCATTCTCATTCTCGTTCAGCAACGATGAAAATCTATCTACCGGCTAAGTGAATTCGTTAGTTCCCTGGCTGTTTAGATACGAACTTCAGCCAAGCAAAATTCTGAGCAAATAACTGTGGGCTTAGCAAGATCACCAACCTTCCACTTTTCAATTTTTTTCTTTTTTTTTCTCTCTTCCCCTGTTTCCAGGTCAAGCCTGCTGGAAGCTCCAGAGGGAAACTTAGAAAGCATGAGGGTCATCTACATCTGTTTGAATCCGCTGTGAATTAAAACCTTACAGCCATGCCTTGTCCTCTGAACACAATTCTCTGACAGTTTAATGAAGTGAATTGAAATTTTCACTCAAAGGTATAGGAATGCCAACGTTGCTGACTTACACACAACAAGAACTGAACCAGTATTCACATTTATATGAAACCACTGAAGGCGATACATAATGGTATATGAAAAATACTAAGGTATATATCCACTATATGTAAGCTGCTTAATATTGCATTCACAAGATGTCTTGTATTTTATGATACTTTAAAACATCTACAGTTAAAATGCAGAAAAATCATCCTTTCTATTACTACAGTATTCAGAATTTTATTCCTTTCAAAAAGCAACTTTTTTTAAAGCATCAGTAGGAGTAAAGGAAGCTTTCTATGGTAGATATGTGTAGTAAAATAAATTCCAGCTTTTTAAAGAAAAGAAGCAATGGTTATTTAGTATATAGTGTGAGGAAGAAAGTTCAGTACAACTTAATGCCACAGTCTGAATCATAGAATTGTTTGGGTTGGAAAAGACCTCAAAGATCATCTAGTTCCAACCCCTTGCCATAGGCAGGGACACCTTCCACTAGACCAGGTTGCTCAGAGCCCCATCCAACCTGCCCTTGAACAATTCCAGAGATGGGGCATCCACAACTTCTCTGGGCAACATATTCCAGTGCCTCACTGCCCTCACAGGGAAGAATTTCGTCCTTATAGCTAACCTAAATCTACCCTTTTTCAGTTTAAAGCCATTACCCCTTGTCCTATCACTACATGCCCTGTAAAAAGTCCCTCTCCAGCTTTCTGGTAGGCCCCCTTCAGGTACTGGAAGGCTGCTATACAGTCTCCCTGGAGCCTTCTCTTCTCCAGGCTGAACAACCCCAACTCTCTCAGCCTGTCTTCAAAGGAGAGGTGCTCCAGCCCTCTGATCACCTTTGTGGCCCTCCTCGGTACCCTCTCTAACAAGTCCATGTCCTTCCTGTGCTGAGGGCTCCAGAGCTGGATGCAGTATTACAGGTGGGGTCTCACCAGAGTAGAGGGGGAGAATCATCTCCCTCAAGCTGCTGCCCATGCTTCTTTTGATGAAGCCCAGCATAGGGTTGGCTTTCTGGGCTGCAAGTACACATTGCTGGGTCATGTTGAGCTTCTCATCAACCATCACCCCCAAGTTCTTCTCTTCAGGGCTGCTCTCCATCCATTCTCTGCGCAGCTTTTATTTGTGCTTGGGATTGCCCTGACCCATGTGCAGGACCTTGCACTTTGCCTTGTTGAACTTCATGAGGTTTGCACAGGCCCACCTCTCAAGCCTGTCAAGGTCCCTCTGGATAGCCTCCCCTCCCTCCAGTGTGCTGACCACACCACACAGCTTGGAGTCGTCGGCATACTTGCTGAGGGTGCACTCAATCCCACTGTCCGTGTCACCAACAAAGATGTTAAGCAGCATCAGTCCCAATACCAACCCCCAAGGAACGCCACTCGTCACTGTTCTCCACTTGGATATAGAGCCATTGACCGCAACTCTTTGAGTGCGACCATCCAGCCAATTCCTTTTATCCACTGAGTGGTCAATCTATCAAATCCATGTGTCTCCAATTTAGGGACAAGGATGTCATGCGGGACAGTGTCAAATGCTTTGCACAAGTCCAGGTAGATGATGTCAGTTGCTCTTCCCTTATCCACCAACGCTGTAACCCCGTTGTAGAAGGCCACCAAATTTGTCAGGCACAATTTGCCCTTAGTGAAGCCATGTTGGCTGTCACTAGTCACCTCCTTATTTTCCATGTGCCTTAACATGGTTTGCAGGAGGACCTGCTCAATGATCTTGCTAGGCACAGAGGTGAGACTGACTGGCCTGTAGTTCCCCGGGTCTTTGTTCCATTTTCAAAAATGGGGGTTATGTTTCCTCTTTTCTAGTCAGGGGGAACTTCAATGGACTGCTATTACTTCTCAAATATGGTTGGATAGTCCCTTAGCAACTTCATCTGCCAATTCCCTCAGGACCTGCAGATATATCTCATTGGGTCTCATGGACTTGTGCACCTTCACGTTCCTTAGGTGGTCTCGAACCTGATCTTCTCCTATAGTGGGCGGTTCTTCATTCTCCTAGTCTCTGCCTTTGCCTTCTGCGACTTGGGCAGTGTGGCTTGAGCACTTGTTGGTGAAGACTGAATCAAAAAAGTTGCTGAGTACCTCAGCCTTCTCCATATCCCAGGTAACCAGGCCTCCTGTTTCCTTCTGGAGAGGGCCCACATTTTTCCTAGTCTTCCTTTTATCACTGATGTACATATAGAAGCTTGTTGCCCTTGAGGTCCCTGGCCAAATTTAATTCTATCAGGGCTTTAGCTTTCCTAACCTGATCCCTGGCTGCCCGGGCAATTTCTCTGTATTTGTCCCAAGCTGCTGCTGCTTTGTTGAGATGCATCAGTACTGAGCTTGGAGGAGGTGGTCCTTGAATATTAACCAGCTTTCTTGGGCCCCTCTTCCCTCCAGGACTTTATCCCATGGTACTCTTCAGGGATTTGCTTGGTAAAGGCCAAAGTCTGCTCTCCTGAAGTCCAAGGTAGCGAGCTTGCTGTGCGCCCTCCTCATGTGTCCCTAAGGATCTTGAATTCCACTATTTCATGGTCACTGCAGCCAAGGCTGCACGTGAGCTTCACGTTCCCCACCATGTGCTGCCAGGTGTTATGCTGAAGACCAGTTTAGTGGATTGAAGCTGTGAACTTATTACTTGACTGAGAATTTGGAGATTGTCTGCATATTGGGCAAGGTAGCATCTCTGGTTTCTTGACATTGCAAGGGAGAATTTGGGGTTTATAGGTAAAGGTTTACCCTGTCTTTGCAAGAGTGAGAGATAAATTGAAAACCCAATGATCAAAGATAGTAAATAATAAAGTTTTATTTTTTTCTGTAGGATTTCTGTTTTTTATTTGAGAAAATCTGTTACTGATTTTCTTTCCTTTTTTTTTTTTTTTTAAGTGTCCCTCTTGCCTGAAAAGAGGTGAAAAAAGCAATCAGTTGTATTTCGTATTTGGCTAGCCATCCAGTTAAATTAAAGCACCATAACTCTGGGCCAGGACCAAACATGACAGCCTGGCTCAAGTCAGAGGTAACATGCAACTGTGTGTCTTCAGCAGCAGAGCATGTTAACAGCCTGGAAAAGAGCTGAAAGATTTTAAAGAGGATTGTTCTAGTCATGTTTTAAGCTAGTCGTTCTTTTCCTTCAGGTTTCCCAATGTAGAAGCCAAAAGACTTTAAGAATAAATAAATCAGTTCTTACAGTCACCCCCCACACACACACTTATAAAACTGTTTAACTTGTCTACCTCAGGTCTTTTTACATCAGTAGTTGGTTTTGCTTGTTCATGCTTATGTGTTTTGGTTTTGGGGTTTTTTTCCTGCCCTTAATTTTCATTTTGTCTGTCTACTTCTCCTATATATAAAACTACGCCTTCTACAAATGTTCAAACCAACAATTGTGTGTTTTGTTTTGTTTTTAAAACAAAAATTAAGAAGGAAAGGTATAGGAGAGTAAGAGCCATGCAGTGGAAGAGTGCAGAGCCACCACTAATCTGTGCTGTGCATGCTGTATGCTTGAGAGAGCCTGGGAGACTGGTGAAAAGGAGAACGGAGATGAGGAAAAAAACCCAGCTTGCTTGCCAGTGGTGTAATTAAGTGCTATTTATCCTTTTTACAATATTTACATTGGCAGTGTTTCATTAGGGATTTATGGCCATCTGTCTTACAGATTTATTGTATACGTTGTGGATTTTGCAGTTTAAAACTGCTTTGGAACTAGAACAAATCCCTCTGCTGTGTATATCCCAACACCTGACTTTCCTGAGGATAAGCAGAGTTTCATGAATCTGCTTACAGCAATTCACAAGATACCGCCTGGGCTGATGTCACATCAGTGGACAGTAAACTCAGCCAGCAATGTGGTACCACTCAAAATGTCATTCTAGCATGTCTGTTTTAGCACTATGGACATGGCAGACAGTCTTCAACTGTTACGGAGTCTGACATTTTTAATGCATATTCTTCTTTTTGTTTAGCTTTAAAACACTTTTTTACTGGCCTTGTTTCAATGTAGTTCTCATTTTAAAACTTTTTTTTTGCAAATATGTACCTCTTCTTCAATCATGTTAGAGGTGCTTGAGCTTTTTGTAACATCTTACTTAAAGTGCAAGGAAAGGTACAGCAAATGAGTACTTTCTCGCTGCTTTCCCTGTTGATCGGTTTTGTCTGCAGATGCAGAATGCCACAACAAGCATGAAATTCTCTGACCGCAAGTAACTTTCCCCAAAGTATAGCCTGGGCAAAAGAGTGAGGGTAATTCTTGCCCAATGAGGGTAAATCAACATTTTGTGGTAGAAGCAGGAGTTTGCTGGTTTGCTACTTGAGCTTGTTGTGAAAAGTCTCACAGAGTGCACCTCCCGTGATGGGAACTGTGCTTACACTAAACAGCTTTAATTTGTCTGCAAACCATAGGTTTGTTGGTGTTTGCCTGGGGCTATACCTCCCAAAGCAAGAAAACAGTAGGAACAATGAAAAAAATGTGGAAACTTTCCCATAAAATGAAGTCCAGCAAAAAATTTTAATTCACTGAAGCCTCTAAAATGAGAAGAACCTTTTGTTGTAGAAATGTCAACAAAATTCAGAGGTATCGAGGACTCCAGGGTGTTGTGGTGGCTGCCTGCAGCTGGCCTCTCCCTCAGGCACAGGACCCTGGTTTAAGGACAGCCTTCCCCCACCCCTCCATGCCTTTAAGTGTTTGCCTATTCCTTTGCAAGTAATTTCAGGATTTAGACTCTTTTTTGTTCCTCAATGGTTTTTGCCAGTACTTAATCAGAATTTTTATCTCCTGTTATTTTTTTTACTACCTGTAATAATATTATCTATTTACCCGAGATGATACTTGAAAAACAGTACAAATTGACAGTGTGGATTAATAGAAATTAACCATGATAGGAATAACTTTTGCATTAAAGATCTGTATTGTCAGACCAAAAAAAACTATGCAAATTGAGAAAAACAGCAAATTAGACCCATCTGTGTTGTGAAGTCCTGATTCATGCTATCTTTCATGTACTGGAGTGATCCCATTGTGGGAACGTTGTGTCTGTGTTCACTCTAAAACTTAATTACAGTGTTAACTTGCCTTCATGTAAATGAATTTTTAACTCTTCCCCAGTTCTCCTTAGACTACTGTTTATTCAAAAGCATGTGAGAGTTGAGTTTTAGCCCCTTTCACCAAAACTTCAAAGTGCTAGTGTCGTTTCAGCTGAGCTCTTAACTACTCCCTTAAATGACCAACACCACTTTTTTTTTTTTTTTTTTTAAATCTTAGCAGAGAATGAGAAGAGGCTCAATTCTGTAAATATCTCACTTGTACCTTAGACTCCCACACTACTGTTGCTACAGCCTATTTCCTGATAGATCGAAGGCCTGCCGAGCTGCCATGCTGTTTCTGTGGTGTTTTGGCGGGGTGGGTTAGGCAGGAGTGGGCTGGTGTATGTGGGGAGGCGGCAAAGGCAGAAGACCCTTCTCACGCCGCCATCTCAGCACGCCCCATGCTTCAGCCCTTTGCTTGGATGGCTGACCGGGGCTCTCGCTCCTCATGGTGACAAGGCCAAGAATGAATCAAAGCAGAACTGCTGCTTTGGAAAAATGCCCTGAGTCGCAAAATGAGGTCTGCTAGATTAAAATACCTCTCTCGCTCCCCCTTTTTGCCTTGCCTTTTGAAAAACCCACAACCAAGAATGAACGTTAAGTTATTCAGTTGGTATTACCCTGGATATAGTCATCTTCTGCCATACCCTCTCTCTGCGCTCTGTCTCTCCCTTCTGTAAAGAAACCTGTCACCGTTCCTCCGCATTTGGGTGTTTCTCAGCCTAATAGTCACACTACCTTTACCTAGCATGGGCAAACATACTCACCTAGAGCCCAACCAGAGGACAGTTGCACTGGTGAGGTCTGCACGGGCCACCCTTTCACGTATGACTGCTGTGCTGCGTAGCACTTGTGCTCGGCAATGCTGATTCTTTGGGCTTTGTATTTTCCTGTCAGCTTCTATCAAGCATATGTTGCTTCTCTGTACACGGGCATCTCAAAGAATTTCTCAGCTGCCTTTCTGTCATCCCCGAGTCCAAATTACAACTGTCAATTATTCATGAAAGGTAGGTGAGATCAAAGTCTTCCCTTAGTCCTGCTACTTGTGCAGCTGCTTTACCCGTAGAACTGCAAAACCAAACTTCTCTTTCAAAATGCTCCTCTTCAGTTTAACCTGGTACATTTTAATAAAAAGCATTTCAGTATATTCCTACTACTGTATGAGGGATAATGAAGGACTTTTATGTGCGTGTAAATGCTAAAAGAATTTAAAGTATGTGAAAAGGACATTTTACAAAGAGTAATTTCATGATTCCCTTCAATGTTTGGCAAGGATTTTACCTAGATTCCAAAATATTAATGAATCAGATCATTTCAGAGTAAGATAGCAAAAGAGGGGAGGAAAAGATGTTTTGGTTTGTTTGGTTATTTTTAAAGGGGTTATAATTGAAAAAATGAGTAATGATCAAAGGTGAAATTCTGACCTCATTCAGGTGAATGTTACTGCATCCTCCCTCATACTCTTGATATACAGCCTGTTGTTGACTATATTGTACACATGCAGTCCTGAGGAAAATTAAGGAGAAACTCTGAAATGGCACACATCTAAGCATTTTTTTCTAAACTAATGGTCCCCCCCACAACAATCTTAAAAATTTTAAAATATTCTTATTAAAATACCATGACTTAAAGTAAATAAGCTCATTATGTGCATTTCAGCTCCAACTTCAATCTGATGAAACATAAACATAAAATTAAAGACTGGATGTTGAAATGCTCCAGTTCATCAATATATACATCCTTTAAAAAGATGATAAACAGTACCAAAGTACTGTTCCAGTGTGGGAGAAACTCAGCTTGATGAAGTTCTTGCGAGGAAACATGTATAATGTACCACTGTGCTGTCGCATTTTAAGGATTTTGATATTAGTAGTTTAATAAGTACGGTAACATGAGCTGCTTTGGTCTTCAGCTAAAGCTACTTTGTACAGGGATTTCTCCCATGTAGTGATTTTGGTTCCCTATAGATTTTGTCATTAAGCATGACAATTTACTTCATGTCAGCAAGCACTCTAATAAAGGGAATTTTTGGTGCTTTAGTCTTCTGGTTGGTTGAGCTGTTGGGGGTAGAGTCAAAAGAGAAGAAAATTTATACAAAATACTTTATTTGTCTGTTAAATTAAAAACTGCTCAGCTGGATGTTTGTTCTGAAGATTTTGGAAAGTGTATGCACAACAGAAAATCTCATTTATAGGGTACAACAAGGAAAAGGGTCCACTCTGCTGGCATTGGTGCTGTATTTAAGGCATGCTGTGTATATCTGTCACCAAGTTGCAATTAATTCTGAATCATCATCATCATTTATTCATGCTGTCTTCTCACAGACATTGAAATCGCTTAACAGTTGCAAGCTATTTGAGGCCTAGCTCATTTTATTTGGTGTGGCTTGAAGAGGCTACTCTAATATCACTGA
Organism: Morus bassanus; assembly: GCA_031468815.1. Lineage (NCBI taxonomy): Eukaryota > Metazoa > Chordata > Aves > Suliformes > Sulidae > Morus > Morus bassanus. The sequence goes on from CM062570.1 coordinate 11,920,968, forward strand.
CATCTTATGTTCTCTTTCAAATAAGCTGTTTCATATCAAAGTGCTTTAAAAAAAACCACAACCAGTGCTACACACACACAAAACCCAGACTAGTTATTTCACTGGGTGAAGTTTAACATGATACTGGCTATAGAAATGACAGCTTTGTACACAACCTGATTCATTTCAGAAATGCTTTTAATCTTGTCGTTTGTGCTAATCTGGAGAGGAAAGAAGCTTTATGTTACACCATTCCAAAGATGAGACATATCTGTTCTTGTTTCACAGATCTGTAAAATGCAATCGTACCTCTGAAGTGTCTTCAAGAAGAATGTAACGCACCTCAGCATATGTTTATTAAAAATGTACTTTCCAAATTGAATTCTGTACTCTAATTAGACTAGTTAAGGAAATAGGATGATAGTCTGACTTTTGCTGATCTTTTTTAAGTTCAGAGCATCTCCACTCACTACTCTGATTTTGCTCTCTGTTTATGCCAGTGTGGAAGTGGCTGTAGCTTGGCTTTCAGCAGTTTGGCCCAATACAGGTAGGAGGAATGAAATCAAGGCTGTGATGTTTTAAAGCATCTCCATATGTTGGTCTTCTGCACTTAATGAGAGAAAAGCAAACAAGCACCTGGGAGTAGTGAGATCAGGGGTTCTTTTCTTATCATGGACCTTGGATTCAGTAGGGGAAACCAGTGGGGTGCACGGAGGCAATGTGGGGTGTGTGTGTGCTCTGAGCAGCAGATACTTACCCTGGTGCCTTACGCCCTTCCTCCCTGCCCAAAATGACAGCAACAGTGGTTTTGCCTTGCACAAAATCAACCTTAAAGTCTGTAGCCAAATCTCCACTCTAATGTGAAGTATGTTTTGTAGGACTTGTGCCGTCACTAGTATGATAGGCCTCGCACTGGGTGCTCCTATCAGTGACTGTGGAAAAGCAGGTCTTTAGGTGCTCCTGTCTGATGCTTTTCAAGACTTTGTTGATGTTATGCACTGAGGAAATCTCAAAATTTTTCATGAAAAGCAAGAGACCAACTCTTATTTTTATCAAGATAGCCATTACCCAAACTAGCAGGGTACATGCTTGAACTTTAAAGGGCTGACTGTAGACTTCATTTTTCACATCTAAGGTGAGCACAATGACCACCAGGCAGTTGGTTTTCTTAGATGACTCCTATTTTCTTCTCTGTTCTTTGTTTTAGTTCTGTTTCTCCCAAAAAACAATCAAGCTTACTTTGCAGCTCATTGGCTAGGACAGATTTCTCGGGAGGAAGTTGGGTGAGGCGTGCTGTGTTCCAGTTAAGTGCTCTAATTTTTACAGATTTTACTTATTTGGAGGTAAGAGAAAATGGGCTTTTTCTCCCCCTTTCCCTCTTTGAGCCAGAAATGGTCTTCTCATCTAAACTGGTTCATACATTCCTTCAGGCAATCCAATTTTTATGGAAAAAGCTTTCATCAGAAAATCCCTGACTTGTTGTGTTCCCTGGAGACCCATATCTACTGGATTTTAGTTTCTTTGCCTTTGACACATTGTCACAAAAAAAGACTCTAATAAGAAGCAGAAGCGAGCCCGCCATTCATCTTTCTCTATTGCTTTCTGATTTGTAAATGAGCAAAGTTTGGTTATACACTTGCATGCGGTAATTATTCTGTAATGGTTAAAATACTGTAGTTTTTTGTGGTTTCAGCAGCGAATCCCTTCCTGTTGATTATTAGAAGACTATAAATGCTAATGATAACTATTAGTCCATTTTGGAATTCTAAATCTTTCACCTCCAGTCAGTGTTGGTTTTTTTTTTATTTTTTCTTTTCTGGACATCTTTCTGTTTTGAGACTCAGCAGGAAGACTTAATAGTCATATTCAGTATTTTTATATTCCAATATTTTCATGTTCCAATATGGCTAGGAGAAACACTAAAGAAAAATTGTAAGTTCTAGGAAACATAACTGTAGAATCATCCATAGTTTACTGACAGAGTTTAGTGTGTATGACTTCTTAGACCTCATTCCTTTAAAAAAAATTTTTAGTACCATCTTGTAAATTTAATTATACTCTTGCTACTGTGGTTGGTTGGTTTGTTTATTTTTTAAAGAATGGGAAATTCTGATAAGCAAAACCCACTAGAGGATTTGTTTGGTGCCTGTGAGTGGGGAAAGGAAGAAGAGGAAGGTTGGCGGAGCTTTAATGATCCCTTGCTGACAGATTAGAGTCTGGTGGTATAACTGCTAAGAAAATGTAAAGCTGTTTCAGGTGGCTTCCACTTATCTGAGTCCCCTGGGCAGTCTCATGGTTGATGACTCTATGTTTTGGAGGGGCTTGTTTGTTTGTATTTCACTGCTTATTTTCTGTAACATGGGTTATATGTCTGAGCTGCAGTTCACCAGTTTTCAGAAAGGCTTCTATACTGTATCGCAGGTTTTGGAATAGACCCTATGTAAGTGCTTGGTCAGTAATGACTGTAATACTAGTCCAGTGATGAAACTCTGCAGTTTTTCTTTGACTAAGTGGAAAATGATTGAATTGCAAATTGTAAAGCAAAAATATTTTTTATTGTTTTATTCAGCATTGCTCACCTGGTTCTACCACTCTACACAAGATGGCAAACTAATCTTAAATTTAACTTCATACCAGTCGTCCTTGGTATTCAAATCTACTGTAGTAAAAAAATAACTGGGAAAGCTTGGATTTCCATGCATTTGTAAAGAAACAATGCTTTCCGAGTAATGAAAAACTTGAGTGTCTCAGATAAACTGTAAATACTTGAAGTGTGTGTCAAGGGTGGGAATTCTTTCAGGGTGACATTAACAACACTGGCACAAACTGCAGCACATTTTAAATTAACTTATTTTTCTGTTTCCCGAGTTTACAATGCATGCAAAATGATGATACAGTTCAGAGAGCTGCTCATACAGTGTAGTGGAAGCAGGTTTAGTATTAAGATCATCCCGGCATATGAGATGGAGATGGTGGGGGGGAGCTTTACCCTCTGCTTCTGCAACCCTGATTGAAGATGATAAGGCATGGTTTAAATTAGAATTACAGAGTGAGACCAAACTCCGCCCCCCGGGTGCGTGGAGAACAGGGTCTGACTCTTATCCACTTCTGTGCCTTTCAGACTTGTGTGTCTATCTGTATTGTGGTGCCTTATTATCCTATTGTTTGCTCTGAATGCAAGGAGGTAGGGGGTGACACCAGTCCCGGCTCGTCTTGGATGCTGTTCTGCAGCTGGCAGTTAAGGCTGATGATAAAAAGCCACTGCCTGCCCTGATGCTGGGACAACTGGGAGTCTGTGTAACTAAGCGAACCATATTGATTAATGCCCACTGTTCTACACATACAAGGCAGTAAGATCTGGAAAACATTGACACAGAAAAACCTCCATCAACCCAGGCTTATAAATTTAGAAACAAGGCAAGTCATTAAAGCGTGTATTTTACTAATAAGTCAGGTTTGAAACAGTATGCTGTGCAAATGAGCAACTTAACCAGGACATGAGGAAGGCTGACTTTGTTTCTGTAAAAAGATTTACATACTTCTAAATGACAGGTTTGAAATGGATTGAGGGGAAAGAAAAGAAATTTAAAAACTGATATAATGGTGGTGTAAAATAACACTTACAGTAACATTGGGGGAGAGTTTATCTGCTCCTAAACATCATTACTTCATCTATCTGGATATTCCTTCTTTCTTTCCACTTCTGATATCTTGGATGTGATAATTGCTTTAGTGATAGAATAAGAAATTTAATAATAGCGTATAAAAGGAATAACCGAGCCTCTGCCTGTTCTTCTATTTCATTCCTCTCCCAAAAAGCTCTTTTGAACTCCTATACAAGTCAGACCAATTTCTAGTAATAGTGTTTCTGTTGCCTCAAAATCTACAGTGTTTCATCCCACACTTCTCTTGCTCAGAGTCCTTCTAGCACCTGACTGATATGAGCGTGAATGAAACTTTAGCATTCCCCTCTCTCATGCTATTTCTGTATATGGACCTGGTGCTCTCTTTCTTGCTCTTTCTCCACCAATGTTACCATTGGCATATTGCACAACCCTCCAGCCAGAAGACCAGTGAATTTTTTTTCTAACCTTAGGTCTACCAGCCAAGTAGTCCAGAGAAATGCCAAGCTGCGTGCAACTGCTTGATGTTGCCTCTATCCATTAAAGCCCTTTACCCCTGCGCTTGTCAATTATGTCATCTTTCTTCTTTGCACGTTGCCTGTGCTACTTCTGGCATCTCTCTTCCTTCCTAACCTTTGCATGCCCAGCAGATAGTTTTCCCGGACCTAATGAGATGAATGTAATCGATGTGTTTGAGAGACCTCAGTGTCTGTCTTACTCTGGTATAGTAAAATGAAGGCAGGGAACAATAGTTTGTGTCGTTCTTCTGAGTAGATGCATATCATCCTGTAATTTCATTCTAATGAACGTGATCCTTGTATTAGCAAATGAGATTTATATTTGAAACACTGAGACATGCAATTTTAGAGTGTACTCATGTACAAACTACTGCTTAGGGTAGATTCACAGCAAAATTGTTCCCATGTATGTACGTATAACTGATCGTCAAACACAAGTGAAACATGCCAACACACAGAAAATGCTCTAGGAGTTCATCTATCCTCTTTTAATAGTGTTACCCTTTAATTAGCTCTTTAAACTATTCTCTCAGGAAGAAACGTGTTCTGTACGAAACCTGGAAGGCTTAAAAGAACTGCAGAGAATGTAGAACAGCAGCTAACTAGTGTGGTTCACACTAGACATAACCTGCTGGCGTGGATTTGTCTGCCGCCTTAAGTAGGCACTCAGAAGAGGAATGGTACCCGGAGTACAGTTTTCTAATATCATTTTATTTTTAGTCAAGGAAGAGACAGAGGAAATGCCTGCAAATCTTATATTTTAGCTACTACTACAACTCTTCTTCTCATATTTGACATATTTCTCAATTATGTAATCACATCAGAACTTGCAAAAATATCCTTTATTGTGTTTCTGAAGTTCTTAAGTAAAAACCTTTGCCAACATCAGAAAATATTCTCTATTATTAATGGTTTGGAAAGAACGGTCTTTCACAGAAATTCAGGCCAGATAATCAGGCAATTAAAATCAGTGTCGCTATATGGATTTGCGCTATCAGCAAACCTGAGCTCCTACTCCTCCTTGAAGGAAAGGGGGTTGAAGTGTGTGTAGGGGGCGACCAAACACCTAGCAGCGTGTCATCTCACTTGATCACACCTTTTTCAAGGAAGCAGCGGCTGTCACCTGGGACCTTTTGTTCCCTGGATGTAGCCTGATGATGTAATCAAATCTGTGCACGTAACAAGAAAAAAATCCTCCCAGAACATCTTAACTTTCAACATTCCCTGCAAGTGCTTCAAATTGGATCTTTGCTACAATTAAACAGACAACTTCCATTAATTACACAGTAAGTGGTTTGCCACTCGGGTTAGCGACAGTTGGCAGCTGGCACTACATAATCGGGAAGAATAGGGTTGGTTGAATATCAAAAGTGAGAGACACTGAGACAACCTGCTCTTCAAAATGTGTCTGTTACTTGGCACACCTATTTCTTCTTCTTGTGATCCAGTCCTGGTTCCCCATTGCTTTTTGGGTTTTGAGGAGTAGTGTATTTACTGGATAGTCACTAAAATTACTTGCGAATAAACTAGACGGACCTGATTTGGTAGAGTGACTGTTCATGAAGTTATATAAAAAGAATTTATATTCTAAAAGACCAGCTGCAGTCAAAAACTAAACTGGCAAATATCAAAGTACTTTACAACTACATATAGCTGAATACATGTGCAAACACGCCCACCCCGTACATATGTATTGGCAGAAGTCAAGGATTGTTTATGAAGAATTATCATTCATTAGCTAAAATATTTAGTAACTGTTTTGTTGTCAGGCTAAAAAATACCAACATGGCAAATCCACTGTTACTGATATGAAATCTTTCTCCTCCATTCTATTTCTACAAATATTTCCTGTTATGAAGTAGAAGATCCTTCTTTGCCATTTGCTTGACATTGGGCTGTTCCTTATTTACTTCATTTACGTTAGTGTCTGGGTATAAAGGAGTTAAAGGAGACTAATAATTCCATTATTTGTCTCATCACAATTACAGCTAAGTAACATGCACAAAACTCAATCGAATATATTTCTGACAATTGCTTAGGCTTTGTTTTTTCAATAATGCATAAGTGATTTAGAACTGGCCAAACTCAAACCTCGTCTTGGTTTAGTCCAACGAGCTTATTGCATATTTTACAATGTTCCTTCAGTGTCTTTTGCTTTTTGTTTTTCAATGCTTAGTCCTAAACAATCTCCTCCTATGAGACAAAACTGTTGACATTCCTTTAAACAATTGCAGACTTTCCAGAACTGTTTCTTGATACTGTCAGGGTAATCAGAATCATATAAATGATACATACTTTTCAAAGAGCTCTGTAACTTGAGCTTTTTGATAAAGCTGTGTGATGCTTGGGGTGGGGAGGGAAATTTATGGGGTACCAGACATTGCACAGTATTTAAATTTCCTTAGTTGTATATTCAGTGATTGCAAGTATATGGCACATCCCGCAATATTTTATTAACTTTCCAGAAACAAGAGAATGTGTTTTTTTTATAAAAGAAAAAAAGAAGTATTATAGTAGAAAAGATTGTAATAAGACCCATGCACCAGGAAGCAAAATCACTGAAATATTTTCAGAAAAGAATGCTTACCCCCAAAAATCTGTTATTGTACTGAGGCATCCTCCACACTTGTATTACTCTGTGTGATCTCTCTTATTCAGAAAGAACTGAGATACTGTGGAACTTGTACTACTACTTACCTGGCTTTTGAGGAAAGCAATAACAGATTGATACCATTCTGAACAAAACAGAAAATATGGATGAGATCCTTAGTCCTAGAAAAAATGATAAAAATCACTTTAGCAATGTTATTTTTTACAGTTGCTTCCAAAACACCACGTTATTAAATTAAGCTTTAATGCATCATGGAAAATATCTGGGAACTAGATCCAAATACTTCTCAAGATGCATTAGAGACAAACACACGTGCTTCCAACAACAGCCACACTTTAGCTCTACCCTTTCTTTTAATTTTAAATGGTTGTTTTATTTATCTTGATCTATTTTCCATAAGCAGTAGAGCAGTTCATGCAATCCACCAAGTCCTTAAAAGATGCTCAAGATGCCCATTGTTTCAGAAGTGAGAGAAAATCAGTAATGGAGACCTGTAGATCTGCTTCTCTCTTACTTGTGGGGGGGGGGGGGGGAATGTTTAAGAATGGAAAGCTGGAAGGAAATGTGAGCTGAACAGAACAGTAAGGGTTTGTAAATCTTGGAAAATGGAGGACTGAAAGCAGAAGAGAATTAGAGAAAAATACAAATCTCAATCATTCAACAAAAACTCAACCAAACAAACAGTAAACCAGCCCTCAAAGAATTTTATAGATACAGTTTTTTTAAGAGGATATCACAAGGGGAATGCTATGTAATGAAGCTTTCAAATTAATTGTTGAAAGATTGCAGAGAGAAACTTTCCTTTGCAGAAAAAAGGACTGAAAACATAGTAGGAGACAAATATGGCAGTGTCAATAAGTGGGTTTTTTTTGAGCAGGAACAACCTGCTCGGGAATCTCATGGAGCCTCTTAACTAGAGAGCTGCAAGATCATTTGGATAAATATCCATTCGGTGTTGCCTGTAAATGTAAATAAACTATGCTGCATCTGTCTTTCAAACCCAGTTTTCAATAACATTATGGAAAAGTTGCCTAGAAATTTGAACACAGGTCTCTCTGCATCATTGTATGATGGGAGAAAGCCACAGTCTCTTAATTAACAGTTCAGTCAAAGACACTAACTTTGAATTAAGTAATTCAGAAAAAGAAGTAGCTTCCTTTACAAAAAAAATTATGCCTATCTGTTTAAAAGATGCTTTTTGCCTAAGCTGACTATTCTGACGAACTTCCACAGGGCAGCAACGCAAGTCTGGTGTCCCCGGAGAAGTGATCCTCTGGGCAGCCCCACTACCCTACTTTTAAGCTGACGTGTTTAGCAAAGTGAAAAAGAACAAACAGCTTCCAAACAAAGCTAGTCTTCTAACTCTTTAGAAATTTTGGCTGTGTAATTTCAGTACACGTGTGTAGGGGAAAAGCCTCAGGTACTTGACTGGAGTGCTTGCTCCCCTGGAAGTTATTATTCTTCTGATCCCTTTGTAAATATAAATGGTTAGAACTAAATAAAGCTGTCAACATCTGAGAATAGAGAGTAGAATGGTAAAGTTACACAGCTGAAACATGCTCTATATACCAGTGTACACATTCATTTTGTAGAAATGTGGATGCTGTTGGTCTTTCTAGTCTTCTATTGATGCTGTAAATATAAGAAGCAGCAGGAGAAGGTGGATGATGCAATTATTCACCATTGATGCCAAAATGGTGAGCAGATAAAAATAAAAATCACGTAAAGGTATATATTTCTTGTTCAAGGGAAGTAAAATCTGAAATTCTGTGATGAGGGTGCATTAGAAGGTAAATGCAGGAAAAATTATTTCCCAATACATTGTTCTTCCAGGTAGATATAACATAGTTGAACACTTGTAGAAATTTAAATGTCTTGAATCCTGCCTTTCTGTGCCTGAGAAGGACTGCATAGTCATTAAGACTGATCTTCGGTGTTTTTGGTAAGCACAGAGGAACTAGGGTAATGTTAAGGGATAGCATAAACCATTTTAAAAGACATAAACTACCCTTTTAGGAACATGTAATTCCGGTGGCTGTTGGGTTTTCTTAGGCATCACTGAAATTTAGAGATGCCAATAAGATTATAATATGAAATCAGATTTTTTTTTTTTACCTAAGGCTTACAGTTTCCTGTAGTGACAATACAGAAACAAACAAAAATAATCAGATGGTCACCTACACAGAAACTTAACTGAGTTGAACTGTGCATCTTCTGTTTGTCAGGTTTTGCTGGATCTGTTGTATTCTCAGTACAGCAATTGTACAGCAGTACAACATGATGAATGTTGTCTTGGAGAGTCCAAGGCACCAGGACTTCAGGGTATATGCATGCCACAGAGCAGTCTATGTCATCATACATTGATCATTTTGAGGAAGGACCTTACTTATGCATTTTGTGATTCCTTTCCATCATTCACATGTGGTTGCCCTTCCAGAAAAGGAGAGCTGGTGCATGTCCAGGATGTGTTCTGACGAGGAGCTGAGAAATGGCCAACACATGCTGGGGCTTGGGAGCACTCTGCCGCATAGATACCTATCCATATTGGCTATACAGCATGTTCTGAAGTCAGTAAGATAACTTCTTTTGATTTTTGTGAAATGATAGTGCTCTTTCATCTGTTGTAAACTACCTCTGGAAGGAAAGAAAAGCTTATCAGTATGTACTCTAAACATAAAGTTGGATCAGAAGGCTGTTAAACTAAAGACATTGCCAGTCCTTTAGGTGTGTGTATATGTAAAAGTATGTGGGGAAAAAAAGCAGCAATAGTTGAAACTGTGTACACAAAGAAAAGGACTACTGGGGGATTTGTGTGCTTCCAGAAGGAAAAGAAGAGCTGGAGTGTGATATTTAAATACACTTTTTAAAGTGCGCATTTGAGCTTGCAGGTAAAATGGAAACAGATGTACCAATTAGATCAAGGCTATTTATCTATAAACTTAGCTGTTTCCAGATGATAGCAAGCATTAGTTGGATAACAGAGATGGGTAAAATAGGTGTCAATGCCTACCCTTCAGTTTACATTAGATTATTTCAAGAGTCTGTCTTGCAGAGAGTGCTAATAGGGACTAGGGCTAGGACAGGGACGATGGGTCTGGGTGGAAGTGGAAGCCGCAAGAGGAGCAGACCCCGGAGAAGAACTGTCAGAGTGGCAGGAGCTATCAGCACCTGTGTCAGCGAATCTGTAAGTCCTGAGTACCGCACGTGCCTCATGTTGCTTTTCTGGACACCCAGAAAGGAGGCAGCAAGGAAATCCTGATGGCTCTCAGGAAGGAGAGTCATCCCAGTGGGCTCCAACGGGGGACAGAGAGGGTCCCCCAGACCTATGGGCATTGGCAGTAAGCAGGGCTTAGTGCCAGCACTCTCATCATCCTCGGCATTCGAGGGACAGACCTGCATGGGCTGTTTTGGGTAAGGGCGTCTGGGCACCCGGCTTCTAGTCAGGGCGGGGGGGGACATGCCTCCCAGTGCTCAGGAGCATGTGGGTATGAGTGTCAGGATCAATGAGTGACATCAGTTTTGTTTTAAAACAAGAAATCCCCTGCCCCTGCTCTGAAGTCTTTCACTGGGATTTGCTGCTTTTATTACAGATGTGCAATATTGTCCTACACTCTCAAACTTAGGGAAATGAAATGCACTGAGTGAAATCCCCCCCCTTTTTTTTTTCTTAAACAGCATGATATTTTACAACTACATCCAGTGAGGAAAACCAAAGTATTTAGCAGCTAAAAGTGTATTGACTTTCATAAATGAGCTATCAAAATGAGATACTGAAAACTAATTACCCGATTTTACGTTTGGAATAGCTACATGATTTTGCAAATATTGCTGTTTCCCATAGTCTGCAGCTTGGAAAAAAAAATGAATATTCAGCTTGCATTTTATTCTAAGAAGGTAAGCACCCCTCTGTGCTTCACTTCTTTTTGGATACACTGTTTAAAATTCTGGCAAATTCTGGCACCACCAGAGTCAATTAAAAATTACCACTGTTTTCAAGAATTTGCCTGAGATGTGTTTCTTCTTCTGTTTGTTGGCCAGTCACAGATATGTTCATAATTATCCAAGTAGGTGTAAGAAAAATCTCTGCACAACTGAACTTAATGATGGATTCCCCCCCACCCCCACCCCACCTCTTTTCTCTAGAGCTTTATTTTGACATATGGTATTTCTTTCTGTATTGGCACTCAGGCTCCGTGCACAAATGGAAATTAAGACCTAAGCAATGACCAGCATTTTTAGATAAGTGAAAAGCATTTTGATTTTCAGCTCTTTAGGTACCTAGCATATGTTACAGCTTATAAATAAGTAGTTGGAAAAGAAAGCAAACGCCTTTGACTATTCTCTTTTTTTTTCATCCCACATATCCTAGTGAAACTTTTTCGTAAGTTTTAAAAAAAATATTAAGCAACTTTTCCTGTCTTTTCTAGACTTCATTACTCTGGGATTAAAAATAAAAAAAAAGAAAGAAAGAAAAATACCCCAAATGTCAAGCAATGTCAGTCTTTCACATACAAACACATTTAAAAATAGCTCTGCTTTCTTGTGGGCTCTTGCAAACCTAGGTAACGGAACGAATTCAGGCGTGGGTTACTTAAGTGTTTGCAGTTTGAGTTATTTAGGGCATTCAATGCATGACCAAGTTTTTGAACATGTTAAATGCTTACAAAGCATTGAAGGGTATCAGAAAATATGCATTTAATGCTGGACACAATCTTGGGTTTGTAGTACCAAGCATTCCCAGAAACAATTTTACTATCTAATAAACCTAATGTTATGTGCTCATTTACCGACATGGGGCTTTGTGATGAAAGATTGGATGTAATTGCAAAGTACTAGTATTTTTACCTGAACCATTAAATCTTTTAAAGTTGGCTAAATCACTGGTTCAGGGAGGGCGAGGATGTGTTTTTGCATCACCTCCCCATGGCAACCCACCTAACCAAACAGGAAGGTAATAAAAAGAACTCATCTCGAAAGCCTCTGCTGCAAGGATCTGCCTTGACTTTTTAGTATTATAATGTGATTAAAAATACCTAAGATGACTTCCTCCTGTTTACTTTTTAATCAGTTACCTAAATGTGAATTAAAGCCATATAAGCAAACCATAGTAGGAAGTCACAGATGAGTTCTAGGCACAAATTTAAATCTCAAATATGGATTTTGGTAAAACTTCAGGAGTTCTTGGGTAAGGAAAGGGATGTCTTATAGATGAAATATAAACTTAGTCTTTTTTCTTTGACTCCTGATTCATTCGAAGTTACTGTTTATCTTTCAGGTTAAGAGGTTGCGTATTAAACTGTCTGATAACTGATTATTATCCTTGCAAACATGAAGAACTTGTGATACCTGTTACTGTCTAAGTGGAGTTTGATGAAGCTTTTGCAGGTTGACATTTTGAAGGAGGAACGTACTCTATGCTAGTGTATAAAAAGATAATCAAACATTTTATAAGAATTCTCAGTTTCTTCAGGTTTTAAACTCTATTAATTTGACAATTTAGTTCTGAGGATTTTCAAACATAGTTGTTGAGGATTTTGTCATTGGGCATTGCTGCTGTTGCCCTTTTTGCTTTTATGTCGTATTAAGCATAGTAATCTCATACAAATTTTACTATGATACATATACACACTATGATACAGTTTGACTTTAACTTATTTCTTTTGGGTCACAGAAAATTTATCAAATTTAACATTTTAGTAATGACTTGTTATCAAAGTTCTGTGGCCTTGCTGAAATGATACTTAGGTCCAGATCTTTCCTAATGCTGTAGCAAAGGCCATCTGCTTAACAGCGATGTTATTCAGAGAGAAGAAAAGTTGACAGGAAAGCTTATATCAAAAGGGCTATGCAGAGAAACACCAAACTCCAGATCCTTCTGGTAATTATCCCTGCTAACAAAATGATTACATGCTTTCTGGTGTGTTGGTCTTGGCATTATTACGAGGGACCTTTAAGTCCTCCTGACTTCAGCACAAGTTGAAAGCATTTGGCACAAGGGCTGTTTTGGAAGTCTTCCACCAAGCTGTCAAAAAACCTTCATTAAATGTTTGTGAGGCTGGGTCCTCTTCATCATTTTTTTTGAAATATGTCATGCTGACTGTAGGTGTGACTTTCACCAAGTTTTCTGATGTGCTGTGAATATGATTAATAGACGCTTTTTGCAATACACAATTTTGCAATGTACAAAAATTATTAAATTTAAGGGAGACCAGCACGGATGTGATGGGATTATGGAAAGTGAATCTCCCTTTCCCAACTACCATGGGCATGCCTGAGAGAAATAAGGATGGCGTGGAGAGATACTACTTTTTTTGTTATCAAGATATATGGATCTGGGAGATGAATTAAAACACTGAGGTTTTAATCAAGGGCCATAGTTCAGGCCTTGACTTCAGACTGTTGTGTGTGTTTCAGCCATTGGAAAAGCAATTGCGGAGGGGATGTGTGTCCAGTCTGCCCTCTGCATTGCGGTGGTTGCGTACCCAGTGCTGTTAGGCTTGGAAGTAAGGAGGGAGGATTGTTTCACAGGTAATTTTTCCTAAATTATCGCTTTGTTGCTTTCTAAACCTTTTACTAAAATTGCCAGCTCAAATATTTCTTCATTGTTATTATTTATTTTAGAGTATTTGGTAAATACATATGTTGGGGGGAGTGTGTAATCTATCTATATATATCTGGTGATCTATGTACTGTTATCAATCCTATTTAGAGAATCGAATGTTGGTTTGCCTAGCATAATGGTATTCATAACGATACCCCCTTATATATTCATAATGATACATATATATTCATAACAATATCCCCTTAACTCACAGTTGTGTGTTACAGAAATGTTTGCTCATGTTATGTTTGCTGCCAGCATGGCTATGGCCTGCTTTCGCTGTGGGAGACATATAGATAATGCAAATAGGCAGCCTGGTATAGGTTGCCTTTGGCTGTGGGTCTGTGCTGCTGGGTATTCCTGTAGTATACCAAAGTGAATGAAGTTCTGAAAAAGGAGTCGAGGCTTCAGGTTCAGAAAGTGCTCCCAAATGAGCTGGAGTAGTCTGAGAAAGGAAACAAATACAGGTAGATTTCCAGATGAGAAAAGAATAGGGATGATGATAATGATACACAAAAAACGAAACCTGCCCCCAGAATGTGTCCCCCCCCATCCACACTCCAACCAATCAACCAGAAATGCCCCCAAAACGTGCCTTCAGAAAACAACCAAGATAACCCTGGATGCCTAAATTCATAATTGCAAGAGAGTTCTCTACAGTTTTGCATATGTATTTATGTACTTCCAAGTGGAATTTAGAAATGGGCAAAATAACAGCTGGATCTCCCTCAGGGACCCAAGCTGATGCCCGTGTTCAAAGTGTGGCCATCACAGAATGATAACCCAGTATCTTCCACAATTGTGTTGTGGAGTGGTAGTAGGGACCTAACCTACTTTGAACAGCACAGGAGGTAAAGGACTTTAATCAGAAGGGGAGACCTGGCTTCAGACTGAGAGGGTTTAAATGTGCATCTCCTAGGGAGCACCAATAACCATCAGTCCATAGGGTAAAGAAGGGATTTTTCTCTCTTTCTCTACTACTGAGCAGAAGAGAATGAAAGATTAATGCAGCCAGATGGGAAGAATGGAAAAGCAAATATGATTATGGCTTCTGGTCCCTCTTATGTGAATTTCTTTTGCATTTTAACATTAAGCAACTATTGGAATAAAAAAGACTTTGTTTTTGGTTTTGGTTTTTTTTTTTTTTTTTAAAAAAAACAAACTAGGTTTTTAATGTACTTGCCTCTGGTTGATCTCCAGGGAAAGATATTTTATCTATATATTGGTTCATTCTGGTGAGATCTCACTCATTTTTTCTGTTGCATACAGGAGACTTGATTTTACACATGGCTTTGAGAACAATTATTTGTTTTCCTTCAGGGTGTTTTCAAATAAAATCTCTTATTCTAACTTGTTAGAAGTATATCATCTGTATATATATAAGAGATACACTGTTTACCATGCAAATCAAGCAAAGATGCTTGCTTTTTTTTTTTTTTTTTTTTGGAAAGCCATTGGCCCTGAAATTATACTTTGATTTTTTTTTTTACTTTTTTGAAACTAAGTATTGAGTTACAAATTCAAAAGATAGGTAAAAAGATGCAAAAAAATTTTTTTTCTCCTTGATTGTTATAAATGTTTAATAGATGCTAAATATATTAAATACAGAGGGAGAGGCAAAAAAAAAAAAAAAGAGCATGAGAATGGGAAAGAGGAGATTTGATTTCATCTAAGCTTTCAGAATCTCAAATGTATGATTTCACTCCCCCCACCTCCAGGGCCCATCCAGTTTTTCTCAGTGCCACAGAAGCATCCCTTTTGAACCCTGTGATCTGTTTTTACTGCCTGTTATAGGTCCCAATTTTTAACTTCTGAAGTGTGATGGGCTTAGCAATTTTCAATAGCCAAATTAGTAAGTTGAAAATATCAATTTAGGGCAAATTGATTGGAGGTATAGCCTTCATCAATAAAATTTCTCTGGCTGCTGCAAGATTATGTATTATAATATCTGCCTACAAAAAGAGATAAAAAAGAGAAACTGTCACTACAAACTGGGTGGACTTCCCCTTCCCACCCGCACTTGTCGGACTCTCTTTATTTATAGAGTCCCCTCCCACTCATACCTTAATACCAAAAGGAGTTAGCATAGTATGCAGAGTGACAGATAACTCGGTGATGGAAGTGCCTGTCTCGCTGTTGCTGTTCCATTTGTAAGCCAAGAAAAGCAAAATTGTGCAACTTAGTGCCTGAGAGTGTGCAGACAGCTAGAAACTTGGTCCACAAGTGTGGCTTTGAGCACACCATGAAAGAAGATGATTCAACAACTATCATGTTAAGTCAAACAACTCTCAAAGGTGTTGTGTTCAGTATGATTCAACACTGAATGGAGGTCTTACCTTGCTAAGAAGGTATTATAAAATGATGAACAACTGTTTCTTACTGGGGGAGCACAGGGGAAAGCTAGCATTTTGAAAAATGAAGTTATAAAGAATGTAAGATTTGGTTGGTTAAAGTAAAAAAAAGGAAAATACAAATATTACTTTTCTCAGCACCCCTGGGTGCAGGTGTGTGATCCGCTCCTGCTGCACCTGCTACAGATTTTTCCTGGCTATTATTGTTCACGGGAACAGAGGCATTGTCTTTGTTTTAATGGAAGCATCCCCTGTTACCTTCAGGTAACTTTGGGGCGGTGTGCTACAGGATGGGCACCTGCTAAGGTATTGCACTACAATGTATGGTGCAGACCAGGGAAAGAGCTGGGGGTGTTATTTCTTTCAGATTTTCACATCACTGAGTGGAGACCCATTTATGTCAACCTCTTGCTTGGCAATCGCTTCTAACCAGACCAAGTTTAAAGCCAAATAAAAGTATTAATTTATAAAAAGTATTTCCAAATAGTTATGAAATATTTATACGGGAAGGGAGGGACTGATCTGAATCTAAGATTAAACTTGAATTTTCTTTTCTCCCCCTGTATTCAGATGACTTGCTGTAGTTGTTTTTTATCCTCACCTTTTATGAGTTGTACTTTCCAGCGTTTCTTTGGAGAGGGCCTTTTTCTTGGTGAAATATAAAAGACTTTATAAGAAATCTTGTTCTTTAAATCCTCCCCAAAGCATTTATCCCATCTTCTTTTTTGTTTTCCTGTAATTCTGATGTAAGTCCTGTAAGGTCAGGAACTGCTCTGGCTTGAACATCTTGTGATGCCCAGGTTCTCAGTCATAAGAGCTGCAGTTCTCAGAATTGCAGTATCTAGAGCATAGCTGTGCTGCTGCCAATGGAGGGTTTATTCCTAAAGAGTTGGCCAGACTCTCCTCGCAGTATCAATAAGAAGGGACCTTCACAAGTCAGCTGAGCTGGAGAATGCCAGTGGTTAGGTGGTTGAAGCCCTCCAGTACAATCCCTCTAACACAGGATATTTTTTGTTTTTGTGGCTTATTTACACACTTGCCATAGTGAGGTGCAGCCCTGAACTTGATTTAAAACAGTTAAACACTACTAGAATACAATTACCCAAATACAAATGTACTGTTTGGAGTGTAAGTGTATTACTGCTTTTAATAAGTATACTAACTATAACAAAAATACCAACTGTTTTATCTATGGTAGTAAGAATTTGGGGAGATGTGTGAAAAAGTATTCTCTTACAAGCTTTATTTTTCTGTGCTGGTGCAAATATGAATAATCTTCCCCCCTACCCCAAAGTACAGTAGTAGTAAAACCAAAGATTGTAGTCAGCTGCTAAACTTGCACCATGGAAATTAGTTTCTGTTCTTGTTGTTGATGTAAACAACTTTGTTGTTGCTGTTGTGTTAGAAGCACATGTTCATTTAAAACTTGTAAATAGAATAAGTAATCTATAAAAATTCCTCTGCAAAATTAGAAAGAAGGGACTTAGGTAAAAAGTAGAGACAGTGTAATAATCCTGAAACGCATTGCTCATCTGCTACCTGGGTCTGCAGCCTCCTAAACTCCCAGAGCAGCCCTCTTCCTTTTAAAGTCCCTCCAGGCATCATGTCTGCTTAAGTTATAATCCCCCCCCAAAGATGTTTCCATCTAAGCCCTTAAGGATCGCTGGGTCTGGAGGGAGTGCTCGGAGCACACCCATAGCACGCTGGCGAGATCAAACCCAGTCCCAACGTGCAGTGGCAGCTCTTGCTTTCCACTAAAAAGGAGCCAGGTTGAGTAGGGATTTTCCTTTTGTATAATACTCCAGTGGCGAGAGCGCTCATCCAGTGCTGGAGTGGGTACATAACACTTTCCTCTGCCTGGAGGACCTAACCGCTGGCTTAGAAGCTTTTTCTGGAGATTTCTTTTTATGCTTGCAATTGAAGCTGTGCTTAACTCAACCCTTCCACTAGACAGAGCTCAGAGGTGCTTATTCAGGACTGGGGGATTACTTTCTAGGAGACAGAGTCAGTTACTGAGGTGCTGTAAGAGCTTGGTCGTAGGACATAAAACTAAATTGCTCTGTAGTAACTGAATGATAAGATGTATTCAAATAGGTTGCCAGCAGAACATTTGGTATGATTGTTTATTTCTCGTAGCATGGTTGATATGCTCATTAAAAATAAGAGATCCTTCTGGACAGATCAGTTCTGTACTCTGATTGGCTCTGCTTCTTTACAGGAGTTATAAATAGAAGTCAAATACTCTATAACAGAATATGTTCATTTTGCTGTTAGCTGGATTAGAGGAAGGTTGTTTTTCTTTTTTCAGGAATTTGTTAGCTCATTCAGAAATAAAGCTGCTGGTAATGTAGCTATAATTTTATTTGAAAATAATAGATTCTAAGCATATTACTTAAGTGATGAACATATATCCATTTCAAGCCTTTAACAAATTATACTCAAGCAAGCCTGCCATGAATACAAAAACACGGGGAGGACTGAATTAGTAAACCCCTCTGCCCAACCTTGCTAAAATAGCCCAAAGAAACTGAGACGTAGCCAGTTTTACAGCATTGCTGGCACTAGAACCTTACAAAGAGAAGCTGATTTAACACTGACTACCAGTTATAGATAAAATATGTGAGGTGGTTTTACAGAACTAAGGCTTTTTTTGTACATGTGCAAGTGACTAATTAATGAAAACCACTCATCTGCAAGTGCTGGGAGAAGACAGGGAAACCAGCCTATAGCCCTAACTGACCCAGTCCAAACAATACTGAACTACATCACTAAAATCCAGTATTTAACAACTTCTTTTCTTTACTCTCTCTCTAATAAATGAACACTGCAATCTAGCTAATGGCAGCAATTCTGTATGCAAAGTTGTATTTTTGGTAGAAATAAGTTCTGTGTATACTTGCTTATATGTTTGTAAAATTCTGCAAAGAATGCAATCAAAATGCTAATATAGTTCCTCTCTAGTACGAGAATAAGTATCTTTGAAAACATAAAACCGGAAAGGTTAGACGTATGAAACATATGTATTCCTGCTTGCTAGTCAGTATGTTTTAGCAGAGATGTGAGCAGGAAGATAGGGAAAATTATTAGACTTACGGAAGGTGAAAGAAATAAGGGGAAAGAGAGAGACTTTTTTTCCCAAACGTATTAAAAAATGACTGTGTCTGTGGCTATATGATAGAGATAGAGAGGGTGTTTTGCGAGTAATGTTTTGTGCATTTTGAAAATGGGCGAACTAGTGTTTTTGTGGAAGCAGAATGCTGAAATAGGTGGGAGCTGTTTCTCTGTCTGAGGCGTATTTGGCACAGAACCAGAAAATTTGGGCTGTTGGAGTATTTGGCTCAGAGAAAGGTTTTACAGCGGCACTGCTGTAGTGGAGGTTGCGCTGGGGGACCAGAAACGTGCCTGCAGAGGACAGAGGCAGAAGAGAATAGCTGCTCCCTTGCCCTCACTCCCTGTCTTGGCCCACACATGTGCGTGTGCAGGCACACACGTACATGCTGCACAGATACAGCACACGGAGAAAACTTTTAGCAGTCTGATACCGTACGATCCATGGTTAATGCGTGGGTTTTTTTTCCTGAAATAACTAGATCTGAAAGTATCTCTTGTTGGGTGCCATTATCTCCAGGGGAGAGGTGGGGACTGGAATTGCATGTGTTCACTTGCTCTCTTCGCTCTGTCTCAATTCTTGTGCTACCAGAGATTTACGTAGCCCAGGGGTCCTGGCACATGTGACTTATGACAGTCACACCTGCTTTCTCCAAAATCTTTTTGCTCCTGATACATTATGCCTATACACAAGCATGCATACACATATGTGTGTGTATATATATATGTATACATATATACAGCAACTGCTGTGCATGCCAGTTACTCTTCTACTAAATACCTGCAAAATCAGTGTGGGACTTGAGACTGTCAGTTGTGTTTGGAGTGGGGGGTCACGGGCCTTGGGATCAAAATCCATCTTAATGGATAAGATGGAGAACACACAGGCTTGGACCAGCCTGTGGCCAGCCACACTATCTAAACGTTAACATAGTCCTTGGTGTGGTTCTGGCTAATGCCAGCCGACGCTCTCCCAAATAACACCTAGGGACATTTGATGGATGTTGGGGCTCAAGTGCCATTCACAGTGAGGAAAGTGTAGAGGGTGTGTCTCTGGAGGGAAGGGGAGAAGAAGTCTTTAGGCTTCTGAATGTGTGTCAGGTTGAGACAGTTGGACTGGGGGTGAGGGAGAAGCTTTGTTGTGTTTACCAGTGTAGATGTAATGGGGGTGATGGAAAGAGCTAAATAAGAGAAGAATAGAAAGATCTAGAGAGGGGTTTGGCAGGTTAGTGAGGTGGAGTATAAATGAACAAACCCTAAAAAGTAGTAGTACTAGAAACCTGACTTGATATTTCCAGTAAGATGTTTTAAGAAGCATAGACAACCCCTTTTAGAATTTTACTCTGCCTTAACACATGACTATCCAGATGGCTTGGCTTTACTTCTGAAAAAGGCAGAGATTTTACCTCTACCACTAACCTCTGTATCTGCAAGAAAAAAAGCAAAACAACAAACAAGCATACATGTGTAATGTAGAACAGAAATAATAAAACAACAATCTTAAATGAAGATCTCAAAGATTCATAACTCATCTCTAAAAAGATTTTTGGGTCTATGTTTCCTAAATCTGGCTCAGTATGAAGCAATATTGCAAAACAAATCCTGCTATCCTATTTTTTCCAGTAGTAACTCCAGAAAAATAAGAGACAATATTAAAAATAGTTTTATGAATGCTTCTCAGTGTCTTAGTTACAGTGCATGCACATATGTATATTATGTATGTTCATGGAAGAACACTTTTCATGGGAGGCAGAACACCATCATATCTCAACTGTTTTTCCACTCCATTTTGTATTCCCTGCTGCTTGGCACCTACTCGTATATTAGCTTGCCAAAAGAGTAGCTTGACAATTAGGTATGTTAGCACAATTATGCATTTTATAAACTATGCAAAATAAAGCCCTCAGTGGTATGGTGAATAATCTTTTCTCTCAGAGCTTTTTTAAAATTACTTTAAAACAATATCCCTATTGTAGCTTCATTGGTATGATACTGCAGTACATAAGCATTATCAAAGGGGAATGGTATCTCGTGCTTCAGACAATAAACCGTCCGTTCTGTCCTATAGAGGTTGTTATAGTTGTTCATTGCCACAGTATCCGAGGGCTTTCCAAGTATGTCTAACATCTGTCACTGTTTGCTCACTTATTCTTTTCCCAGAGAGAAAGAGTGTGCAGCGAAATATCTTAGTTTAGACTTCAGAATTGGTCTGTGTCTCCTTACTTATATTTGTTAGAGAAAATATAGCCAAAGAGGAGTCTTTGTGGAGAATGCTCTTCTCATTGGCTGAGGGAATTTATCCCATGGATTTGGCCTGCAGTCTTCCCAGAATTATAGCTCTGCCAAAGGATAAACCTTGGCTTTATTTTGGAGAAAATCATAGTGCTGGAGCATGGTAACTGTTTATGACAGTTTTCATTGTGCTATTTTGGGTAATTTTATACTGGGGCCTGTGTCCATTACATACCCTGATGGCAGAAACCAAGATGTTGAATTTCATTTCAGCCTCTGTCTGTAGCCAGTGTAGGTCAAAAAGGACTAGGTATGGCGAGTTTGTGTATTTTTATTTCCTGAGCAGGTGTGCTTTCATGTTTGGTACTAGTTAGGACCTAACTGGTGCGCATTTCAGTTTGCTGCTTTGACTGTGTGTGCTGGAGATGCTGAGTGACTGCAGACTGAACTACAATACCAAGTACCTTTTCCACTTTCTCTTCAGTTTTACTTAATTTCCCTCACTGATTTGTTTTTCTTGTATTTATTATCCTACCTACAGTCACTTTCATCATCATTGCTTTCAAATCCTCATTCTTTTTTGTAGTTCCCGCCTTGTCTTCACATTATCTTGCTGATTTCATCTAAAGAGGAGATTAGTAAGACATTATGGTGCAAGGTTTCTCCTGGGCTACTTCAATGCTAGAGAACCTACTTTGCTATTTTTAGGCTCTGGGAGATGTTTTCTTCAATATCTGCTTCTTCTACAAGTTAAGAGCTCCCTGAATGGCTTGTCAGCCACGGTGAAGGATCACCCTGTTAGCCTTAGTACCAAGTGCTGAGCGGTATAAGGCTGTTCCCGTGTCTTGATTTCAAAAATCACCAAGGAAACAAAGTGCCAGGTTGTTAGTCAGCCGCAAAATGAACTGTAACACAGGTAGGTTAAGGTAAATGTAAAATATTGAAAACTTTATAGAAAAATGTATACGGAAGCAAAGAAGACTGTACATCAGTCTGTGTAGAGGTGGTTCGTCTTTTGCCAGAGGCTTAAGCCTGTCTGAAGCCTAAGCAACAGAAGTCACCAGGTTACAATTGCATAAAACAAACCACTCAGCCTTTAGAAATTATTGGATTGTTTTTCATTCCCTTTCTGTTCCTTTCTCTCTTCTTCCCCTTCTTTCCTCTTCACTCCATCCCTTGTTCCTTTTTGTGACCCGCACACAGGCTGCCCAGCAAAACTGTAGGCTCTCCATCTTTGGAGGCCTTAAGACAAGAGGTGACTGGGCACGGCCCTGAGCAACCTGCTCTGACCGGGCCTGCCTTGGTTTGGGCGAGCCACCCCGCAGGTCCCTCTCAGACTGAACAATTCTGGGTTTTCACCTAACTGGCTACTGTGCGAGACAAGGTGCAGTGGTAAAACGATCAGTTCAGAGCCATAATGGGTTGGTCTTCCCCTCTCTTTGAGGACCACTGTTGTCTCATACACCTCTTCCTTCTTGCCCACATTGTTAATGGTTATTTTATAAAAGATGTATCATTCTGAAAAGGGATTTCTTTGCTGTTTTATTCACTGTTCTTATTTTGTATTTCATATATTCATGGAATGAGTAATCTGTAGCAATTGAGGATATTATTTTTTATTTACCACATCAGAGTCATCTGTCATGCATTTTGCACATCTATTTAACATATTTTCCTACTTTTGTTTTCCTTTTTATTCTGAATTCTAATGGGGAGCAAACGTAAAGTCAAGAAACCTGAAATTGGGTGAAATCTTTGCGCTTGCTCAGTGTGTCTTTACACACAGTCTTGCTTGGACTGTCACATTGCCTTATGTTTTGCACACATTAATAATTAATTCAAAAATTTTTTAGTTTTTTAGCTTTTGCTCAAAAACGTGCTTTGCACAACTGCCTTAAAGAAACAAACTTGCTAATGGAAATGAAGTAAAAATTAGTTTTGTACTTAAACTCCCTGGTCTTGAAGTAGACAGTTAAAATAATTTCTAAATTTCTTTAATGAATGTAACAGAAGGAGAGATGATATGACTCTAAAATACAAGTTTATATACTTAATTCATTTTACGTGTCTGAGTAGACAGCTAGGTGTTTCTCAGCCAGGTATGTTCCCCTGTTTCCTCCAGATGACCGAGACGTTGACAGTTATCAGCCGTAGCTGGGAAAGTCTGCATACAGATCTTCTGCACTGTGGCTCAGCACAAAATAACACAGTCCAAACTAGCAAGGATCTAAAAATCACATCCTCCGTTTTCCCTCCTCCACTGAAACAGGGCTCAGGACTGCAAACCTGCTGCTGAGACATCTCTGTTATTGCTGCCATTCTGGTTTCTCTCTGGTATCTGTTTATGTGCAACACCTGTAAATAGGTTTCTGATGTGCTAAATGCACTCGCTTTGCTTTTGCTACTGTGAAGTCTTCCAGATGTTGCTGTGCTTGGTAACACAGTTGTTTCTAGGATGATCCCTGCTAACTGTTATTGTCTGCTTGTCTCACTCTGTTTCCCTTCTCTTGCCCCTTAGTCTTTCTCAGTCCCATCATCACTGAAATAATGAAGAGTATTTGAAATACTACAACTTCGTTTGGGAGAGTTAGATTTGATTGGATTTTTTTTTTTAACTATTTTATGATTGAAAGGCTTCCTCAGTCACATTGATGGTCTTACAGGCAATATCCAGCTGTATATACAAGTAAAAAAACACAGCACATATCGTGTCCCTTAGAAACTTTGTAATGCTGGGCGGGGGGGCAGTGAAAGAACCAAAACAGATAGGTAATAATGGCAGTGAGGTGAAGCATTTCAGAATTAAACCACAGTGGTGATTTACTCAAATGTAACAGCAGCTGGCTGAAATCATATTTATATCCAGTGTTTGGGAATCCTTGCCTCCCCTTTTCTCATTCCCACAGCAGTTGTTTCAGTTAGATCAGGCAGCTATGCATCTACTGCCTTTGTTATCGGGAACAAATTGCAATGTTTTGAGTGGAGGTAACACTCGGAAAGAGCAGTTTGACAGGGGTATGGTGGTAGTGGAAGAAACAGCGGGGGGTAGAGAGCTGGGATCCTTCCCTCTCCGTCTGCTCCTCATGAACTGCCAGCACAAGACGTGCTGTGATTTCTTCTTCTCCAATCGATAGCTACAGTCAAACGTAAAATGGGAAAGAAATGGTCTTCTTTCAATAAAGCTGGCTGCTTCCAAAAGCAGCAAGTGTAGAAACACCATTGTTGGACAGTCAACACTTGTACTTTTGACCCCGTGTTTTATCTAGTGAGAAAGCAGAGGGCAGAAGGGGGACAAGTTGTTTTCGGCAATCTTTTAACTCTCATTTGATGAGAATTCACCAAAACTCAAACCAACAGAAATAATATGAGCAATAGGATATTTTTTCAAACCAATAATAAGTGTCTGAAACTTCAAAAACTTTCTCCAGTTGTCTAACTTTACTTTTCTAAGGTAGATTAAGAGGAAAATTTTCAGCTAGTGCTAAATTTGCACAACCACCTCTTTAAATTAGCTCTAAGGTGTTGTGAAAGCTTTTATTGTTGCAGTAAGTGGCATCTTATCAATTGACAAGTACATCCGCATTAAATCTCCAGGTCCTGGCCTTTGGCATATGAGAGTACTGATCATCGAACATTACATTCCCACTCAAAGTGCTGTCTTGAGAAATTGTTATAGGTGACTTGCATTATAGGAGGTATCTGCTCTCAGATTAAATCATTCCTTAGCCTTTCTATTCATTTGGACTCTTTGGTGCTACCAGACTCTCAAATAACCTTGACAACAACAGCAAAAATACACTTTTCCATCTGCAGCTAGAGATAATTACACACTGTCCAATTGTATTACAGTGACAAGACTGGACTACAGTGGAGCAGTTTTATGATCTTATGTTCAGTTATTAAAGCATATAATACTGAGGTAAAAAAAAGAGAAATACCTGTAAGACTGCCATCTGTACAAAGCATGTTGGCACGTAGCGTATAAAGATACTAGAAATACAGATCTATTTTTGAATCACTTTCACACAACCATCAGGGTCCAAGCAGAGAATGTACTGGGTAGAAACCTGCAAAATGGTAGCCAGAAAACACGAAAAAAAAGGAATCTATTATATTCCTAAACAGAAAGGCACTGACTACCAGGTATTTGGGTTTTCTTTTATGTGTCCAACAATCAGTGCTACAGAACGCTGTGTTGCAAAGGGAAACCCACCAGTAATGTGGATTGTATGAGGTAGGGAAGCTATTTTGGCAATAACCTGAAGCAGCATGTCAATGCTTAGTTTCTTTTATGGCTACCTTGCTTGAGAGTAGGATTTAGGTGGAATGAAATTGATGCCCTGAGCACCTGTCGCATGGACATTTGTTTGCCTGAGGTTTGGCAACCCTGACAAGAACATATTCTGGTTAGGGTTAGTGAAAAGAAACCCCATCCTGCTAGCTAATAGCAGTCGACTGAACAAAGAGGTGATATCTTGTGGGGGGTGAGGCAGGGAAAGCTGCCATAAAAACAGGGCCAAAACTGGAAAGATATAAATAAAATGCTTTCGGGTCATCTTGTGTAATTTTTTTTAAAAAATGTTAAATTAAAAGCAACAACTTCTTATTCCTCCTACCCCTGTTTCTAGTCTGTCACATTGCCAGGAATTATTAATGCAAGCAGGCACTCTGTGTTGCACTGCTGTAGGTGAAAGGGGCATGCGTAATTTGATGTGTGGGAGTGGGGATTCTTTTTAACCAGTTTGATCAATTAAAAAAATAAAACAAAGCCCTAAACAAAAAACACCCACTATTTTCCTAGCATTTTCTTCTTCCATTTTCACATGTGCCCTCAGAATTAATGTGCGTGTCTGTAAAGGACTGATGCAGAACTTTGCATGATCTTCTCCGGTGATAACTTTTTTGTCTCGAATTCCCAAAGCAGCTAGATAGGCCAGGGCATGGTTTGCAGGGCTGTTAATACGTGCTCTGTAGGTACTGCCAACTGCCTTCATCTGCCCAAGCCATCCTTTAATGGCCTCATAAAATGTGCCCTGGAGTGTCTTTGGAGTATTAATATGCTCTTCCACTTGAGAATTTCATCTTATAATATAAAATCTTTCAATACAGTGTGTATAGTGGAAGAATAAGACTAATTAGTTTAATAGATGGTAAAGTGAATTGACTAAATTGAAAACATTTGTTGCACTTTCTTATCTTGAAGCTGTTTCTGATTCATATATGTTAAAATAGAATTCATTGTATTCAATGTCAACATCAGCTAATGTTCCAGCCCAATGCCTTTACCTGTATGCTTCATCTCTTAAAATATACTCAGAACTTCTTCTGCCTTGTTTCACCTGTTTTTCTTACCCTTTCAGCTTAGCAGCTGAATCCAACTGTTTTTTCACTGGCATGGGTGTTCCTTCTAGCTTTTATTTTGAACTACCAAAGTCATAACCCCCAAAAGGCAGTGGAGGGTGGGAGGGACACAAATTTGGAATGGCAGTGTGTCTTTATTTATTGTAACTCTCATTATAGAATACAAAATATGAAAGTGGCCCAGATACCCTGTTCAAGACCCTGTTAAAGTCAGTTGCGGGAGGGTGATGCTATTATAAAATTCTCCTATTCATACACTGTATTGGTCACTGTAAGTGAGTTCATCTACTCAATAATTTTTCTTTTCAGCTGAAAGTAGACAAAATGGGCATCATTAAAACTATGTTTTACTTTGCTTCCATAAAGGCTGTACTGTTACAAAATGAATTAACTTGAAATGCTCTTTGCTTAATTAAGTAAGAATGCTTAATTTGTTCCCACTTCACTATTCAGACTGTAGGGAAAGACATGGAAGATAGATTGGAGAGAAAGGAAAAGGTGTTTAAAACTTAGTCTTTAGTCCCTAACATTCTCTGATTTTTTTTTTGTTATTTCTAAAGGCATATATGATGGTTTCTTAATGCCTATCTTTCTCCCTCTCCTTTGTTCTCAGTTTTCTTTAGTTATTCCTTGGGCGTGAGATACATATAATGTAAAACTACATTATTCATGTAATAAGGACACTTTTTGGATCTAGTTGAAGATTAATGATCCAGCACAAGGGTTAAA
The DNA here is from genome assembly GCA_031468815.1 of Morus bassanus. Lineage (NCBI taxonomy): Eukaryota > Metazoa > Chordata > Aves > Suliformes > Sulidae > Morus > Morus bassanus. Next base: position 11,948,081 of record CM062570.1, read on the forward strand.
ACAGCCTGTTAATGTTAAGTGCAGTTAGTACTGTATTGTGAGGAGCTACAAAGAAAAATTTAGATTTCTTTCTTCAGTTCCATCCTTTTTAAAAAAAAAAAACCAAACAACTATAGACTTAAAACTTGAAATGTAACAAGGTAGCTAGGTCAGGATTTAGTGCTTGCGGCAGCTTAGGTCTGGATGTGGTTTCATATTATCCCTGCATCATGGATTAGAGGAATAAATCTCTTTAGCATGTGGCTTCAGTGGTGGACATAAATAGTTGATATAGGTTGGGGCAGATATTTGATATAAACTGTTAGATCTCTGATGAAATCAATGGGATTTTGGCAATCTGTATCACGTGGAGGTCTTCCACGGCATCTCCAGAAAGATAAGAGAGGTGCCGTGCAGGGAAACAAAACCCACTAACATTTGGAGGGGAAAGAATTTGAGGCATTGCTTGAATTGATCTAAGTAATAGAATGAGATGTAAAAAAAAAAGAAGAAAAAAGGGAAAAAGTAGATTAAATAGCAAACAAAACCTTTCCAGGACTCAGATGTGTTAAATTATGGAAAAGTCTCACAATGCAATATGACTCTCAATGATCACCGGTTTGGATGGATTGAGAGCAGTGAGTCGCAGGAGAGATCATGAATTAAAAAGCTCTTATGTACCCTTGCTACAAAACTAATTTTTGATTTCATGTTTTGTGTTAGGTAAAATAACTCGAAGTATCGCTCTAAAACCTTGAAGATGTTTCAAAACACATGGACTTCAAGAGCTATGCTGACACTTATTCCAGGCTGGGGATGGGGGAATTACATCCTCAAAATTTGCTTTTACGTAGGTGTTTCATTTGAAAAGATGGTAAATTTTCCTTTGACTGCTTATGCAAGCAAATAGTGATTCCTATACACATGTGTAAATGAGCACTGCTTAAGCCCATATTTGAAACTTGCAGTCACCTTAAAAATAATCACTCATGGTTTGCATTATCTCACTGAATGTGCGTATATTAGGGTTTTATTGTAATTAACAGATCAGTTTTTGTTAACAGAGGACCTGAATTAAATAAATTTAGTGCCATGTTTAATACATTTGCTGATTCTGTATGTGCAATTGTCTAAGTAAGCATATACACAAAGGAATTTCTCATTCTTTTTACTGCAGTCTTGCCATCTCATAAAAAAAAAAAGGCTAGTATGATCTTACTGATCCAATGTGCTCTCTTAATTAAGCCTTCACTGAATCAAACTTAATATCTTTGTCAAATAAGGTCAGACTTCCATGTATCAGTGTCAAAGCTACTAAAGATAGTTCACTGCTGAGACAGGAGGGGAGGGGGAAAAAGCTTTCTATGGCTGTGTGGTAGAGCTGCTTCTGTGAAAAGCTTTGGATCAGAAGGGGTGTTTGTAATCAGTATTTTCCCATACAAACCCAGATACTGTTTTAAGGAGGAAAAGACTCTGGACAGAGTGTAAAAATGCCTGAAGGGAGAAGGTTTATGGTAGATTATTCTAGTTGCATCCAAACATAGACGTACACGTGAAGACCCACTTACACTGTGGCTGACAGATACCAGTAGCAAGTACCTGGGGAAAAATATTTGAACAGTAAATACATAGTGATATTCTCCCCACAGGATAGGGACACCTTCATGTTTGAGAATAGTTAACGCAGTCTTCTGTGAATTTGTATAAATGTTTTCTGAAAGCATTTATAGTTACCTAGGATTTATCCTCAGTAATCCAGCATCATGGCAGTCTTCTAGAACTCTTGTAAGCAATTTTGGTTTGTTTTAGTATTTTGGCTAACTATTGTCAAGTGGCTTTGTGACTTCACTGATCTCCTCCTGTCTGCACGATCTCTGTGTTGAAGAGCACAGGACTAGCGTGAGATCCTGCTGGACCCCACTGATGTGCCTATCCACTGCAGACACCCACTGGCCAGTCTTACCTTTAATTTTTATCTCTTAATTTGGCCCTCAAGACGACCTCTCCTTGATAAAAGTATAAACTTAATGCCCAGTGGCAACCAAAAGGAGTGCTTGGTCTTTTTTCCTTGGATGGGAATATCCCCAGATATTCTGTTCATATTAATTTCATGGACTTTCTAGACCTGGAAGTCCTCACCTCCCAGCCTTCCCCTCTCAGGAACACTTGAGGGGCAGAAGCCTGCCAGCCTCTGCAAAGGTTGCCTGGCATCTGAGGGGCAGAGACGGAGGAAAGCGCAGTTGCTTCTTCCATTGCTGCTCTGAAGATCTTCACCAGGTATGTTTTGCTGTGATCCAAGTCACTTTATTAAAAGCGACTTGTCTCCTCTTCCTCTTTGCCGGCATTCCTCTCCCAGTCCTGAGAACGATTCTGGGCATGCCTTCAGCTATTTAATCTGCAGATGCCGTGTCAGAGTTTTTTTGATTTATTTTTTCTATTTAATATTGTATTTGAAGTGTTTCAGTCTCAGCCATCTGAATAGATTATTTTTGGATCTCAGACATCAAAGCAATTATTTTTTTCCAGATCCTGCTCCCTTTATAAGGTCCATTAGATAAATATTTGATGGTGGATAATTAGTTGGCATTTGTGTTCAGTGAGAACTAAATACTAGTTTGGATCAAATAACTCTGCAGATCTGCTTATCTGTGTGATTTTTTTTTTTTTTTTTTTTTTTTTTTTTTTTTTTTTTTGGTTGTTGTATAGGTACAATTAGAGAAAGATTTCTCAGGGGAAACTACTTGGCTTGTGCAAAGCAGATGCCGAGCTGGCAAGCCCTTGCTGATGGCACTCCTGAGTCTGGGAGCAACATGAACTTGCTTCTTTCCTGTCTTGGAGTAATTGAAAGCAGTGAAAATTAGTTCATATGTTAGATGTAATTTGTCATCTCTAGTAGTCTTTCACTCATGCTACATTAACAATACCCTCTGGATGATGTGGGAATGTGTATGGGTGACTGTATATGCTAGTTTATATAGAGAGTGAAAATGACATCTCAGAGAATGGAGTGGAAATCCCTTAACTAGTGTAAAATCAGCATTGATTTGCTGACGCGCAACAGCAAACTTGCTTACCCGTATTCCTGAAAGCTCTGCCTCAGTCAAAGAAAAGGAGGTAAAGAGTCGCTGATTGGTGTGATGCTGAGAGCAGGTGTGCTTTTACACCAGCCTTGCTGCTATTTCCAAAGCACTTGGCTTACATTACCTTCATTGCTCGTTATTCCACTTCTAAAAAAAAAAAATCCAACCCTCTGGCAACAGTGTTTTTCCTCTTACTGTAGTTATCTCCTATACAGACAGGTTCCAAAAGTGCAACAGGATATGAACGCAACCATATCAACCACACAGCCCTGCCACTTGTTATGGAAGAATATGGTAACAAATCCACCCAGCGCTTTATCGCAGCTTTTTCTTCAGGGGCGAAGTGCAGAGCTAGTTTACATGATTGTCAGCATATGCAGAAGGCAAAGGACTCTTAAAACTACCTTTAGTCATATTTTCTTTTTTTTTTAAACTTTAAGCAAAAAAAAAAAAATAGAAACAGAAAAATCAGATCTCATCTGGATGAAATAGTATAATTAATTCACAATACCCATTTCCTGTCTTTTAAAACTCTGTTAATTTTTATTCTGTTAATTAGGTGGACTTTCTGATTGCTTGTGCTGTCAATATCCTTGTTTCTATATAAACTTAGATCATAAATCTCATATCATCACAAACAGAAGAAGAAAGAAGATGGGACAAATAAGGGAAAATATCTGTTCCAAATGATGAACAATAACACCCGCTTTTGATCTCACTAATGCTTTTGGGATAATTTCCTCTAGTATTCCCTCATCATTTAAAAATTGTCTCCAATGCAAAAAATAGCTGTGGAGATCTTAAGCATACTTCATTGTACTCACAATATTAAGAGGAAGAGTTAGTTCTACAGGAAACTTGTTTTATCCTTAGGCTTGGTGTAGGCTATTTTTTGTTTGCTCAATAGTAATGTAGAGGGTAGAGTAAAACTTTTGGTAAAGATGATGTAGTTAATGCTTCTTGCATGAACGTCTGGTACGGAAGTTCTAAAAGATGTCTAAATTCTGCCAGAGCTACCTTTCTTGTTTGTTTGCTTTAATGTCAGTATTTATTTGTTCCCTTGTTAACGTTAGGACATTTCGTGACATTTCTGAGAAGGAAAGATTTCCTTTTTACCTCTGCTTACTCAGCTATCCGTGACTCAGATCTATCATCAGTGTTAGAAATAAACTTTTTTCCCTGCCATTCCCAAAAACCTAGCTTCTCTGCGGATAAGCAACCAGACATGCTTCTCTTGTTAGGACAGCACAGGGTGCCCTTTTACGTCTTCCACATGTACAATGAGAAACCTCTCTTCCTGAAAGAAATGGTGTGTAACCACTAAGACTATATAGTCCGTGAAAGATCCTCAGTTGATACATTTCACATAATGCCCAGAAGACTAAACTTAGTTCAATAAGTCCCTATAAAAACCAAATGCCATCAGTGTATGCACTGAAAAGTTCCATAAAGGAAAAGGAAGGACTTGTTATCAACCCATATTTATTTATCCAAATTTCAAATAAATTAAAGCATTGCACTATATTCAGCTTTCTGGTGTCAGATCTAATTACACAGTTACTTTCTTCACAATAAAAATGATAATTGTTTCAATCCAAGGAATTGGGATACTTAAAAAACAATTTTCTTAATAGCATTACACATTTAAATAAATCAAAACTGTTAATTTAATTCAGGCAGTGACAATATAAAAAAGTTATCCTTGTGGCAGTCTTTCAGAAAAAGAAATTTTGCAATTGGATGTGCGATTTGACTTATCTTTTCATTTCTGCTTTCATTATCTCTTCTTAATATGCATGTCTCATGCTATAACTTTGCTAATCAGGCATATGTAAGATATCTGGATGTTAAGATGATTTCATAAGAATCTATAGAGATAATAAAGGTAAATGATAGATTAGAATGCAATTTTTCTCCTAGTAGATAATTCTCATTAGTCCATCTATACTGTTTCTGTATACACTGATTATAGTCAGAATGCTCACCATTAAAACTCTCACCTTCTCTAAATAAAGTAGCTTTCAGTTTATATGTATGGGGTTTTTTTTTAATCTTGTGGCTCATTTTTTCTAGGAAGAATTAGGAAGTGCTCCAAAATTAAACTATCTATGTCTGTCTATCTAAACTGTAACTATAAATCATTATGGGAAATAATGACTATAATTTTAAGGTCAAAAGCTGTGTCCTTGCTATAATATATCATGTCAATGATTATAGATTACAAATTAATGGACAAATTGAAGCAGAAATTGGGAGAACAGAAGGAATTGTTAAAAATACTTCAGTAAGTGATACTCTGTATCAGTAAAATGGAAGAAAACCTGATTTAAAGACTATTATTTGCATTAATACAAGACTAAAAATCTGTTCCACAATCTGCAAATAGTGGTTTTATGGTAAAATGAACACTTGGAATATATCTATGTTAAAGAAATTGCTTTTCTGGTAAATTGAGTGTTATTCTTCTTGGTTAATTTTCTTTCATCACCGTTTTGTCTTCTATCCCCATCTCTGTTCTTTCCAAATGCCACGTGCTGGAAGTGAAGCAAATGGTGAACTCTGGGGAAGAGGTCCCTTAGTTACCCAGTCTAGGTGGTGCTAGACAAGTGAGGGTTTAGTTTGTTTGGTACTTCTAATTGCCAATAGGTTAAAAAGCTATTAATCATTATTTCAGTAACGCTGTTGCCTGAAACGATTTATTTTTGGAGAAAAAAAAAAAATTGTCAAGTATAATTGTAATCTGCATTTTACATAAATGCCGTGAAGCCTGTGTATGTGTCATACACAGAACCAGAGTATCCAGTGTATAAACTTATGGATGAAGATAAAAATGCAAGGAGATAAATATTCAGAATATGTATGTGGTAGCCCAGACAAAATATCTGCCATCAATGCATTAAAATTATTTTCTAGCAGTGGCTTTTTGACAGAAGCAAGTCTTGTTTTGACATCAAGATATATTTTTAATGTAATACAAAACTGTAGGGCCTATCCTAAGCAGCTTCAAATAAATTCATTTTTAGGGAGAAATATAATCAGCAGGTTAGATCTCTTACAGTTGTTCACCCAGCCTTCGGGTTACGGGGGTATGCAGACTAACATTAATAAATATTTTCTTGATGTCAATAAATGCTTTATAGCTGAATTGAATAGGGGCAGACAAAGCCTAGTGTCTCTTTCTGACAGTGCCCAGCAGGATACACTAGTAAGGAGCATACCAGTAAGGCATCCTTCAAAACTAGTGGCTTAAGGACTTGAAGGAGAAGTAGTGCTGTCCTCAATAAATTTCTCTTCAATGCATTTTTTCACTCAGTCTTTCAGTTCTTGTAAATGTACAGCTCTTACAAGGCTATGAATGCATAGCATTGTAGAAAGAAGTTTCATATTGTAACTGTTGGTGCAAAAAATCATCTGTTTTAATTTCTTTTAAATATATGACCTAATACATTTGTGTGATGCTCTCAGAGTAACAACTGCTACTTTCATTTTTTGCCCTGGAAGGCTATGACATGGGAAGACAGCCTCTTTCCCAGGATTGCATACTGGGGGGATTGGTAGGCTGAAAGTTAGAAACAGCATGTATTGCTGCCACTGTCTCACAATATATGGATATACCAGTGGAAAGCCTACCCAGCTGTCCAGCTAGACAGTGTTTGCTGCTTCATACTATGATCCACTTTTTGAGAGCTTCGGCATAGAAAAGATGCTGTGATAATTTTTAACAGAGTGGTTAACATGTGGACTTAAGTGTCTATGATACAGTCAGTAGTCAAGGGGACAATATTTTAAAAAGACTATGGTTTTGCTATTTTGCGTTTCTTGTGCTGTTTCTTTTCTGTTACTCTAAGTTACAGATGAGTGTTGTGGTACTGTAGAAACCAGGGCAACAAATGCTGAATGTTTAAAGAGATGTTTTGCATAATGGAGATTGGCACCAAAAGGAAGCCTGATGAAATAGATTCAGTGGCAGTGGTTCCAAGCTGGCTGGTGTCTTATGTGGCAGTATGGGTTGAATCTCTTTAGCTAGTATGTCTCAAATGAATAGCGATATGAAAGATTCAAAAATATTAGAGGAGGGAAGAGTTTGTTTCATGTAACATTAGTAACTTAAAAAATACCTAATCTAGCATTACTAATTCAGTATTGCTTTCTAGGGCAGCAGGGTCAGACAATACTGAAACAAAGGCCATGACTTCAGTACATTGTAAAAGCAGAGGTTGGTAAACAACAGTTCTGCAAGAGAATTTAGATGGGTTTGGGTTAAAGACTTTCTTTAGTGATTGAAATGGGCTAGAACACAATCACAGATTATGTATTTCAAAAACATTGAAAAGGAATGGAATCTTTTTAAATTTTGCATTATTACTACTATAACATAAAAATCCCTTTACAGAAACAACAATTTACTTAAGGCCGGAAATCTGCTTAGTAGTGCCTATCCTGTGAAAGATTTCCTCATGACCTGATTTTGATCTTACATTTGCTTCTGCATTAGTTCAGAAAGACTAATTCTGTTTTAACTAAAACTCGATTCAAGGGAAAGACACTCTTGCAGTAGTGGAAAAGAGCTCACTTTAAAATACTTTGATATATTATAGGACTGTTTTGCAGCTAGGTACAGCCCTGGGAGTGCACCGCTAGGAGCTGGGTTCACTTGTGTCTGGTTGACTTCAGTGCCCAGTGCCTGAGTTGAAAGGACACGACAGGAGTTGACCTTGTTGTTGATAGTCTCCATCTTGCAGTGTGCATTGTGTTGAATTCTTGGAAAGAGTTTTGAGTTTTACTGTTCTAGTAGAGGTAGTACACACGCACACGTTTTGCTCAGACTATAAAAAATAGTCTTGTGAATACTCAATTTGAAAGAGAGACTAGCTTAAAGTTGTCAATCATACTTGAAAGACAAGATGTTTGGGAAGATGAGAGGCAAAGAGGATGTATTCCTGTATTAGATATCTCTGGCATATGTTAGACTACAGTAGGAGAAACAAGGCTGTACTAATGTATATGTCTATGCCCAGTGCATGAGCAATCTTGGAACGTGTTCTGCATGAGGTGGGGAAAAGGTACTTGAATGCTTAATGGAGAAGTATTTGAAGGAAGAGAAGACTCTGGAAGAATTTTACCTGTTTATTTCAGTTAAAATCAGTAATTTGGGAAGTTTATTATAGTTCATAACAATTCAGTTAATTATAGTACTTTTCTAGTTTACTTCACTCCTACATTCAACCCTTCTTTTTTTTATTGAGGAACACAAAGAGGTTTTTCTTCCTCTTTTATGTTCTTCTGATTTGAAATTCCATTGAAACTGTTAATTTTCTTTGCTTCTCATATTCTATTTGCTTTCTTCTGATGTTAACCACTTTGTTCAGTTATCAATTTAATTAATATATTCCTAATTAGCAGTGGCAGAACCTTAAATACTACATATTTCTAAAGTATTTAGAAACTTTCAGCATAATCCTAAATCTTACTGGTGTCTAAACTTAAAACACCTTTCAATTATGTAAATATTGTTCAAAACATAAGCAGACTGCCTTTTGTATATCTGTGAGAAAACAGCATGCATGAGAAAAACTTACTGCAATCCAGAAAGTATTTTTTCTTAGATGGATTTAACATTTTCCGTTTTCAAATAACACTTTCTGGAATACTTATCTTGATAGAAGATAAACTGATTGATTTCTGCCTTACTTCTAAACTGGACAAATTTTATAAGTATGTCCTTTGTGAAAAAATACTCATTTTTATTTTTATTTCACTAGTAGATGAATGTTGAGTTGCTCATGGAAGAAATTCCAGTAACCATCTATTTCTGTGGTATTTGTCAAATGTACATTATCATCTTTCAAAATGAAAACAAGTCATATGTCTAGAAGTGGGGGGTTTCTTCTCATTTAATTAGCTATCATATAACATCCGCAGTTTATTAAATCCCAGGCATGTTTGTGAACTGTTGAATTTCAGTGGGAAGCTTCTAGAACTGATGGTGATTAAGGAAAGAAGTTGAATTTTCCAGAGTAGGCCTTGTTTCTGTTTTGTCCAAAAACCTGGCAGGGATGTGGTACAAAATGAAGTAATGACCAGCAATACCAAAACCCAGTAGCTCAAAACTGGAGTTTTCATGAATGACTGAGACATGACTTGTGCATTTTAGTGAGTATAAAGGGGTGTACTTGGGATTCATTACTCTTAGATTTAATTCTGTGAGAACGCTAATCTAAGAGTTGCATGGAGGGAGAAGGAAGTAGCTTTTTAACAGTGCTTTTTTTTGAGGTGTCGTGGTTTAGCCCCAGTCAGCAGCTAAGCACCACCCAGCTGCTCGCTCACTCACCCCACCCCAGTGGGACTGGGGAGAGAATTGGAAGGGCCAAAGTAAGAAAACTCCTGGGTTGAGATAAGAACAGTTTAATAATTAAAACAGTAATAGTAATAATAACAATAATAATATAATGAAAAGGAAAATGAGAGAGAGAGAGGCAAAACCTTGGTGGGGGGGGAACCAAACACCAAGTGCTGCAACCGCTCACCACCCACCGACTGCTGACGCCAGTCCCCGAGCTGCAATTGCATGCCCCCTAATATACTGGGCATGACGTCATATGATATGGAATATCTCTTTGGTTGGTTTGGATCAGCTCTCTTGGCTGTGCCCCCTCCCCTCCCGGCTTCTTGTGCACCCAGCAGAGCATGGGACGCTGGAAAAGTCCTTGACTAGTGTAAGCACTACTTAACAACAACTAAAACATCAGTGTGTTATCAATATTCTCATACTAAATCCAAAACACAGCACTGTACCAGCTACAGTGAAGAAAATTAACTCTATCCCAGCTAAAACCATGACATGAGGCTACTTCATTAAGGCATCTGAAGTGTTGCTTTATAATCATGTACAGCAAGGAGCTAACTGATGTGGAATTGTATCTCTTCTGGGATCTTCCTATAACCTAACTAACTGTCACCTAGCTGCTCAAACTAACTTGGCATCATCCTTACGTGAGTAAGAATAAGCTACTGTGGTAAAAGACATGATAAAAAGATTGTAATGTTGGGGCTAAATGATGTCGAATATCCAACACACCCCATCTGTGAGTCAGAGGAATGTCCCCACTGCAAGCAGACCCCTAACACTCGAGGGGCAGAAACAGGAGTGATAGTGTAAATCAGTTCTGTAGCAGCCTGGAAAAAATATTTGATGCCAGTATCTGGAAAGTAAAAGTTTCCTGTTGACCTCCATGTCACCTGCCTGCATCAGTTTTGATGGATTTATCAAGATCTCCACATCTATCCCAGTTCTTAACTCTGGATGATTTCCCAGCTTGCTGACCTGACCCTTTTGCCAAGTGTGGTGTAGCTGTCATTTAGGTAACAGGCTTGGGAATTACTGAGATCTGGGAACCAAAGTACAGGCTTATGTCCTTATTCTCAGTTTTTGTCAAGTGAATAAGGAGTGGGAGAGAGACCTATAAATATATTTGATATTTTTCAGATATATCCCCTTTTATTCTTAAGAAAGTGCTCGAGAATGACAAGACATTCCTGTGACAGGTTCTGGATACAAACAAGTTTGTATAAGGTTTTATTTGGGGGTGGAGTGGGTGTTTTGTTTTGTTTATTTTCTTTCAGTTCTTCCTCATCTCTCTGTACTACAAAACTATTTAACACTTTCCGAAATTTTTTTAGAAAATTCTCAACAAAGTTACTCCCCAGGAAATAGGAGGATCTGTCTCTGGCATGTTATTCTGAATTATACTATCCCACAGTATTTCTAAAAGAATTCGTAAGCTGAGATGCTCAAATGATCAGTGAGTGTGTTAATGACTTCCACGCAAAAGAATAATGCAGAAAATAAAGTGTCTTTTTCCACTTCTTTGTGAAACAACCATTGAATATGACAGAGTAACCCAGGAGTGTGGTTGTCATGTCACTCTGATTCTTGGAGAAAGCTGGTAGTCTACAACTCTTCAACATCATCTCTTCCCAGCGAGTGAAAAAGGAGGAAGAAAATTCTTCTGTTCTCATGTTCCTAATGCCCTAATTTTCTTTTTTTTAATGATCACTGTGCCAGAGATATGGTTTAATCCTCATCTGAAACTTAGTCTAACTAAGCCCAAGAGCATTTTTGTCATCATTTGCTTAAAATAGTGTTTCATTAGCCTTCAGGATTTACATTTTTAGGAGTATTTGGATATGTAAACAATTAAAAATTTTCATCTTTTGAAATCTTTCTTTTTTCTTTCTGGGCTTTAACTTTGGGCTTGTGGGAGAGTGACAAAAGGGAGTGAGAGAGCATACTTTTAATTTTAAGCAAGCTGTTGTTATTAGTTAAATCTAACCTAGATTTCAGTTGGGTTTATTGGTTTGACTCAGGCTGATGTAAATTAAAGCTGAAGTGTCCTTTTGTGAATCTGACGCAAGGCCTTGAATGGTGTAACTTTTTTAATTTAATTTTTGGTTTTGACTGAGACAATGCTTTCTCTGCTTTGTTTTTGTCCCTTCCAGCCCCTCCCCCCTGCTTCTTCCATTATAACAGCCCTAAGCTACAGTTTAATCTTTGTGATTCTCCATCTTTCAGTGGAGACAAAAACCTGAGGTTCTGAATATTTATGATCATTAAAAATCCCATTGCAACTTCTTACTACAAGTAGATGTGTTACCCTTGGAGTCCTGTCTTAATTACTTACTTAAACTGGAATTACAGTTGGTCCTTCTAGAGTCTATCTGCAATCTTAAATAGATAATGAATTCTTCATTTCTTATCCTAAACATTGATGCCTCTACTTCATGTGCTGTAGACTCATTGTTTCTTGAAATTATTTCTTTGTCTAGTCTGAGCTTTGTTCCATCCATGTGTGTGCATATGCATATGATTTCACTATTTCATTAATCTATTTCACATAAAAACTGATCACATACAAATACCTATGAAGTTAACTAGATAATATATTTCCACTCAGGTGGAAAACAAATACACAAATAACAAACAAAAAGCCCATTGAAAAAACTTTGATTGATCTATTCTGGTGCTGAAAATACATTTTCATACAATAATTAGAAGAAAGCCATTTCAGATTCCTTTGGAGTATTATACTGAAGATCTGTTTTAACTGCATTTATCTTTAATTATGTCAGAGGTGTGATTTTTGAAGTTCAGCAGTACTTAGATCCTTATTCTTTTCCTTGTCTTTTGTGTGCCTATTTGGGTCAATTTTTAACTATATACAATTCTGTACTCAAGTCACGCAATCGTTTCATGAACCTGCAAAACTGTGAGTTGGGGTTGTTGTTGTTTTAGTTCATTCCATTTTATTTATCCCAAACAAAGCCCTTTTTTGAGTTGCATACATTTGTACATTTTTCTAGAGCATTTGATGTAGCATTTCTACAGGATGGGTGTGCCTTTCACAGGCAGTAATAATGTACACATAATCCAAGTCCTGCTCAATTGCAGAGGTTAAGGAAAACTCAAAACGCTTATATTTACAGCAAAGAGAATCTTAGTGACCTTTTTTTGTTTTCTTCCCCCAAATATGCTGAAAAGAACATATTTGGTTTTTCTTCAGGTCTTTTAACAAATTCATATATATATATATATATAAAAACTGAGAACTATGTTTTAATTTATGATTTGAACTTGTTCATAATAAGGTACTTATCAGCATCTTGCTCATGACTTTGAACTCACGAGAATGGAAGTTCCTGATAAGCTGTAGATTTCAGGGATGATGGACAGTATGTGGGACCTGGCGTGATTACATGTTGCTGGAAGTAATTTGAGGAATTTGACTGTATCGTCCTACTGGATCAGTCTTATTGTTCATATGAATATTTTGATTTGTCTCTGGTGTATTTTTTTAGTCAAGCAACTGGTGTATTTAAAAATAGCAAAACATTCAGGAGGTTTTCATAATACATAATAACCTATTAGTGATTACTTAAATAGCAATCTAGCCATCTTAGTTCTTCCTAAATCTATTACCTATGCTATTTTTGTTAATGTTCTCAAATCTGAAAATGGGTGATAGCTCTAATTTTGAAATATGGATGTTTACTTGGTATTTTTCATTTAGGGAATGTTAACGGATAAATTCTTTGTACGCTTAATTCAGCTGACTTAGATCCTCTGTTAAAATGAGAAATTTACCTCTCAAGTGAGGAAATCTTTGTACAAAGGAGCTACTGAACGTATGCACAACCGTGGTACTGCTCCTCCGTAGTTACCCTATGTGATGCAGCAGAACGAGCTGACAGGGAATGAGTGGTGTAGTGCGGTGTGCACATCATCTGGAGATTTAGTATTAAAATTGATCAATAATTATCTTTAAAGTTAAGCAAGTTGTTTTATGGCAAATCCCAGAATCTGACATGCTGGGGTTTGGAGAGAAAGCAATTGTACTGCAGCACAGAAGCTTTACAAGACCCACCAGTCCATATTGTTTATATGCATTTTGCAGGATGCTGGGTGGAGGAGTTAGGAGTTTTCATTTGAACTGGTCTTGGCTGAGTATGCAGGAGCTTTATATTGGTTTCAGACACCATATTCTCTAATGTGTCTGACTTCAGGTGGTTGACGAAGTTTGCCTGTCACTGTAGCAGAGATGTCAAAACAATCCAGTAAGAAGAGACTGAAATCCTAGAATAAGCTGAATGTTTAAATGTTTATTAAAGGACATTTGTTATTGAAGTTCCATGACAGAGACCCAAATAAAATTAGTCTTATAGGGATCATTTGAATGAATTTCATCTTTGCTGTGTCTTAGACCGTTGCAACTTCTTGCAGTCCAGCAAAACTGAATCACCACTACTGTGGTCTATACTATTATGTAGAATAATACATAGGCTATTGACAAATATTTTATCCATGTCTGCTCCTTGAAATAAGGTTAGCACACTGGGAAAAGTGGTTACTGCTCTCTCCTCTTTGAAATCAGACAGCCTAACTCTGTTCTCCAACTTCCACAGAAGATGAGGACTTTCAAATTTGGAAGGAGACCTTGGTCTGAGCTGCAGCCATCAGGACCTCTAGCAATTAGATTGCCTCTTTTCTACCCAGCTGGAGAGAGAGTTTAAAATGTGCTTAGTTCCTGCTCATATCCATTCTTTATACTGAGGCAGCAGGCAAAGGGGCTGGTGTGACAGGGACTCGAGCCATTGGACTCAACTCACCGATTAGCTCATTTCACATCAGCCATGTGGCTTTTAGACAGAAGTCTGGAGCCAAATATCTCCCAATTACCTGAAGTAAATTGCTTCATAGCTTGTTACCAAAATTCTGAGCAAGGTTTTGGCTGCTGCCTGATATTTAATTAAACTCCATGCATCTGATAACTTCTCTGCATGATGTGGCAAATAGCAAATGCTTAATAAAAGTTGATTTCAAAATATGGAGGGGGAAAAAAAAAAACAAACTTGAGAGCATGTTGTTTTATTGCAAAGGAAAAGGAATTTTTGCTATATAAAAGCTTAAATACAATCTGAAACTAACTTGCATTTTTTGCAGCTAGAGAATAAAAGAACAGAAATAGTGATGTTACGATTCCAGGCATGATTCAGATATGTTTTTAGCTCCATGCAAGTATCTCTCCAATCTGACATCTTACACATTAGTGTCTCACTCAGCAGACTTAAAGAAATAATTTCTTATTCATGATCCTAGCATCTTATAGCTACCTACCTGCTGGACAAAACACAGAACAAAAAGACAATTTCTGTCTGGGAGAGTTGATGGTCCTGCTGTAAGACAAAAGATAGTAATTAGAGGAAAGAAAGAATCAAGAATAAGCTGCTGTTGGTTAGCAAAAGGAGCAGTAAAATTAATGGCAGACATTCCAGGAAAGGAGATTGGTTAAGAAATATTTTTGAAGATGCTTATGGGGAATTTCTATTCCATGTGAGTGTAACACAGAAGTCAGCATTAATATTTATGTGAGAAAATGTAAAAAGTGGGTATGAGAGGCCGGCATTGTAGGGATGAGGCAAGTTAATGAGATCTCATCTGTGAGTGTGAGATAATCGTGTGTGTGGGAAGGGTATGGCAAGGAAAGCACTGACTGGAAATAGCCTTGACTCAGAAAACTAAGTTCCTAGAGTTTGATGTGATAGAAAGGGGAAGTGTGTGGTGCTTCCAAGGAGAGGGTTTGTACTAAAATCTGTTCTTTTGCTATGATTAATAGGCAGAAATTATTACCAAGTTATATTTTATGCAAAGGCAAAATGCTACGTGATTTGTAATCTGAGGCATCTCATTCTTGTGTGCAATCTGTAGGAGGTTTAGTGGCTGAGTAAGACGGGAGACTCTTAGAGGCTCCTGTGGTTTTTGAAATCCTCCTGTATGTTTGGCTTTCCAATTGCTTAAAAAAAAATAAGTGACACTGCATGAAACTCCAGGTCTTTGTTCATGTGATTTAGAGTACTGTGAATATCACAAATTAAAACATAAATTGCATCTCACAATGACAGTCTTCCTTACTTCTTTCTGGTTTTTATCCTAAAACACAAGCTCAAAAGCACTAATAAATAAAATAAATTCTCCTTCAAGTTACTTACGCAAGTTGAAATATGTTCCCTAAAGAGGATCACAGAGGCATAAACTGTCAGAATTCCATGTCTTGCTGATGATCTCAAACCATTACTTAAAGTGTAAATGTATATTTGTCATTCGCTGACTGTTATGAAGCAAGGCAGATATCAAGTCTAAAACAAGAAAAAAACAAAGAGAAAAGATGTCTGATGACAGATTAATATTATTGACGTGTCATAACTGTAAATTAGGAACCTGCAAAGAACAGAGCATGTGGAGTTATCCCACAGCTAAGTAATACCACATATGGCCATCTACCTATGTTAATGGTGTTATTCAGAGAGGGGATAACAAAGCTATGTGTTGTCAATGTCTCTTATAGGTTTAATTTGAGGTTCTAAGATTTTTTTTTTTTTTTTTTTATTTTACACAAATGTATCTTCATTCATCCAGAGATACACAGAGTAGTTGTATTTCAGGTATTTAAAAATCTTTTTCCTTGAATTTTCAGGGTAATTTATATGGAACTTTCAGCTAAAATCTTGTCTTGAAACAAAGATGTCGGGAGAGTAATCGTATAATGTATTGACTGAGCAAGGAAGACTTTGTATTTTTCTACTAGTCTAGGACAAACTTCAGTGATGTTAAAGAATTATCATAATGGCTCTTCACTCTTCTACTTTTCCTGGAGTAGAGCAAGATTAGGGAGTATTTAATTCAAAAGAAACTTCTCGTTTTTTCAGTTTAGTTTTCTTTACAAAAGAGTCATGCATAAAATGTCAGAGCAAAGGGAAAGGGAAAATTCTATAAGGACACTTAGAAAAAGCAGTTTTATCTTCTGAAACATTAAGCTTGTATCAGTTCTATATTTCTTATTATACACATGCATGTGTGTAGAAGAAGTATGAGAGTTCATTTTGCATTTGGCTTTATTTAAATCTATTAATTTAAAATTTGATCCTACATACAACAGGTACAAATAAGAAATTTTTAACTGTGCGAGTGAGACAGCACAACAAAGAATGAAATTCCTTGAGTTCTGGAGGCAAAATGTTGAATATATAAAAGGTAAAGTCTCAAGGTTAATAGTAAGGTAAAAGGACGAATAAGTGAGGAAGCCCATTCTTACTTTGGCTTTGTAATGCACTTTGATGGTTTTGAAGAAAACTCCTTTAATCTGGTTTTTTTTTTTTTTTTTTTTTCCTAGTACTTACTTGGATACTCAAGGGTTCTTGGACAACCGTGTAGTAAAATGGCTAGAATATTTTGAACGTGCTAAGTGACTAATACAATTAATATTCCTTACTAATAGGATACCAAACACTGTTACAAAAAAAACAAAAAACAAACAAACAAAAAAAAAACCCAAACAAAAAAAACCCCAACCAACCATACAACCCCACTCCCCCAAGAAACCAATAACCGCCCCCCCAACCAGCAATTCTTGCTGATGCTATCACAAGATACTGCTGCTCACTTTTAGCTTTTTTTACTAGTTTTCTTGTGGCACTTTAGCAGGCAGGAATAGAAGTAGCATCTAGTTCTCATGGAAGTTCCAGAGACTTCAGGAGGTCTTACATTGTAGATGAAAATAATTATTTCATTTCCACAGACAAGCAAATCGAGGAGCATAAAAATTAATTTACTAGCTAAAAGTTGCTAAGCAGGTCAATAATGGGTTAAAGGCTCCTGTGTCCTGTACTGAAACCATTATGTGTGATATTTAACTTAAAATTGGCCATTGAGCCATGCATATACCTCTTAAAATCAAAACCTAAAGGAAGTACAATTTTTCGAACACATTTTTTCCATCTTCAGCTCAGGACTGGTCCATCTGCACAGCATGCCCTGTGTCAAATTTCTTTATTTTGGATGGATAATAATTAGCATGTTTCTTTCTCTGTGCCCTTTCTTCCTTTTGGATCAGTACAGCATTTATTAGCTCTAATTAACCTTGCACTAGGATGACAAGTGTAATGAGAATCTTGAATAACATTTAATGATAACAAACACAGAAATGAACTTTTGCTTGCCAGATGGAGTTTTACTGCTGTCTTACTGCTCTGACTCACAGAACCAAATATATGATTTCTACAACTCCTGGGCATACATACAAAAGTGCCGTTGGTGGTAAATATCCCTGAAAAAGCAAGACTGAAGTAGTACAGTATTTTTTTTCTGAATATTTAAATGTGCTTCAATACAGACAAGCGAAGTAAACTCTAAAAAGCCTCCTCTTAACCATCTTTGGGAGGAAATAATAAGGTGCAGTTAGGAGGGTTTTCCCTTGTTCTTTTTCTTATGGTACTTATACAAGCTATCAAGTCAGTGTTATATTAAAATGGAGTGTTTCACTACCTGTGAATAACTACTTCATTACAAACAAAATGAAATTCCAAGTGTAATCTCCTTGGCTAAGTTTCTAGATGATCGTACTATGAAATCTGTTATCATCCTGAAATATATATCTATATCTATCTATCTGTGTCTCTCTACACACCTACACAGATACACACTCTTGTACCACTTCAGACTGTTTGGATATTTGTCTGTCTCTCCAAGTTTCTTCATGAGTGTGCATGCTGTAGGACAGATAGGACTATTCTGTTTTCCCAGATTAGAAATGTGTTAAACTACACTGAAAGAGCTCAGTGTTGACAATAAAGTGTTCATACACGCAATGACGAATACTGTAACAGTAGCATCTCTCCCAGGGGTTACTTTCTGAACAGATTGCATTTCCTCAACTATTAATTCATTATGAAGGTAGAGGAGTATGTAAACAAAACTTATCATGTGATTGCCATTAAAGGGAGTCTGATGTCTCTTCACTTGTTGAGACTTCCTTTTGACACATTTCGTCATTGGGGGGTCTGTTCTGGGTACACAAACTGCAGAGAGATTGGTGCCACTAACGCCAGAGTTAGACATGAGCTGAAAAGGTAATAGTTTGCCTTTGTCTTAATGCCTTGCAGTTCCATTTGGGGAAATATCTCCCAATTAAGAAGGACTTGACCTATTAGAAAAATAAACTATTAACAAAGACTTCTTGTTAAAATGAACTTGAATGAAGTTCCATAGTGGCTGCAAAAGGTGGGATGGAGGCAGTTAAACATAGGCATCTAGTGCCTTTTTCGATTCCCCAGGGTATATGTGACTTCTGGATGGTCTGGTGCAACATAAGACCTTAGATCTTTAGAGCTGAACCTGAAGACCATATAGGGGACTTCAGGACATTTAAAATGACAACAGATGTTTACACTTGGGCATCTGACTGCTCAGTGTCACATATATATGAGTATATGTGTACTGATTGTATGGGTAGGATCCCCGCATTGCAGATAACACTGTTACTACCTAGATGTTTTACTGAACTGATCCTGGAGCAGATCTCCGAGAGGCAACTTTATTATATTAATTTTAAAGGCTGGGAAACTGAGGACATGGTCTCTATGCAGACCCATAGCAGAGCCAGAAATAAAACACACCTTTAAGTACCGGCTTAATGCTTTCATTACCCTCTCTGTTGCTGCGTTTCCTGTGACATGGTTTGCGTCTTCACGAGATGGGCTTGAAAATTCCAGCCCATAAGGATACTACCCCAGCATATTAGAAACTTGGTCATCTCTTCTGTATTTTATGATGCTGTCACATTATGCTAGAGAAACCTATTTAAATCAGAAGGTGCAGTGTGTACCATGACTAGCCTGAGGCTGGCAATCCATAGCAGTGGATTATTTTTTCTACCCTAGACAGGGAGCGACTACTAATCACTGAAGTAACTGTTCCTGTCTCTTGCCTATCACTCAGATAAATTATTCCCCTCTCTCTCTTTCACAAGAGATACATCTTCGGCAAAAAAACCAAATATTTTGAAGTTTATCTGAAGAACTACCAATCTATCTGATTCCACTGAACTTGTATAAATAATATCATTCAGATAGCATCCTCACTTGTGCACTCTTGCACTTGCTTTGGTAAGAATACTGAAAACCATGGATGAAAACAGGGCAAGGTGTTTAATTCAATTTGAACATATTGTTTATATGTCTGGAGAAAACCATTCTGAAGAGTAGGGATTTTTGCAAAGTAATTTTCAAAGTTGTATGTTCATTTCAACTTTCTTGTGTGGGGTTTTTTGGGGGTTTTTGGTTTTGTTTTTGTTTAATGGGAAGGATATGAAATTCCACAGTGAACTGTATCCGGTGATATATTCTAAAAGCTAAGACCTTTGTCACTGGTTTTCTATGCTTACAAACTCACAAAGATTTACTGTACCTACGGTGCCTTCTTTATATAAATATACTAGTATTTAGAAACTACTGCAATTATACAAAATCTGATTTATGAGTCTTGATGTTGAACACTAATGGAAGATCTGTGATCTTCATTCACTTTGCATGAATACAGTGACTACAGATGGTGCAAGGCATTGATGAATAGGTCTCATTTTCCAATACTACAAAATATAGCCAGATGCTTGTGCTGGTTTTGGCTGGGATAGAGTTAATTTTCTTCACAGAAGCTAGTATAGGGGCTATGTTTTGGATTTGTGCTGGAAACAGTGTTGCTAACACAGGGATGTTTTAGTTCCTGCTGAGCAGGGCTTGCAGAGAGCCAAGGCCTTTTCTGCCTCTCACCCCACCCCACCAGCGAGTGACTGGGGGTGCACAGGAGGCTGGGAGGGGACACGGCTGGGACAGCTGACCCCAACTGACCCAAGGGATATTCCACACCATGTGACGTCATCCTCAGCATATAAAGCTGGGGGAAGAAGGAGGAAGGGGAGGGACATTCAGAGCAATGGCATTTGTCTTCCCAAGTCACCATTACGCGTGATGAAGGCCTGCTTTCCTGGGGATGGCTGAACACCTGTCTGCCCATGGGAAGTAGTGAATGAATTCCTTCTTTTGCTTTGCTTTCGTGCGTGGCTTTTGCTTTACCTGTTAAACTGTCTTTATCTCAACCTACGAGTTTTCTCACCTTTACCTTTCTGATTCTCTCCCCGATCCTGCTGTGGGAGTGCGTGAGTGAGCAGCTGAGTGGGGCTTGTTTGCCAGCTGGGGTTAAACCATGACAGTCCTGTATATAAATGTGAAGAAAAAGTATAGTGGAAAAAACGCCAGTAGCCCTATATATAATGTGCAGTAGAATGAATGTGAAGTTGATACATAGGTATATTTGTTACTTGGAATATGTATTTTCACCTTTTAAAATGAAAATTGGTATCACCAGAAGTTTTTCTAGATTTGTTGATGTAAAATGTCAGATGCACAAAATACAAAGGTATGGAAAAGCAGCCAAAGTCCCTCTTTTTCATAAGGCTTCCTATGATTTACTTTGACACAGTACTTTTGAGTGTCAGATAGCACTTAATAATTTCTACTGCTATTAAGCACCGCACTGAAGCTTTTACAGATTTAGCAACACCTGAATAACAGTTTCTCTCTTGTGAAGTGCTTTACAGTAGAAAGAATTGGGTGAGAATAAGCCACCTCCTCAGGAATAAGAAAAAGTGAAAGACAAGGAGGGGGGAGAAAAAAAAAAATCCCCAGCTGAAGTGAAATAGCCAGAAAGGAGAGGGGCAAAGTTTCTGCCAGCAGCTCTGTGTTGAAAAGATATTTTAATGAGTGAGTGACTGACTCGGAAGGCAAAGCTTGATGAGCTTGATGCTCTTCTCTGACTTCATGTGATGAGCATCCCTAAATTGCTTATGAAAGAAGTATATTCACCGTGAGAGGTGGGACTTCTATTCTGGTCCATGGCAGCTTGATCAAACCTCTGACAGACAAGCCACAGGGCCATAGATATTCAGAAACAGCTCAGACATTCTCGGGTGAAAATTACTCAGTAATTTTGAGTAGGAAAAGGAGATGAAGAATATGATGCTTTCTTGAGGGCTTTTATGTAAAACACTGTCTATCAGGAAAAATAGCAATTATTCTATTACAGGCTTTTTGTTTCTGGAAGGAAAAAGAAAAAATAGAAAGTAGTTATAGATGTAAAGTACAGCCAAACTGAGGCTTTTTCCAGTTATAAAGTCAGCGGCTTGCCATGGTCTGAGGTGGAATAAAATAGGATCCCTGTGTCATTGACTATCTTACCGAAACCAAAAAAAATCCCTGCATACCAACAGCTCTATATCAGCAAGTTGTTTAAAGAGGAATAAGCGTTGGACTGCCAACCTAGGGTTTTTTTCAGAATTAATAATCACAGGGTGATTACTTTTGAATTGTTGTAGTAGAAATAAACTCTACTAGTGCCTGCTTTGTTTTCTAAATCCCTTTGATTAAATGGTTAAGCCTGTTTTAAAGCAGTCTGCCACCAACATGTAACAGGACTTGAATATTTTTAGTTTTGAGGGTCAGGAAAATGTTTTACTTGATCCCACTGATAAGATGTTTGTCCTCAGTAGCAAGTTGTTCCCAAAGAAGGTACAGAAGTCTCCTTCTGGTGTTAAGGCAAAGTACCTTAATGTAAAATTGCCTTCCATAATCTGGAAAGCAATATAACATGGTTGGTTTATGAAGAATAAACTGAACTCATGAACACAGAAATGAGTGGAAGATCTCCTGTAAGATCTAATGACAACGTACAGCTCTCTGGTGAGAGGTTGTGCTTCAGGCACAATTTCCATCGCATTTGCAGCATTCAGTCTGAGTTGCTACCGTACAAAAAGACTACAACAACAGTTGTGAGTTATCATGTGAAAATGGTCAATACCGGTAAATTTTACTGCCAAAAGAGGAACTTGGATGCTCTCTGGGGACCTGATTTTACTCCAGAAGAACAGTTGGCTCTATTTGAAATAAAAGGACATTGTTTGAAAAGTGCCTGAGGCATCACAGACTTCCAAGAACGAACAGAAAACACTGTTGTTCCAGGTTCAGTGTGTGCAGTTGCTCTCAGACTATAAAGTATGAAGAGCAAAAAGAAATATATCCACTGCATTCAGAAAGTTCAGCAGGTATTAGGAAATATATTCCACGAATGTTACTACACTACACCTGGGATCAAATGTACCATAGTTGTGACTTCCAGATCAGAAACCCAAACAACTGCAAACCCTTCTTGTCAGTCAGCAGTAATGGTTAACAAAGAAAAGAAATCTAGGGTTAGGGTTTTTAATAAATTTATATTGATGGTATTATAATGCTATTTGTAAACTAAGCTGCCTCTGGAACACAGCTTTCAGCTCTGTTTATTTCAAAAAAGGCTATAGAGAAAATAGGAGGGGTTTGGAGATTAGAAATAGGAATGCTTAGAGAAGTGGAAAAACTACCATATGAAGTAAGATTGAAAAGACAGGAACAGTTTACCTCAGAATAGAGATGAACAAGATGGGACATGAAAAATAACTGAGTAAAAAGGTGTGTAAAAATGAGTTTATAGAGAAGATAGTGCAGGCTTTCTACTTAGCTTCTGACATAATATTGGAGGAAGGCAGTATTCAGAGAAATTGAAAGACGGCAAATCTGAAATTGACAGAAGGAATTATTTTTTCAGCCAACAATAAGCTAACAAAAGTCATTGCCACAATATATTATTGAAGTCAAGAGCTCAGTCGGATTAGAAAAGGAAATGGATGTTTGTATAGATTATAACAACAGCCAGAGTTACTAGGGTTTTAAAAATAATCAGGGATCTAGACATGGTATAAATTCTCATGCTTCAGGGCAAAAGACAATGATAGTAGCTAGGAATATTATTTT
The DNA here is from genome assembly GCA_031468815.1 of Morus bassanus. Lineage (NCBI taxonomy): Eukaryota > Metazoa > Chordata > Aves > Suliformes > Sulidae > Morus > Morus bassanus. Next base: position 11,971,369 of record CM062570.1, read on the forward strand.
GTTATGGACAGCACACCTTTTAACTGAGTACTGTGAGGGTTCTTGAATTTTACCCTGCAGCATCAGAGGCCAGTTGTTGGGAGGCAGGTGCTTGGAAGGACCTCTAATATTTCCTAAGAACAGTTTTAATGTTTAGTTTCAAAAGGGTATGTTGGAAAATATTTGTTCTCCTGTCTGAACTACTCGTCTGGAATGCTCAAAAATATTTTTATTATTTTGTAGGCCCAGGCCCAACACGTAACATTCATGTGTATGTATAAATATTTATATATATATATATACATATATATGAGCTGGGAAGCTGTATAGCCTAGCTCATGACTATATTTATAACCTGGTGGACGCAGAAACAGATATGGATGTAACAAGAAATGCGTACCCCAAAAAATATTTGGGATGGGATCAAATACATGAGAACTATAAGGTTACTTGGCAAAACTGTAAAGCAACATGCTAGAATGTGTTTTGGTTTTACTATTCCACGTCTTGTGTTTATAATTAATAGGTGTGTTGTTCCTTAGTATCTTCTAATGTTAAGATGTTTTGATGCTTGCCACAATGTCCTGAAGGGAATAAGCCTGTGTGATAATTCTGGTTTTCCACTACACATGTCTTTGCAACTTCAAAGGTCCCAGACTTCCAGCAGAGGTGGAAGTGATATGTACCAATAAAAATATGTGCCATCCAAATTCATTATTTAAAAACACCCCCCCCCCAACAAATACTTCTTACTTTAACAAAATAGATTGTATTCTAGGTTACACAAAAATTTTCTCTAAATCTATGGACTCAGTTATTTGTATGACTTGGGATAAGTTGGTCAACAATAAAATGAAGAGATTTGAATGAAAATTAAAAATTACATGGAATAGATTTATAAAAATTCATTATTAGCATTTATACTTTAGCTTCCCATGTTATCTTACTGAAGACATCTCTCTATAGCTATATGGATGTATGAGTGAATTTGTAATGTTTGAACAACTTAAGACTGGAATTCCTGTGTTTTTCACAGCTCTTCAATTTCTCCTGTCCCAGAACACAATCTTATGCAGGAATTTGTAGAACAATGTATCTTCTCTCAAAAAGGGATTCCACGAAGGAATCAAAATAACAGTGTAGTTCCATGGATTAAATAAATAATCAGAATATCAAAAACTACTGAATTCAATAACCTAGTCATTCCCTTAGTATTCTCCCAATTACTTTATTCACTTACAAGATTAGAAGCAATGCCCGATTTAGCCCTTAATCTCCATGAAGGCTCTCTCCCAGTGGACTAGCTTTTAAGTCAAAATCTCTTTTCTCAGATTCCCTGCTTTATTTCAGGGGTCTTGTGATAACAGTGGAAGCAAACAGCTCGCCAACTAAACAAATCTGGCTTTGATCTTGCTTCCACAGGCAAGCAGATACATCCCTTCTCGATCCTTATAGACAAGGCCGTTATGCACTGAGTCCCTGTTCCTACAATGTAATCCTCACTGATTTGGGACTAATTAGTGCTTTAAATTAAGGTTATGCATACTTTCTTTAATAGCAGTAGTTACTGAGCCATCTATTAGGAAGAATCTTAACCTAGCAGATAAACGGTGAAAATTTCATTAATGTTATAGCTATCTGGCTGATTTTCATTAACAACAGGAAAAAGACTTTGTTTTACCATACCAGATAGTGCATCACTGATACTAATTTTTCATCTTAATTAAAACACAGCTCTGTTTACTGGAAAATAAGTCATTGGAGAGCTCCCCTCTTCACCGTAGAGACTGATTTTCTTTTGTGCATTAGCTGAAACCCAGCAATCACTGGTGCTTACCAGTTACATAAGGCAGCTGCTCTGAAGTTTTTAGGTGTGTTTGGTAATGGTGGGTATAATTCAAATTAAAAGCTTTTGTTTCTCTGGGAGCCAAATCATTGACATTTGTGAAGTTACTGCATCTAAGGAAACCAGATTTCTGATAAGTAGAAATACAGTAGTTAGTGTATTTCCTCTTAGAATTCCCCAAAAGATGGTATATTCTTATCCCACTTTGCTCCGGATGGGGCACTGGAAGTTCTTAAGGTTAGAAATGCTTCAGCCTAAGAGCAGTAAAGTTAGATTAACAATGACATTTCTGAGTATAACATCTTCTGTGATATATTGAAAGACTGCCATTGCAAGAAAAAAATTACAGGAAAGAGACCCATTTATATTTTATGTTATTATTGAAAGTTAAAAGTAATGTGAACAATACAGATTTTATTCTGCTAGTAATCATGCAAAATTTAGTAGTATGCAGCATGTACACATGTGGAGCTTTGATGGAATCAGAAAGACAAACCCCTGGTTCAAGCTCTGAACCACCTCGGAAAATAGAAATCGCACATGCTGGTGAGCTGCTTTGTGCGGTTCCATAATTTGAGACCTCATTAGTGGACTATTTTTTTTTAACCCAAATCTATTGTTTTACTTTGTTAGTCTTCAATTCATTCAGATACAGATTTGAGTACTGTTCAGATGTAACAAATATGTACTTTTATTTTTAATATTTTATAGTCTGTTATTTTCTAATCTTTCTCTTTACTAAAATTAAATGTAATACTACTCCTCTCACCCCTTTGTCATGAATTATCATTTTCTGCATGTTGTTTTGAAATTCTATTGTCAGTCTATCCCTGATGGAAAATTCTAAACAGTTAGAAAATTATTAGCAGTGTGCTTAAGCATCACCTGCCTTCCCAGCTAATTAAATAGCTTGGTTCTGACCTGCTTTTCATTTGGTGAGAACAGCAGGGTGGCTTCAGAACAAAAAATAATGAACTTCAAACTATTGCATCTGAGCAGTACCGACGGCTAAAGCCACTACTTGAGATTGAAATTCAACTGTATTATGTCTGTGCATCTTTCTCGGGAAATAAAAAATACAAAAAATAAGCCATAGATAAGTCTAATTTTTTTTATTTTTTTTTTTTGTGTGTGTGTTTTTGGTTTTTTTTTGTTTTGTTTTGTTTTTTTTTTTTTAAGAATTCTAAGTTCACGGCTTGTGGTTTTGGAATGGATATGCCACTAATTTTCAAGGATTAGCAGAGAAGGCAAGGGGAAGCAGCATTTCCTGGTTTAAAGATGAAAAATGCAGCTGAACAAAGGGTTCATTAATATTGCCTATAAAGACTACATTATTTAAGAGAATACTCCTGAAAACAACTGTGCTAATGTATATTAAAATACCAGAAATCTTCTGTGGCTTTTTTTATGAGACTCTAATATTCATCTAGTGCACCAGTGAAAATTGGGAGTAACTCCTGGAGCAACTACTATTGCTCACTAGTATGTAATAGATGGTAAGTACAAAATAAATCAGGCTAACAGTCTCTAGGTCAAAAGATGATTTTACTCATTTTGTTCCTGCTTTTAGATCACATAATGTATTCTCCTTGCTTACTGAGAGCACACACTATGCTATCCAGAGGTAAATGAGTTCAGTTCATTAGATGATGGAATCATTCAGATTTCTTGTAATTTTGTTGCTTGGATCCTGCTTGCTTAAGTGCTCTTTTGAAGCTTAATGGAGTCGCTTTGCTGTTTTAGTTACTAATCTCTAAGCATGTTTTATTTACATGCAGAATTTTCTCCCAATAAATGCTTCTCTACTTAATAAATAATATAATTAATTTACAAATAAGCAGACCTAGAAATGGAGGAGAATTTTCTTTCCATGCTACATAAAATCCCCTTTCCAACCCTCAGTCCACCTATATTTCGTATTTCCCACCATTAAACTTTGTGAAGTCTTTCCAGCTTTTCCATAATGCAGCATACACTAGCAAGATGAGACAAAAGGAAAAATACTGTTGTAAAATATGCTTTATATAGCAGTTAATGTGTGAGTGAGACTGAGATAGCAAAGATTACAAATAAGGTGAGGGAATGTCATGATATTTCAGTGTTAGTGCCACAGCAAAGGCCCTTATATACTTTTTCTTAGCTGGAATATGCGCTTAGTAAGCGCCCATGTCAGTGGTAAAACCCACTCGCGTTTCCCAGTTGTACTAGGATGGATGCAGAAATCTCCTCGGGAACTTGAGCAATCTCCCTCATTAAAACGTCATCAAACCCTCTGTTTCCATGAAAAGGATCATTTTTGTCAAACCAGTATTTGGGGAGAGCAAAAAATGTTTCATTGGAAACTCGTATCTCAAGAACTCAATTAAAAATTAATATACATAAGCCTCAAATAAAGTGGATGGTTTCATATATTTCACATCTAAAGCATCCAATAAACATCTAATTAATCCCCCCAACAGTTCCTCACTGTAGGTATGAATTATCATCCATGTTTCACAAGTGGAGAAACAGGAACAGGGGAATTATGTGATTCATTCAAGCTCACGTTCAGAGTCCGTGTCGGAGCCAACAGCGCAAAGCCTTGTTTCGTAATCCATTATCATCATCACAAGACCAGCTTCTCTTCATCACTACTCAAAGGCTTGAAAAAATATGCTACGGAAAAATCTAATATTCTTAGCCTCTTTTTTTTTTTTTTTTTTCAATTTCTGTATGTAAGAAGTTAATGAATCACTTGGATTATGAGGTTCCGTAGATGAGCTTTATAGAGGATTCAGAAGCTGTTTTCACTGCCTATTGTCAAACAGTGAGTGCCTTGAGAGCTGTGCCCTGCTATGCCCTACCCATCATTTCTGATGCGTTCTTCTTGGCCTAGAACCATGGTCGTTCCTAATTACTGTGGGTTTGTGAAAACAGGTTTTAAATTTTAAAACCCTTTCACTCAGCTTGGCCTTTAGTTAAGAAAAGATAATTTTACAAACCACTGTCTCTGAAAAACGAACCATATTTATGTATTTAAGTACAATCTGGCAGAAACAGGAAAAAACACATTAGCCACATACCTATCTTAATCCTTTATATAATTTAAAATATTAGGTGGAAAATAAGGTTTGATCCTGCCTGTTGTTCCATTTTTGTAACGATACCTAGAAATGCTATTCTGGCTTGGTAGAGTGAAGATGTGTACTTGACATGGCTTTCTGTGGTGAATTTACCCGAGAGTATTAAAAAAAAAATTAGAAAGCTAACTTTAAAATGTATTTCAGGCTTAGTTTTATTCTTTAGAAGAAATTATTTATTCAATATCCTTTTAGTTCCACTGGATTCAAGTCTTACACAATTGACAACTTTGGAGCCTAATTAAGTTGCAGTCGGAGGCTATTTTAACTTGTCTTAATGTCTCTGATTACATGGAACATATTTGTAGACTAAAGCGTATTTCTGATTTAAAGGGTGTAATGGAACAAATAGGTATTATACATTATTCCTCCTCAAGGTAAACTGGGATGGATAATTTAATTTCCAAGGCAACAAATTATCTTATCATGAGTGACCAGGCAATTTCTTCCCTGCAATAAACTAAGTAGGTACAGACAGCTCTGACCAGATGAAATCATTATCCTTTTTAAAGCAGAAGCATTGAATAGAAGTAATTTTCTCAGCCTTAGTTTCATAGTAGAAAGTGGCTCTCGTATACACTGCATGCTGTGGTCTTACCTAAGAGCAACAAGTTTAACCCTTTCAGTGGGAAAAGATAAACGGGGCTATATTATATAGATTTTGAAAGAAAAATAATCATATGTATTAAATTGCATATATATAAACACATAAAGAAATTAAAAATCCAATGCAAGGTAGAAATAGTTAAAAAACCAAAGGTAATATATTAATTGTATTTTGAATATTCATAGAGATCAGAGTGATTTGTATGAATTCTACTGGAAGAGGACAAAACTGATTTTTACAAAACTGCAGTATATTACTAGGTCATGTATTTACATTTGAAGTGTAAAGATGGCTCATGTATCTCCCACTCTTAATCTCTAGCCCTACAAATGTTGTGTTCCTCTCTTGCACAGCAGTATAGCGTCCTCGGAATGGATAAAGGCTGGCTTCATCCCAGCCTTGTCACTAGGATGGTATCTTCCTGGATTGGGGGAAACAGAACGCAAGATGAGGATGGTTTACAACTGATTTTTTTCCTCTTCACTTATACAAAAAATGGAAAATATCTCAACATCTCCTCCTCTTTACAGAAATGTTTTGGTGTATTTTTGAATGTGTTCTTGACTATCTTGACAATGTTTTCTCTCTGGGTGTTGAAGTCATTGCTGCATATTGAATTCCATGCTCTGTATTAATTTACTGGTAGATACAAACATATAAGAAATGAGCAGTGTTTATACAAAGTGCTGTCAGAATTAGGTGCTCAGATTTGTTGTTATAGACATTAAAGTTAGCGAAGTGCTTTGTAGATCTGGATTTTTACTTATCTCAAATTTTTTCCAAGAAAGCTACTTGCTGCTAGAGTGTTTTGATTTTCCCTCCCTCTGTTCAAAAGTAAGTGGGAAATCAATGGAACAAGTGTCATGATTCCCTCCTTGGTTTGCTACTGAGAGATGGGGGATCATCCCCATATTGGTGTAAAGTATTAATTCTGAGCAGTCTAAAACCCTCAGCAAATACCACTTATCTAATCATTCTAAACTAGGTCCTTCTGCTTAAGAAGGTGTTCATTATTTTTGATATTATCAGAACAGATTTTCAGATGCATTTAGTTCTTCATATATTTGTCACCTATTTGAGTAAAACCATTAAAAGGAAAAAAAAAAAGTAATGTTCTTGGGATTCTGGGGCATTTCACTTAATGTGCATAAAGTAGCATAACTAGAATTGCAGTCATCTTTTATGCATGTTAATTGCAAACAATAGAAATGTGTGAATTAGTATTGCTCTCATTTAATGTTTCTTCTTAAAAAAATAAAAAGCACTTAATGTAAATTTTTTTTACAATATGTTTCCAGGGTGCGAATAACATTAAAACAAGAAATGCTAAGACGAAACCCAGGAATCTGTTCTTACGTAGCCTATGTATTGTGTTGATAAACCTTGATCACATTGTTCAGGTTGAAAGCCACAGGCGATGGAACGGGGGCTGGAAGTTTGACATTTCTGAACCCATTCTGAATCTACGCTTTCTCCCTTCAAAATCATTTGAAATGATCCGATGTTAAGGACTTCATGAGAAAAACTGTTGGATTGGAGACTTGGAGAGAAGGAGGTTTCTTAAAAGCAGTAAGGTATTGTAGTGAGCATAAGAATAAGAAAATGTAAACAAACAATCCTCCAAGGACCTAATTTTAAGTTGATAGTTCAAATCTGAATTACATACATGAGCACTCTAGCTAACGTGTCCAAGCAATTCAAAATCAGAATTTTTATACCATACCATCTCTAGGTTTTTGCAACCTATATAAACCTTTTTGCACTTTGAACTAAGCTGTGAGCAGTTGTTGACCTCATGTTGCCATCTCTGAAAGGTTCTCTGGTTTTATATGATTAATGTAGCAATATCTTTCTGAAAGCACTTTGGGATACCCTGAGTATGAAAGACTTCTATATAAAGCCTCATTCTGTAGTCTGCCTTTCCTTCCTTTTAACTCAATCCATTTACCAAAAGAATCAGGTCTTGTCATTTCCAAGCATAACTTAACATACTCTAAATCTCAGGATTAAAAATAAAGAAGCAGCAATATTCAGTGGTCTCATGTAGATGGGTAAAAACATTCTCTGAAGGAAGAGAAATTTCTTGATGAATCAAATTTGACTTTTGTAGCAAACTTTCTTTTTGACTGAGGATGCTGGTGTTCCCTCCCTCCACTTCTTTTTCTGATTCAAAAGGAAAAGTAAATTTTTTACAAAGCAATTCTGCCATATGCTCCAAATATATGATTTTTAAAATCTAAAAATCCTTACATTAGGGTTAAGCTTTTACTGTGATAGGTGAGAAAAATGTGCTACTGCAGGATTATGAGAAGATGGGGAACACCAACAAAATTACATTGCCACCCACTGCTTCTGGCAAAAATCAAGTTCAACAGTATCCTTGCTGTATTACTTTCCCCCCTCAGAACTCTATTACTTGCCTCGATGTGTATTAGCTTTGAAGGGCAGATAGTTTCATAAAGCAGAGAGCTCTTTACAGCCTTTAGTACTTTTTTTTTCCCCCTCACAACTGAAAATGCATTTCTCTTGTAGGTTCATGAAAGGTTTGTTCCAGAAAGATGACAAATTGTTTTTGGATAGTGATTTACATAAAAATGCAAAAAAAGTGCAGTGTAAAGCCAAAATAAAGGTGAGGGTTTTTTCTGTCTTGTGTTCCTCTGAGCAGAAAACTGTGGCACTGATTGATGCAAGACCATGAGCATTCTGCATAATTCTTTTTTATCCCTTTAACTTAAAAAAAAAAAGTTTATCAGAATTGGCAATATCTGCATGATGCAAAAACACATTGATGATCTGGCACTGCTAATCAAAGAACTAAAGTTTCTTCTACACAAGTGAACTGTTACATCCTATCTTTTAACTGTAATGAAGTCTTAACATTCATGTTTAATGACATTCCAGTTATGCATTATTCTAATTTGGGCTGGGAGAGAATACTTGTGCCTAACCACTGATAGAGTAAAGAACACTGCGTGGAGGTTGGATTTATAGCAGTTCAGACCAACAGCAATAAAGAACAGTACTGATCACTACTGGTGATCATTCTCATAGTAGGTCTTGTTATAAGTCATTTATAAGTTATCAACATTTTAATCATTTTGGCTGAAAAACAGCATGTTGAAAAATTGCTGAGATCACCCAGTCAAACCAGCAAGTTAGGAAATGCAGAGATGCTTTGCAAAAAACGCAGTTTGCAGGTGACTGAAGTACATGAGGTCACTCTTGAAAAATGTTTAATGATTGTAAGACAAAGAAAAGTGTCATTTCAAATATCCAAGTAGCTGACCAGACGTTCTTGAAATGCATGTTGTTCGAACATTTGTTTTAAACCATTTTAAGGGCTGAAAAAGATGACCTTTAAAAATATTGTGGATGTATTTTTTATGAGTCAAATATGCTTATTTTGGGTGGGGAACAAGCTGAGGAGGTAGGGAAAGAAAGGGTTGACCTGAAAAGGACTTTTTTTTTTTTTAACCTTAATAAGGAGTGGCAGTCATTTCTGTGAACAATGAACTATATTTCTGTTACTTGTTTTGCCTTAAAAAGTTGAATTATTTTGTTGTTACTGTGTTGTCAAGAACAGCTGGAGAAATTAGATGCCATCCTTTCATCTGTCACAGATTCCCTGGGAAATGCTAAGCCAGATACGTACACAAAGGTTTCTTCCTTGCCTTGAATACCTGATACCTGTGGGGGAGGACTGCTGAGCTTTCACTACTGCAGCTGGTGTCCAAGAGAGCTGTGCTTACGACCTGTGGATATAAAATGATAATGTGCACTGGAACGGATTCTAGTTCACTTATTTTGGGCACCCGTGATGAGTTAGTATTTTTGCCTTAATCTCTTTGCCCAGTGGCTCCTTGTTTTTAAAGTGATTGTAGTGATTAAAGCTGGTGTCCGAGTTGTTACGCAGATGCCAGTTGGTTTAATGAAGACACCCTGGTCAATATCCACAGGTATTTGATGGGAACATAGTGAAGTGAAAGCTGACATTGGAAGTGGGGCCTGCCTCGTCCTCTGCCAGCTCAGGTAGATATCCAAGACGCAACCACAGCGGTCTCCTGAGCTCCCCAATGCCACATCCAGCACAGAGCCCGGGGCTCAGCTTCCTGCCAGGCAGGCCGTCACCAGAATCAGCCATTTCTGGGTCCCCTCTGCCTGAACCTGAGGTTATCTAAAAACAAACAAACAAATCCCTTCAGATTATCCCGGGGTAGGTAAGAAGGCTTCTGGAGCTAATGGCTGCCTCCTCAACCTCTTCCAGAAGCCAGGTAAATGGTCCAGCTGTTGAAGTCTCTGAAGCGTTTGTGTGAAAGTAGGGTGCATCACCTGGTTCCTCTGAAGCTGAGGCGTTATCCAGGCACATATAAAGGATTGCGTTCTCTGTTACTGTATTTCCTTTTTCCCATCATTTGCCTGTGTTGAGAATGTCAAAGCTTGACCACCTTTTGAGGGGGGAAAAATAATCCAGATATACAAACTTCCTCTAGGACAGAAATTCCAGTTCCCTTATAGCATTATTAAAACTTGTTGGAAAAAGCGCACGTGCTTATGTTGATGAAGCAGTCAAATACTACAGAAATCAGGACTGAATTTTACTATCCTGATATCTGTAGTAATGCCAGGGTATCACAAACAATACTGGATAGAAAGCAAGAAAATGGAAGAGCTTCTCTTTATGTGTGTACCACCCATCCTCTGTGCTGAAGGAGAGGGTGCCTGTGGGAGAACACAGGTGAAGCCTGAACCTGAAACCACATGCACATATTATTAGAGGTATATGTTTATGTGCAATTTTAATTCTGATGTTTCTACCTCATAGCCTGTTAATTTTTTCAGCAGTCAAAAGTTTGTTTAATGTATTTGTGTCTGTAATTGCGTTTAGAGTAAACACTTGCTAATGTGAGTATGTGGTGGGGGGCTGGGGGAGACAGGTTGTGCCCCTGTAATAGGTATGCAGAGAATCCTGTCTGGATAATTATATGTCCACATAATTTAAGGTTAATAGTTATCATTTACTCAGTGAGGTTTCAATGAATTTTTAACAAAGGTCATTGATGCTCAGTTTATCAAGCGGATTAGTCATGTTCCCACCAAAAGGGTGAAGATCATAAGTAGCTCTAACATTGATTACCAGGACCTCGGGGCTTCATTTCTCTGCTTTACTTGATATGTGTCCTGTGAACAGTGCAACGTGAGACTTCATTTTTAGTGAATTTTTTGACATCATCCATTTTGGTGGTCTTTATTAATTTATATTATTCCACTAATGAAGTTTCACCAAGAGCAACTGAAATGTTCTAATTATTTTGCACCAGATTTTGATCATATTCTGTGCCTGTGTAATTACCTCAGATTTACCTCTCTGTAATTGAGATCATAATTTGACCCAATATGTTAATGACTTTAAAGTAATATAAAAAAATGTTGAAACCATTTAATGAATATTTTCAAATAGGGTCACCTACTTGCTCATACGCTCAGACAAAAGGGTGTCTGATTTGTTTGATATAGGTCATCTAGGGAATGTCCATGGGCAAAGGCCAACTTCAGTGTCCCTAAGTGCTGTCAGAAAGGATGCTTCGTAGAGAGATAAGAAAGAGGGGAATAAGCAGCTTCTTGTTGGTAACAATGCAGTCAAAATTCAACCTGGAATAGTATTTTGGCAGCTGGAATTTATTTCAAGCAGAATAAGGCTGCCAGATCCCGCCAGTTCATAGTAAATGACAGCAATGGCAAAAACCAGGCCAGATTGCCGTGGGGGGCAAGAAGACATGAAACACATATACTCTTGAGATGTACAGGTACTGACATACCTGCTATCTGTTCCAGGTATTAAAAATGATCCATTTCTAGTGGGTAATTGTAAGTATCAGTGACAGCAGCACTGTTTGCAGGTGTATTCTGTAACCCGCCTGGTGCAGCAGAGGCTGTTGTGGGTTTTAACTCGATAACAAAGTCGTGCTGCACTGAAAGACAAAGGCCTTGGACCAGTAATATGCCACTTTCTTCCACCTCCAGAGAGGTAAATAAGTTTTGAGTCCTGGTCCCTGCACTCTGGATTATTTCCTTTCTTTTTCCAATGACAGTTCAATATAAAAACATAAAACTACTCTGGGAAGAAACAGGCAGAATTTAAGAACTTCTTTTTCTGTACGAATAACCCAGCGTTACCTGTAGTTATGACCCTTCTTGCTATTCTCCTTTGCTGCCAGGAATATTGCACTCAAGGGAAGAGTACCTCTATTTTCAGCTGAACTGGACTTGTTCTAACTCCTACTAAACTGGAAAAAATGAGATTAGAGGTCCTATTTTGGGAGGGGGGGTGTTACAGGGGTTACATCTGCTGCCTTTCGTGTAGAACCCAATACTTAAACATCTACCACTTGGGGAAGCCTTGAGGGTCTTTGTTTCAAGAAAGCTTAATCCAACTACATGCAAAGATACTGAAACTGTGCTGTATATGATTACCTGCTTTAAATTGAAGTAACTTGTCACATTCTCGGTAAATAGAACAATAGTAATGGATTTTATATGAAAAAAGAGGTACCTACTCAGTTTAGGAATATAGATGGTGAAGTATATTTATTAAGGAGAAAGATTTTATGTTGCAAACTTGGACTTCAGCTCCTGCCATGAAGTCCTGCTCTTGAAGCCAAAGCACTGTTTCAATTCTGCTGTGACTTGCCAAAAGCCACCCAGGAAGAAAACCTTTTTCTGAACCGAGAGCTGAATCTGGGCTTTTTATAGCTCCCGATCCAGGCCTTTTCAAAGACTTGTGGATTCTGTTGCCCTTCTGCTCTCACATGTGCCTCCTGATGCCCCAGAGAAAACAGAATTGTTGTGGTTTCTTCCTTTTCTTCACCCTTCTTTTTTTTTTTTTTTCCTCTCAGATGTTTCAAATTAGATTTACTATGAGTTCACAGGCTGGTAGTCCTTCTCAGTAAGCACAATCTGGTTTCTCCAGATGAGCTTCTGCTTTTTCTCAATTTGCTACTTCCTTTTACCCTATAGCCACGCGCTTTTTGTTATGGCTCTACAGGAATTGTTACTTTGGATAACTCAAGAAATTAAATCAGTTTTCTTTAACACAAATATCATTTGTGGCTTATCATATGTTTCCTAGAAGGCTGAAGTAGAAAGCTCAGTAGCTGGGGAGGGGAAGTGTTTGGAAGGTGTCCAGTAACTTAAAATCCTCTGATTTAATTGATTGCAAATTAAAAACATGAATAAAAAGGGGCATGTTGGTCAATCTTTGCAAAGATTGGTGCTGAATCTCTGCTACTCCACTAGACCCACAGGATTACTTCACAAGACATCAGTAGTTAGGGTGATATATTCTCTGGAACAACAGGGCTTGTCCCTTAACCGTAACAATTTAATGAAGTCAAAAAGAACTCTGAGGTGCATCACTGTTATCCTTACTGAGCTGATGAGACTGGGCTGTTTCCTTCATCTTGCTTACATCTCTCATTCTTCTTCTAGTATGTGAGGCTCTGTGATTAAATTGCAGGCTTGGGAGCCTGACAATTTGTGTTGTATTCCCAGTTCTGCCACAAAGTTGACATAGCAGGATGTATGGCTTAGCTCATGGACGTTTTTTTCTTATAAATATATGAACATTACAATGTGTGTAATTGCATACCTAATTTATGCACATAGACATAACAGTGACCATACACATAAATGAGATATTTGCAGATGCAAATAGCTACTTACGCATATAACAGGCCAACAGAAACACACAGTTGTTGTAATTATACCCACAAACTATATGAATGAATGAACAGGCACGTTATGAAAATCAGACTGCTGGCTACACTGTTCATTTATACCATTTTTAAGACCAGAAGAATATTATTAATATTCCTATCCATGATAAGGCATGGCTTATTACCATTTGTAATGAGGTTTAAGATTATTAAATGGGAGGTGCTAAAGATCAGCAATTTTTTTGTCTGTGCCTGGACGCTTAATTTATTTCACAGATTCCTCCCTTTGGATGATCTTGAAAATTTACTAGTTCTTGCTTGGTTCACACTTGCAGAACTTTGTATCACAGGGCTGGTGAACCTGGGTATACATGCATTGTTCTCACCCAGTCCCAAAAAGGAAAAACAAGAGCATGGAGATAAAATGAAGATACTCTTTCAGTGCTTCTAAAACCTTTCCTAAGCTGTGCCGCAATCTAGCAGGCAGGATGTGACTGGATGTGGAGACCGTTTGTTTGTTTTGTAGCTTTGCTGCCATCCCTTAGGCGCTTCATGTACAGCCTAGTCGGTGTGATAAAGTAGCAGCAGGGGAGAAAGTGAAGGCAAAAGCAGGGTGTCAAAAAGAGCTCTTTAAAGTCAATGTTTAGGTGGCTGAAAAATTGAACATCCTGCTTGCGGTTTGTCTTTCAGGGAAGAACCAAAACCAGAGCACCCTGCCTAAGAAACGACAAAGCAGTGCCAAATACTAAGTGTAGCTAATTGCACGTGGGAGACACATGCATCTGAAGAGGGTGTTGATCCAGGAGATATAAACCATCTCTTTGCCAAGTTGTGTATTCTAAATAAGTACGATTTGTGAGGCAGTACTTCCAGAATATCATTCCTTCTCTTGGATAGCCCGCGTACTGCTATGTCCTACTAGAGACAGAGTGATTGAGAATCATTTATGACTTGGTTGTTTCCACCCAGCTCATTTCTTTTGGTAGTTTAATGGAAAGCTAAATATCTTTTTATCAAATGTTCATTCAATAACGTCAAATTACAAGCAAATGTAAAAGCAATTATCCAGGAGAAAATAAGGTAGCTGAAACAAGTATTTGTTTAATACCATGAATTTTTAATTATGTATTCTCAATTCTTTCTGATTAGAGCTGTATTTCAGGACAGATGACCTTCCAGTACACCCTGTGTATCTGGCCTCCTAACTGCTCAGCCTGGAGAATGTGGTGAGTTTTTGAGCAACTTCCTTTATGGAAATGGTGCGACAGAGGGATGAGTGCTTGGATCTTTTCCTGAAAGAAACTGGGGTTCACCCAGGTTGCAACAACTAGAGCAAATTTTTCCTAGGTACCATAAGACAGGTATAGCTGTAATGAGTTCCTAAATTACTAAGGCCAACAGTACTTTATTTTACGCTGAATGATTTGGAAACTTTCAGAAGATGTGTCTTTGCTTTGGATTTGAAAGCTTTTTAGCTGGAATTGTGCAAGTGGTAAGAGTTCACTTTTTTCCTAATCAGTTTAGTTCAAGATGAATAAATATAGACTTTTAAACTAAGACATAAATATTTCAAAGCTGGAAAAGATATTTTGTCCAGTTTTCTTGAACTCTTATTTAAAGGAAAACTAACTTGAAGGCTGGTACAATAATAAATCTTTCATATTTACAAAATCCCAGGTCATTTATTTGTAGTCTAAAAGTTGACCTTAACATGTGGATCTTTTTAAATATTTAATCTTTTTTTTCATTAATTTTTGTAAGAAGAGAGTTCATATATTCTGTATTTTCTGTAAGGTGAAGTATTTCAGTTGCATGGAAGTCATTGAAAAGACCATTATAATAGTTTGAATTAACTTAAATCCTATTATAAGAAAGTTTTGAGTGTGTTGAGTTTGTCTTTACTTTGTTTCTACTTTTTTTTTTTTCTTAGTTTTCCACACTGTGAATGAACCTCTGCTGTGTGCACTAACTATGTAGAGGCAGTCTTATTATTTTAGTATCACAAATAGAATGCTGTTTCAGCTGATAAAGTGGGAAGCATTACTGGGCCCATGGTGTTTGCATCCTCATATTAGTTTGAACAGGGACTGTTCACTAAGTGTTCACTATAAACGGCATGAGAGGCAAAAGTGTTCAAAAAAATTGGTAAAGATATAGCTGAGGCAAGTAATAGGAATGTGGTTCCTTAGTTAATCTCCAGGGAACAGCTCTTTCATTTAACTTTGGAATATTCAGATGAAGTTTAAATTGTGTATAACTGTATCTCCACAAAATGTATCCTACTCATTGATGTTAATGGAGTCATTTAGAAGTCTGAGAATCTGTGCTTTATCTGATAACTTTATAGACTTACTTTGACTTGAGTTTTATGACTTGCATGAAAAGTTGGACAGCTACTAAAAATAAATTTCTAATCCTGTGATAGGAAATCTTCAGAAACTTAGGAGACTCAGATAAGTTGTGCACTGGCTCTCAACTCATCTGAATTCTAGTGGATCTTGCTGGTCTGGAAATCTCTAAGGAAATCTGAGAAAGTTAAGGAACTGTCTCTGATATTGAAAACACAGAAGATGGAGGAAAGTCTGCAGTCAGTCCTGCCACTGACTTACTGAATGACCTTGGGTAAGCGTCCAGATGCTCAGGTAAAATCTGAGCAGAAAATAATTGTCCTTCACTGTCACCTTTTTTCTTTTGCAAGCTAATGGAAACCAGTGTTTTCACCAGATAATTTGCATAAACGTACCCCAAACTGCCATCTTGGTGGTAGGACTGAGAAACTCAGTGCATATTTTATTTGGGGGGTTAAAAACCTCAAATCTGGTATCTATTATATGGTTTTGCATAGTAGGTCTTCAGTATTCAAAAAGCCTCTGAGGCTTACTGCCATAATAATGGTGGTAGGATCAGCGATAGCAGGTTAGAATGATGAGGAGAACCACCTTTGTGCTATATTTATTTATTTAAGTTTTAATTATAGTTTAATCAGGAATTGAAGAATTGTTTAAAAAGAACAACAAACAAACCACAAAACAAACAAAAAAAACCCAAAAAACAACCATAACTGGATTTTTTTTTAACATCTTACTATAGATTCAGTTTAGGATTCACTTTGAGTTTTCTGCCAATGTGTGCAAGTCCTTAGGCTACAAAAACCAGTGTATGTCTCTCTTGGATAAAACAGATATGGAAAAGGAAAATAATGTAATTTTTTGTTTAAGGTCCTTCTGTTGCTATATATGTTTATTGAAATATTTGATAACAATGGAAGTAAGTAGGCAATACGTATCAAATTGTTTCTTTCTGAGAACTATTTAGATTTGAGATTTATGTTTTGTTAGGAATCAGGAAAAAGTCTGAGTACAGGCATGAAATAAAGAGCAAGATATGAATTCAGGAGAAATTTAATAACAGAAAGGAGTCTCAGATTTTGTGAATTGTGTCTGTTTTGCACCAAGTAATAAATAAACCAAATCTGTGGATTCTAAACCCACTAACTGTACCCTATGAAATTCGTAAGCAACGCCCAGTTCTACAGCTTGAGAAAATCTCTAGCACAAATACAAACATCTTGTTTATATAATTTCGTGAGGTGATGCAATTAAGGTGAAGTGTACTTAGTATAAAGATTACAAATATGCTCCTCCATGTACATGACACTTTTAAAGGACTGTAACAAGATGGCTTAAGTAGCAGGCACAGCACCTTTTTGCCTGTATTGCAGCAGTAATTGGCTTAAGAGGCAGACAATGTTAGTGAACATTTGTCTGCGCTCCTTGGAAAATGTCTTCAGTCCTGGCAAATGTATTTGTTCCGCGATTCATTTTGTAGGTATTAAGCACAATGCCATTTGCCTACCAAACCAGGATCTCCTTAAGCAGGTTACGCTTTATTGCTCCAAAGATCAGCATCTGAAGGGGAAGGAACATTTCCATGACGTCATCCCAGCAGGTAGTGACATTTTGAATGCTTGATGACATTTCCTCTTGTAAATAGACAAGGGAAGTCAGTAGGTGCAGCATTGCTTTACCTTTTGTGAAATGTCACTGCGCTGAGGAAAGCAAAAGAACTCCTGTATATTATTTTATTTTTTCTGGGAAACAGAAGGAAATTACACCAAAAAGCTCATAGTACCCTATGTATTTCTTACATTATTTGCCAAGGTTGCTCTAAAGAAATACCAACGAACTTCAACTGTATGTGTTGTTAGTTTTTATAATAAATAGCTCTCTTACTTAAATTCATGCCTCTCTACACTTCTAATGCTCCTGACTTCAGCTCATAGAAAACACATCTTTTACAACCTTACCATCTGTCCTCTAGGATTTACTTTAAAAACCTTATTGTTGCAATACCTAAAAATTTTCTTTTTCTTATCTCTTCGGTTTGCTTTCTAGCATCTGAACTGATATATTGTTGATCATTAGAATAATGCTTTCCATTTTGGTCCCTGCTCTTTTATTATCATTTGAGTCTCCTGGCTCTCACTTGCCTTCAGTCGTCTTGCACTCTGGTATTCACTGAGAAAAGTAATGTCATTGTGGTGCTTGGCTCTAGCACTTTTTCCTCTACTGTAGACATCCTGGGACTTCAGTGATTACAGATCACAGAAAAGGAAATACAATTAATCTGAGTATAGTCATCCACAAGAGAAAACATGTATGATCTGCAGAGTTATCTTTTTCTCTTGAAAGCTGACCCCAATGAATCCCACTGAAATTTGAGTCTAATGTAAAAACATTTCAGGAATAGTTTGGTGCAATATTTTGTTCTTAAAATACTTCTCCTCAATGCCATCTATCTCCAGTCTGAGCTGCAACCAGCTGGTTTTCATCCAGCCCTCTGTTTCTGCCAGTTATTGAGAGCAGTTGGCACCGTCTCTGTCTATCTCCTACAAAAAAGCAGCATAGAAAAAGATATAATCGGTATGTTAAGAATAATATTTATAGCCCAGGCTCATTAGATGATCATTCCCAGTAGTTTTCCATCAAAACTGAACTGAATGCATGGACAATTCTGACCTCACAGGACCTTGTGTATTTGGTCATTTAAGAAATACTTAATAAATTTTGGCTTCTAAGATCAGTCTAAATATTAGCTAATGCAAGGATCAAATATCCTATATTTGCTATATCAACACCCATTTGGAACAGCAGCACACCACTGCAGCAGGCCAGCACTCCCCACCCATGGGCTCTGATGACTTGTCCAGCACCCTTTCTGTCTCACCGTTGCTCCCTCAGCATCTCCCAAAGCTCCTTTTGCCTTCCTGAGCACTTCACGCTGATCTACTGCACAAACTTTCCTGTTTTGAGCTGTTTCATTGCCGTAACGCTGTTGAACACCAGCTGGACAGGGCAGCAATGAGATGCTCCTGCAACATCTCTGCACTTCTTATCTCTTGCAGATAGACCCTATGTCATTACAATTAATACTTTGATTTCATGGGTTTCTTCTATATTCAGAGGTCTTCTCCTGTACGGTTAATCAAAGGGCCACCAGCACCCTTCTCCAGTGTCCTTCCTTTCTCTGCCTAATCTCTGTGCCACCAACTTTTCTTTCACCAACAGGTTATCTCTGAAAGTTTATTACTTGTTCTTGACAGACCAGCAGAATGCTCTCCCACTTCTCATCTCTTCCTGATCTTACAACACACAGCAGGTGTTGAGTGTGATGAATTTGGTAGGCAAGTTGCTGTCTTGGTCTTCCCATTCTTTACTGACTCCAGCAAATACCTTCCTCTGTACCTAAAGGCTAGATCCCCACCATTTTTTCTTCTGTTTTCTTGATCACTTTTATAAAGTGGTGGTGCTAGTCCATCTGCCTAAATGAAACTTGCCACACAAGCAGTAGACCTCTGGGAAATGTGTATGTGAAAGTGGGGAGGAGCTTTGGTCAAAAGCAGAGCCAGGTCTTTGGCAACCATCTAGTCCTATGAGTCTTTTTCCTGATAATTGTATGGTAGAAAAGATGGTTGAAAAGTTTTTGAGATTTCTCAACAAGAAATTGTTCAACACCACTCACAGAAGATAGAGGAAAGAAATCTCTGGATTGTAACATTGCGCAGCTTGGGAGACTCACCATGATTAGTACAATTTATCCTCATCATGTTAGAGTGACTGTGCCATCAATATTTAAAAGGGCACAAATCATCTTCCAAAGATGTGATTCTGTGAGTAAATTTTGCACCCACTCACTTTGAGTGGGTTGCAAATATATTCAAATGTTCTTCATCGCAGCTGAGCAGCAGCAGCATGTATTCCTTTTAAAGAAAGCTGGGATGAGAAAAGCTGCCTCTAAAAAAGGCAGATTAATCTCTTGGAAACTCCCCACTGGAACATTGTAACATTAACTGGCAGTTTCCCCTGATCCAGGTAATTTATTCATGAAACTTATGGAGGTTAATCAAAAGTTCATATAATTGTAATAAACAGAATACATAATGGACTAATCATGCAATTCAAGGCATTTTGTAATTTATTTGAAATATCAGATAAAAATAACTAAGAGGTGTGCCAGGAAGCCAGCAAATAATTTGGAAAGTGATGAGCGTGGCATACCTGCTGAACTATGAATAGATAACGTAGTATCTAAAAGTATATAGATAAATATAATAAAGTAGCAAGTATTCCACAGGCTTATACTTCTTTGAAGGCTTTAAAATTGATTCTAAAACTCACATTGCCACCTCTTGTACAATCTGGTTTCCCGTTTAGCCCTTTCAGCAGCACAGCTCTGAGGAGTCCTCTTGTTGGCACCTGAGAGGTCTCAGGAAAAGGGGCTTCATCTGCCCCTTCTAACGATGGAGCAAGCATATTAACCAGGTGGTATTCACAAAGTGTAGTACTATAACGAATTTATTCTTGCTTTAAAAGTAAAACCAGACAGAGGGGATATTAACTTTTGAACGCGAATGCACGTTTGTTGAAAAAGCATTCTGATTTGGACTCTTCTTGGGGTCGAAAATAAGCTCATATGTGAATGCCTGTTTATTATGACTTTATGGTAAGGGCACATGAGGATCTGGGACTGTACCCACCTTACCGAGGGCGCCCAGACTAGCCAAATCTGAATGCACATCGGCTGCACTGGTATACCAAATATGTGAACACAAAATAGGCATTCATTTGTATTTGCTTTTTCTTTTCCCAGGAAGGATTTTTTTAAAGATTAGTAAGGACAGAAGCTATGCTATAAAAACAGTCTTAGTTTCAGGATTCAGTGTAAGGTGGCTTGTGGTTGTTTGTTTTTTTCATGAGAGCACAGAAAAAAATTATGTATTGTGTGTGCAAGCACATAGACACAGAAAGCATGTATTTTCTTATAAAATACATAGATAAAATAGATATTTTTAGATACAAAATATCTATAAAATAGATAAGTGTACATGTGTACAGATGTGTGCTGAGTACTGACGGGTGACTGAACACTGGCAGAGGTTGTCCGGCGAGGCTGTGGAGTCTCCATCAGTGGAGATATTCAAGAGCTGTCTGGACATGGTCCTGGGCGGCCTGCTCTCGGTCACCCTGCTTGAGCAGCGGGTGGGACAAGATGCCCTCCAGAGGTCCCTTCCAACATCAACCATTCTGTGATCCTGTGAAATTCTCATATATGAGAAAAATACATGCTTTAGTGGGGGAAATACAGTATTTAAAAATGTCTTATGTGTTTTCCTTGTACCAAAAATGTAATTTTATACTTGGCTTCTTGATAATGATTTCATTTTTAAACAAGAATTCTTCATTTTTCATAAAACTTTGTATGGCTGGGCACTGAAAATGAAGACATGTAAAAATTTAGTCTAATATGCTGCAGAAGAAACATGTTTTTTAAAATATAAAAAGTCTGAAATTAAATGTCCCGTTCTAAAAACAAAACCCCAAGCAAACGGTGCCAGCTACAGAGAGGGTGAGGAGATATAATCCAATTTCCTGAAAAATCGTAATTTTCCCCAGATACAAAGTTGAACAGCCTAATAAGGAGATCATACGAAAAGAAATATTAAACATTTCACAGGAAGGCATTTTTCAGACCTTGGTTGGAAGACTTTCAACTCAACAGTTGCTTTAATCAGTTTAGTCAATTATATTAGGGGATTCACTTCAAAAGCACAAGAAAATTTCATGTTATGCCTTGTAAGTGATGAATAACTTCTAGACTCTGTTCTCTTCTTAAACCTATACAAAAAAGATGAAAAGATAAGCACTTTCCATAGCACCTTCACTTTCCAGGATTGCCTTGAAAGCAGTGAGTAAAGCACGGTAGATTTTTAAACGAAAGAGGCTATTGTGCAGAAATTAATTGATGGCCTTGTTTTGACTGTGTGATAGCAGCAGAAGTAATGAGCATAGACCTTGTTTCAGCGTTCTGCTTTCCTGCACCTCGCAGAAAAGTTGGCAAGCTGAATCCTAGCAGGTAAATTCTTTTTCTGGAAGCAGGCAGGCTTTCTGAAGCAAGCGGGTAAACTCCTCTCTCAGGCGATCTCTTTTTCTTTCTAATAGGCACTTTTCCTTTCAGGCAATCAAATCTTTTTCCACTCTGTACACAAGCTCCTTCCTTTCAGGCAGGTAAGTTTTTCCTCCCCCTTTATTTCCCCCTGGTAAGCAAACATAACCTAGAAGAAAAGGACAGATTAAAGCTGTTTGCCCGTAAAACTCTGCCACTTTCCTATACTAGGAATTTGTCTTGTGGCCTACTTCCTTAACACTGTTTGCTATTGAGCAAGGACAAAACCCAAATGTCATTTCATGACATAATCCACTGTCAAAATTGGCACTAGCCAGCAGGCCTGCTGGTGGTCGCTCACAGATAACAACTGTGGAGCAGGCATAGCAAATGAATTTTTTCCACAGAATATGGTAACTCAGGGTTGAAGAGTATTGGGAAAGAAGGGTGGGAGAACTTGTGCTGCCTCTGTCATGTCTCATATATTCTTGAGACTTAACTCTCCAGTACTTGTCAATGACTTGTCAAGCTGACATTCTTCAAAAACACGCCTTTAATTGGTGTCACATAAACATGCTGTGTCTATTTGTTACAGTACCAGTAGAGGTTTTATTACTTACCCACTTCTCCGTTACCAGTATTAACAAAGACGTATATACTGGCTTTGTAAGATGATGGTCTTAAATGCAATTAAGTTTCTGAGTAGTAACTAACGCTTTGGGACTTTCATGCTTAAAAAATTGTAATATTTAAGTGTTAACATTTGGAATTCTGGAAAAAACATTCCTTTTGTAGAATATCCACCTTTTGACCGAGATCACAGTTAACAGGATTATTCTTTTATAGAGTCCTAAACACATACATCCTTCTGCTTATAAAATACGTTGTGCAGTAGCAGTAAATAAAAACCCCACCCAGTATTACACCAAGGAAGAGCTCCTTGCAATATCAAAAGCTTTGCAAGCTTATTTTACAAGACTTCACTCTAAATCATGCCAGGATAGTATGGAGAGATATCTCTGTGTTTAGGAGCACTGAAGGAAGGCTACATTAAGATACTTAAGTTGACATCCATTGCAAGAGTCTAAAAATTAAATGCAAATGTCTGAACTCAGTTTTGAAATTTATATAACTTGGAGTGAAATTCTCTATTCATTATTTTTTTGTATTTTAACGGGAGAAAGAAGGCAACTTTTTTCTTTTAACCCATCAATGTTGTTTTCTTGGCATTTGAAGTACTCTTTAGGCTATTTATTAACATTTGTTCCTGAAAGCTCCTTTTTCTACAGAACATGTAAATGCTTCTGATTTCATAGGCACAACCAGCTGAACACAGATATTCCCTTGATAGGAGATACATGCCCTATCTCATCTGTGGACGTTGATAGATGTCACTTAGTATCATGTCTCCATTTTCACATTCACACAATAAAAGCACAAAAATTAATTTGCTTTTTGGCTTCCTTGACTGGCATCTCCTTTGCAGCTCTGCACCTCCTCTTTTTAATACTGCAGCATGCCTGATTTAACATGCAAGGTGTCTGTAGGATACGTCCCTGTGCTGAGCAGATGGGAGAGGTGCCAGACCCGATGGACATGATTGGGTTTGTGCAGGATGTCATGATTATCATCACTGCAGTGCTACAGAGGACAGCAAAGCAGCTGTGTAAAGGCCCTGGGTTGTTGGTTGTCAGCAACACAGCAGAATATTTTCACTGTACCTTTGAGCGCATGGAAGATGTAGTACATTTCCTGAAGAATACCATGCATATTTAATTGAGCACCTTGCCCAGTGAGTCTAACATGTCATAACGGCTCTTATTCAGTGCCTTTACACAAATCTCGGACGTTAGTTCCTTTTTTTCCATTGCATTTTATTCTTGTGCAATAACTGCCTATTGCTTTTAATCATTTGCTGCAATATCTGCTATGGATGCAACAGGTGAAAATAAACAATGCTATGGCTTTTGCAGATGTTAGATAATGTCTCATGTGGGCCTGGTACCTGGAGATAATTACACCTTTTAGTAGATTCACATTGCCCATTTTATTTCCTGTCACCTGGGGAATAATTATATGCTACCTACCTGCTTTTTCATACTGTTTTATCAACTATTTCTTTTATTTATGTACAATGGAACTGTTGGGACCAGTAACATTTATTTCCTCCATTTATCAAAATATTTAACTAGCATACTCCAAGGTAAGTCATCATTAAATAATGATTCAGGGCACTGCTGAGGTTAAGCCTAAATCATTATAGTTGTTTCTCTTGCTCCAACCCCCCCCAAATTTCCCTTCTGGCAGTGCAAAAACCTTGACAGCTGTGGGCTTGGGTCACACCATTTAGTATCAAGGAACTGTCAGATCTTGTTTTCTTTTTGCTATTCTGCTCATTAGTCAAAGCGGATTCTTTGCTGCAGCAGGTCTGCATACTGCATCCTAACCCAGTATATCCTCAGGAGTGCGGTCCCAGGATGATCCACTGTACGGGGTGAAAATATCAGTGCTCTGTCACAGTAAACCAACTGTAACATCTTCCTGTGTTCACTTTACACAGCCTGGCAGTTTGCAAGTAGCCATGTTAAAGAAGCAGCCTTTAATTTCTCTTTTAGCTTTATTTTTTTGGTAATGTACCTTGAGGAATTGGGGTTTTCTCGCAAGCCCAAATATGCACATAGCGGTGCTCTCAGTGGATGGCCAGTACTTGACAGTATGTTGTCTGTGGATGACTTAAATGAATCAAAGACTAATCCATAATTAAAAGGTAAATAGAAAGAATTTCAGCTATAGAAAAATATTTTTCTATTTCCTTCATAATCTATTTATAAAATTTATATGGAACTGAACTACAGTGTTTTATTGTAACTTATGTAGTTGCCAGATATTAAAAACACTTCATTAAGTTGCTGAAATGTGTTATTCTTCCACAGAGAAAAGTAAACACCTGTTATATTTTTATTTTTATTTTATGAAAGACTGAACAGATTTTTGGGACATTGATAGGTAGATATATTTTGCATACAGAAATATTGCTAAAAGAGCATTGCAACACAAAGTCAAACACAGACATGCTGGGAAGTATCAGAATTAAAATCTGCTATTCAAATTACATTCAAAATCAGCCCCTGATGCATCTTAATTGTGGGGGTGTGAAAGCAACATACCATTTTACCTCTTGACCCCTGACTCATTCAGAATACTGAATGGACTATAGAAAACTGAACACGGTATAGGAAACTGAATAGACAGTTGTCCACTAGTTTATGTTTCTTCAGGGTTCATCCCAATCCTGCTCTACTGCATTTGTAAGCATCTGAGCAGCCCTAGTGGGGCACTGTTACCTAAGAGTCACGACGTGCTTATTCCGGCTTTCCTTCATCTTTCAGGCTCTGGGCAGTCGTTCAAGATGCCATGGTGGAGTTTTGGCAGTGCTTTCTGGGCATTGAAGTCCTGTGAGGACTTCAGCGTGCTTGCCCGGAGCTGGCACTCATCATCACCATTACTTTCCCTTGTGTTCCTCCTGTCACAGCTTGGGTCAGAATGCTCCAAAGTCATCACTTGTTTTTGTCATCATAGTTCTCCTATAAGGAAAGGTCTCCTCATTTTACGGGTGAGGAACATAGGCTAGCAACTTTAGTGGCAAAACAGCTCATTTTAGGGTTACAAGTTGAAAAAACTCCTTTTTTTTTTTTCCCTAGTATTAGTTTCTAATATTTCATTACATTTTAGAATACTTGGAGCTGCTTATCATACCTCATGGTGAGCATACCTCATGGTGAGGAATACCCTGTTAGTGATCATTTTGAAAAGAAGACTCAATAAAATGAGAATTCAAGGGGAAATGTAGGAATCTGCTTACAGAGAACCACAGCGTCTCTTCCTGTGGTGCACTTACTTGTTAAACACATTGTTAAACACACATACATTGCTATAAACACTGTGGTTCAAATATGCAGTTAACCTTGGCTTGTGCCCTGACCACCCAAAAAGTGGAAGAAAATGATGGCTGAAAGTCTTACTGCCTAAAAGCATTCCCCAGCTATAAGGAACTACCTGCTCTGAATACAGTTATACAGCCTGTTTTATCTCTATCTTTCCCCTTTATTTGTCATGCAAGATTCATTTTACAATGCATTATGGTAATCCTGAGGTAGCAGATAAAGAACCAAAGTGTTACAACACTGTTGTGAACAGGTTCTGTTTCCTGTTGAGCAGAATTGATGTTCAGCTCAGGAAAACCTTCATCTACAATTCCCGTTGTAGTATGGAGCAGGTAAGATTCACTAGCACTGAAAATAATTCTGGTAATAGCCACACAGTTACATACAGGACAGGACTAATGAAGAAAATGGGATCTGAAATGTATGCTATGAAGTAAATTAATTTTATAAGGGACAGATAAATCCTCAAAATTGAAACTGTGTGTTCTAGTTAATAATAATAATAATAGGATATTGTTTCAAAAATATTGCTTTCCAGTAATTTGTAGAAGAAAGCTATTATAATAATCTGTTTTCACTCTAGTAGCAACAAACTGGTATGCTTAGTTTTTCCTATTCTTTAATATAATATATAAATAATGTTCTTGTTTCAATTTATTTTAAAGTATCTGAGGTGGGATTCACGTCCTCAGATTTAAGCTGTCTACAGAGGCCCCCTCAGAGCAGACGGGGAAAACTGAGCAGTTCCATAACATGATTCATCTTATCCTGAGGAAAGTGCCTGAAGTAGGTCAGATGAATCACCTCAGCAGAGTGACTATAGCCCTCCCTTAACTGCACAGGTGGCAAGCTCAGCAAAGGTGTAGACATCTACTGTATTGTCATCTAAAATCAGTAAGAAAAATTCTACTCTTAGTGTCTGTATATGTGGGGGTTTTAGGATTTTTTTTTTCTTTTTCCATTTAAATTGCTGTTCACTGCATCTAAATGATATACAACTGGGAAGAGGAATCATAGGGAGATGTTGTCTAGGATATCAAAGTGGCCTCAAATATCCTTTTGTATAAACACCAGCACTACATTAAATTGCTTTTGATCACAGCATGATATATATGAAGAAATGATAAAATCCAAGTGCTTGCATATTTGGGGAAAAAGAGGGGAAGATGAAGGGAGAAGAGAAAAGCTGCATAGTCAGGACTTATTTTTAATATTTTTCAGAATCTGTACTAATCCATAGATGCAGGTGGGCTACCTGGCCCTGGAAAATTCCCATACAAATCCACAGATGTCTACAAACGATCAAAGGTCAGCCTTAAAAAGTAGGCTGGCAAATTTAAAGCAATCGGTGATCCATTCAGCATTTGTGCAGTAACTGTATTTTGATATACGAGGTAATGCCATTACTGGCAAATCCATTATACCTACTTTGCTCATCTCTTCTCCCATGTTCCTGCTGATAGACATCTATGGTTTGGAAGGAGTACTGACGTCAATTAAAAAGTAAATATGAAAAATAATATAGCCTTGATTGAATCAAAGCTTTGATATAAACAAGAAAAAGTTGTGTGTATTCTTACCAATTATTGGTCCCACGTAAAGCAATGTTGGATAAATATGTAATTTTTTTATTTCACAGACATATGAAACTCCTATTTCTGGTGCTGATCTACTAAACTGCAAAGCGTCTGTGAAATGAAAGTGGGATTAGAATTAGCCCCTAGTACTATGGTTGTGATAGTGGACTGTTTCAGGCTAACCTGTTTTGAGAAATTATCATTGAAAGAAGAAACACAGTGACCTTTAAAATTGCTTTCTGACTCTAATAATCCCAAAGATCAATGATCTTCAAACTAACATACTCCAGATTTTGAAACACCCTTTTCAGGATTTCAAATAATGTTGTTATAAGGAAGGAAAAAAAAAAAAAACCAAAAACCAAAAAACCAAAAACAAACAAACAAAAAAAAACACAAAACAAAACAAAAAACAAAACAAAACAAAACAAAACAAAAAAAAAAAAAAAAAAAAAAAAAACCATAAACAGAGGGTGTCAATGCCAGGCAGCAAGTAGTCATCATGGGCAGCAAATCTTCAAAGAAATTATATTTTTTTTTAGGGTGCTGGGCCCTAAATTGAGCTGCAGAGCAAATATAGTTATTATTAAGAGGCCAGGTAAAGCATAACAGATATGCAGAAAACAGCACAGACTAACAGGCTGTGAAGGGTTTTAGCAGCATAATGTGTACTGAGTCACCCTTGGAGCTTGAAATTAAAATGTTCATGCAAGATCCATGAGAATCCCCCCCCCCCCCTTTTTTTTCCCCTCAGATTCCTTTCTAAGAAAAATGAGGAATTTTTTTTCTGGCTATTGTCTCCCCATCACTTCTTCCAGTTCAAACCACCCTCTACTTTCAGCCATAAATTGCATATACAGGTTAGAGTAACTCTCCAGCAACACCTTTAGAAAAAAAAAATGTGCTTACATTTGCTGATACTTTCAAGTGTTCCTTGAAGAGTCATTTTAGGGAGATACTCACCTTCATCAAAGGTAGCAGAAAGGATAGGGAGATCTGTGAAAGTTTTTCAACTAAACAGGTTGTTCTTTCTCCTAAATAAGGTAGCTACATCACACATCTGGCGAATGTAACCTTTCTCAAGAAGATGAACTATCTGCCCACAGGCTCCCTTCTAATACTTATGGCACCAGTTGAAATACACAGGGTTGTTCTTTGAAAGTTTAGCAGTTTATGGTAACTTTATAAAAGGAATACCATGAAATCAATAATCTTTAATCATAAGAAAGGTAACTGTAAATTTTAATCTCTTATACAATGTTATGTTCAAAATGTTATTTGCAGTAAGTAAGGCTAAGAATTTATTGTTGGTATAATTAAAATCATCAGAATCCAATCATTGTTAGTCCAGAAGAAGACAGAATAATAATGCAGTTAGGATTTTTATGTGCACGTTTCTTGGTTTCTAGCCCTTTTCCTGGTGTTATGCTCCCCCTTCCCCAGCTCCCTGGGGCCCTGAGGCCAGAGGTTTCATGCTGGTGCTGGCAGTGGGGTATCATGGTGAGTTGGCAGCATCTGGAGTCCTTTACAAGGAGGAATACGAGGTTGTTCATGTTGATGGTTTCTTCTTCCTCCCTCTGGGATCCATTCAGGGTCATTTTAATATGCTTGCTCATGTGCTTTTACACCTTCCTCTTTCTTCATTGGTCTGCAGCTCTGTGTAACATTTGAATTTACTATATATGTCGCCTTGTAATTCTGTTAGATTTGTTCTTTGTTCTCTTTGTTGCCCCTAAAACCAGATTTGTCCAGCTCAGGTCTGCATTTCTTAACCTGACGATTTTTTATGGGCATGAGGTCTCTGTGCCTGTGCCCCATCTCTATCCTCCCACACCTGCACTCCTCCGTGCCACATCCTGTGTCCCCATGTCCCCAGGCTGCTGCAGTCCTACCAGACCTATGCTCTTTTGCACTGCCTCACTGCGTTAGAGCCGTAAATACCCATTGCTATGCAGAGTAACTGCTTGTTACTGCTGTGTCTGCATAAGCCTATGGCTTTACCACACAAAGATAAACAGAAGTAAAATAAGCTAGCCATAGACACCCAGTCAGTTAGAGATATTGCTGTTGCAGCTCAACCAACTAAAGCAAAGCTGCAGCAGGTCAAGAGAAGTTCAGGCAGAACAGATCTGACAAGCCTCAGTCCTGAGGCCTCGCAAATTCAGAATGAAGCTTGTGGCCTGTTTCTAGCTACAGCAATACTGTACTGCAGGACTGCGTGGTTACAGCAGTGTGATACTTTACTTAGTTGATAAAATGTTTTTTGTTAAAATGTCATTTTTTAATTAATCTTACCGCAGAGTAGTATCTGAGATGCTATAAAATATGTGTACCATAGAAAATAATTAACATGTCTTAATGCTTTGATAATTTAATTTTGTCAAAACAGACATGATCAAAGCAAACTCTAGTTTGGAGGTGGTTTTACATTTTAGTAAAGAATCTGGGCATGTACATCTTAGTTATTCTTATAGTCACAAAGAATGTATATTAAAGCTTAGTCAGTTGTAAATTTAGATTTATAGTTAAGCTCCCAAATGAAAATACCGGGATCTTCAGAGCCTGAGTACAGGCTGTTCCTGTGATATTCTATCTCAGTGTCTTAGGTGACTCTGGGCTTATTTTGTGTCATGACCAACAACTGTATTCCCAGTTGTGGGTCATGACTTGACCATTAATGATAGTATTCCCATTCAGAGGTTACACAAATCTCAAAGTAATTGTTTTTGCAATTACTCTTTCAAAATTATTAACGTTTTTTTGGGCTATTCTAGAAATGTTAATCCTGGTTTTCCAAGAAGAAAAACTAAGTCATTTTGAAGTGGGCGGTGGATTCAGGGCTGAAGGTAAATAAGTTCTGAAGCTAATTAATGACAGTGAGTTTTCATTTGATGCTTTTACGAGGATTTAACTTTAAAAACTGTGGAAAACTGTGTAGATATATTGGGATGCAAAACCCCATCATTCTTATAAATGCAATGCAGCTGATATTTACACTTTTTCAACCTACTGTCATTTAGTAAGGTGACACACATTTTATAAAATCATTTGCATTTTCCTGCTGAGTTACCTGTGTCTACTTATGTTCCTATCCGTGGATCGTTTAATGTGCTTACTCTAGATGGACAAGCACTGTCCTTTATCTTCAATAGGTTGTCTTAAAAATGGCGGCAACCTTATCTGTGCATAAGGAGGAGATTTTGACCCAGCTGTCATGTACCCATAGAAATTGTCTGTCTCACCCTTTCTGTGTCAGGAGACTTTTGGCAGGAACATAATATTCCCTTCAAAATCAGTTTGTTCCTTTGCCTTTTTTTTAACATATTCCATTTATCTGATTCTCCTTCTTCCAACCAGTCTTCAGCCTCGCAGACTGATTAGATCCTAATTCTTTTGGCATGCTGTCAACTTGTCCTAGTCAGAATAACTGTTAGGCCTTTGCTTTTGCTACTCCTCTGCAATTTTGTTTCCCTTTCTGTGCTTCATGTCTTTTCTTTGTGATTTTCACCTATTTTGCCTGAAGGTGTCTTCTGACAATATGTTACCACCTCTCTCTGCGGATTTGTTCTTTGCCTGCCCAAGTAATTTATTTGTGTGTTAGCTTCCTCTTCACCATTATCCAGGCTGTTTGACTTTCTGTGTATTGGTTTTCATAGTGCCTCAAATCCCTGGTATGTTATTAAAAATTTGAAACAGGAGGGCTTTTGTAGCTTTTAATGCAACAACTCAATCATGCTGACGATGTGTTTTTAAATGACTGAAATTCCTTGTGCGCACACACTGAGATAACACCTTGCATGTGCCCGTAACAGCTGTGGAACTGAACATAGACTTCAGTAAGATTTTGTTTTTCCCTTGGCAGTTAAATGACATATTTAAATTACATGCCAAAATGAATAAAAATCAGTCCTTAGATTATTATGTTCTATTCCTATATTTTCATTGGGGGGGGGCAGGGGACAAAATAAATCAGGAAAAAACATAAGACATTCTGTTCAACTGAAACAACCCTTCAAAGCCTGGTACTTGAGTGTGACAGAAATTTCATCCCATGGCTTGTTCCTAAACTCCAGAAATAAATGGAGAATCATATACAGTTCAGGATAGGGTTTCTGTTCCTTTTCATTAGTTCTTCTGTAGAGAGAAAGTATGATGAAGGCAGAAAGATCAAAACAACCCTGTCTTTATTCCCCCTGCACCTCGCAGAAATCTAAAATGCTAACATGTTGGATGGAATTGCTCACTCTGACATACATAGTGTGTTGATGGCATGCTTAATTACGTTTTCCTAGAAAACTGGTGGACACTGAACTCCTGAGACTTCTTGTAACCATAAATTCTAGTTACTAGCTATCATCTGTGGAGTTTGAGATTGTTTGGTTTGGGTTGGGTTTTTTTTGTTTGTTTTTTAATTTTGAGGGGGAGTCTGATTTCATGTATGCTACCCTTCTAGTAAAAAACATCTAAGTAGCCACACATGGGACCATAAGTTCAAACAATATTAGTGAGTTCTGTATGAGCTTTTTCCAGCTTACCCATAAAGCAATTCCTCTGGGCAAGATACTCTGTTTCCAATCTTGGTAAGGAAAATGAACAAAGAGTAATTTTATCTTTTTGTATTTTGTTTTCCCACTGTGGAATAGGTCTGGAAAGATAGGGAAGGCTTGACCCTGAGGCAGACGCTGGCCCAAAGTTGTAGATCATGAGACCGAACTCCTTAGAGGACAACCATCTGGAGCAGGCAAGAAATGTTTCCCACAGTTTTGTGAAAAATATCTTTATGAATGCTGTGTGAATATTTTTCTGCCATATTGATTTTACTGATCAGGTTTTGAAAGATTCTGTTCATGGTTGTTGTATAAAAGGGTGGAGGTAACTTTTATCTCTTTCCATATCTCTTTTTTGGGGCATCTCTGTAGCTATCTGAACAGCAGGAGTAGCAGCCAAGTGCCCAGCCTTTCATCTTTGAGTCTCTAGAGAGTCTTGACTATTTGTCTTGAATATAGACTTCACTAAAATCAGCTATATCTTTGTCACCTGCAGGCTGGGCCCTAATGTACTTTCTGCAGAGCTTATTGCATGGGGAACGTTAAATTAGAACTCTATAAACTTAATTTGCTTCCAGTGCTTCATTTGCTTCCAAGTGTAATTCTTGATATTGATTTTAACTTATATTTAACTTTTATGGTGTAGTCACGCGTACTTAAGAGGCTGCTACTCCTTCACTGCTGTGAAACCTGACCTGAGTATTAGATTTTAGCCATTGGAGACAGCAATATTCCTTTTCTCTAGAAGACACATAAAGTATTAACCTAGTAGAAACCACATTTAAAAGCTTTCAAGACATTCTGCGTAGCCTGTCTTCTGATGTTTATGTAGCGGGACTGGAGGACAGCTGTAGAGCGGCAGCCGTTACTGGTCTGATCTAACATTTATTTATTTATTCCTTTTTTAAACTTAGATTTTATTCTTGAGAAGTGTCTTTTAATATGTTTTCTCATGAATACACATGTACTTTGCAACACACCAGAGAAATCAGGCAAAATCCAGCACTGTTTCTATTCATTGTCAGCCATTGCTCTTCCTGATATGGGAGTGTCAAGAGAACAATTGTACTGAGGTCTGCACACACTCTTTAATGACTGTCATTCATGGGCTTTACCTTTTCTAGAAAATTTTGAAGTTTCTTCATATTGCAAAAGCTTATACTTTGGATTTCTGCTTTTTTTTCCCAAAAAATTTAATATAACCATTATAGAGACAGTTTGATTTTTTTATAAGATCTCTTAGTTTGTACATAGCTGACTCCACTCAATGACTTTTTGTGTAATCATCTTTCTTCAAACTAAAATTTAATTTTCTATTTTTAGCATGCAGACAGCTGTGTGACCTTTAGGTGCCATCTGGTGTTGAGCTTCAGCGCCAGCAGAAGGGTACCGTGCATAAACAACGTAGATTCCCTTCGACTTTCTGGACCACAAGAAAGGATCTAGTAACCCTTGAGTCAGGTAGAATGCATGGATGTGGCAAATGTGTGGTATCCTCATGCACTGAATAAGAGCACTCATTCTTCATTCAGTCACATGTACATGGTATCGGTCAAGAAATTCCAGTTTCTATTTTGAACTTTCCTAGGGTTTTCTGAGATGTATGACTCATGAGAAGAGCCAGACCTTCAAACTCCCCGGTAGTTGAATTTTTAAATGAAGTACGTACTTCAGGTGAAGTTAGTACTAACTGGTAAATGTTTTAAATTTTTTCATTCATTTCAGTGTCAGTAGTGTTAGACCTATTGTCATGTAACACAGTTTGGCTTAAAGTGACATAAGGAAACCTGAACATAGAAGGAGACTGAAATACAATTATGATTTATGATCTAAAGGTTAATAAATAGATCACTAGTGAGCTCTTCACAACAAAACAGGTGAAACCTGTTTCCACTAGAGAAAGTAAATATTGAACAAATGTGGGTAGATATAGAAATTATGGAAGAGACCCAATTTGGAGAATAATAACCAAAATATTAAAATAGTTTTCTGTAGAATGTTGTTAAATTGTTGTAGCCGTAAATTATCAGTAGAGTGATTCCATGCTTCCTTCAAAAGCGGTCTTCCAACCAGCCATCTTTCAGGCTGCCAGGAAAAATGGGGGAGGAAGGCCAGAAAACTTCCCTCCTATTCTGTCTGATATTATTGATGAAATTTGTATGTTCCTTGGGCATTATTTTTATTTCTGTAAGTCAGCATTTTAAAGGAAAATCTTTCTTTCGTTAGAAATTTTTCAGCTGGCATATGCTACTGCAGTAGTGGTTCATTTCTGGGAGGCAGGAGGATTTCCAGCTGAGCAACACCTCCTCCTTTCCAGAAACTCAGAGGGACTGCAGAGGAGTGACCCCATCCATTACAGTGACCTTTCTTAATTTGTGCCAACTGATAAGGTTTTTAGCATGTGGCTGTATGAAACATAGTAAGTACAAATGAAAAGCATATCCAATACTTAATAACGTTAAGACAGCCAATACTTAATCAGAAAAAATATCCAGCTCTCACAAGACTCAAGCCATTATAGAAAAAGCAGCAGAGAGAAAATGTAATTAAAACTCTATAACAGCTTCTTTTCTGACAGTGTTTTCAGTTTTCTGCAATTTTGACATTTTTTATCTTCATTCCCTTCTAGAAATTACTTTTTTATTATGGTAAGCATAATAAAGGGAACGACTAGAGCAATGGTAAAAATAACGAAGTAATAGGAAGATACAAAAGTATATAAAATACTGTGACATTGTTTTGCAGAATGCTATGGTGTTTTTCTCCTGCTTATGACATCTTTGTGTTTTGCTTAAAATGTTCTTGTGACCATTGATTCACACCTTTCCAAATGATTGGACAGGTTTTCGGTTGCTGCTAATCAACATAGTTCAGTGATGTTAATCCAGTTTTTTACTGCCACAAGAGCTATCTTTAGAAAATAAATATTATGCATAGATTAGAAAACCAAACTGCTAACTCTGTACTGAAGTAGCAACATCTGTGTTGCCACCTACCCAGCAGGCATAGATTTTTAAATTTGGGATTTTTCTATAAAGTGGTATGCTGAGATTTCTTATGCAGGCAATAAAACAAAGCAAATAAATTCTGCAAAAACAAGACTCCTGAAGCACACTAAAGCAATTATTTCTGAACATGCCTCTCATTTACTAATCAAGAAATAGTTGGAATACTGCAAACTATTACATGGGGGTAAATGGTTTATAAATCAAGATTATCCTTTGGGGATTCAAGCCTTGCCTGAAAAATTATGATTATGCCATTTCAGGGAAAATACTTGCCAAAACATCAGCCGAAGCGGGAAGCTCCAGCTTGTTTTAACTGTAGCTGCTAGATGCTTGAGTGAGTCCCGAATGAAAGCAAGCTGTAAGTGATCATTTCAGTTGATGGGTGGATTTCTCCAGCTGCATACAAGCCACGTAGCTCCTGAGGATGGCTGATAGGAGACCCTCAAGCCAGGTGGAGCTTGCTATAAATACACAAATATGAGAAAAATGTAGAAAAATGAACAGGTTTTAGTAAAACAGACAAGAATTCTCTGCACATAATTGAAACTATACTTTAATGACAGCTTCTAATGAAACAGCTTTAAAACTGGTCTGGTTAAACTCTTATCTACCGCGAGTGAGAGTACACCAAAAGCTGTGCTGGGCTGAGGAGACTCTGTCATTTTGGGTTGGTGTTCTGCCTTGTTTCTACCTGCCATTTTGCATTATACTCCTTTTACTTTTTTGACAAATTACTTAAGCTGATAGTACACGTCAAATGCCAAATAGATGTTTTTGGTGGGCTGACCCTGGCTGGATGCCAGGTGCCCACCAAAGCCGCTCTATTGCTCCCCTCCTCAGATGGACAGGGGAGAGAAAGTATAACGAAGGGCTCATGGGTCAAGCTAGGGACAGGGAGGGATCACTCACCAAATACAGTCATGGGCAAAACAGACTCGACTTGGGGAAATTAGTTTAATTTATTACCAATCAAATGAGAGTAGAGTAATGAGAAACAAAAACTAAATCTTAAAACACCTTTCCCCACCCCTCCCTTCTTCCTGGGCTCAACTTTACTCCTGAATTCTCCCACCTCCTCCCCCCGAGTGGCGCAGAGGGACTGGGACTGGGGGTTGCGGTCAGTTCATCACACGTTGTTCCTGCCCCTCCTTCTTCCTCATGGGGAGGACTCCTCACACTCTTCCCCTGCTCCAGCGTGGGCTCCCTCCCATGGGAGACAGTTCTCTATGAACTTCTCCGACGTGAGCCCTTCCCATGGGCTGCAGTTCTTCACCAACTGCTCCAGCGTGGGTCCCTTTTACAGGGTGCAGTCCTTCAGGAACAGACTGCTCCAGTGTGGGTCCACCATGGGGTCACAAGTCCTGCCAGCAAACCTGCTCCAGGCTGGGCTCCTCTCTCCACAGGTCCTGCCAGGAGCCTGCTCCAGTGTGGGCTTCCCACGGGATTCACCTGCTCTGGCATGGGGTCCTCCCTGGGCTGCAGGGGGACAGCCTGCCTCACCATGGTCTTCACCAGGGGCTGCAGGGGAATCTCTGCTCCCGTGCCTGGAGCACCTCCTCCCCCTCCTTCTTCACTGACCTTGGTGTCTGCAGGGCTGTTCCTCTCATATTCTCACTTCTCTCTTTAGATGCAGTTGCACAGGTTTTTTTTCCTCCTTCTTAAATCCGTTATCCCAGAGGTGCTACCACTGTCACCGATGGGCTCAGCCTTGGTCAGCAGCGCGTCCATCTTGGAGCCGGCTGGCATTGGCTCTGTCGGACATGAGGAAGCTTCTAGAAGCTACTCACAGAAGCCACCCCTGTAGCCCCCTGCTACCAAAACCTTGCCATGCAAACCCAATACAATGTTCTGTGACTGAGGAGTATAAATGTTTCTACTGACAAGTGCTCTATTGAGAGGTAGGTCACACTTAAAAGTTTGAGGATTTCTGGTTTGTTGTTTGCGTTGTGATGTGAGAGACTATATGGAGGGCTATAACCACGGATTTCTTATACAGCTCATCTTCCCTACCTGACCTTTAGATTATATTTCTAAAAATCGGGTATTGTATTACTTCTGTATCACCCAAAGTTTTCTGAGTCTTGGTAAGTGCTTGCCAAAATGAAACCACTTACCTTTGGACATAAATGGATATTTGTGAAGCACCTGCAATAAAATCAAAGACAATGTTGCTAGACCCTTCATATCTGTAAACAGTTATTATCTGCTTATTTATATTGTTACAGCATAAGTAGAATTATGGGAGATAACATCTTTGTTATTGTCAGTTAAGTACAGTCAAACTCCTCAAGTGACTTACAGGACGCAGTACCAGGCAGCTACAAATGGAAATACTGCAAGCCCACGCAATTCTCACAGTCCAAAGCAACAGGATAAACATTAGATGGAATAAAGAATTATGAATTAATACAACATGAAGGACACGATAGGATCCAAGTATGGAAAAAATTGATGTAAAGTGTATGCAATAAGCAGAGGATTAGAGGGGAACATGGGAGACTAGGCCTCAGCTATAGTAACAGTTCTACAGAGGAGGTATTCCATTGAGATCTGTTGAGAAGATGGTTTTGAATCACCTTTTGACACAAGAACTAACTTTTAAGATCAATGCAATCTGAAGGTTTAATGCAGTTACGTACGAAGTGTGACATAATTGAAAAGTAAGGCAAAATGCAATTATGCCTGCTAAGATGAATCACTTTAGTTAAAGAAATTTTGTGTATTTTTAAAGCAGAGACTACAAAAAATTGTTTAAGTTAGGTATTTAAAATTCTTGCTAAAGAGAATAAATCTCAGCAAGGGAACTAATGCTACTGATCTCCTGAAAATGTCATTTTACTCATTCATAACATTTGGTTTAAAACCAACAAATCCAAACTCTGTGTTCCTTAACATGATAACTTGGCTAAAAAGACAGCCTTTAATAAAATATGAATTTGCAAGGAAATTCTTTCCCTCCTTTCCAGAAATAAGTTTAAGTGGTTTTACATAACTGATTTACTAATACTATTTGTTAGCAAAGGTGGTGGAAGCAAAGGCTGTACAAACAATTTACTCTTGATCATTTTTGATGTTGAAGTACTTCTCTAAGAGCCATTTAAATCTGCCAGCTCTATGTGTTCCTCCATTTTCTCATTTTTCAGAAGTATGAGTGGATAATGAAACTACATAATGAAAAAAAAATCCACAATGTTAACAAGTTAAAAATGTTTATTGCAAATGCAAACTGGAAATATGTTGTCCAATTGATTTATTGTTGTAAATATATGCAGTGGAAAGCATAAGTGTTTCTATTAATTAAATTACCTCCTTTCTATGAGGTTTTCTTCTGTGGCGCTACCCCTGATATATCACTATGCATTCAAGCCACCAGCTCTGTTGAAGTCCATTAGAAATTCTACTTCATATAATACATTTCACTATTATAGCAAAAGTCTTTACTCCCAAGAGTGAGCACTGTAATACATTTTTATGATGTAATTGTCCACAGCCTGGAGAGCACCTGTTAGCTAAACCTGATTTAGTACGTTGCTGCTACCGCTGGTAAAATACAATGCTGTATAGTAAAGTAGTTAGGAAGCAAAGTAAGAAGCTGATTTGTGTCCATGTATGTTTGTGCGCACATGTGTGCTTGAGATTTAACAATAGTATACTTTCTCAATATTTTTTTTTTCTCCTATTGAAAATCTCATTCTGTATGTAACAAAGACACAAAGATACATTTTTGGTTTGCATGTGGTTTACAACACAAAACTTTCTTTCAAAAGGAAATGATAGAAAAATGTCAGTTAGCAATGCTAGCTAAAAGGTGCATACTAATACTATTGCTGTCAAAATGCATTCAACAATTTGATAGTTATTATCTCTAGTGCCTTTTTAGGAAACTTAGACTCTGAAAGTTTTGCTATTAAATATTTCTAAAGATTACTAAATACAACTGGAGTAATTGCACTTGCTATTTCATAATATATATGTAGTATAATCGCATTATTTGCATAATTCTTTTAAAATAAAAATATTTTAAAAATTGCAAATAATTGATGTAACTTCATAATATAATCGGATGTTTTCTGAAATCATTCAAGGTCCATTCTCTTAAGTTCCTCTAAATTGTCATACTCAAATGAAAAACTTAACATCATGCATTCTGAGTTGTCACATATTCAAGACATACGAGCAGATGTCATTTGCATGCAGAGTTGTCAGGATAATTATTAGTAAGGCTGGAATACCACTTTTTTTAATAGGAAAATGTTTCTGGTGGGGAATCCTTCAGACAACATGTTAGACAAAGCTCTTTCAGGACAGAATATGGGGTTCCTGTTCATGTGTTTTCACATGTAAGAAATAGTTTATCTCCCAGCTTGTGTTTATGTAAAAAGATGTTATCAAACACCAAGCAGCCCCCAATTATGCAGCTAAAAAAAAAAAAAAAGGAAAGGGCAATTGTAAGTCATAGTTTTGGCAAGCTCCTAAATAAAGAGAATTAACTTTATACATTTGAAAACTTAAATTACCATTTTTTCTAAGCCTGTTGATCCTTATGACCCTGTTTGTGCTAAATATGGCACTATCTGCAAGGGATGGCATAATTTTATACTCTGTGGTCTTAAATTAAATGCCAAAGAACTTCAAAAGCCATTTTAATTGCCAAAATGAAAAGATGACACACATCAAAGAATCTTTATTTTTTTGTGCCGATGCCTACATAGTTTTTTTTAATATCCATTTAAAGCTGTTAGTTAGACTTCATCCTTATTATGGAGTCCCTGTATTGTCTTATTTTTTAAAGACTGCAACATCACAATTTCAGAAGGGTAGAGAAATCAAGAATGAAATTGCTGTGTTCTGACTTTGAATCACAACAATATCTGGGTTTACATGATGCTTTTCCATTCCTGTGTTTCTCCCTTTGCCTCTAAGGCTATATGTTCCTAGGACTGGAAACTCAGTGGTTTTTTCTGCTGAAGCTTTCAGTCTAACCCAGGGTGAACCCCAAAATGGTGCATGTTCAGGCACTCACCTTCTGCACAGTCTCACAGTGTATCCTACCCGTGGTACCTCAGGTAACTAGTTTAGCAACAGTATTTAAACAGAAATTTACATGAAGATTATTATTAACATGAAGATAATTTTCTTCATGGTAGCTGTATGTCCTATGTTTTGGATTTGTGACAAAAGCAGTGCTGGTAATAAGGGGTTTTTTAGCTATTGGTGAATAGCACTTGCACAGCATCAAGGTCTTCTGCTTCTCACTCCACCCAGTAGGCTGGGGGGGCACAAGAAGTTTGGAGGGGACACGGCTGGGACAGCTGACCCCAACTGACCCAAGGGATATTCCAGACCATATGATGTTATGCTCAGTAATAAAAGCTGGAGTAGGAAGGGGAGACATTCCAAGTTTTCTGGAGTCTGTCTTCCTAAGTAACCATTGTGCGTGATGGTGTTTGTCTTCCCAAGTAACTGTTAAGCATGATGGAGCCCTGCTTTTCTGGAGATGGCTGAACACCTGCCTGGCGATGGGAAAGAGTGAATTAATTCCTTGTTTTGCTTTGCTTGCACACGCAGCGTTTGCTTTACTTGTTAAAAATGCACATGTTTTTTCACATTTGCCCTTCCTATTCTTTTCTACCATCCCGCTGCGGGGAGTGAGTGAGCTGCCTACCAGGGTTAACCCACAACAAGGTCTTAAAAACTTTTCCATTTCCAGCAGGCAACCTATCAGAAATCAGTAGACCTGTTCAGGGGAGCCAACTGAACTAAATTTGTCAAAGGTTCAAAGATGGGGGAGGTTTGAATAAAATTTCAGTGGAAGGCGTAAAAATCCCGAATCCAGGGCAAACACTACAAACCCTAAATAAGTAAACTAAAAGAACAGTAAAAGAAAACAGAAAACCTTTAAAAATGGTTAAAGAAAGTGGCTAGCCAAAGAATCTTAGGTGGTTCAGAGAGAAATTAAGAACTGCCAAAAGTCAAGCTAGCAAAGCAGTATGTAACAAGTACCAAAGTTACCTTGTCTAAAAGAAGAACCAGGAAAGAAGCACTAAAGACTTTGTGACAACAACAAAGGGGTTAAAGATAATTTATGTACTGGCCAAAGCCTAAATAAAATGTTTTAAATAGGAGAGTAGTATTGACCATTAGCTAAAGTAGGATGGTTAATGGAAAAAGAGTACGGCAAATGTATCCAGCGTAGATCTAAACCATGTTCAAAGGTCTAGACAACTATAATATGGAATTATAGATGTTATAACAAGAATTTTTAATAAAAATAATGAATTTCTCTATTTACAAAAAGGAGGAAGCATGGTCCAGCCAGCGGAAAGTTTTTAAGCCTGACCTCAAAAGAATTAAAAGCTTTACAGCTTTTTACAGTAAAAGGAAAGTGAGATAAAATTGTCCATCAGTTTATGAACTGACATCTTTCTTTAATGGTGGCTGGTTTACTAAATAAATAAAGTGCTGTAGATGCCATTTATTCTGAGCTTAGCAAAGTTTCTAATTTAGTAACTATATGATAAATTATTAGTTAACCTGGAGGAAACGGTTGTTATGGCAAGAACTTTATTACGGGTACAAAATTAGAGACCGCAGTAGCTTTTGTTGAAAGGGAAATTAGTGGAATGGGGAGATCATTAATATCATTAATGATATTCTTCCAGGAACAGCCTTAGGACTTATCTCTCTCTCAAAAAAAAAAAAAAAAAAAAAAAAGTATCAATAATTTTCAGCACAAAAGTTAATGCCATTCACCAGTCATATGTATAATATATTGTGAGATATCTTCTTAATCTACTGAAAGGATCGGGAATGATTTAATTTGTTGTTTATTTAGTTGATTTCTTTTACTCTTTTTCTCTTAAAGTTCAGGAAATTTGAGAGAAGAAACACCAAAACTGATAGTGGCTTAACCATGGAGCAATCATTCCTTCCTTAGAGCCTCTCAGATCACTGGTGTAAGAGTTAGTGATGTAATTTACATTAAAAATATCTCTTTGTACATTTTGAAATGTATAATGAGGTAATTCTGGGTGCCAGTGTTAATAATTTACTGTCCTATCTGGACTTATAACTTAGATCTTTGAAACCTGATTGAGATTACTACGCTTGAGATGGTATGATGCTTTAATGTTTCCATGTTTGTACATAGTGGATTGGACAGCTGATAACAGATATGAAGTAAGTGTTGGATGCTCAAAATGAATGCACGATCTTACTGCAGGAACACAGTCATTTTCCTTTTCAGTTCAAGATCATTGAGAACATGGGGGAAAAAATTGTTTTCCATCTAAAAACACTGGAGTGGGTGAGTAGTTTGTTTCTTTCCCAAAC
The DNA here is from genome assembly GCA_031468815.1 of Morus bassanus. Lineage (NCBI taxonomy): Eukaryota > Metazoa > Chordata > Aves > Suliformes > Sulidae > Morus > Morus bassanus. Next base: position 12,013,482 of record CM062570.1, read on the forward strand.
ATTTATATTCAGCATGTGTTTAGATGTTAAAAGGGTCAGCTTGACCTTTTCAATCTTTAAAGCAGATTTTGCAAAGTAAATATTCTGCAAGTTTTCATGCCCTATGTTGTGAATTCCATTCTGATGGGAAAAGGATGAGTTATGTATTACAAAATAACAAGTAACAAAATTATTTGTTTTAATTACTTTTATTTCTGTAATTGCCAGAGTGTTACAGATACATTCACAGTCTCCACATACAAAATGGATGAAGACAATACATGGCAAGTATATTAATGAACTGATGAAAAAGAGAAGACTTAATTAACAATATCAAGGGAGCAGGAAGAGATATCTTCAGGTGCCGGGCTTGCTAAACACATGCTGAACTGACTAATTGAAGGCTGACGGCTTTTAGCATGTTATTGCTAATGAAGCATAAAGGTTTGCTGAGAAAAGCATCTTCTCTCTGTCCTGCTCAAAAAAAGCCCCCAAAAAGTCACCATGACTGGAGGAAAAAACTGTGGAGGAGGCTGAAGTGATGAATGGTGTGAAGATCATAGAATCATAGAATCATTTAGGTTAGAAAACACCTTTAAGATCATCAAGATGGATGTCAAAGACAGTGAGTATATTTATAGCAGGAATACGGGACTGTCCCTGAGAGGGCAGGTGGAAGGCAAAGGAAACCATACCTAACAGCATTAAAACATGTTGCCAGCAGCAATGCATATAACATCTGCATATAATGAAATATAATTTTCTGTGCAAATTATTCACAAAACATCTGATTTCCATTTCACCTCTAATTATGATTGCTAGAGATTCACTTTCGAAAACAAAGAATAACGAGTGAAGAGGATACTTCTGCCAGGTGCCTTTGTGTAATGACAAGGATTCAGATCATTAACTTTTGCATTGGATTTTGCTTTCTCATACACAGAGTTTCTCAATCCATTCCACCAGCTTTTCAATAACAAGAAGTTACAATCTTTATGGAGTAAACGTATCTAAGGTCCAATGTATCAGGAAGCCAGCAGCACAGGATATTTAACCAGGGAAAAGTCCTTACTGTCTTAGTTTTTCTGGCCAGGTGAACTGAGGAAAAGAAAAAATTACATGCATTTAGTCTAGAGGAGGCAGAGTGCTCTTTCCTGCAGATGTTAGGCTGGCATTACATATCCTTAGGAGAAAATTACAGCCTGTGAGGGAGAGCTTTTGATGAAGAAATCATTGAATCTGCAATTCTCTATTCTTCAGAGTTAAGTTGGCTGAACCGTGGCTTCGTATGACAGTATTGTACAGGAAATAGTGCTGATACACGTCACCACAAGAAAAGCTCTCATAAAAACCTGATTCCTAAGTGCCTTTTCAGCGTACCTTGAGGTGGCAGTTCCATTATGCAGACTCCCCATGTGAACTCCGGCCTTGTCCTTTTTTCAACTAATTTGCTCCTGGGGAAAACTGCTATTACGAAATGTCTTTGTGGAGCAGTGTAAAGAGGATTGTTTCTTGTTCCCTCTTCAGCTGCTTGAGCACAGATACCTTGAAACCTAGTCTAAAATGTGTACAGAGAGATTGTATTTGCTTTTGCTCTCCTGTATCAAAGTTACCCAATTTACTAAAGTTACAGAGGAAAATTAATCAAAATCTTCTCAGAGGAAAGTATGAGCTGAAATCGAATCTGAACTCTACTTTGGTGGGCCATTTCTGTTAGACAATAAAAATCTCCTGAATCAAATTACTAAGCCTGTGGACAAATTCACAAACAACTGTTCACTTTGCTGCTGCTTTGGGACCGGTGCCCTCCACTCCCCACCCTGGGCACTATCTTGTGGGGCCATCACGTGGGGCCATCACCTGCAGGAGGGCTGGTCATGTTCCTCCACCGCCTCCGCAGAACTGCTGGCCACCCGGGCCAATCAGAAAGGCCCATGTTCGGGCCCCCCAGTGCTGGCTGACATGCTTATTAACCCTGACATAAGTACGGTAAAAGCATGAGCCTGTGTGGTAAGAAAGCACTGTTCGAGGTAATCCATGAACACAGGCTATGTGTTTGTATGCACGATAAAAGATTTTCATCATCAGGATGATGACACTTTATTGTCAATTATGTGTCTTTCTGCTTAGCTGCGTCCCCGCTGAATTTTGTTTTAATATAGAAATGAGCTATAATCAATAACTTGTCAAATTATTCATTCCTAATGGACTAGCCAAAGGATTTTGACATTACTCTCTGAATAAATTATCTGAAATACATATTTCCATTATTTGACCAGCTCTCTAGATTATTAAATAATGTTCTGTGAATAATTTATTCAACATTTTTCTGTCAATCTTTGAATAATTTACTCACAAATACATTATTTTTATTATTCAGCCAGCTATATTTCCAGCATCTGTGGCAATGTCTTTGTTGTGTGAAAGCATAGAGATTTCTGGAAGAAGAGATAAACTTTTAACTAGCAAAACTTAACTTCTTTGTAATAAGCATTCAGGACCTTATTTTATATACCCAAGTGCATAATTAAATGAATCCATTTTCATATCTCTCTCTTAATTTAAAAAGTAGTTTTCTACAACAATCTTTAACTCAACGATCCCTACTATTTTTATTGAAAACCTTGTACTCTCACTATCTTGCCTCTGCTTGTTTTTTTTAAGCCTTCAACAACATTTGGAAAAACTTAAATTACTTTGATCTGTGCGCTGAAGATATATAATGAGGAAAAGATGTACGCTGCTTGCCCAGTTCTGTTAACCCGGATATTTTGAACAAAACAGCTACATAAATACATACTGAATAAATACAGGTCTGTGATATACAAACACGAGTGAAAGGAATGAACTTTTAAAAATGCAGTCCTGACAGAGGAAGAAAAGTGCAAGGAAAGACTGAAGAGGCAGGCCAACAGAAAGTGTGTTGTGGAATACCTGTATCTATTTACCAGATAGTTTTTTTCATTCAAGTGGCAGAAAAATGTTCCAAGCAGCTGCGCTGGAGCAATGATAAAGTGAAATGATTTGAAGATGAACAATCCTGGCCACTCCTACAGCATCCATTCCACAGTTCCAGTCTTGGAGGTGGGAGCACAAGGTGAAATCAGGGAGCTCGTGGCTGCGGCATAGTGCCACCTGAGTCTGCGCTCCTGAGTCTGAGTGGGAAGCGAAGGGGTTCTTTGGTTACCCTGCAGCTCAAACAGCATTTTATTATTTCACTACCTAGCCATGTGGGCTAGAAAGTAATTTTGAATGTGATGCATGGCTCTTAAGAATTTGTAGCATAGATAGATACATCTAGTAAAGGCAAACTGGAGAACAGAGGTAGTATCTGAAACCAAAATCTAGATGTTGTTTCATTTCTATCGTAGCAATTACTGGGAAAATAATCTGGTCCGGAGGCCAGAGCCAGCACAGTTTGCCTTCTACAAATTGTGATATCCTGGCCATGAATGGAATGAGCAATATATATTCATTTCTAGCAGAAAGTTCTAGTGACTTTGAAACTGTATCCACTGGTCAATACATGCGTAAGGAGGCATAGCATGAATTGAAACCTGTCCTAATTCCACCTCATTCCTAAATTTAAGCAGCTAGGTCTCAGAAAGATTTAGCTTACTAACTGCCAAAGACCGGAGGTTTGTCTAACTGCCAAAGGAAATTCTTGGAATTATCTAACGTAATTGGTACTTTCATTTCAGATAGCAGAGATCCTTGATTTTCAGGCATGCTCAGAAGCAGTCTGATTTGAACAGGTGGGTACCTAAAAACAGAATTTAAAAGGCATTTGTGGGCTTTCAGGGTCACGTTTGCAACTCTGAACAGTACAGCACTTTGTTACTAGAATGGTAATATTACGTTCATGTGTCTTGCAGATTAAAAAACTAAGGACTGACCCAAGAAGTGTGTCTCACACCTGGACTTTAGGAGTTTGAAGCAGGTCCACAACCAAGGGTGACTGGAGCCAAACCTGGAGCTGCTGCTGTGCATTCGAGTCTGATATCAGGTCTGTATTTTCTTTTAACATGAAAGGGAGTTGTTGTCACCATTTGTTGGCTTAGTTTGAGGGATATAGTCAAGGAAAGGGCTGGGGATCTAGACATGTATTGCCAAGTTTGAACCTTTATACCTGCTGTTTAAGGAGGTTGGCCTAACCATGGTGTATGGGCTGATCTATCCAGAGAAAGAAATAGCAAGAGGTATATTTGAGAGAAATGAGGGAGACTGTCAAGGTTATTTCTATTTTAATCTATTGGAAGGCTGATATAAACTATATAAAAATTCAGGAGTCAAGAACTGCTGCAGAACAGGGGAAAACTTGAACAGCTTGTGGGGGAGGATAGCCACAGGCTCAGCAAACAGGCAGGCACCCTGTTATGTGCTATGGAAGGCAACACAAAGTGGAAAACGAGGCCAGATATGCATGTCAGAGTGCAGCAAAGAATCTCCTTATGGACTATGCTGCAGCTACCCACAGAAAACTGAAGCAGAAGCAAAAGACCAAGCCCTGTTGTGGTTTCACCATAAAGATGAATCTTGGAATCTGTTCATCATTAACCCATGTGTAGTAATGGAAAGGAACACGTATAATCAGATTTTTATTGACCACATGAGATTTGCTTTAATATGCTCTGTTCCCATGTTATGTATCTAATCCTGTAGAATTTTTTTTTTTTTTTTTTTTCCCCCTCTGTTCTGCTGTTTGTTTTTTTCACCCTTTCTGTAATTACATCCTAACTTTTCTCATACTGAAATACTTATTTCTTGTTTGGGCCTTGATTTGTTTTAATTCTTAATGCCCCAAAGGTCATAAGGGCTATTTATTCAATTATTCATGCAACCATTGGATAGAGAAGCTGCATACTTCAATTTAGTTCCAACTGTTTGCAAGTTAACAATTACGAACTGCTGTGAAGTCCAGTGAACTCAGGACCTCCTGCTTCTGTAAGGTTATATATAATATCAGTTATGGGAAAGGAGTAAAAGAATTTTACATACTTGGAAAAAAGTACTGTTTCAAAATGAATTAAAGAGACAATTTATTTTTTTTTTTCCTAGTGGCTGCGGTCATCTCTGAATTAACAGTACAAAAAAAAGAAATCAACGTTCTTTCTTATTATTACTGTTCAGCTTTTAGCTACTATGACTTTGTTTATCTTCCTTATAAGGAAAACTATAAAAGCTAATCTTAATACTGGATTTTGCAATGTTTACTGAGCTGCTTTTTAAAAATTTTCTGAGCTTGTAAAAGTATAATTATTGTATCCTAATAATTATAACAGACGACATTTCTCTTCCTCTTCACAGTGTTTGATCTAAACTGCAAATTTCTGATCTTCTTGTCAAAGACAGAGCTGTTTTCTTGGGAATATTTTGAACTTTGATGAAAGTTTTATGACACTTCCAACAAAACATGCTGCTCATTAAAGTTTTACATAGAGAGAGCTCTATCTGCATTGTTTTGGAATTGTAAATATCAGATAATTGTCATCAATGAGTAGTTGATGAAATACCTGTTCCCAGAAGCTTAGATCTGCAGACAGGTGTTTGGTGTCTCAGACGAATGTGTGTTTTCACTGTCCCACAGTACCAAGACATGGCTCTCTTCATTCTGTCGTGGTGATGGTCCCAAAAGTCAAACAGTGATGAAACTGATGATTTATTTATAAAATTTTGCAAGGCACTTGCAGAGGAAACAAGTTTTGTAGTCTTTAAATATCTTATTCACTCTTCCTCTTTGTCCCAGGAGGTAGCAGGAGATTAGTGTCCCATTAGTTTCCTTCATACAGTTTTTATGAGTCAAAACTTACACATCTGTCTTTGGATAGTAATGGATAGCTATGGTTCTTCAGCTATATGAACATTAACTGCAGCACTGTTTTATCAAAGGACATCTAGCTCGGACAACTGGCAGCTGGCACAACTGCTAATTCTCCTTAATATTTAAGCCTCAGGGAGTCTCCCTAAAGCAAATGAACAAGATGACTGTAAATGTGTGTATATATATTTTTTCTAAGATTATTTCAGAAACTTACTTGACACGTTAGTTTCAAATCACTTGGTACTTCATGTAGTTTCTCTGATAATTGTGGAGAGAAAACGCCCCATTTAATGAAACACTGTTCCCTTTCAGAAGTACTTGGGTAATCTGACTCCCAGACAGCATGAGGTTTTATCTTGTCATTATGAAGACTTCATGAAGATATAAAGACGTTACTCAGACATTTTTTTTTTTTTTTGGTTGTTTTTTTTTTTTTTTTTTAAAGAGACAGTCTAATTAAAACTTAGAACATTATTATTTAATATTATCTAATTAGAACAGATGTCATTTTTCTTCCCTTCTGGCTGCATGAGGAATACCTGACTGTTTCCCTTCTGGCTCCGTGTGATGTGCACACACTCAGAGGAAGCAGATCATCGCTCTCAAAGGCCACGTACACCACACAAAGCCAAAAGTAGTGTCCCAGGTGAGTTAAATGGAGGCTAGAATGTTTTTCCTCAGATGGGATGTATATTTTGCATATTGGCAAGTGGTATTTTTCCTGAATCACCTCCTGAAGGTGTGTTTTCTGTCTTTATTGACAGTGTAAGGAACCTAGGGAAATTGTGTCTGAATTTAGCTAAGTTAAGTGTCTAGAGTTAGGTGATGTGAATACTTTTTTCAGTCATAAAAGTAGAACATAGATGCTCGTTTAAATTGTAGTACTGGCAGAACTACAAAACAATGATAATCACAATATAATTAGAATCCATATCATGAGAAAGTTATGTATACAAAAGTGTTAGAATGACAATAAACTTCAGAAAGACAGATTTAATAAAATGAGGGAGCTCATCAAAAATGCCCTAAGGAAAAGTAAACTCCTTGGATATGGCATTTATACTACTTAAGGAAACAGTAATAGTGTCTCAGGAGGTGTTATATTGCTGAACAAAATGAGTAATAGGAAGAAACATACATAGCTAAATAACAAATTTCAAATGATTGAACCAGGAAGAGATCCATCAAAAATCTGACCCACCGTAGCCAATAAACAGGAAAATAAAATAACAATAGTTAGTATGTATGAGGAACACAAGAAAGGCCAAAACAAATTTCCAGAATAGCTAATGAAATGCATAAAAAGAAACAAAGCCTGTCTTTAAATATATATTTTAAAATAGATAGAAATGCTAGAATTGATGGATAAAAACCTATTTTGCTAGTAAAGGTGAAGTATTGTCAGAGATTCTGTCAGAAAAAAGGTAAGGAAACAAAACTGGTGGATCAGTGGGGACAGACACTAGGCATAAAGTTATTCTGACTGAACTCTGGTATGAAATGCCTGAACATCCAACAAAATACCCAGTCTCTTACCAATCCAGAGGACTGAAGAACTTTGGTTATGTATGTGTTTAAGAGGGTTTTTAACCTGCAAATAAGTTCACAGCTCTCCCTGGTAAATTAATTATCACTAAAACACGATCATAGAACATCTGTAAAATCATGGTGGAAAAAAGTCTAACCAGGACAGTGTTTTGGAAATGGAAACTGTGCTTCAGGTATTGTTCTGTATTTCTTTGCATTTGTAGTGGATGTAGGGGAAGTGAATTAATTTGACAAGAAGCAACTGAGGAAGTTAAACAGGCATGGGTAAAAAGTTAGTAAAAGCTCTGTAATGAACAGAGAACAGAGGTATGAAGTACATAACAATTTCTGAAACAAATTGATATTTCTGCATAAAGTTTGTTGTTAGAATAGAAGTATTGATTGGGGAGCTGGAATTCAGAGTTATTCAATACTGTCACTAGTAACACAGAAAATGACATGGCGAGTATGCCTAAAAAACATCCAGATAGCCTCAGCCTGGCTGCAAACACACTTGGGCAATTAGAACTTTAAATGATTATGACAAACTGGGGAAGTGCTCTGAAGCAAGGCAACCAAACAGAAGATGCTGCCTGTAAAAAAATATATGTATCCTTGTACTGTAGTAATTAACTTCAGATGAGAATGACAGGAAAAACGGGGTGGGTGAGTGTTCAAGAAGAATCTTGGATTTACTGTAGACCACAAGGCAAGAAGGGTTGACCAGTGAAAGTATCTAGATGAACCAAGCCCAGGGAAGGCAAATGTAATTTAGGAGAACTCATTTAGCAACTAGAGAGGGTTACACAATGGAAAACAGAGTCTGAATGTAAAGTAATGTACATAAGATGGGAAGATTACAGAACAACTACTAGACTTCCAAACTGACACTTTCAGCTCAGTTAGCTTGCTGCCATTGTAGAAATCTCAGAAAAAACCCTTTGCTGAATGCAGCTTCAGGCAAAAAAACAAAGATGATATCAGAATGCATAAAGACAGAATGGAAGGAATTCCAAAGGAAAATATTATAACGTATGTCTGTAAATGAGTGGTGAAAGTTTATTTGAATTGATATGCTCATCTCTCTAAATATTGAAAATTATTTGACTCACTGAAACATTGTCTTTTATGAAAAGAGTTTGAAAAAACTGAAAGTACTATTTTAGAAAAGAAATAAATAGTACAGTTGGCAGAAAGGTGGCTTAGGATTCATTTGCTTATTTAAGTATTTAAATACTGAATTAAGACAAAAGATCTATAGCACAAATATTTTTGCAGTAAATACTGTAAAACTCATTTTAGGAACACAACTGTGTTTCCAAAATGACAAATGCTCTGAGGAGTTGATTGCTTTTCTTATGATGGTCTGTAACTAAATAAGGAAACTCCTCCCTGTTCTTTTGCTTAAATTTGGTGGAATTTAAGTTTTGGTAGAAGCATTCACTTATTAAGAAAAATGCTGAGACCTCTAAGTACTGAAAAATTCCTGCAGCTGCAATACCATAGCTCCTGATAACTAGGACCATTTTGTATTTGGTGAAATTGGGGCCATAGAACTATGAAAGGCAGATTTTTAACCTTAGGTTATAAGACATAAAACTATTAATGAACATTGCACAGGAGTCTGCTCGAATCATGTTTATCTTCTGGATAGGTGATCTAGGCATCGCTATTGGTAGTTATTATAGATACCTACTTCTAATGAGGCACAAGGTTAAAAAAAGGTAAGTAAATTAAAATATAAGGATGCAGTGCAACATCATTCAAGGACTATAATACCTAACCAGATTTTTTCAAGGAGTTATCTCTCGAACGTAGCATGATTGAAAAAAAATATTTAAGGAGGAAAAATAATAGTGCACCTGTGAAATATTTTAAAGCATAATTTTGAACCTCCTTAAAAGAATCACTTCACTGTAAAATTTTAAGTATGTACATACATGCATATATATTTGCAAAAATATGTGCATTTATATATGCATATACACACACTCACATAATATTTTATAATACAATTATATGACACTTGTAGTGAGCAAAAGTAAGAAAAAAATATATTCCTGAGTTGTATTGATAAAGTCAAATGCTTTATTGGCCATGTCTTTCCTTTCATTATCTTTTCCTCTAAAGCATACTAGGAAAAATCTTATATTCTTTCCATGCCCACAAGTCCCATCAATGGGAGTTAGGGATGGTTAGCTAATTCAGGTACAGCCTTGCTGCAAGCGCTGTTCTGCTGCAGGCTTAAGAATGCTTTTCCCCTCAGTCTGAAGGGCTTACTGAAAAAAGAAATGAGGAGCTACCTAACTCATCCAGCTCACTGCTGCAATTAAAAAAATATGATGTTACAAAAAGTCAAGTTAAAGTGCTATGAACTATGTTTGCTTGCCAAATGAAGCTAAAATAAAAATACTATCTACTTTATTTCAAAAACCTGACACAACCTTTGTATTTAGTCTTTGTGACCTTTTCCGAATTCCTAATGATCTTAGGTAAATGACTCTCTTATATTATTCTGTATCTACTGCTTTGGACATGATAGACTAAAACACGAGGATGCAAAAATACTATTATAAAGTCTATACCCCTCTATAGATATTACATGATGGGTGTGTCCCAAATGAGAAGAATGTCAGCTTCATATAAATGCAAAAAGTAGAAGTAAAAGAGGATAAAGTCCCATGTAACAGCCTTTTAGCCTAGAACATGAAATTTATAGACATGTAAGCTACTATGTAGCTTACATGGATGAACTGCCAACATATATAGAAAGTAGTCATAGCTGAAGTCATGAGTTGACTCAGTGGAGTTTGGACAGTAATGCTGCAATGCTTCCAAAGCATTCTCTGAAGGAATTCCACATGCAGGAGGGATGTGGGATGGAATGGTGATATAAACCAAAATTTGACACTCAAAAACTGCTCAAGTCTACATTTAGGCATCAAAATGATGATTTTATTTTCAGAGATGCTGAACATCTGCTTGCCTCAGTAGAAAGAACAATGTGAAATACCTCTGAAATAAAAAAAACTGAGTTAGGCTTACAAGTTCAGGTACATGTAAATAACTTCAGATATACAAAGAACTCAGTTGTCTAAGGTGTAAAGGAAGAAATAAAGTAGGGATAGGTATTCAACCTGTGCTTAAGAGCCTGGCATCCAGTATAGTCAGTGTATTTTCCTGCCTATGTCTAATACTTGGTACCTAGCGAGATACCCATTTGTAGTCCATATGACCCTCCCTGTATCCCACACTTGTATATAAAGTGCATGTGTTAGACATTTCACATTCTGCTTCAGCATAGAAACAAGATTAATTTTTTTCAGAAAATTCATTATAAAGGTCAAGATTGAAACTTTTCCTCAGGGTGGAAAGTGGGACTACAAAGTCAACTCACTGGAGTCTGGAGTAAACACAACTGCAGCAATTTATGCCACACATTTGAATTTCACATGAATAGTTTTCCAAGTAGGCATATTTACAAGACACGGTGCCATGCAAAGGTGGTCTTAGAGGCAGTGTAGATCCATTAGTTGTGTTAACTACCTTTGCAAAATTGGATGCGATGGTGTGACCTCACGGCTAGCAAGCTTTTGTCCAAAGGTAGTTCAGGGCAAATTAGATCACGTCTCTGCCTTGTCCTCTGCTGCCTGGTGTAGATGTGCTCTGGCAGCAGATACCTCACTTCACCTCCAGAGGGTCTGTGGAAGCATTCCTGGATATTCAGTAGTGTGCCAACAGTATTATGGTAAGCTGCTGCATCATGGCTTGTGAACACCTTACAAAAGGCAAAAGTATGAAACTGTGCTTATAATCACAAACAAGTGGATAAATCTGTTATAATTTCAGTATGATAAAATAGAAGCTAGCACCTGGACTTTTTTAGTGCGATTCAAAGTGAAGAAAACTTGTTGATATTTACTTATGTAATCCAGGGACTAAGTTCCACATAATTCAGCTTGCAATTGCACTATTAAAATTACTTCAAGTTAATTGCTGAAGGAAACTTGACTCAGGATTTGATCTGAAACAATTATAAGTCTTCTAATTCTTGGAATGGTCACAAAGGCTAAATTGCTTTATTTCCCTCCATCCCCTTTTTTCCCCCAGCAATGGGATTAGTGTAGATGACTACACCACAAGGGCACACAGATTTGAAATCGCTTCTATGCTGAGAGTCTGTAATTGCCAAATTCCTATCATACTACAAATGTAAAGACCATGCTGAGGGATATATCATGCAAAACGTGACTAAAGTAAACATGTTTTGTTTGTGTCTCTTGAAATTAGTTTATCTTTTAATATCAGGACTTCTTGACACTGCTCTCTGCTGTGTACTTAATGTGCTGGAAAGTTATTTAATGATGGCCGACTTTAAGCTAGCTGACTTGTGACAGATTCATAGATGTTAGAGTTGCAGCTGTAATTAATAGTAATTTCAAATAATTTGACTTGAATGTGTATGTGCCTATAGTATAGGACCCTGATTTTGGAAGTACATCAGACCAAATAGCATATTATGCCCATCTGTTTGTAGTGAAGTGACCATGCTGGAGCATGCCACCGTTCCTACTTGAAACACATGCCTAATTTCCCTTTCAGTTGGAGCCAGAAAATAAGGGTTAGGGAATGATACATGCCCCAAACCTGTCTGATTTTAAAGATTCTTTCAGAGCATGATCGGAAGGTAGAACCAGACTCTCAGAGGTAGTAAAGAATTGTCCAGTAACACAGTTTTAGTCTCTGTGGACCCTCTAGCTCTGCCTGTGTAAATTACTCTTAGGGATTGCTGCTAATGTCAGTGGACATCTGAGCCTTTTTTAAAAGATAATGTCTTTGCATACAAAACCAGCACCTCTGGCTGAGAAACTCATGGGCCAGTGAATGCTGGAAGTTAATGCCACTGCAGTGTTGTCTGGTTCTGCCCGGGGAGGGGGGCCTCTTCTCTGGCCATTTCCTTTCTGCTGTTGGGAAGGAGACCACTGAGCTAGAAGTTCATTCAGAGGGGCCTGGGAGGGTTGTTCTTATGTCATGATCTTACAGCAAAAAGGATGTGATCATACTGTGATACCCAAGATTAAAAATTTATACATGCACTTCTTCACTTTTGGTATTCTGAATGTTCCTATGGAATTGGCTGCTAAAGACTTTCAAGAATCATGGTCCAAAAAATATCTGTGCAGTTATCTCTTTGAATGCTAACTGAAAAAAAATTAGAAGGCTAAAAGGAAAGGTAGAGTTTCTTTTTTCCTTCATTATAATGGTACTTCAAGCAAAGGCCTACATGTTTCAGAAAACAGAATGGTTCACAATTTCCAAGTTTCTGTTATCCTGCTTATCATCATCTTGTCCTTAAACTTCAAGTGAACATCAGTCTCAACCACATTATTTATGTTAGTCCTTCTTCCTGATTTTGAAATTGTGATAATCTAATGAGGGAACAAAAGTACACCAGAAACTGTGTATGCAATCTTATAACTAACCAAGACAGTTCTCATTTCAAAATCGGATCGCACAATATTCCAGCCATTTTTTCCCTGTTCATTAAAAAGAGTCTTGAGAGACCTCAAATAAAATACTTTTCTGGACTTTGCAGTCCATTGTGAGAGGAAAAAGAGTAGTCGATGAATTATCTTCTGTGAATTGCTCACTTATCGCTAAGATACATATATTTTGTAATAATATGTTCCAGACTTTGCTAAAATAAGCCTGTGGTCCTTTGAGTGCTTTCTGGTATGTTGTATATGTCCATATATAGCCCTTATGCCTCAGACATTAAGATGATTATCAGAATACAGTACTGGCTGCACGTGTGTGAGTAGTAAATATCTTTCATCTCACGTAAAAATCTTGTAATTCAGTCCTCGACCATGTCACAACAGTTTAAAAACAGTACAAATGCACTCAGTATGAAAGTACCAGCTGTATTCTAGAAGCATACTGTTGTACTTTATTTATTATTATTTTTATAACCTCAGTCGTCTATATTCTTCAGCAAATTTGCATCCAGTCAAATTTGGACCTAAGTATCAGTTTGTCTCCGTAACTTATTGTATGGATCATATTGGCTACATAACACAGTGAACTTTAATGAGTGAAGATAATAAATCAGAAAACTTATATTTTTGCAAACTCTATTTTGTCCTTATGTATTCTTCTGATTACTGTTGATCAAATTCTGACTATTTCTGTAAATCCTGTTGTTTACAAAATCACTTAATTATCTGTGCATTTGATGGGAAAGACATTTGCCCTTAGCTGTAAAAGGAAATTAAAATGTGTTGCATAGAGTTGGGGAGGGGGCAGAGAGGAAGGTTAAGGTTCGTTGCTCTGCAAATTGTAGTGGTTATGAACAGGGGAAGGACACAGCCCTGGGAAAAATTTTCTTTGGATATACCATAATCAGGAAGGCATGAGACTTCAGAAAAAGAACCTGTTTCTGCCCTTACTCTGAAAACAGAACCCGATTTAAAGCTGTACTGCTGCAGGATCAGGCACACATAAGGTAGAAGGCAGAGATCGGTACAAAATACTGGGGAAAAAATACTTAATAATACTTTTTAGCCATAAACATCTTATGTCTAAAAAGATACATTATGTATTGTTTAGTTTAATTGCAGTGAAATTAAATGAGATTTCTATTTAGAGTTATTATCTTGCATTAGACTATTAGTAGCTGAGAGTGATTTAGAGATCTGAATGAGTTAAGCATCAGGCTGAGAAAGATCATTACTACACTGTTTACACAGGCACATTTTTGTGAGTCAAAAAAATATGGCTTGCTCCTCAGTGAACCCGCCAGTTAAAAAAAAGCTAAAACAAAATAATGGACCCCAAAACCTGATGTTACTGAAAAGAACAGTAACCCTTGAAGAAGGATTTAGGAGAATGAGAATTTTAGAGGATTGTTTGATAGCAGTTTTCACTTTTTAATCATCTGAAATCAAGTAGCCTTATCACTGCCACCTGGAAAGGAATCAAGTAATTTGTCTCCACTTGAATTATTTTTTAAAAAAACACAAAACACCTGAGTTTGTTCGCACCTGCTGAAAAAATAATTTCTCATGTGATGATTACAGGTGGGTGTTCTTTGTCTGTTTGGGACGTTTTTTACATCATTTTATGTCAAGGGGGCAGGAGAGGTGGTATACGCATAGCCTCTGTGGGACTCTTGAAGGACTTGAATGATACAGAGTTCATTGAAGGTAAGTCTTGTTGGGTGTGACCCTACCTTGCTCTGTATCTGAGACTTACAAATTATAGGGAACAGTTAAAGAGGGAGCATGTGAATGTTTTTTAGTTACCCATTTCCCTCACAACTACAGCATAGTAACTCGTCACAGAGGTGGGTAATGCAGACGTAGTCTGTATAGAAGATTGACTAGTGTTATTGAGTCTGATATCTGGGAACGGCTTGATGACTTTATATGAAGTTACAGAAATGGGAGTTATTTTAATTCTTTTTAATTATATTCTCTTTGCATGACTGGATATTGAAAAATACTAAAGGTGTGAACTGATACACATGTGTAGGCAGTATGGACTATGTAAAGCTGTTGTGTTTGTGGTGTTGCATGCATAGAAAATGAAACAGCCAGCAGTGAGACTAAGTGCGTTATCGATAGCCGCAGCAACACTGAAGTGTGAGCTAGACTCCACGATTGTTACCTGCGGTTTCATGACTAGAAAGAGGAACAACCTGAATTTTTCCCAACCTAGCAAAAAATATTATTCTGTACACATGACGTAAGACTGTAGGAAAGCATTCAAACTGTGAAAAACACCGCTGCTCTTCAGCGTGTGCCTCACAAGCTCAGCACTGGGCTCTTCTCTTCAGGCCACGTAGCTGCTCTAGGCTGCTGTGGAGCCACACTGAGAGGTGCAGAAATCCCAGCACTAGCTTGAGAGTTTCCACCTTATTTTCTAAACTGTGAAAACTGTGTTCCTAGGGTCTTTCTCTGATCCTTTCACTGACTGTAGATACTAAGCCTCATTTTAATAGTTCACTAAAAAACAGCGGTGGGTGGGGTTTGGAGTTTTTGTTTGTTTGTGTTTTTGATGTTTTTTTTTTCTTTTTGCTACTCTGTTGGCAGGGAGCACAGCTTATATGCTATTCTTAGATTCTGCAAGAACCTCATAAAATACATTCTTACAAGCCTAACGATGCATGTTTTTCTTGGGAGCTCTAACTCTCTCTGCCTTTGTGTAACAAGAAGCTAGAGCACTGGAGCCTTGCCTTAATGTGAGAAGGTTATAAACCATGCTAAAATTAAAGAGAAAACAACTGAAACTTAGCTGAGCTGTGGTGGTGGTGAGTGATCTTGTGTCACGACCTCATAGAAAAGGGGAGATTGCTGATAGATGAAGCACTGCAATGAAGTCATTGTCACCAGAATTTGGGATACTGTCTTAAAGTAGACATTTATTAAAATTAACATATTGCAGGCATACCTGGAGCATGGATTCTACTACCAACTCGGGTAAAAGGCATTCACTGTCTGTAGAGAGTGCAAGATTTGAAACATAAATATGCAGTAAGTTTTAATCCTTGAGCAGGAAGGAATATCTTTAAAAGACAGTGAGTTATTCTGTTTCTGAAAGTGTGTTTAACAACCATATAGTAATTTGGCTTTTCTTTTCATGCAGTTTCTCAAGTCCATAAACTCTATAATTCACAAAATAAAATGTCAGGAGTCCCTTTTAAGTTTTTTTCCAATAGGTTTGTTTATACAATGAATTTCAGATGCTGGCTGCTCTTTGAAAATTATTAAAACCAGTTCTGTTAAGTGTAACTTGTCAGTGAGGCAGGGATTGCTAGCAATTCCCTAATGACACTGGTGATCATATTACCTCATATCTGCAACATACCAGTCCTGAAATGGTCATGAAGTCAGAAAAGTCTTGCATCCTTTTTTGTAAGCCTAGCAATTAGATACAGCTTTTGCTATTCTGAGATCCTGGCAAAGTATTTCTGAAAGGCAAACTCTGATGCTTCCTAGTCTTTCATAATTACTATGCTATAACTATACAGGATTTTAGCACATTTCTCAAAATAATAAACATGTGCAAGATGGAAATATCTCTCAGAATGCTCTTAGATTTGGGACAGTTGGACCCTTATTAACACTGCTATTTTAAGCTTCAGCCTATTATACTTCACTTTTCACTATTACCAGAATAAACACACTCTGTTAGCACAATTGTGTATAAGTGCTTTTTTACTTAAGATATACAAGCATTTACATTACTGTGACGCTTTCCCATCTTCTGACAAAGACTAGCTAAGCACTACCTCCTTTCTTCCATGATGTTTTGTCACCATCAACAAGAGTTTCAAAAGGTCTACATCCTCGTGGATGTAGAGTTCCTATAGTACAAGAGTCTACGGTCTTGAGAGGCTATGTGGCTGATTTTTGGGCTGGCCAGTGTCTGAAAACATCATTCTGGATAATTCAATAGAACTCCAGAAGATATATTTTTATATGGAAACATACTTTACTTCCCCCCCTGCCATGAATGCAGATCTTTCTGGGGTAGGTACAGCAGGACTGTTGTTGGTAGACAGTATTATTAGAGATGGATAACAGAGTAACCGCTCTTTCTTGATGTAATGCCATCAGCCAGATTACATCACTAATAGAAGTTTTCAGGTTTATTTGCAAAGCCAGTAAACTTGAGAACAAAAATAGATGCAACTGCTGAGTTTATTTAAAATTATGAAATTTCATGTTAAAATTCCATCAGCTATACCATTTCAGTTTCTCTCCATTTGCTGAAAGTGAGAAGTTTTGGTATCCTGGAAGTTAAAAATCCAAACCTCACAGCCTTTGATATAGCATGCCTGTTTCCTTGTGTATTCATAATATGCAAAGGAATCTTGCATTTTTATAACCAGGAGTCACTTTGAGGACAGCCTCCTGGGATTTGGAATATAACAGTAAATTTCAGTTTACTCTTTGATGTTTCATTTCATGACAGCCCAACAAAAAATCTAAGGTAGCTCTCCTTTTCGAAGAGGAGAGCCAATTCCCAACAACAGATGTGGTTTTTGTAGTGCTCCTGCCAGGTACGATTTGGATAGCACTGTTATTAGCCTTTCAGAAATTTTCTCCCATTTTGTGAATTATTTCTGGCATTGTGTTCTGTAATCTTATTGTAGCTCAGCATGGCTTTGGCCAAAAATTATGCTGAAGCCTCTTGTTCTCCTTGATTACAGTTACTATTATTATTTTTAATGTCTAATTACTGATGGAGAAACTTAGCTTCTTTATTGTTCCCTCCTATGGTTAAGCCTTTCTGATGAAATCCAGACTTCCATCTGGCATGGACTAGTGTAGCTCCATAAAAGTCGCTGTTGATTTACACCAGAGAGAGGAACCTTGCTCACAAAATGATTGGGAGTTCATATCCTCTTGAGTCAGTTTTCTATGTTTTAGTAAGGTCCATTCTGTTTTTTTGTTATTGATGTTTTATGCATCAGAAGTAATACAAAGAATTAATTTGTCACTCACTTTCCTCATCCCCTCATGGGATAAGTACAACTATGGTGTTCCATGCATATATTTGTGAGTTTTAGCTGAAGATGAATATGGTAGTTTCTTGACTAACTCACCAGAATTAATTTGTGCAACTGGCACAACTTGCAGTCATTTTTCTTCCTGATTAGAGACGCATTTTTGTATCCCATTTTACTCTTCTGAAACAAGAGACACTTTAATCACCACAAACAGTGCAAGAGAGTGATTTTATGAGTTTGGATTTATTTTTATTTTTTTTTTACAGACTTGCTAGGTCTACAAATAGAGTGTGCCAAAAATGCAAAAGTAGTGTGTGTTGTTCAGATAAGACACAAAATACAAGTGGCCTTCTCTAGTTCTGCATGAGTCAAAGAGTCTACTCCATGTTGTGCTCCAGGTACGTGCATTGCTAAATTTGTAACTTCTGGCATGAGAGGAGTTTTACTGACATTAATGGAACAATTCTCCTTTGGGATAGTTTAGCAACTCTGTGTCAAAATACATGCAGTTGAATACCATTCACTGAGTAATTTCCTAAAGAACTTATTTCATTTGACTGCTCTGTTACATGAAGATGAAAAAAACAGAATGGTGTGTAAAAAGGTGTTCAAAATTTCATTTCATGAAAAGCCTCTAAATTTCAGTGGTTGAGTTACTTTGGCAAAACATGAATGATTACCCTAGAAATAGGAGGATCATATTTAAGCGATTTGATTAAATGTTAATCAATATGGTCTATCTTTTGTTATTACAGAGGACTCATATTTGATTAGAAATCTTCACATGTAAGTCTGCTTGGCTGTTACTCAAAAAAAAAAAAAAAATTTCCTGTTCACTTCCTTCTCATTTTCATTTCCCAAGTTTTATACGTTTTGAAAGTGAAACACTGTTCAAGTTTTCATGTTTTGATAGGAAGTTTTTCATGCTTTGCCTTGATATTTTTGAATGTCTTTTTAATAATCTGTAAATGCTTATTTCTTGAAATCTGATTTTTCATGGTTTTGTCATATTACAAAAATGACAGTTGCACTGTAGATTGCCCTTTACCTTTTTTGTATCTACTTAAAGTATCTAAACAATTCTTCTACAGTATTGTGTAAGTGTACTGTACCAATATGTTGAAAGACATAGCTATTGCAGTAAGAAATCTGACAGTATCATTGTGATAGCAAAAATAGGACTTCTTCAATACAATGTTAATTCTATTAATATTTTACTTGCTAAAGCATGTGTCAGCAGAAGTGAGTTTACCGTCTAAAAATTGTAACAGAATTGCGGGGTTTGTACGTGTTTGTATGAGTGAATTTTTGTAGTTAACTGGCACTTCATTAAAATGAAATTGTATTAATATCTAGACATACTTAATGCTAACCATTACAGAAATTCAGCAATTATTGCTAGAAATATCAGTCACATTTTGAAGATAGATAAATAATAAATAGAAATATCATTTCTCCCTTTGATTAAAACTCAATGAAGCATCTAATATAGCCTCTTCCACTTTATTTTACACTTTAGCAAATGGCTTTAAGAAGTGTAATCAAAGTTCATGTGCTTGCAATAATGGCAGCATCCTTCTTTTCTATGCAATGGAGCACTACAGCATCAAATAATTACCTGTCATCTTGCTTTCTGTGTGGGGCTCCTAGGATACCATTAGAAGTGTTCAACCTAGAATAAAAGTAAGATTTGCAAAAAAAGATTTACAGCTTGCAAATTATATTTTTTTTTTTACCTAAGTGGCTTAATCTTTGGGAAATCCAGTAGTTCACAGATGTCACTTCTGAGTTGCCTTTGTTCCAAAGGGGAAAGGAAAACATGACTACTGCAGCACCATCTATCAATCAGATATGAATCCCTCTCATATATTGCAGATTAGACCACAAGTCCTTTCTCTAGGCAATTAATATTTGTATGAGTCTAGATGTAATTCAGCTTTAGAAAGCTTTTAAGAATAGAAGCCATTAGCAGTGATACAGAATATTTTTCTTAATATTTGGGTCCTCTGCGGAAAACCTCCCCTCATTCTAATTAAGTGTTTTCATTTGTTGTGAAGTATTTTAGTGACTTCTAAAAAAAGGAAATGTGTACAAAACTTGGTAAAGCTACTTACGGCCAGGCAGATGAAGAATTTGAAGTATAGTTCTTGGATTATTTATCT
Organism: Morus bassanus; assembly: GCA_031468815.1. Taxonomy (NCBI): domain Eukaryota; kingdom Metazoa; phylum Chordata; class Aves; order Suliformes; family Sulidae; genus Morus; species Morus bassanus. The sequence continues at coordinate 12,033,487 of CM062570.1, forward strand.
TAGAAACACATGTGTGCATATGCAAATATACACACAATACTGCTTGGCTTTGAAATTTTATGTTCTTTGAATTCAGACTTCTGAAGGTCAGTGAGAGAAAAAAAAAATAAAATCTCCTTTGACCAAAGTAAAGGTGTGTAGTATGCATTTGCTGTAGATCCTATGGCTCTCAGCATTTTCATGCCCCAGCTGACTTAACTGAAGATGATTATTGGCACAAACACAGTATATCTGGCACACACGTTTGAGAAGACTAAAGTAGACTTGAACAAATAAGAGACACAATGGCTTTTGGATCTTGAACATTTTAGGGGATGGTTGCAGAGAAGAAAGGAGACTTCCCTTGTGATCTGTTAATTTTTTCCAAAAGTTGACTGCCCGAGCCATAGTTTACAATACTTCACTGACATTAGAACTGAGTAGGAATATTTTGCCTTTTTTTTTTTTTTTTTCCAACTGAGATGTGTGGCTGTAATTAGACTGGTGATGCAGTAGTGGTTGGCAGCTGTCTGTATAGCCTCTGCAAGGTCTTTTAGTGCTGCTTATCTCTATCACACTTTAAATATTTTCATCACTTTACTTAGGAAAGTATAAAACAAGAGGAGTGGACTTCACTGCACACTAAGTTAATAATTTTATATCCTCTCTCTGTTCTGACATGGTGCTATTTCTACTAGCCTGAGTAAGAGAATGGAGCATCTTTCAAGTTTAAGAATATGAACCTTAAAATTACATCTCAGTAGTAAATATTGAGGAGGAAAAGGAACTACTTAAACTAAAGGATAATACTGGCTTAAAGGTTTCTGTTAGCTATCTGATGGAAATGAAAGGAAAAAATTATTTGTTTACCACCTGCTGATTCATAATTTGATCACAGAGATTTATATGTTTATTTGCTGCCTCTTAAATTATTGTTCATTGCTAGAACTGGACTGTAGAGGCCTTTTGTCTGCCAACATGTCAGCTTGCACAGACTCAGCATATTGACCTAAATTTGGAGTCAAAAATGTTTGCCCTGGACAGTTAGGTACTAACAGTGAGTTTGTTTCTATTTGGGTTTCTGTCGTGTTTTGCAGTTCGGAGTATGTTTTGTTTTCTAGAGTCAATGGAGACATGTTAAATATGTTTTTTTGGGTTGTTTAGTTCTCCCCCCCCCAGTATTGCAGGGAACCTCAAACAGCGCTGATATCCTTGATATCTCCTTCTTGACTGCTTGTTGTGTATTATCTGCAAGTTTTCATTTTTGGCCCTTCATTATGGGTCCTGTGTTTCTTGTAGTATGTTAAGAAGTGTGTGATAATCCATGATGAACAGTGGGTGCAGTAAACACCTGTCCTGGAACCTGTGTAACTAGGAAAGAAAATCACATTTTGAAAATGAGGACAGAGATAACTTCCTATTAAAATAATATATTAGTAATCAAGATTTTCCAGAGATTTTTGTTTTACTTCCTGCTCGTGACTGATCCACAATGTAGATTCAATGGTGTACACCGCAGCCACAGCAATATATGTATTCCTTCATTTGGTAGCAAATAACTAGACTATTAAGTTCCCTGAAGAAAAAAAATACCTTTATGTAAGAGATGTGCATGAAACAAATAGATTAATAACAGAAAAGTTTTGAAAACAGGACAGGCCATAGAGCTCTATAAAAGGTGGAAAAGTGTCAAATGATAGCAGCTGGCTCTTGAACTGGGGGCAGAGAGAAACCCACACAAAAAAGAACAACCCTAGCTTTACTGAAATGGGAATCTGAGTAAAATGTACTCTAAAAATCATCTAAAAATCAAGAGCAGCTACATGTGCAGTAGTGAATGTGGTCAACGTTATAATTTTTGGCTTCCCCACAGCTTGCTCTAGATCCTAGGATAGTAATATTGGTAGCAGTAGGCTGCAGTACCACAACAGGACTGTTGCTGATTTTGCTGTGTAGCTTGCCTTTATAATCCGTGCAATATCTGAGCCTTGCAAACTCTCGTGGTAAAGCTTTGGGAAAACACAAACTTCTGAGGGCTCGGTGGAACTTTGCCTCCTGTTTTTTGCATTCTACCTGAACCAGTGCTTACTCACTCTTAAATCACATCCTTAAAGTGTTTCAAAATTCTCTTGAAATGTTTATGAACACTAGTGACCACTTCATTGAGTCCTTTAAGAATCTGTTCTGCACATATTTTTATACCATGTCAAAAGCAGTCTGTATTCTGACTTGTCCATGTAATACTGTCATAAGAATTATTTTGCCTTCTTCTAAAAAGATAAGTAGGAGTGGTAGAAGTTTTTACTTAAACATTTGCATTTTGGAGAGGAATATTCTTTGAAACAACTTTCTGTACAGTTTATCACTCAAAATTGATACAGATTTATGGTACAATTTCATGTTAAAATGAAAGACGTTGACTACTTCCCTTTTCTTAGAAAAGCCAATAGAGTGGACCTGGCATGAGGCTAGATTGGCAGACCCAAGTCCAATTATCCATGTCTAACTACTTGCTTCAGCTTTCCCAACTTCCAGACAAATATCTTGGCCATTTGCTGTTCTGGAATAGCGTTGTTGCTTTGTTCCCTTTTGCTTTGTTTCCACTTTCTTCTAAAAGTATGTGTTTTCCTGACACATGGAGAGGAATAAATACAGGGAAACAACAGTAACTGGTGTGGGATGAAAAACATGCTTACCTGTACATCTATAGTTAAGTGTGTGTAAGTGTAGCAATACGTAAAACCACCTGTAGTAAGTGGAAAAATACCTTCTTTCATTTTTGCACAGCTTTTAGCTCTTTATTGGAGAATGAAATGAAAAAAGAAGAATGGAGAAGGAGCAATAAAAATAACACAAAGATGAAACCTATCTTCTGTAAGCCTTGAAAAGCTTCAAACAGAATTTATTTGGTAGCCTTAGTGAACTTTTTTAAATTATAAAGCAGAAAATATATTTCTAAAAGGCACTGTGATTCCTTTCATGTGAATATATCTTGGTGGTGGGATTTGTTGCAGCGTGTCACAAAATGAATTTTCTCCTCTGGTATATTTAATGTTGTAGGGTACACTAATGTGTCATGGTTTTAGCTGGGATAGTTGGTTTTCTTCACTGTAGCTAGTATAGTGCTGTGTTTTAGACTTGGTATGTAAATAATGTTGATAACACCCTGGTGTTTTAGTTGTTGCTGGGTAGTGTTTACACTAGTCAAGGACTTTCTAGCTTCCCATGCTCTGCCAGGTGCACAAGAAGCCGGGAGGGGAGGGGATACAACCAGGAGAGCTGATTCGAATTGGCCAAAGGGTATTCCATATCATGTGACATCATGCCCAGTATATTAACTGGGGGGAATTGGCTGGGGGAGGCAGCGATCGCGGCTCGGGGACCGGCAGCGTCGGTCGGCGGGTGGTGAGCGGTTGCAGCACTTGTTGTTTAGTTTTGGGGTTTTTTTGGTTTTTTTTCCCTCTTCTTCCAGTGTTTCATCTCTCTCTCGCTCATTATTTTCCTTTTCATTATATTAGTATTATTGCTGTTTTATTCTAATTATTAAACTGTTCTTGTCTCAACCCACGAGTTTTCTTACTTTGGCCCTTCCGATTCTCTCCCCCATCCCACAAGGGTGGGGGAGTGAGCGAGCGGCTGTGTGGTGCTTAGTTGCTGACCAGGGCTAAACCACAACAGTCCTTTTTGGCGCCCAACGTGGGGCAACACAGCAGAAGATGTTTTCGAGAAAGGGAAGAAAATAGTCCAAATCCTTCTGAAGGCTGGTTTTGCCATAAAACAAAGTAAAGTGAAGGGACCTGCACAGGAGATTCACTTTTTGGGAATAAAATGGCAAGACGGACGTCGGCAGATCCCAATGGATGTGATCAACAAAATAACCGCCATGTCTCCACCAACTAGCAAAAAGGAAACACAAGCTTTTTTAGGCGTTGTGGGTTTTTGGAGAATGCATATTCCAAATTACAGTCTGATTGTAAGCCCTCTCTATCAAGTGACCCGGAAGAAGAATGATTTCAAATGGGGCCCTGAGCAACGACAGGCCTTTGAACAGATTAAACAGGAGATAGTTCATGCAGTAGCCCTTGGGCCAGTCCGGGCAGGACAAGACGTAAAAAACGTGCTCTACACCGCAGCCGGGGAGAATGGCCCTACCTGGAGCCTCTGGCAGAAAGCACCAGGGGAGACCCGAGGTCGGCCCCTAGGGTTCTGGAGTCGGGGATACAGAGGGTCCGAAGCACGCTACACTCCAACTGAAAAAGAGATATTGGCAGCATATGAAGGGGTTCGAGCTGCTCCAGAAGTGATTGGTACTGAAGCACAGCTCCTCCTGGCACCTCGACTGCCGGTGCTGGGCTGGATGTTCAAAGGGAGGGTCCCCTCTACACATCACGCAACTGATGCTACATGGAGTAAGTGGGTCGCACTGATCAGTCAACGGGCTCGAATAGGAAACCCCAGTCGCCCAGGAATCTTGGAAGTGATCATGGACTGGCCAGAAGGCAAAGATTTTGGAATATCACCAGAGGAGGAGGTGATATGTGCTGAAGAGGCCCCACTGTATAATAAACTGCCAGAAAATGAGAAGCAATATGCCCTGTTCACTGATGGGTCCTGTCGTCTGGTGGGAAAGCATCGGAGATGGAAGGCTGCTGTATGGAGTCCTATACGGCAAGTCGCAGAAACTGCTGAAGGAGAAGGTGAATCGAGTCAGTTTGCAGAAGTAAAGGCCACCCAGCTGGCTTTAGACATTGCTGAACGAGAAAAATGGCCAGTGCTCTATCTTTATACTGACTCATGGATGGTGGCAAATGCCCTGTGGGGGTGGTTACAGCAGTGGAAGCAGAACAACTGGCAGCGCAGAGGCAAACCCATCTGGGCTGCTGCATTGTGGCAAGATATTGCTGCCCGGGTGGAGAACCTGGTTGTGAAGGTACGTCATGTGGATGCTCATGTCCCCAAGAGTCGGGCCACTGAAGAACATCAGAACAACCAACAGGTGGATCAGGCTGCTAAGATTGAAGTGGCTCAAGTAGATCTAGACTGGCAACATAAAGGTGAACTATTTATAGCTCGGTGGGCCCATGACACCTCAGGCCATCAAGGAAGAGATGCAACATACAGATGGGCTCGTGACCGAGGGGTGGACTTGACCATGGACACTATTGCACAGGTCATCCATGAATGTGATACATGCGCTGCAACCGCTCACCACCCGCTGACCGACGCTGCCGGTCCCCGAGCCGCGATCGCTGCCTCCCCCAGCCAATTCCCCCCAGTTAATATACTGGGCATGACGTCACATGATATGGAATACCCTTTGGCCAATTCGAATCAGCTCTCCTGGTTGTATCCCCTCCCCTCCTGGCTTCTTGTGCACCTGGCAGAGCATGGGAAGCTAGAAAGTCCTTGACTAGTGTAAACACTACCCAGCAACAACTAAAACACCAGGGTGTTATCAACATTATTTACATACCAAGTCTAAAACACAGCACTATACTAGCTACAGTGAAGAAAATCAACTATCCCAGCTAAAACTATGACATAATGTAACATATTACTTAGGAAGATATGGATTAATGTATCTGCAACATGTTTGAATTTTCCTTTTTAAAGACTGACTTGACTGCTATAGGCAATGAGTAGATATAGCTAAAGATACTTTTAATTCAATAGCAAAATGCTTTAAAAATAGGTTGAAGTTATTGTACTCTGTGGTAGCATGTAGGCATCATGAGTCTAAGCAGACACACAGTGTCAGTTTTGATTTTGCTATTCTTCATTATTTTTCAGTATTAAAGTCAAGAGCTCATTGCTGATGAAAGTGAGCATCAAGCAGTGAAATGTCAAGTTTCTAAACTGCTACCTCCTGATGAAGTTTTCTCCTTTTTTGTCTGTCTTGAAGAAAAGAGAGTAAGTCGGTAGAAGGCTGTTGTGCTGTCAGTTACAAGGAGGAGGCTGAGCTCCATGCAGGGTTTCTGCTAGTTTGCTGCTATTAGGATGCTTTTGCTAGTCAGGTAGGGGAGGTAGGCTTGACGTCAGGGAAATGGAGACTTTTAAAAAACAAAGGATTAATAAAACTTGGTAAGGTATTTGGATATCGGGCTCTTTAGGGGCAATATAAGTAGCCAGCACCTGGTAGACAACCAGTAGGAAGGTTTAGGATAATGGAGGTGATACTCTATCCACATGCTGCAGTAAAGAATCTGAAAGTAAATTTATGGGACCCTTGTTAATGTGTGTTAGACGCTGAAGGTTGTATTTGGCTAAAATAAAGATCTTGTTTGCTAGGTGTTGAAAGTCTGCTGCCTTTTCTGATTATTTGTCAGATTATAATTTCTGATTATATATTCTTCCTAGGAAGAAGAGTAAGGATTTTTCCTCTAGTAGAGAAGCTTCTAAATAATCAGGATGAGATACTTACAGTGTATATCACCCTGTATTGATAAAGGCTTTGTGCCATTGCAGTCATTGCATTCTAATTCTGTGTCCTACTGCTACTAGCCAGCCTACACCATGTTGTAGGTGAAATTTCCTGGCTTTGGTCATTGGTTTTCAGTACCAGGAAAGCAGAAACAATATGTGTATCAAAGGTTAATAATGAAAGTAATTTACAGATTAATGATATTTTACACATTTGTAAATGTCAGACTCATAAGTCTTTCAGAAATGTCTGTCAGCAGTGAACAGATACTGTAAAAATAGCATTTGCTCTTACATGATGGTGTTTTTTGGAAATAAAGTGCAAAATGTATATAGAGACATATTAGAAAATGACCCAAGAATTCCAGTGTGTTTTTTAAATTTAATATTTATGTAAATATTTAGTATTACACTAGTTTGAGACCTACAACAATGCTTAAAACCTCCCACAAATGCCCACCTGCCCCAAGTTCCTAGCTATGCAGTTGGCTGAATAGAAAGGGGTGTGGGGGGAAACAGTAAGTGAATAATACCTCATTTTCCATGTGAGCCAAAACAAAAAAGCAAGCACACATGCACGCTTTCCTTATAGCTTTGTTTACTTAGAAACTTTAGGCCACCGTTTTGCTTTGGCTGGTTAGCCAGTTCATTTTCATTTTTGTTACTTTGAATTGTATTCTCCTATGTATATGCATTTTCTGTACTCTAGCAACTGATGTTGAATCTTAGGTAATCTGCTGCTGATGTCTATCTGGAGTGCAGTCCATTTTGACCAGAGCCTGAATAATCAATGAATTTCATAAGTTCTTGTGTGTATATTGAAGCAGTAGATATTAATCAGAAAGTAATTTCTTATGAGTAAGATAGTATTAGTTAGTATTCTGTCAGTCATTTCATGTTCCATGTATGATTAGAACTTCATATCAAAAGAGAGAACAGCCATCTTAAGACCAAAAGAGTTCTTGTTATAAAAATAATAAAATAAGAGATTTAAGGGTTAGAAAGGTATTGCGAATCTAATGAAAGCTAATAACATGATTATGTGTGACTAATAGATAACTTTCCATAACCTCCCAACAATTCCATTTATATTTAAATTGGAACAAATCTGCAAGTTTGATCAGATTGGTTCCTCCTCTGTTAGTTGGTCTTAGAACATAATTCCCTTCAGGGTAATATATCCTGTCCATGTTTGAGTCTCATCCTAGCTCATGTTTGTTTATAACCTGTATTTTATTTTCCATTCAAAAATTCTGTGTTTCAATCTATCTGCAAGACGGACAGATTTAGCACTTTGGAAGATACTTGATAGTGCTGATTTTTTATCTCAGTGACAGATTGTCTTTTCAGTAAGCTATGAATGCAATAACTACATTATTCTTAAGAGAGGTGTATTTTAAGTACAGATTTCCCCATGAGACTTATCACCATAATAGACAGAAATTACCTACAAGAATTCTGTTACTAAGAAACTAAGTTATAGATAAGTAGGTACTGTTTCAAGACATTGACATGATAAGCATTAAAAAAATTTCGTATATCAAGTGTTAATTGAGTGTCTCTGCTAGTACGTTTAAAATATATTACAAACGTGTGCTATAAGTGTATATATATAGTATGTGAGCATACATATGTGTGACATACTTTGCTAAACTAAGTACATTGCTGTGTATAATTTTAAAGTTACCTTGAACTCATAGTACACAGGAGTTGGTATTGACGTCGAGCTCTGGAGCTGTATTTGAAAGCTGAAGTTACCAAAACAAATAGGAAAGGGGAGACAGAATAACAGATACGTACCATATTCAGGAAGAAATGTTCTTCAGAAGAATCTGTCTGTGTTCCTCCAGCAGGATATGGATAGGGTAGGAGATGATGAAGAGGGGATGAAATGACCCATCCACAGTGGGATCCACCTTTCCTTTACTGCAAATAAGTAGATTCCTCCAGACATAGGAAGATACTAAGCAGGCTGAGCTGGCAGAGGTTCTGACAGTAGAAACACTAATTTGTTGCTATCATTAAAACTGTGGTAGATATTAGCTGTTGTGGCAGAGAAGGACTTTCATTACCTCAAGATGTTTATGAATATTAGAACTAGAATGACCTGAAGCAATACCATGGCATAGGAACTTGAACTTTTCCTGTACAGAGCTAAATCAAGTTATTAAGTTGGGAATAAAATGCAAGTAACAATAGTTCTAGCGTAGTTTACTTTGAGTTGATTAGTTGCTTGAGTTGAATCCTAGGTGATGATTAGAGGACAATCTGAAAAAGGAGAGGCTTAAATGCTTTGTCTACTCTGGAATTTTCATGCAACAGAGGCTATCTTTCTTGTAGCCTGTTATTTGTAAGAGCTTGTACATATTAACTAATTGTCAAGATTTGTCCATTTATATTGGTGGTAAATGTATTCCATGCAGCATGAATGACTATTGTCATCCTTGACCAGGGTAGGAAGAAAGCTCAGAACATACTAATTTTCTCCTGTTTCACTATAGCAAAAATGTTCAAGACTGTATATTATTTGTTAATTCCACGCCCTGTCTCCCTCCCCTTTCAGTATTGATTTCAGTTCTGTTTTGCATGTACTTTCACATTCTGAATTTTTATATATATGTATTTAAAGTCTGTTAAAGAGTGTATGTTCTGAGTGATAGTAAAGAAGTGCTGACCTTTCACAGTTCTTATGTATGCTGAAGTTTGAACACTGGAAACATCATTTGTGATATAGACTTATGTGGATTAAAATTCCCTGTAATGAAATTCAGCTTCTTGTAGAAAGGCACTCTTATCTAAAAATCCTTGTCTCTGTCTTTGTGAAGAAATCTGATATGATATGATTACCAATATGAAAGCATGTAGTGAGACTATCTGATACGGCATAGCTGAGTTGCTGAGACACTAACACCAGGGAGTCCTCAGCTTTTCTAGCCAAGATATAGATGTAATCTTGTGATTACTCTCATCTGATTCTGGAAATGTTCAGTACAAAATGGTACTGATGGACTGCAAACTCAGATGTACCTCAGCCTAGAGGTAGTGCAGAACATGCTAAAAGCAACAAAAAGAAGGAGAGTGGAGTACAAAAGAGAAAAATAATAGATGATCTCCATTGTCTAAGACTTAATTTCTTTGTTGTCTCAAAATCATCTAATTTTGTTTAAGTGCATTGGTTGAATTAAAGAACAGGAGAACTAAAGCTAAAGGCCCAATTTGGTATATACAAATTAGAAACCTCTTGATTTTTCAGAGGGTTATAATTTCAAAATAGCGGGAATAACATATGCAGTGAAAAAAAAAATTTAAAACTTTGTCAGAAGGCAAATTTAGAGCTGACACTTTTATTTAAGTGGTATTTCATCTTGAAGTCTGCTCATTAGTAATAAAAGTACGATAAATTATTAACTAAATGTAGTAACTAATTACATTACTATCTCCCAACTCAGAAATACTTGTAATTATCTTTGCTGTCAGAGCAAGCACAGACACACGCAAAATTCCAGAGATTCAGAGCAGTTCTCAAAGAAGAAAACCTCAGAGAAGTTTTGACTTGCTTCCGCATTTGACATAGGCAACAGATTAGGAGTCCATGTACCTAAATCACAGTTGTAATTGCCATGAAAATCTTGTCAATGAGACCCCACAAGCTGCAGAGTTGCACGGTGTCTCAGGGGAAGGGCAGATAAAGGGCCCCTGTCAGAAGCTGCAGCACTCACTGGCACAGATTTCCCACCCTTCCATCGTGGATCCACATGTGCCAAAATGACTAGTTGTCTTTTGGCAAATGGCGTCTACTCAGTGCATCTCCGAAGTGTTTTAGTTTTGGAGGTGTGCCCTTTAACCACTTGGATGACAAATCCTTTGTCATGTTTTCAGGGAGAGTTATGCATGCCTCTGACTTGCTCTTTCTTGAAGCTCTGCTGGGCTTTTTTTAAACAGATGGGGGGGAAAAATAAAAGGAATTGTGTAATAACACAATAATCGTAATAATTATTCACATAATTTTATTATTCCTTGCAACAATAATTTCACAACAACAGAGGTATGTTTTAATATCGGATTGTCTAGAAGTGCCTAATCTCAGACCAATACTAAATGCAAAGCGAAGCAGTAAGCATGCTTGTTGGGGTTATCCAAAATAACAATATTAAGTGACTAATTCCAAAAATTTCCATTTTTTTTTTTCTTTCCAAATAGCAACTTGATGGGGAAGGCTCTGCAATAAGAACTGTTCTATTTAGGTAAATTGTATCTCAAGATTTAGCAGGTATAATGTGGGTGAAGGCCTCCAAACTGTGCTTAAGATTTGGAAGGGCACTATCCTTTTAGGGTAGAGTATCAGTGATGACTTCCAGGGATCAGTCCTGTGCTGTTACCACTGCTCAGTCATATGCCCTGCTTGATCCCAAATAGCTTTTTCCAAGCAACGAAATACATGAGGGGTGTGGGGGGAAACAAAGCAGCTCTTATTGCAAACTTCTTTTGTGATCCTTTTTCCTGTGAGCAGTGAGGTGCAGTGTTAATACTTTTTCTGTGCAGGGGCTTCCTGGATTCCTTAAGCATATGGATGAATCCCTTGTTGTGTGTTTTTGGTTTTGGAGTGGGGTTTTTTGTTGGTTTTTTTTTGGTTTGTTTTTTTTTTTTCTTTTTTTTGTTACAGCGAGGACAGGTGAGGGATGAGCATTAGCAGAGGAATCGTCCTTATCCTGCCTCATTACCAAGTCTCAGTTCTGAGCTGGAGAGTTCACCTCTTTAGAAACTCTCCGGCTCAAAAGGTACTTCATTAGCCTCTGTACTGAGATTGCCAATGAGTGCCAATTAGTTCCAGGAGGCATTTGTTGCTGTAATAGAAATGCCTTCTGTGCTAGAAATGGTAATGATAGCAGGAGAGCCCTGCCTGGGCTTGGCTCACCAGGTCTTATGTATATTATCTTGGCTGAATGCTTAGTGATTTTGTAAATCATGCTGTCACACTACTTGGACTGCATGCAGATCTCTCTCACCTGTGATGTGTCGGAGTCAGCTTTCTGTAATTGATATGTACTTCCTGATCAAGGTTAGTCTCTTGATTTCTGTAATCATCAATGTTTGCCTGTTATTTCATTGCAACTATTCTGAACAAACTCTGGTCTCTAGCTGGTCTCAGATTTAAGTAATTTACCGCTCTGATTCTACAGAGGAAAAGAGAATATTTCTTATTAAATATGTGTTTATTTGCTTTATATTGAATTTTACTGCATTTTGTATATTAATACCAATTTATTGGCTCTTGGTTTTCATTTCTTCTTTCTGCCACTCCAGCAGACCTTTTTTCCTAACATATAAATTCTCCTTCAGAATTAACACAAATTACCAATAAGATGTCAGCCCCTTTTCATTTTGTTGTTCAACTTTACCCTCTTTCCAGTTAGGAAAGATATTTTTTTGATTTTGTGCCCATTCCAATAATTGTTCACATTAGTCCGTTAAAGAAATAGCTTATGCCTTTTTTATGGGTTGTTTTGTTTGTTTGTGGGGTATTTTTTTTTTGTTTGTTTGTGGGTTTTTTTTTTTTTCCTGATGCCCTAACATCACTGCCAGTTCAAAGTCTGTTCTGGTTTTTACTTTATCTGGTAATGCAGATTTACTAGAGCTGTGCTAAAGGTATGGGAAGGCATTAATTGTTGTGAGGGAAATTTTCATCTGTCTCCTGCCAGTGCATTTGTACTTCCATTATGAGGAAGAAGCTACTTCTTCAGTCACAGACCTAGAACAGAAAGTTATGGCAGATTGCCCAAGCAACTTTGTGTGTCATTTCTCATCCTGAAGCAGGAGCACTTCTGCAAGGAGCACTGCTGGAAGTGTCCTCTGCCATGCTCTTTCACAGGATGGGGCAGGTTTGCTTGTGCTTCCAGCATGTTTTACTGTTTTGATAAAGCTGATCTCACTGCAAACACCAGCTTCACAAAGCCAAAAAGTCCTGTGATAATTCAACATTAGTGTATATCTCTGAACAAGCCAGTCAATGTGAACAGAAAATATAGCTGAGCTTGAAAGTTGGTGTGGGGGAGAGTTAAGTTGCTGTAGGAAAATACTGATGACTAACAGTGCCTTACCCTGTGAGCTTCCAGAAAGGTTTTTATGTATGCTTTTATCTTGTCCAGATTGTGAAGTAAAACATCTTATGCACAGGTTTTAAGGAGCATGTTTTATCCTCCAATAGATCTGGCTGGGAGCACCCAGAGGATGTATGGTTGTGATTCACCCACCAGACCATTTGTTACCTTCTGTTCCACAGTGTGATCATGCCCAATTGCGTACGTGTACTGTCAGCATCCGTGCCCAAGCATGAGTCTGGATTTACTGTCACTGGCAGTTGACATTAAAGTCTTCTCACTCTAATGACAAAACCTATCATAGTGGCTAGATCCTGCTTAGTGAAGGATGAGAATTCAGGAACATAAGTGATTTGGGAAAAGAAATGAAAGACAGCCATGAGCTGCTCTCAGGTGTTATAAAAGCAAAGGAAACTCTGATTAGATATGTGGAAATAATGGCAACTCTGTCCTGCAAGATGCTCAGAAATCTGCTGGACATGGCCCTGTGCAACCTGACCCATGTCTTGTGAGAGGGGATTGGATGGGATGACCTCCTGGAGTCCCTTCCAACTTAAATTAATCCATCATTCTAGAACTGGATGAATGTATCTTATAGTGACACTCTATTTGAATGTGCATGGTCTTCTAAATTAAGAAGGAAAAGAAAACACTCTCTTAAACTTCAATTGCTGAATTTTAATCTCATCCCTTTAAATACACTATTTGTCCCTAAAATTTCTCTTAGCGAGTCCTTAAAGTACTGTTCTGGTAAGATGGTTTTTTTCCCCTAGTATCTCATGTATTTGACTTTTTATTCTGCAACTATTTAAACAAAAATATTCTTTATCTTATTCTCTCTTCATAGCATGAATCTGGTTTTCTTAAAGCTCTGCTAGTCTCACAAGATACTGGTGAAATCAGTGTAGGGAGCTTATATAGATTTAGCCTAAGAAATCTTAGAAAGGAGTATTTCAGACACTATTTCTGATTTACTTGTGTACAGAGAAGCTCTGCTAGGAGCCAGGATGTGGGGGAAAAAGTACTTCCTGGTTTGAGGCAAAGATTTGATGGTTTTCAAAGTTTCAGATTTGGAAACAAATAACATGTTAAAGAAAGAGAACTGCCTACCTTAAGAAACCAGACTCTGCTTGAGGGAAAGGCTAATAGCATTGTAAATTGGAAATTGCCTGAAACAGTTTGCTTAAACTAGATAAATGCAAACATCTACAGAAAGGGTGAAAAATAATGGAAAAAAAAAAGATAAAATTTCTGAACATATAAAGGGTTTTTTCCTTAGCTTTGAGAAATAATGGTTTGGAAACTGCAAATGGAATTTTTTTATATTCAGTGGCATTAAAAGAGGTTCATTTCCTTTTTAAAAGCAAGAGTGTAGAGAAGAAGGGCCAGTCTGAGGTGTACAGTACATAAAATATCTGCTTTTTTGATTAGCTTTTCCACACTCTATCCATGTATGTGGCTACAACAAATTTCATTTTCCTTTAATTCCAGTTGCTCGCTTAGCCTATAGTTAAGGCAAAAGTTCTTCCTTCCTCTTTGGTGGTGCTTCGAAATTCTACAACTACCTTTCTTGTATAATTGTATTTTCAGGTAGAGATGTAGTTTCAAAACAAAAGTGAGCTGTATCATCAACCTTTACTGGGCTGGTTTCAAAACCAAAGCAATCCATGCACTGTGCAAGCTTCCACCGCAACATTGCAAGCCACCCAGAATGGCAGACCATAAAATACTCTTCAGTGATAAAAATAATAACATAAAGAACCAAAGCAATACAAGTAACAGTGCTTGGATAACACCTTAGTGACTGGAGGCCCCCACTTATTGATCTAATTTTTATAGGGAAACACACATACCGGGCAGAATTTATCAGCTCTAGTATACATTAGAGGAGTCAGTTTGTTCTGTAAAGGAAAAAAGAATAAGATAGTCCTAAATAAGCACAAGTGTGATATACTTTATACTAGTGAAGAGCTTTCCCCTTGGAGAATTCAGTGAAATTTTCTTTGGATTTATGAGGAGATAAAGTTAAATTATACTTACTTTATCTTATTAAAGAAGGAAAACAAGCTGCTCAGCCTGCCATAAGCTATTATGTGTGATCTTGCATCTCCATGAAATCATTGGAGCATTAGGGCTTCGGGAGTCCTGGACGGTGGATTTATCTACTGTTGTGCCTCTCAGGCATGGCATTAAGGGTTGAACTCTTTAGCCTGGGCTGGGAGACTTGTGATGTCTGTGGAAGCTGCTGCTGTTCCATGCAGCCTAGCTACTAAACTGACAACTCTGGGAGTAGAATTTCTCGATATGGGATCTGTTTGCTAGGAATCTGTTTTCAGATGACTCATCTCAACGGCTTTTTTCCCTAGTGTTTTCTAAGGTGATTTCTGATGACTTTCACACTACCTCCCACTCCTTCAAGTCAATTTAATACTGCGTATAGAGATGTTTTTCCTGTAATGCTTTTACTGGCATCTGTTCTTTTAATAGAAATTTGTTAGGGCCCTCAAACTGTAAAAGGTTAAAAACCACTGAACATGAATTATTTCCCACATTTTCCATGGGCATTCCCTGACCATGCACACCCTAAATGTTAATACAGTTGCTTACATTTAGCTGTTATCAATTCTAATGGTAGAACTGGGATATTTTTGTTCTAAATATGCATACTTATAGATGCAGGATGGTAGGGTTTTGGTTTTTTTTTAAGTCTTCAGTAAAAATAAAACAAAAAGACCTCATCACTACAATCTTAAAGGACAAAAGAGAAGAGGTGATGTCCTCTTTTCAACTTGTGTGTGCCCATATAAATATTGAAAACTGTCTACACTAAGAAACAGTTTAGGAATTCATTTAATTTTTCTCCCTCAGAGTTTTACTAAACTTCCTCCTGACAGAGAGATGCTTTTATGTATGAATTTCTGGGAATAGTTTGCTCTCCAACACCCAGAGAAGATTTCCCTAATCAGAAGATAGACCTAAATACATAGACTTTTTCATCACTAATACATTTCATCACTAATGAATTAATTAGTGCTCTTCTCCAGAGGGGAAACATTTTCCAAGTTTTAATGTGGATTTCTTTGAAATCCCACAACTCCATAAACAGCACAATGTCACTAGAGTAATAGAAGGGCAGGGAGAGTGGTGGTGGTGGGTTTTTATTGTGGTTTGGGGGGGGGGGGTATTTTGTTTTGGGGGTTTTTTTTGTTTGGTTTGGTGGGTTTTTGGGTTTTTTGTTCTTGTTTTTGTTTTTTTTTTACTTTATCTTAAATAGTATGTGTCACGCAAACTTAGAGCCTGTTGTCTCATCAGTCATAGGGAAACGCTCAGCATGATCAGTGATACATGGGATTTAAATGACTTAAAATAATAAAGTTGAGAGTCCATTTTCTTACAAGTATTTTATTATTTGCTAAAGGAATGAGGTATTTCTATTTAACCAACAAGCCTATTTCACATGTCAAAGCAGATTTTTTTCTGGATTTCAAGATCTGTTGTACTGAAGAGTACATTAATTATAAGTGACTGTCATAAAATGGAGTTTAAGATAGAATTATAGCAGATTTAGCTGATTTTACATGGAATTGATTAAAAAACAATAGCTGAATAGTATAAAACATGATGAGAATCCAATTCATGGAATATATGTTCATCTGCCAGAGTTTAGTGTGTGTATGTATCTGGTCCAGTGAACTAAAATCTTGTATCAGGCATTTAGAATAGACATCAGAAACTGCTGAATTTGGTTCCTTCTTCTGGCTCACTTGTACAGTTTACCTAAACGCAGTCTTACCACTAAACAGGCATAGATAAAGAGTGTTTACTTCTGCTGATTTTAAAAGGTAATAATAAAAAATAAAGTGTAACAGATGGCTTAACTGCTACAGGCAAGTGAAAATGCAAATAATTTGAAATTATATTAAGTTATGGTTAGTGGTTACTCATCAGCTAAAGTAGTTTATGTTAGTACAAAAGTAGCTAGTTTATTTCCCTTAGGAGACAAATTTTCCCAACAGAATCCTTGTAAAATAAAGGTCCTCTTAGTGAAATAATTCCAACATTAAAATAAATAACAAAGCCCTCTTCCAAAAAAAGCATAATTCGTATTTCAATTTATATACAGCTAATACAGCTTCTACGAAGTATTCATCAAGTGCATTTTCAGGACCAGATAATGCATTTCCAAATTATGTAGACTGACAATATCAACAAAGCTGCTTTATTAGTCCTGTTTTGGCCCCATGGTATCATTAAAACCACCATTTGTGTACAGCTTGATTCTGTTAATGGAAGATGGTGATCTAATTTTTAGTTATCATCTGAGAGCCATAGATAACTTATAATATCTAAGTCTCTTGCATAATGAAAATTCACACCTGCCACTTGCACTAGGAAAGAATGTTCTTCTTCAGTTATTTTTAAATCTTTTTTTCTTTTTTATTTTGTTTTAGTCAAAAGAAAATAGCACAATATTAATTATAGCTGCTAAGGCTTGCTTTCCCACTGCAGGACATAGTGACTTCAATAAGTTATTTGTATTTTAAATCAGAAGCATAAGGCCCCATGAGGGCAGTATATGAGGGAAAGACAGTAACAAATTCTCTGATGGAGAGACAGAGCTTTATAGTCAAACTCCACTTTGCAGTGCATTTTTTTGCAGAGCCGTTATGAGCTACTGCCAGAGGGTCTGTAATGGCAAAGCCAACATTAAGTAGGATGATGTGAACGGAGCTTTGTGGAGAATAGCTTTGCGGCTGTGAACTAAAATATAGGCTACACATCTGGTCAGAGGCACGTGTCACTGACAGAATAAGAACCTCGGTGATTTCTTAAATGACATTAAAATTAATGCTGTACTTCCATCACTTTGCTTCTGCTACCCTGCCACATGGTTTTCCATATTTTACAGTGCACACATCATTTAAGTTCTGAAGAAAATTTGCTTAGTCAAAAAGTCAGCTGTATTGAAATTATTCATAAGGGAAATTGCATCTTAGGCAATTAAAATGTGTGCTGGGTAAAAGAAAATGTTGCTTCCTGAAAGGAAAAAGTGGATGCTTCATCTACGAGAAATCTTATTACAAATTCTTTTCTGTTACTAAGCACCTAATATTAAAAAGAAACTTGGTCTAATCAGAGAGGAACCATACAAGGGCGTGGTGGGAAAATTATTTTAGTTTACATTGGTGCTTTTCTTTTTCCACTCATGATAGTCTTCCATGTCTATCCTCCCCCCTGCAAAAAAAAAAAAAAAAAGTTCTGCTACTTCTGTAAGGGATTGTATATTAGTTTTATTTTCATTGGATTTGATATGCTAAATGTGATCAATTCCATGCAAATTAATGTCCCTTTTAGCTTGGCCTGCAGTTATATGGATAATGGGAGAGCAAGACTGATGTGGTCAGGTTTTGGATTCTGGAATTGTGTTCCCCGTATGGTGCTGGGGTTAATTTACTTGAAGAATTGTGAGGGAAGTGGGTCTAGAATAAACACTACGCTCTTATCAGTCTTTGACAATTTACTAGGAAGGGAGATGAGCTAGGCCATATTTGAAATTAGTCTGGGAGAATAAGGTAGTACACTATGTGTCTTTTGCCCCCTTAGAATATAAATTACCCCACTTGAGCCACTAAAAAAATTGGATTCTGATAGATGCATGTCTAGTCACTGATCTGCAATTTATGACCCGTACAACAAAATTGTATTATTTGGGTTGTCTTTTCCTTATAAATAACCCCTGTAAGCATTCTCTTCAATTTTTTTTACTGAAGCTTGCAAACCTGCATTGGAAAAGCAGATGCACTGAAAATATACTCCCACCATCAATTATTATTAGTTGCTTTTCCTACTTGTAGAATAAGAAACTCTTGTTCATTTCCAGACTTCTGTGTCTGAAGTGGCTAAAAGCTGACTTCATTCCTGTTGATTCTGTACCAGTCAATGCCACAGATTTAAAGATTTCCTACATTTCTTGGTCCTAGGTATTTCTCAGTTGTGGGCAAGCTTCTGGCTACAGAAGTGTCAAGCAGAAAAGGGATAATCACGTTTATTTTTTGTGTAGAAATTAGCAGAGGCTGACCTGTGGCATCTCTTGATTGGTGGGTGAAAGGGCAGAGATGGGGTGATAAGGAAGCGGTCCTTGTTTTGGAGGGTTGTACGCTGGGCATGGGGATGCAGCAGTGTCTGTGGGCCATGGGGACAAGGTTTCAGTTTCTCCTTACTTGAACCATTCAACAGAGTTAGAGGGAGAAGAGAGCTCCAGCATTTTGCCATGTACTGTGCTCCCTTGGAGAGGCAGGAGAAAACCTTCTTCAACTTCTACTTGCAGAAATCATTGGGTGAAAGGACATAATTTTTTTTTTATTTTTTTTTTTTTTTACTCTTTGCAGCCTACCTGCTGGTGTGGTTTTCACCTTTTTCAATAGGTTTGGTCCATCTCTGCAGCTGAATTAAATAGAACACTTAAGGCCATATCATACCATTGATTTCCAAGCAGAATCCTATTGGATTCTATGGGGAATTCTGTTTTAAAAATCAATGGTGTAATAGGATTCAAAATAATAAAAAGAGCGCAAAGGGGCATGGAATTTAGTTCATCCGTGACCCGTGATATTGAAGAATCCATTAGTTAGTTGCACCACACAGAGCATGTACTGGGCAGTGCTGTGCGTTGACAAGCAGAATGCCCTTATTTTAACACAGCTTCTTTACTTAAATGGAGGAAAACTGCATCTGAGGAATGGAGTCCATGACCTACCATGTAGTTACAGTTTATCCAAGTTTAATAATTAACTCTCTAAATTTTAAGTATTTTTCACTGAAATGCAGTACTTAAATTTTAGCATTTTAATAAAATAAAGATTATCTAAAACTTGTATTTTTTTCATACAGCTGTATCAAAAAAATATACCCATAGACATAAATCTTAAAATAATTCCACTTAGGGATAACATGTTTCCATGCTTGGAAGCATTACTCTAATCTGTTCTACTGTCAATTTGAGGTACAAAATCAAATTGAAAACCACAGAAGCAAGGTCAAAGCTATTGTGCATTTTAAAAAGTTTTTATGAGAGTCTAATGTTGTAAGCATGGTTTTAATAATTTTATGATTTATTTGTAGAGTTTTATTGTTCCTGAATGACATAGGTGTTTCTTTCTTACAATATTTTGCTGTTGCTATCTCTCTCCTACTTTATATTCTTCAAAGTTTAAGGCCGCCATTTTGCTTCGACTTTGTGATCTTCCAGATTAACAATTCAAACCTCTCTCCAGTAAACAAATTTCACTCTTTGCTTTTGATTCTCAACATCTTTCCCCTTCTGTATCAACTCCGGAGCCCACTTGCTCCTGTTTTGAAGAATCATAACCAGAAATCTGATTTTTTGAAGCTGGAGCTCTGTAACTTTTTTGGCACGGATTAGCTAATGCAGGAAAGACAAATTGGCATCCATGATAAGGGGAAAAGGAGGACAGTTTATTATATGTGAGCTAAGTAGTTGTAAACAAGAATATAAATGGGGTGTTTTAATAGCTGCTGTGAGTAATCCTTTGTTTTGTTCAAAGCACATGTTATTCTGTCCTATCAAAATATGCACATCTATTATATAAGTTAGCATTTTAAATAAATAGCACATGCAGCCAGTGATTGCTTATTAAAATGTTTGTAACCTACTTTGTACGTACAGCCAGCTTTCTAACAAAGCAGGAGTTAATTAGGCTTGTGGGGGGAAATACAAAAATAAAACAAAATAATAATGAAAACCCTTCAAACCAATGACCCTATTTTATTGTCCAAATGGGACAATAAATCAGACAAACTCGAGCAAAGCATGGTAAATACAAGAGAGGGGGAAAGAGAAGCAAAATAAATAGTTCAAGATCTAGCCACCTTTTTGGGCACAATTTCCCTTTCTAAATTGTTTATTAAAAAGCATTTTGAATGTAAATGTATGACAGCTCTTGAGTCTTTCTTTAATTTGTTGGTTCATTCTTCCAGTTGCACTGCATGTCACAGGACTCTGTTTAAGAGAAATTTCCTTGGTTTTGGGTCCTGTCACACCTGGAAATAGTAAGCATGGTCAATATTGTGTTGTTTTAGAGACTGGAAAACTGTTCTTTCCCCTGCTGCATCTTCCTCCCCTCACCCCCAAACACCCCACCCCCACCCCCCCGCCCCCAAGGAAGCCCTTTTTGTGGGATTTGTTGTATGCCGTTGTGACCCCAGAATGTGAAGTACCCTGAGGAGCCAAAGACTGGTTGGACAATGCTGTAAACCACCTGTCTCCATGACTCTGAGGCATATATTGAAATATTCCCTGAATGTCTTCAAAAAGGTTATTCGAAAGAGCTACCTCATTGCCTTTATTTTCATATTTCTTAATCTAACTGGAAGAAGCGCAGTTCTAGCGATCTTATCCTTTATGTGACTGTTAAATAATACAGAAATTTTAAAATACGTTTTTGGGTCTGAGGTTCACAAACATATATATTATACCTTAGGAAGGTAGATACTAGTAAGAGAGGCAGTGGATATCTTTTAAAAAGTTGCATAAAAAGCCTTCTGGATAATAGAAAGCAATTACAGGGGAGCAATGAAGGGGGCTCCAAGAAATAAATGGTTACAAACAGAATGAAAGCTAATAAAGGGTGAGGCTATAGCTACTGATCTTTAACCTTAGTAACTTAAGCTGTGATATCTTATGTAGCAGCTTATATGGTTGCATGTTCAGATGAATAAGAGTGCTGAGCAAATCTTCGTCTCTTTCCTCTTTCTTCTGTAAACCGTGCCTTGTTTAAATGTATCTGAAATCTGTAGATCAGTGTGGGAGTCCAGCTGTGCTTGCTGCTGCCTGAAGATAAACAAATATCAAATAAAATTCTATAGTCTTTGGAAAGAAAATGACAAAAAATTATACCTTTGAGAAGAGATAGATGTGGATGAGTGAAGGCAGCTAGATCTGTCAGCAGAGACGCACTGGTGACGATTAGAGAAGAGAGCCTAGGAATGAGTGTTTTCTGGGGAGTCCTAATAAGCTTTCTGGCATTTTTCCCAACTCTTTGTGAGGGAAATACTGGGCCGCTTCAGCCCCGAACAGGAAAAGGCCAGGTTACCTGATTTTGTACATGATTGATATGTATCATTGAGGAGATGGATGCTAAGTGCAGCTGCAACCATGAAATACTGTTATTTATATTTAAAAATGTCTGAATTAAACACTGTATTTTTTACGTGTACATGAGTAGAACTTTAAAGAAGACAAGAAAGACAGCTTTAGACTGTGGGATGAAAAATAAATAGATAAAAACAAGGAAGGGAAATTGGTTGAGTTTATTTTATTTTTGATGGCTTCCTGTGTAAAGCTGGAAAATGATCAAAGGCAGATGATGCATGTGTACGTTTCAACCTCTTCTACTCCATCTCTATTATTTGGGGATTTTTTGCAACGTTAAAATGGAAAGTTGAAATGTTCCATCTTGAAAACAGGAGTGAAACATTTTGCATTTTCCAAAAGTGACCAGACAAACCAAAATATCTCCAAAGAAGACAGACTGTTGAATTTCACCCAATTAAAAATAGGCAATGAAAAAATTGTATTTTCATAAAATAAGCTGTTTCTTTAAATTCTAACAGTAGATTAGAATTCACCATTTATTCATCCATTGATATTAGGCCGCCTTTGCATCTAGCTAGCCGCAATACACTTTTGTACAATTTTTTGTGAATTCTTTGGGATTAAATCTCCAGTACTTTTAGAGTTCTTCAAATGTTCTGTTAGAAAATGTATGTTTACAACAACATGCAATTATAGGGCAACGCTGCACTATTCAGTGAGCGCCCTGTAATCTGTTACTATCTGCCTGCTGTAAAAATGCCCTCAAAATGTGGTATCTCTTTAATACCTGCTGATATCAAATATCACGAAGCAAGAAAGACTCTGACAATTGCAATTTGCAGGTTTGTCCCAACTCCTACTGAAGCCAGTAATAGCCTTTATCTTCACTTTAGTGGATGATGGATCTGGCACCAAATAAAAAGAATATGCCAGATTTCTTGCTGGAGATGTGTATAGTGACACCGGAAACGTGTATCTTTAAATTTCTGTTCTTCCCTGCCCCCCCGCCCCCGACCTTTGACCACTTTGTTTTACCTACTTGTTTTTACTGTAGGTGCTGCAAAATGTACAAGTGGTTGGAACTGCAGCGTATCACCTTCCAAATGGTCTCTGCACAAAGGTATGACAGAAGAAATTGATTTTCACTTTTCATCAATATTCCTAAATTGTAATGCATATTTTGCAGCAAAAGAAGATGCATCACCCTGGATTTTTTGTCAGCATTCCTGAAAAAAGTGCATTAAAAGCTACTAGCGTGGAAGTTTCAGCTTAGTAATTTACAGCCTGCAAATGGATTTCTTTCTCAGAGTGAAAAGTCAGTCAGTGAACCATGTATTGTACATAGATGATGGGCAATTCACTCACTGGATGGGGTTTTTTTGGTGTTTCTTTTCAAAGTTTGAGACATAGAATGAATTTTGACTGAGACTTTCTGACCTTTCGAAATTTGTGTGCATTATTTAGCTGTTACCAAATAGGCTCTGGTAAACCATGATGAACTGAACAAACCCTTCATAAGTTCATTTTGTTGTTACTGGTAGAATTTGAAGTATTATTCAGGTTAGTTTTGTACATCTAATAATAGTTCATCTCCAAAATTCAGTACACAGAAAAGTTAACTATGACTTTTTCATGTATTCTCATACATCATTTTTACCTGGCTAGCAGCAGATCTTAGCTGATCCACAAAGCTGCTCTGATCCCTCACGCCTCCGCCACTTTACGGGGTTAGCTCAGGTAGGAGGAAGGAGCTTTTGGATCTCCTGGGAGACCATGTTTCCTAGCAAGTACTGACACTTTTCTACATCTTTTCTGGATGAATTTGCTTGTCTATATTTGTCAAACTTTTTGCTTTGATGTTTACATTCAGACAAATGTTACTGTATATCAGATTTCTTTTCATGGAATTAGAAGTGAAAAGTAGCTTCTGGGAGAGGCAAGACTAAAGTAGCTCATACCAGCTTAACAAGACAGCTGAACAAGACACATTTTCAGTTCCATTTATCTATTAAAGTCATTTCTTGAGGACCCTGTGAAAGGTTTTACTTAAAGGTACACCGGATGAGCTGTGTTAAAGCTTCCAGAAGACTTTAAATTAAATGTTCTTATACTGGGAAACCAAAGTTTAATCACTCATGCTTAACATGCACTTTTTGGCTGAGGAGCATTACAATATAAATGTATTTATCATATACACCAGTATAAGCAGTAACACAAATAGGTGGGACTGGAGGGAATCTGACAGAACATATAATCTGTTTCGAAAAAGATGTTTGTCTACTGGTTCTTAAGGAGCTCTAATGACAAAGAATTTACCACCTTGCCTCAATATTTTTAGGGTTTTTTTTAATTGATATTTATTCAGGTGTTCTTTGTTGCTAATTAAAATAGTTTCCAGCTAGTGTTCAATGCAGATCTTTAGTTCACTTATCTAAGCACCACTTGCTTGCTATTCAGATGTATGTTGTAATTATGACAATTATATCTAGTGTTATGTATACATTAATTTACTTCTTATTGATATTCCACAATACATGAACATGCATCCTGAATGCCCAAATATATATATATTTTTTTTTTTTTTTTTTTTTTAATTTTTACATACTAAGTAAAATGTGTTTAAGCTGCTACACTTAGCTTAGAGAAATGAACTTTTCTATACTGGAAACTAAATCTGGGCTATCATAAAATAAATTTTCAAGTTACTTTTATGTGTTTC
This sequence comes from Morus bassanus, assembly GCA_031468815.1. Taxonomy (NCBI): domain Eukaryota; kingdom Metazoa; phylum Chordata; class Aves; order Suliformes; family Sulidae; genus Morus; species Morus bassanus. The sequence continues at coordinate 12,057,818 of CM062570.1, forward strand.
AAGGCACAGTTCCCATATAGTCTCTTTTTATTTTTGTTAGAATTTGTCCCTGTCCTAAGTGTATGCCTATTAATAAATTGCTGTAATAAATTCACTCATTATGGGACCTATGTATTGTGCAAGTGCAGTCTGAAATAAATGGGTCGTACTGAGATTACAAACACTCTGGCTGGCCTCGAAATGAAACTCAGATTCCAAAAGGAGAAGTTGAAAGATTTTGTTCAAGGATATAATGACTGGAACTTAAGCCACTACTTTTCTCTAGTTTCACCATGTGGAGGTTGCAAAACCTGCATACGGGCTAGCAGTGATCTAATGCCTGAGTAAGGACAGAAGGACTGCACTCATTCATTTATTTTGAAATTATATTTACATAATCATGACGGGCAACAGCAATGAAAAAATATCACAAAACATTCCCTTATTATCTCCAGATATAATACTTAATAGATAGGTAGGACCCAAGTTAACAGTTGACCACAGGAAACTCTAGATCTTCAGCCAAATCAAATTAGAAATCAATATTTGTTTTCCCTACTTTTTAAAAGCAAAGCATTGAAAAAAACCATAATATTTTAGTCATTTAGCAATCCTAAATGAAACTAATCTCAGTGGGCTAGGCTGCACCTCTAAGCACAACAGCTCTAAGTAGGAATGTGTTTGAAGGAGGGGATGGAAAGGAAGGGAAAAAGGAGGGGGGAGAGGGGAGACAGCAGAGGTAGGTGGTGGTTAGTTTGTATGCAAATCCCTGGGACTGGAGTCAGTCTGCACTGATATGTGAAAAAGATGCCTCAGAGGAAGCCTTGAACAGGGCAATACCCAGCTCTCATTATTGTTTCTACTAAAAAAGAGAGTATGCACATCTCTTGTGGACTGTATAAATGCAAGGAAGGTTGCCTTTCACCAAATTAGTTGGGTACAGCCGCCTTCAAGTGTGCAATACATCTAGCCATCCTACCCAGCAACAACTCTTCCCTCTTTTTCTTTCCTTTCTTTTCTTCCCCCCCCTCTTCCTTCTTCCAGTAGCTGGATTTTGGAAGGGGTTTCATTTTATGGGAAATACAAACTATTGATTTTTATCTCTAAATCAGAATGAAAAATAGATTTTTACATTTCCTAGGGGATGGAAATTCTGCCTTTCATCCAACCTTTATCAAAGACCAGGGAGTAAATTCCCGCATGTTCTATTAACCTCAATAACGTTCTGAATCTTTACACCAACTAAGGCAAAGCTTCCAGCATACTTGCTCCCAATAGTCATTCTGATGCTCATTGGGTACCTGAGGATAACTTGCCAATTGATTGAACTGTAATTTCAGAGCAGGTTCTTCTCTCCCTCTCTCTCCTCTCCCTCTTCTTCTCCCATCTTCTTTTGTCACTCAGCTTTTTGTCCTTTCTTCCTTTTCCTTGTGTTACTACCCTATGATCAGAGTATTTCTAAACTGGTAACCTGAGACTGCTGAATTAACTTCTTGAGAGAACAAAGATGGAAAGAACATTTGTGTGTGCCTATTTATACTGAATGTATAATGGTATGACATAGTACATATGCATACAGGAACCTCTTGGGGTAAACTGTTGATACAGTCTACAAATATTTCCAGACCACACATGCACCTATATAAAGTCTGTTCAGAGTATTATTATGCTTTATTTTTTTGTGGGGATGAGAAAGCTTACAAACTGTTTTTTCATCATAAAAATTAATTTTGCTTTTCCTGGTGCATGTACTCTTCCAAATATGTTCTTTCCATATGCACCGAACCTCTGAAAACAAATGTGTGAGTTTTCTTTGCTGAAACATGTTAAACTGCAGGTATATAAAAAAATATAAGAAAGAAATCCATGTGCTGATATATTAAAATGGCAATGGTAGTAACTTTATTTAAATAAAATGTGGTTGTCATTTAAACAATAATAAGGGAGATTAAGTTTAATCATTTGTTGTGTACTGTTATATTAGTTTTAATCAGAAACAAAGTCTCCATAATGTGTGATGAAATAATTGTAGGTATGTGAAAGGTATTTTCACCTGTAATTTGGCTTAATTTCAAAGATGTGAACCAACAGTATGCAGCCTTACCACATAAAAAGTCTTTTTTTTTATGTTTCAGATGCTTTATTCACTTCCTTGTTCGATGAAAATCATGTTGCATTTTATTTGCAGAACAATAGGTAAGCTCTTCAGTATCTAATTTAATACCTGTCAATACTTATGGGTACAAATGGGGGAAAATATTATCATAAACTGACTTGCACTTTAAAGATCGAAATGCATTTAATTTATTTTTTGAGCATACGCTGCATCAAGCTCTAATTTTTATTAACATTTCCCTTTATTTGTTCCGACTAGCATGATTGTAAATTAATTCTTATCAACTTTTTGAGCACAAATAGAAAGTAAATATACCTGAGCTTAAAAGTAGTCATAGTAAAGGGAGAACCAAACAATACAAGCACGATACAGACATAAAATGAGTGACTACTGTAAAAACAGTCTTATCTGTAACAGAAAAAGATGTTTCCTTAGACCCTGGTCTGCTCTTTATTTGTAATTTGTGTGTGTGAGCGTGTGTACATACAAACATGTCTTAAACCTGCTGCACTCAGTTTAATATTCATTTTTTCCCTTGCAAGCAAACATCAAAACAGTATTATGGTCTTGTCCTTATTTACATTCTAAAAACAAGTATACCCCAAAATGATATTTTTCTTTTTTTGCTGTTATTTTGCTTCAATATTTAATTCATGCAAAGTGGTAAGTAGGTTAGTAGGTATAACGAACATACTTAACTCCAAGTATCCATTTCCTTCTCTGTCACAATATTCCCTTTATATTTCAGGTTTAGTAGCCATATTATAAATGAAACACCAGCCTCTTGTCTGTGGCCAAAAAAAATCCCACAACAACAAAAAAAGAGTGAAATACCCTTTAACTGATTTGAGATATGCTGGAGTTTTAAATCGTGAGGCAAAAGCCTGTCCTTGAATGCCCCATCCCTTCCAAGTGTTGAAGAGTCCTGTCAGAAAAACTGCACACTACGTAATTACAAAATAACAATCTGCTACCTCTTTCTTCCCTGCTTTTAAACATAATTTTGAAGTATTGCAAAGAAAAAAGCAGACAGACAGCTATTTTCAGATTCTGTATCTCCCATCCAGTACCCTACAAATTTTTGTGAAGTTTATAACCATTTCTGTACATTGCTTTTTGAATTCTTGTTGCTGTGTGAAAACAAATTAATATAAATGTGAAAATTCTCAATGCAAATAATAGAGCATTTTGGCTACAGAGAAACAGTAAAACGGACATTAGATGAATGTGCTATCAAATGAATGAAATGATCCCTGTAATGTATGTAATGTCATACCTAACATTGATCCGTCACACTACTAGGTCAGTTTGGGGGTTACTGCCTTTTTTTTTTTTTTTAATGCAACAGTTATAATGCTAAAATTAACCCTTGTCTGATGTGTTGCATAAAAGAAGGCCATGAGAGATCATTTACACAAGGATGCTCAAAGTTGTTATTATTAAAATCACATTTAGTTCCATGTTTCTGCTGAGAAGTGACACTTAACCATATTCCTTGAAATAATCTATATTCAAGCACCATAATATTATATAGTTTGGATGCTGTATATGAAAGTTTATGTTAACAGGATTGTTGCTGAGTTGTGAATTTCATGGTGAGATTTCAAGATGTGTTTAAAATACAAAATTTAAGAAATCCCAAACAAATGACATAAATGTTATTTTTCATATATCTCAATTAAGCAGTCTTGTTTCTTTCCTACATAACTGTATTTAATCACAAGAAAAAGAAAATAATTTCTTTCACAATATATAGTGAAATGTCCCAACCATTTAGTTCACTGAACTTTTACTAGCTTTCTGTGGAATAGCTGCATATGGCAAACAAAAGGTAATAACTTTTCTTTTAAAATGTTGCAGTAACTCCTTCTGGAGTAAAAATAGCGTGTGACCCATGACGTATGAATAAGGTTTCTTAATTAGTTTTTTTTTAAGACCTCTAGATCTTGCTTATGCTTGCACTATTTAGGGGAATAAATTAAGTTTAGGTTTGTTTTTTATTTATCGGGGTACATTGAAAAACCTAAGCATGCCAACTTCCTCTAGTAGCATTCATTCTTCAATACCTACAGCCTATCCCATATTTCAGCTAATTTGGCGAAGTTGGAAAATCAATTCTGTTTTACAAATACTAATGTTGTGGTCATTATCTTTGCTCTAAGGGCTTACATTTGAACACAACATAATTCAGATTAATAATGCATATTTAATAAATGCTAACGTAAGTACCAAGGAAGCACTTTGGTTTCCAAATGAATCTCATCATATGGTTGTAATATCTAATCAATAATTAATTATAAGCTAGTTGACCCAATAGACTCTTGCTACTTGCACATATTAAAAATGAAGAATCTGGTAAGCAGATTGGAAAACTAGAAAATATAATGTATAATCTCTTTTTGCGCTTTCTCTCCACTCAGGCACAAGATTAAGATTTATTTAATGTTCAAGAGCCCTTGCAACTACATACATAAAATTAAAAAAGAATATAAGCCCTTAATATGGGGGCAAGTATAACAAGACAGTACAATGTATATATGACCCATGATCCAGTCACATCCAGTCAGGGACCTAGTATGCTTTCAGTGGACTTAGCTGTGAAACAGCCTTTAATACGTACAACGGTGGCTAAAGATGCATCGGGCATCTTATTCCCATGTTGGTTATTGGTGCCATGGTTTGCAAGTGAAGTTGATGTAAGGACAGTCCCTCCAAGTTTGTTACAGTCCTTCCTATACATTTTATCTGAGGGATGAGTGAGTATCTGCCACTAGCCAGTGCTGATCAACTCCAAGTAGCTTGTACAGGCCATACAATACACCAGGAACGACATTCTAGCAACAATGCACCATAACAACCTACTAATCATATAAACCATAAAAAAGACTGAAGAATACCAAGTCCAACCATATCTCTGTTGCAGGGCACCTGTGCAGGTGCCTTTTCATGGCAGATTGCAAAGCGCTGACTGGTGACCTCAGTGGAGGTTGAACTGCAGATCCAGAGCTATCCCCATCGTTGGGACGGCATCTGACTTTGAGTGTAATGGGGAAGAGGAGGCAGAGAAAAGAGTTGGACTGGTATGTTAAGAAACTGCCAGAAATTGAAACAGCTAAAATATTTCAGCAATGAGGGTGACACTATACAATGGATTAACCAAATATTTATGTCACTTAGGCTGCAAAATTTTTCTAGGTCAAGGCTCTGAATCACAGCTGTTCCAGGCTTTCATGCTCTTCTTACTCATAACATCATGCTGTTATTTGCTTACCAGCATTATTGCGCTTGTTACCACTCACTCCATTTTTGGAGTGCTTTCTCTTATCTCCTGAGCTGTATCTTCACTAACCTGTAACAGAAACAAAAGTACATAGAAGTGGACTATGGCTTGGCTGAGAAGCTGTTGTGCACAAAACGTGTCTGTAATGATTCTGTATTTCTGCTAACTCTGCAGGTTTTTCTAATGACAGAGGTTTATTGCCTTATGAAAATGTTGCAAAGCAAAAAATGGCCAGAATTGTGGGTCTGTTTCTGCACTCCCTTTCAACAGTTTATACCTAATGATATCATCTGGCCAGATTCTCTGATGGAAAAAAATACATGTTAATTACTATTACTGTTAGATTATACATGTATTGCATATGTATGTAAGAGAATGCCAGAAAACCTGTTGCCCAAGAGCCATGCAAACAGAGAGGTAAAGAAAGATTCCTTGAAGAGAGTCAAATCTCAATAGATCAGACAGGCCAGTTGATGTTTAGATCCCACCTGAAGCACCCTGCAGACCTCCCCTCTCTGAGATAGGATCGGGTGCGGATCTGGGCTAGCTCCTGCACAGATGCTCAGCTGAAGAAGGAATTGCAAGAAGTCTCTTCCTCTTGGCAAGGATGGATAACTTTCAGTGCTTGACCACTCCTGACTGTCAAGATTTCTCTATTGGGCCCTGTCAAGTTAAGGTTAGCGCTCATGGTAGTTTGGTAAATAGGAATAGGCCTGGTTTGTAGCATTCATAAGAGAGATGGATTCAAGATCCTGACTTGCCAAAAGTTTGGAAAGAAGGAGGCTGGATCTCATGTTCTGGTTTGGGTTCTCTTTTGCTTTATTTTTGAGAAACATGTACATTAGAAAAGAAATGAAACTGACCTACATAGGTATATTCAGGAAAGTTATCATAATCATCTCAAAATACATCTCTGACAGCTGTATCTCTGATGCAGTATCTCACTATATTGCCTTGTGTTCTATGTCCGTTACAGGGTTATGCTGATATATTTCTGAAACAATGGACTGTTAGTCTTGCTTTAGTAACCAGACAGTAATCATATGTTAGTAGATGTACTCTGGTATATGGATTGCTCCTTTTTCACTTATCAGCCATGTTTTGGTAACTTTCTACTCATACAGTAAGAGCAAGACTCTCAAAGAGTTTACTAATTCATTACATTAAGGATGAAGAAAAATGATTGATGTGTGATTTAACAGTTTATTATTCTTCATTAAAAATGTAATAGAACATTAACAGAGTCTTATTCTCAAAGGTATTACATGTAAAGAAAATCAAGAGAAGCTAGAACAGAAAATAAAGCCGTACAGGTTTGTATATTTTTAAAGCTGCATGACAAATCCTATTTGCTCATCCCAAAGCCTCATTATGCAGTAAAACAAAGTTAATGAGAAATCAACCCCACTGCTCAGAGATCTTAAATTTTGGGAAATCTCAGCTCATCGTCAGTTTGGAGACGCATAAATCTGATGTTTGGGCTCTTCCTCTGTAGCTTCTACGGAAGTCTACTCTATGCAACCTTCTAATTAGTCACTCCAAAATAGCAAGCAAGTACATCATCCTCATTACCAGTAGTGTCTCTGGCTATGTGTAATAGCTTTACTCCAAAACTTTTCCATTGTTTTCTTTCCCGCTTCCTAGATCCATTTCATTTTTGTGAAAGGGGACACAGCAAACTAATAAAAAAATAATTATTTTATATTTTTTCTTTTCTACTTAAAAATTGTATGTAAATAATTAACAAGCATGTTGCAGGCGTGAGGTGTTATAAAAACAGTAACAGACAGTGCTATAGATGTTGCAATCCAGAAAATAGGCAACTCATTACCCCTTTGCACTCTAGAGAGAAAACAATCAGTCGCCCACTTATGAAACACATACTAATCCTTTATTACCTTTTGTTAATTTATTTATAAAGCAGGATCAGATTCCTTATACTTAAAATGGAGAAAGTGTATTTCTCAAATGAAAGAATTATTAGAATAAGGTATCCATACTATTTTTCATTTAGAACACTACATGAAATAGTTTTTAACAGCTTGATAGTGAATTAAGATTCCAATCATTGTTTGTGGCATCTGAATAGAATTATTTTTGTTAGATGCACTGCATGTGCATGAACAATCCCCATTTACATAAGAAGCCTGAAACAGCTTATTTTTGTTATATTTTGGTGCGCTGTAGGAGCAAAAACCTTGGTTCTGACTGGAAGCACAAATTTTCTAATATTTTTTTCTGCCATAAGATTTCAATTTACAGGTATTTCCTTGAGAACCTGTTCAAATAAGGCACCCCTTGGAAACATATGGAATAATGAAACATTCAAGCTTCAGCCATAGCAATAAGAGAGGGGAAGAGAAGACAACCTCCCCCGTTTGACGTATTTCTCACATAGTTTGTCCTAAATGCTTTCTTCAGGAAGGAAAGCATATTCTGACCCCAGATATTTCTCTCTTTCCCAGTAGGATAATTTCAGTCTCCTATGAGAGACTATAAACTAGTCTCGCAAAGGTCAGCAAAGAAAAGATTACATAGCCCTGGGCTTCATATTGTGTATTTGACAATGATCATATTTGATGTGAGGGCTGGAAGAAAGAAAGGTCTCTGGCAGGTAGGGTGGGGTAGAGGTACATGGTTAAGGAGTCCTTTTGCATATTTAGCACAAGCAATTTGTCTTTGATTTTCATATTCAAGAATACTCACCTCCTCACTGTATCAAACCAATCACTGTAGCTGAGAATCAAGAGTAAACGTAACTCTTCAAAGTTAAAAAAGGAGTTAGCCATGTCATGGTCATGATACTTTATAAACATACTAAAACTCACAATCAATTATGAGATAAAAATAACTCTGTTAGAAAACATGAGGCTTGATCCATCAGTTTATGTAAGTATGTTTTACTTTCACACAGGTTGAAAACAAACAAACAAACAAAAAACACTTCAGTGGGTTTTCTGTCGTGCTGAAAGTCTTTCTGTGCTATGCTAGGGCCTTTGTTAGGACTGTTAGAGGAAAAAAAAGCAGAAACATGAATGAGAGTCATTTACAGTGAATGTGTTGCTTATTGTTGTCTTTTCTTTTTCCTTTATCGTTCATCATACTTCATTCATTTGAAAGATATATATATATATATATGTATTTTTCACTACTGCTTTTTTTTTTGTCAACTAAATGCAAGGCAGGGGAATCTATAGTTTTGCTCCCTGTATCTCTAACTTGAAAATATAAGATGTTCGTGAAGTTCTGTTGAGCTTGCAATCATCTATTGAAAATTAGCTCATTTGTATGAACTGAATCAAGCAACAAAATGTCAGGTGTGTTCCTTTTCCCAGCATCATTGCTAATCTATAGTTTTGGTAACTGAAGAGAAGTGATGTATAATGAAAATGTCTACTGTGCTGTGTATCATTAGCTGTTCCTTATTACAGTCAGCTATCTATTCATCCTTTCTGCATGTACTCATGAATAAGATGCCTAACAAACTGATGTTCTGTTTTTTCCTCATTAAGAATCTGATATCTTGTTCAGCAACACTGAAGAGGAAACGATTTGCGTTCAGTTCTCAGTGTGCATTTTATAACCCATAGAAAATTAAAAATAAACAACAATATGTACAGTGATTTCATATACTTTATATAAATTAGAAGCATTTCCAAAAAGTATGTCAGTCTGAGCTGGTGGATGTATGCTAGAAAATACCCTAGCAGCAATGTGAAGGCTTCTTTTGTAAGTGATTCGTAGTATTTCTGATGAACCAATGTTTATCGGATATTCTGCACTTAATTCTTCAGTGTGACACAATTATTCAGGTTCTCCTCAAATCTCTCTCCTTTAAATGTTGATTTTTAGTAGGCTTTCCAATTCAACAGACTGATAATGTATAGAAATATACATTTTTCCAGTACATTCAATGGAAGGTAGGAATGATCAATGAGTACAAAGGAGGCATAAGGTTTAGCTTACTTCCTGTCTGATCAGGAAACCCATTCATAATAGCTTAACTGCAGTTCATTTCTGGTGCTTTCCTTACTCTGTGTGGAATATAAGCTCTTTAGAATGAAGGAATTTTTTGGTTTTGGGGGGATTTGGTTGGTTGGTTGGCTCTTCTACAGCACCTAACTACAAGTAACTCCACAGGTACTCTGCGATACCACTAAGAAGTACTAAGTTTCTGTAAACGTAAGCTTTAGATGACTGAGATTTGCTTGGTAACCAATTGAAATTGTATTACTATAGAAAAAAATGTCCAGATCATAGCAGGACCTGCTATCCTTACTTTTTAGATGCAGATTTACTGTTAGGTGGAAAATTAAAATTCACTTGCCCACCTGAGAATGATTTCCTACTTGAAGAAAGTAGGGAAAAAAGTTAAAAGAAAATGGAAATTATGTAGTCTGTTTCTTTAGGACTTTCTGATTGACAGCATCTGGTGGTGTTTTGTAGAAATGTGGCTGGTGTTAACAGTGCTCCACGTACTTGCTGTGAAGCACTTGCAGGGCCAGGTTCTTATTCACTCTTCATTACATCAGTAAAATCTGCACAGAACTTCTAGTTCATCCTTAATATCTTCTGCTTCCAGTCAGAATGCATTAGCAAACAGATCTACTGAAAACTCTCAAGATTAATACAATATTTATACTTCTGCTGATAGTCCATCACCTGGTTCTAGTTCATATATACCCTGTAATGTATAGCTGACAAAACTGTAAATTTTTGTGAATAATTGCAATGCATATACATCAGTCTAGTATTACTTGTTGAAACATAGTCTCTTTGGACTTGGAGAGTGTTTCTCAGTTGAAAAAATAAAAGATCTGTTATCTCATTTTACACATAAAAACCAAAGTGATAAGTGTTTTTAAAAATAACTCAGTCAGTGTCATTTGTCCAGATGGAATTGTGTTTGCCTTTCCACGCTATCTGTGCCCGTATCACTACTGGAGAATTCAAACACAACAATACTGTGTGTAGGTGACTAACACAAGGACATGTTTTTTTAATAACTAGTTAAGAAGGATCAAAGAATGCCCAGTACGTTACATGGATTTGGTATTAATCAACAAGGTTTTCTTGAGGTACAACAGGACTTCCAGCTGTACTGCATATAGCAGGCATCTGATTCACTTTGTGTGTATATGTTGGGCGGAGGGGAAGGAATACCAAAGAAAAAGCAAATGGACAAATCAAGTTGTGTTAAGTCAAACCTACAATGCAGCTGCCTATTCTTCAGTTACTTTGTGCAATGCTTTGAAGCACAAATGCTAGGCAAGGAAGGCTTGGCAATTTTGAAGCACATAGCGTAAGAGTGAAGAAAATAGGACTGTGGTTATTTAGGCTGCAAATGTGTCTTAACTTTACCACCGAATATTGCCTTTCTCTATATAATACTACTATACACAGATATATATATATAAAATACTACACAGAAACAGGAGGGGAACTGCTCTCAGTGTTGTTTTCTAAGCTTTTAATATGATCCTTGGCCCAGCTTTTCATTTGATGGGGATGAGATGGGGGAACATAGACAAAAGGAACTGATCTCCTGTGGTGTTAGAAGGTAGAGCCAAAACTCAGTTCCTCTTTCTAATAATTTGCTTGCAGATTTGGTTTATTCAAAGATTAATCTCTTTGTTGAACAAGTGAGACTGGCAGTCCATTCACTTAATACCCCTTGACTGATTATAGCTAGATTATTAGCATTTTCTTCTTTAATTTTGGCCAGACTTTCCTCTAATCCCAGGATATGATGGAGAGTCATATCCCACTCATGTTTTCCTTCACCTAATTTAGCTATGTCCTTCTGTAGTTTGTCCACCTAAACTTGGCTTTCTTTGTTATATCTTCTATACTATGTTTCAATCACATCCAGCTCCTATTCCTGCTTTGTGTATTTCCTTAATCATTAACTTTATCAAGGTCTTAAATATAGTTGCTACAATTAGTATGGCTTTTCCCTCCCTAAAGGTATCTCTCTCTCTGTGCCAAGTCCAAATCATTTAATCGTTAAAAGGAACACAAGTATTTATATAAAATGTTATTGCAATGTAAATCATGTAGAACGTTAGCAGCTTAGAGAAAATACCTTGTAAAAAAACCCATCTTTTGTCCAGATGTATTTCTTTGTAACAACAATCTGTTCTGATCATCATAATGGGATGGATAGCTTGAACTACTATATTCAGTGCCTTTTACAATTAGCAGGAGGAGTAAGCAGGAAAGGAGCACACCATCCTCATTTTTAACACATTTACTTGTAATCGAAATAAAAACGCAGGCTTCTCAGCATGTTGAAGACTTAATTTTAATAAGTGATGTTTACTTAATGGTTGTAGCTGCAGCTTCCTAAGAGATTGGCAGTTTATAATATGCTAGCATTCCCAGCTGTTATCATTCAGATAAGAACGAAGACTAAGAAATTAACATTGAGAAAACTACTTAGCCACATGGTAGCACATAGGGTATAAACTAAACTGTAAAAGAGCAGAACAATGCTTAGAACATAAACATTTTCCTCAGTACGAAACACATTTTCAGGTATGGCTGGTTTTATATTGTGCTTACGAGGCCTTCACTGTAAAAATCTTTTCAGCTTACTAATACCCACTTACTAATATTTGCACCTATTTGTAATATAAGCCTATAGTACTTTTTTTGTAGAAAATCTGAGCAGAATTGACTGATCGGTAGTTATGAGCCTCATTTTGTCAAAGCCAAAATTGACATGATTCTCTTCAGATCTTCACAGAAATTACAGTACCAAATGGTATCATCAAATGTTATGTTCTGTAGAAGAATTACATTATGTTTATTATAGTTATTTAGAGGGATGAAGAAATGATTTGAAGATCTTTGGGAAGGCATCCATCAGACTGCAGCCTTTTGTGCTCAGCTTCACGCTTGACTTTTTTTGCTCTCAACGTGTACATTTTGCTGTTCCTCCATCCATCTCCAAGCGCTTTCAAAGGAAAAGCAAGTTTCAGTTACCTTGTCTATTAGATAGGCAAACAAAGGCACAAGTGATAAAAATGATTCATTTAGTCTTGCACTGCAGGTCAGCTGCAAAATCAGGAGCAGAACTAAGGACACGTGGCTGCCAATCATTATTTTCATCAAACATCCTTCTATGCCATGTGTAGTGTTATGTTATTCTTTGCAGGTCTCGCTAGCAACATTTAAAATAGAAGTGAGGTTTTTTGGGGTTTTTAGGTTTTTTAGATATAGTTATGGGCATGTGAGTCTTGGCACATTACGGAGTATGCAGGCATGCCTGAGACAATGCTGTGCCATATTGGCCCAAATGAGCACTGAGGACTCACAGCATCAATCTAGAGATAATAATTCAGATACCTGTGAGCGATGGTGGTATTTGAATCTCTCAGTGAAGGAGGGCTGTGTGCCAGCCACCAAAAAAAAGAGGTCTCATCTATCCTAGCTGATGGCAGAGCATTGCTTTTCAAGGCACTTGATGTGTTTCACTCTTTCTGCTTCTGCAGAGAATGGGTGTTGCTGGCCTGAGAATTGCTGGGAATTAGCTCCCCTGGTTCCCTGTGGGGCACCCAAGAGTCTGTTAAGTCTCTACCATAGATCACTGTAATTACACCAGGATCACCATAAATAATGTGAAATTCAACTCAAAGTATCCAAAATATGTACGTGCCATAAAAAAAAAAAAAAAAAAAAAAAAAATCTGTGCTTAGAATCAGGGAAGCAGGCCAGATGTCCCCATTAACAGCTGACAGTGACCCCTCCAAGGAGAACACAGGCAGAGCCAGCCAAGGGTGAACACGGGGCAGGGCAGAGAGGGGTGGCTGCTTCTGACTCCACAGTGCAGGCACTTCCCCTGCCTGCAACCTGGAGCTGAGATTTCCCTTGTGGAGGTAGGCGCTTGGAAACATTCCTCAGCATGTTAGTCTGAAATCCATGCAGCGGAGGTACCTTCTACCTCTGCTTTGTTGAAATTATGCTCTTATGGACAATAGGAAGAAAAAGGATCAGTATATGGAGGAGCGTAGCCCAGTCATTGTTAGTCAGGGAATGACTGACATCTACATTTCTGCTCCCTCCCTCAGGACTGCATCTCTCCTTTTTCTTTTCCTTCTCCTTTTTCACTGAAATTGCTATATGTTATAGCCTCAAGGTGGTGGTGAAGTAAATATGAAAAAAAAATTGCATTATTCATCATGAATTGTCCACACTTCTAATAGTATGGGTATATGGATGCGGTGTGAGAGTAATTTGCATTAACACTTATAAGCCAACTTTGTTGTTGGTTTCTCATAACAACATAAATAATGAACAATAATGAACAAAATTTGTTTTGGTTTAGACATTTCACTGGAGCTATAACCATGAAATGAAAATATAGTTTTATACAGTCTCATTAGTTTTTTTCACAAAATAAAATATAAGCAATAAGCTTTTCTGTTCCAAAGTAATCATTATTTTTCAGTATTCCATTTTCTGCAGCTCTCTCAAAGTGATCCTGATAATATAGTTAATCCGGGTATTTTCATTCTAGTGGCGTATTATATGTTAACTTAACCTTAAGCATCACTAGGTACGTCTTCAAAATTCCAGCTCAGCACAATTTCTCTTGACTTAGCACGTCCTAATTTAAAGTCTTCTTTCTAGCAATAAATTCTGACCTTTGGCTTCTGACATAATTTCTACAAAAACAATATTTGCTGCTTGCAAATAAGTCTTTATTTTATCTTCACAGTTAATGATTTTTTTTTTCCCAGTGGAAAAGCTCTAGTGTATGCTAATTTGAATTTTGAATTAATAATAAACATAGGTGTTTTCTTTATTTCTACCATATCATAAATGTGGTGAATACTTTTTCTGCCTCTGAACTTCCAATCCAGTTGTCTTCTTCTGAAGACAAGGAAAGGGAGATAATAGAAGACTCATTTTAATCTGTAAATATTGGTGTATGCCCTGCAATGAAATGTATATGCCCCATGTTAATCTCCTTTAACAGTCAGAATCACTACCTGTTCACCTGGGACTAATTACAAACTGCAGCAGCCAGAGAGAGAAAGATCAGGAGGCCAGATGGCTCAGAGAAATGCAGGGGATTTTCCTCCAGCACCAGGTTTCGAAGGACTTCCCCAGTGATCTGGGAAAAAATAACACACTGTATGAAGTAGAAAGCATTTCTAATGGGTTTGTCCTGTTTTTCTGAAGTAGGAATGATTATGTTCGGGCACTCCTACCAACCAGCTTTGGAAGGGGATGGGGTGGGAGAGAGCCTCAAAGCTGCAGAGGCTTCTGGTCTCTCTCCTCACCAAATATTTTGCTGCTGGGGAGGAGGAGACTGATGGGAGGTCTCCACCTGGGGCATTGGTAATTGGTGGTGTGCTAAGTATCTGTGTATCACTTCCTGTTCTGAATGTGAAAGTGTGTTGATTAGCAAAGGTTGAACTCAGATGAACCTCTCTGTTTATTAGCATGTGGAAACCTTTATTGATGTCCAGAGCAAAACTGATAATGCTCATTAAAATTAGACTGCCAGTTTATTGCGTGATTGCTGGTTTTGTCTCTGTATTTAACTGGTTTGTTCTTTTACATATTCCCACTCTGCTTTTGGGCTTATGCAAGCTTATAGTCAGGTAATTGTTATTAATTTTGTTGGTGTATTGCTTACTCTTGAGTAAGTACAAGAACTAGGCGAGTGTAGCTTCATAGGGATTTCACCAAATCAATGTGTTGCAAGTGGGCAGACTACACTGAAGGTAAGCTCCGCTAAGTTGGAGACTTGTATCTCTGAAAGATTGGATTTACATGTGCTGTGACAATAGATCTGTGGTCTGATCACATTCACATTTCATATTTCTAAGTGCAACTTAACTTGCAAATGGAAACAAGTGTTTCTATCTGAAAAAATGTGGCCTTAAATAGTGAAAAAAAGTTTCTGCACTGAGCTATAGTAAACTACCTCCCAGCTCCCTAGAATATAGGATCTTCTTTATGATACTACAGAGTATGAATTGATAAGACTAACTGAAAATAATTTTAGGAATTTGCTGACAGCTCCTACTCATCAGGCAAGCTGTCTGTCGTCTGTGATATCTATTCTTCATAGCAATGCCCTGTAGTTTGAAAATTGTAAGTAGCTGTAGATTTGTGCTTTTTTCTCTCTTTTTTTTTTTTTTTTAATGTGTGTCTGACATTACAAGAAATGTAGCAAAGGGATTTCAGAATTGCAGGGGTAGTCATAGAAGTGTTTACTTAAAAGGTTGAAAATAAATCTGCAATATTTTTAATTGGGTTTTTCTTTGTTCTTGTGGGGGTAGTAGGTGGGCTGGGTTTTTGTGTTCTATTTCAGATCCCTTGTACTGCACAAACTTTCATGCAGCATTTAATCAACATTTCAGGTTTGAGAGGGTTATGGTTTTAGTTTTGCATAGTCAGTAAGGTTAGGTCTAGTGGCAGAAGTGGAAAGATACATATGTTTATCTGTACAGTCATTTAGCCAATGATCAATAAATGTCTGACGATAAATCAATATGGATGTAATCTCCAATCTGTGGACTTCGAAGAACAATCTCCTGAGCGTTCTTACCACAAAATCTATATTCACTCCTGTCTTCATTCTAGCTGATTTATGCTCTGATGCTGTTTGCTTTCAAGGACCTCCATTTCTCTAAGTGCTGTCTGGTAGGTAAGCAACAATCCATCAGCGCACTACTAATATCAAGAAGGCTTATATTTAATTACAGATAACAGGCCCAGTGGGACTGAGAACAAAGTAACCAATCACTAAGATTTGATATACTAAAATATAAAAAGAGAGGGAAGCCATAAAATGCGAAGGACCTTTATGAAAGAAATACGTATTCTGTTGTTATGCTCAAACCATATGGAATATGAGAATGAATTATATGGTAGACTGTATTTTGAGTCTGATTTTAATTCTTTTCACGTAAAAAATGCTCTTGGTAAAGGAGGGAAGAACTGTATTAAGTAAGCGACCAATATGCCTGTAATTACTCTACCTCAGTTTGGTGTTGTCTTAATTATGTGTAGAGAATACATATGGGTTAGTTCTGTTTCTAAAAGTAAATGTGCATTTTTGTTTTACTGTTAGACAAAAACAATGTAGCTAGTCTTCTTTAATATATAAGATGTTTTAGCATCCCTTCCTCCTGTACACTAAAAGCGATGTAGTTCCCCCATAACAGAGGTAGCACAATGTATTTCCTAAATATAATTTCTTAAATTTCCTCATGTTTGCATATGTTTGAGCTAGATCTTTTGTATAGGCTTGCTAAAAGTGGCGGTACTGATACAGCTGATGTCTTTATTTAAACTAGTACATGAGGAAAGCAGTATGGGCTGACCTTCAGAGTAAGCAATATGCCATAAATATGAGCAACTTGTGTTGCTTTAAACGTAGTTCTGGTATAATAAATCCAAACATTCTGAATAGCCTGATGTTGTTAGGAAACTAATTTAACAGAAACACAACTAAACAATATTCTATTTGAAGATTCATTTTATCTGAACCTCATATTAATCCATTAATTATTCTGAGCTGATGAAAATAATTTTTAAAAGAGCCCTGTTTTATGAAGTAAATTCCCGAGTAGTTTTAGTCCCAAGACCTTGCATAGCAAAGTTACTCAGAGTAGGTACAAATAAAAAGTGATTGAAATAAGCATGTACAACTGTCATAGCTGAAGCTTCTGAAATGAAGTGGGGAAATCTTCATGAGTTAGGTGGAGATAAAAGAGCCAACAGATGGAAGAGGTACGGAATAAAATGAAAGAAAAACAGGCAGACTGCAGCCAGTATGAAGAAAAGGGAAAATGCCGATGAATATATGTAAGGCAAATGATGCAGTAACTATTATTGTAGCTAAAACATGCATATCTCAACAACTGTATAAATGAAGAGAGTTGCTAATCACTGTCAGCTGTTGATCTTTTATTGAAGAAATCTTAAATACTGACCTTTGGCTTCTGAAAAGACAACCTCAAGTTGAGGTTCTTGGAGAATACGTTATCTGTAAAAATGAATCTGCATGCCTGTGTAAAGGGATTATTGCTAAAGTATCTGTGAAACATCAGTGAAAGCAGTAATCTCCACAGAAAGGCAGTTCTGTGAATTTAATTTACTGGTCACTGGATTTGTACCTGTTAAGGTTTTTGTTTTGGTTTATCCTAGTATTTACAAAGTTAGCCCAAGGTTTGGAGTTCTCTGAGGAGTTTCAGGGTGTCTTTCACCGGCGTGAGTTTGCAAGTACAGCTATTCACCCACACAAAAATCAGTCTAAAAATTTAGCTCTTTTTAACATTACACTGTATTTTTTAATGAAAATGAGCTTGTAAAATAAGGAAGTTTTATGAATATGCACTCAATAAAAAGCACAGATTTATAAGCAAAGGCTAAGTTGAATGGGTTGTGTAAATCAGGTTGTGTGAAGATTAAGAAGGAAGAATACAGATTTGCTTTAGTCTCTTCAGGTTTGCTACCCACAACTCTGTAACCTGGTGTAGTACTACTGATATGTACCACATTTGGAAAATTATGCAGATCTCTGCAATAAAATACTGTCTTCTATAAAGTAATGATGGGGTGGGCAAGGAGGAGAGAGCTGAATCTTTTTTAAAGTTGTCTATGTTTTCCTGATGATATATGAAGGATAAGCAAGGTTCAGCCAGCTTGTGAACTGAGTGCCCTGATCCCACAAGAAGGAAGAGAGAGTGATTCTATCTTAGTCAGCTAAAAATGTATTATATTGGGTTTTACTAAGACCATTAAGGATGTGTATTAAACACTCTGTGGATTCTTCAGGCTCCTTTGTGCTCCTCAGCTTCTGGCTGTGGAGAGAAACTTTTGTTTGTAGAGGATACTATTTTTTATAGCTAGTTTTTCTGTGGAATTTTTCCAGGAGTACCAAGCAAATTTGATACTTCTCACTGAAAATAGTTTCTTTTATTTCATATTCAGAAGGTCTTGCTATTCCTATTAAAGTAAGAGAACATACAGGCATCTCTGCTAGGTAGACCAGGTGCTGTATGCTAATTTCCCCTCCATTTAGGTAAATTCCTCATTGTTTTCAGGGCTTGAATATTGATGGTGTGATGAGTAGGTATCCAAAGAGTAGCACTGTGTACTTCTGGATGATTTTTTCACATGTCAGCTAGACTGCTGGTCTTGCAGGCATCAGAAGGGGAAGAAGCATCTCTAAGTGGGCAGCTGCATATGAGGAAAAAAACCTGAACACCTGGAGTCCCAGATAGCCCCTAAAAGAGAAGTTAAATTATTGTTTGGTGCATGTCAGTGTATCAGAATCCAGGGCTAGGATAATGATCTCCAAGAAAAGCAACACACAAGATAAAGTGGGGTGGGAGGGCACAGGACAAGGGGAGGATGAGAGGCCGAGTAGCTTACAGTCCTTAGTTGGCAAACAGCACGTGACAGATCTCTTTAGTTTCAGCTGATAATTAGATGTTACATTTTTTCACATGTAGGATTCTAGGACAGTCTGAGAGAGTAGGATTGTCACTCATGCTTGGTCAAGACTTCCTGTGGTTTTCAGGAGGTTTGTGGAAAGGAACTGGAATAAGGGATTAAAGGTGCTGAGGATTCAGAGGCAATACAATGGTATATCTCTGAAGTTATTCAACTTCCTTATTGCAGCAGCACAGATATATCTATTTCCCTGCCTAACCCAGGATTCTTGTGTTGCTTGCAAGATACTCTGGTATAATCCTGGTAGGTAAACATACACTTTCTCCCAGTACTTGGAATTTCTCCTATGCATACACTTCCCTCAGGTGCCTCATTTAATGTACGCAAGGTATTTGTTTTCCTTTTTTGGTAACAACTTTTTAAAGAGACAGTAATACAAGTGTTTTAGCAGTTCATGTTACAAGAAATACATGAATTGATAGCTGCATGACGTGACTAACTTTAGTAAAACCTTAAAATACAGGATAATCGGAAAAACTTTCAAATAAGCTTAAAACAATCCCTGAGAGTCTGATCCATCTGTTGACTAGTACATGAAACATTTTTAAAATTAACGTGTTTTTTTGATAAGGGTGTAAATGTGTTTGTCAAAAAAGCATACATGCACATGCTTCTTTTCCTTTGTCCTCTGTAGTAGCCAAGAAACCCATCACTATTTTCCCAACTTGCCATTCATTTTTCATACGTCCTGGAAATACTGTAGATTTCCCTACTTCTATGTAGATTGCAGATTTGTGTTAACTGTTTTCTGCTTCAACTCAATTTTCTTAAAAACAAACAAGCAAAAAAACTCACAATGAATGGTATTTTGGAGAGGGAGTTTCTGTCAAGATATAATAACTTGCAAGTAATTTAATCATCTTGGTTGCTTTGAATCTGAAAGATTGAATTATGTCAACTTCTATATTGGCAGGCATAGAAACAAACTAAAATAGTTATCTAGATATCCTATTACAGAGAGCAATAAAAACTCCATTTGGTGTACAGGCAATTAGATCTTGGATAAATTCTAAACGTTGTATTTTAATAATGTGTGCATATACACAAATTCATTTAATTCTGACTAAAAAAAAGTCATGGGTATAGAGCTGCTGCCCCCAACATACATTACAGAATGTACTGTTCTTGCTTGAGTGCCAAGTAAATGTCCATTTTCTTAGCCTCAGGTAATCTCAAGAGTTTAGACACGTGAGCCATGGATACGGGGAAGAATTTGGGAACAAAAGAGACTAGCTGACTAACAGTAGAAAGCATGATTTATGAATAATTATTTTAAATTGTCAATGTGTGTAACCAGTGTGTGGATAATATTCATAGAATTTGACAAGACATGGCTTGTCAATGTGAAAAATAATGTGACAAATAGAAAGTAAGCAGAAGAGATGCAAAGTGTCACCTTACAATTACGAATACAAATGTGATGAATGGAACTGGTAGAAGTCTCATCCAATTCTCATTATGTAGATAATTACAAAATAAGGTGTTCATACAGTAGCTTTGCTTAAACTCCTATGCCCCTCAGCACTTTGAGAATATTCTACTTTGGAGCTAGTGTTGTAGCAAGTAAGGATTCTTGCTCTTGGTTGT
Source organism: Morus bassanus (assembly GCA_031468815.1). Classification (NCBI taxonomy): domain Eukaryota; kingdom Metazoa; phylum Chordata; class Aves; order Suliformes; family Sulidae; genus Morus; species Morus bassanus. The sequence continues at coordinate 12,078,262 of CM062570.1, forward strand.
GATAATTAAGATAAAATCCCTGTCTAAAATCCTGTTAGCTCTATGTTATATTTTCTTCTAGTGCTTGCTTTTGAGGATGATGATGAGATATAGTCACAGAGCAAATGATGCCACCATATTGCTAATTAAATATTAAATGTTCAGATAATCACATTATATAAACCTAGTCAGACAAATGGTTTGTTACAAATACATTTAGAACAGTTATTGAATCAATTTTTTTCCTAGGTATTAAACTGCTTTCAGTGGAGACATAAAAATCTAGTCTACTAGAGGACTTACTTTTGAATGACTTGCATGAATCCTCTTTAGCTTATGGTATGTAGTAAAACAGTATGTGATACCAGATAAATGAAATGACAGAATATTATCTATATATTTATGATTTATTGTACTACAGTACTGAAGGTAGGAGAGGTTGACCTAATAGCACACAAAGTTCTCATTAGAATGCTGTATTTTGTTTTATTTATTTAATTATATTACTTGGGAAATCTTCAAAGCAAACCATTTGCAAGTCCGTGGTCCACTTCAGAATTCTACCAATAATGATCCTTGTTCAAGTTTCAAGACAAATTGCATTCAGAAGGTATGTGAGAATATCTCCAATTTCTAATTTGCTGTTATAAATGTGGAGAGGTTATTACCTCAGACCATTATGAACAAGTAAATGAATAAGACTTCAGAAACTTTAATATAGAAAAAGCATAGGTGTGAACATGTGTAGTGTTAGTTGCTTCAGAGGTAATTGCTCCTATCTCTGCTCTTGCCCTCTAATAACTAGAAGGTGTCTTACCTCTTGAGGGCAAGTAAGAAAGTACTTTTGGACATTTATACAGGAAGCAAATGTGATGTCAGCCTATGTTTAGCAGCTGAGAACAACTTCATCTGTCACAATCTGAGGCCTGTCATCACTGGCAGTGACTGAGAGACCAAAGCCTGGTCAAGTAGAAAATGACTTAACCTGAGGCAGGTCCAGCAAACGAAGGAAATATTAAATCTTAATTCAGACTTCGTGGTACTAACCGGTGTTCCTCCAGTACTAACCAGTACTCTTCATCTACAGTTTCCTTGCTGCTTTCCAAGGTTTTCTAAGTTTCCTCAAGTGCTGGCCCCTATTACCTAGCATTGTTCGCTTGTTACCAGAGACTGTGAAATACTGTTGGCTGCCTCTCAACTAAATCCTTAGGAAGTTCTTGTGAGGAAAGAAACAACTTAGAAGGCTCTAGTCATTTTACTCCCACAGAAGATTTCTTCCACCACAGACAATTATCTGGGCTATCATGCTTGCACTTCTAATCTCTGGAGCACCCCCTTTCACCTGGGGAGCAAAGGAGCGTGAGGAGGCAGAAATCAGAGCAAACTGAGCCAGAATATGCACACGCACAGCAAGGTTAGCCAGGGGAGCTGGGCAGGCTCATCGCCATGCCTCTGCAGAGACGAGGAAATAGAGCTTTCTGAACTGATGTGGTTTCTGAGATGCGCACAGATGGGCAGGAAAGAGGTGCTGTTCTCATATGTTTAGGGCACTCCTGTGGTTTCTGATCTTCATCTGCAAGGTGGTTATAGATGTGAGGGGGGAACACAAGCAGCATAACTGCCCCTTCTCAACACTTTTGCTAGACAGTTGACTGGAGGGTAGTAGAAGAGGAGGGGAAGAAGGAGGAGATGGGATTCCCTGAGATATCGCAATTCCCAGCATTTGTGACAGGAACACTACGCATGGCGTATTTGTATTCTCCTTCACTTAACCCATGCATGTAGTAGTGTAGTCTGTCTTCTAAGTGGAAATCCCACTTGTCCCGTCTGGAAATTCCCTGTTGTTGCAAGACCTAAGGCAAAGGCTACAAGGATTACTAAAGCTGAGCTGCTCTTGAATCAAAAAGAGGTATCTTGAAGTTAAGGCTGATGCAAATAAACAAGGTAGGGAGAGAACACTGCTTTGACTTGTGCCTATTCTGTCAAAGGCTTCAACCACTGAGGCTGTCAAATTGGCTCTTTTTTATTGACTTTTTTAGTCTATAGTTTAGACTAAAAGCAAGTCTGTTTTAGTTGTCTAAAATAAATAAGTTGGAACATAACAGGAAGCATGCAGTGCGTGCAACTAACCAAACCTCAGTATTACAGTCTGCTTAAATCCAATGAACTTCAAAGAGCATAAGAAAACATTTCCATTTTTATTCTTTTTATTTGGGGAAACAGGTGGGAGGTTAAATATTCTATTTCTTTAGTACTTAGGGAAAAAAAAGAAAGATTGCCACTTTTTAATTCAATAAGGCAGTAGAGTGGGATGCGAAGAAACAAAAATTATTCTTCCCCTTCTATTGTATTAGGAGGCCTAGACAGAGAGAGATTCTGTGACTATACTCTTTATTCTGCTGCCTCTGGGTACAGAAGATGATATAGAGAAAGCAAATTTTTCTTTTAAATCTTGGGACCTGGAAAACATTTGCAATCTAAAAATGCTGTTGTGACCATGCTGGGAGGCCCTCGGGCTTCCAGACTCTGGGATTATTGTTACCATTTGATTTTGGTAGAGGTGACGTAGATAGGCAAGGGAGCCCTGGGAACTTAATGTACGAGGAGGCGCTTTCCTGCTGGCTTTTCAGCGCGAGATGAGCATGGGTAGTTCCTTGCATCGCTGTGCCATTCTTTCTGCTGACTTTCATCAAAGCAGAGGACAGGGTTTCTGGATTTCCTCTGCTCTCCTAAGTTGGAGGAGCTCTCAAACCAGCCCTCCTTGTCATATGAGGATTTGCTTGTTGTTCTGTCAGCTGATGGAGATCTCCCAAGTTTGAAGAGGGAACTGCTGGCCAGCCTGTGGGTTTTGGGCTTGGTATAATTAAGGTGTGTTTAGCATTCTTCATCATACTAGGTAGTTTCTAAAAGGGACCAAGGAAAAATCCAGCAAAAATAGCAGAAAAACAATCTCTGTGTGTGGAGGGAGTTATTAAAATCTTCTCTTCAGAAGACAAATAAATGGAACAAGTGCTGGAAAGAAAGAGGGACTGGATGTAGCTGTCATGAAGGGAAAAATGTACATGCTTTTCCAGAGTTTCATTACACAGCCTTCCATAAATAAGCAATTAAATACCATTCAGGATGGGCAGAAAGCCTTCTTTTTTTTATTTTTCTTTAGAAGATAGTCCTAAACTTAGTTTATGCATTAATTTTATGGGGTTATATTCACTTAAATTTAAATCTTGATGACTTGCCAAGGCTTTGTGGAAAATCTTTCAATTAACAAACAAGCAGGTTGCTCAGCCAAAAGTATTATTTTTCTTGAAAAGTGAGTTTTAAATAGATTCTTTATAGAGTCTTGATTTTTTTTTTTATTTTATAATAGCGTTTATTAACTTGTTTGAGCAAAGATAAATGAAAGAAAACAGAAGAAAACCAGGCGGTACTAGTTGTTTTTCCTAATGATTTCTCTCTAGAGTAGTCTGCTTTTTGTAGAAGAGAGCACATTTCCTGCTCATGAAAAAAAAAAAAAAAGTATTTTCTGCTCTTGCATCAGTAGTGTTCCCTTGCAGCTGTTCCTGCCTCCCTGTGGGGAATGCAATAAGCTGCAATTAAATGCAGGTGCTTGGAAGCAGGAATGCCCTTGCTCTGTTTAACAATCTGAGGCAACAAACAAAAGAACCAGAGAGACAGGAATCTACCTTCTGTTTAATGGGGCATGAACACTTTTTCTTGGCACCAAGACAAGTGTCTACCTTTTGTTAGAAGTACGTTTCTCTTTTTCCCTTGGTGAAAAGACAGGCCTACCTCTTGTTTATTAGCTCACTGCTAGAAGAGAAGGAAACTGAAGAAGACCATATGCTGCGAGGGGAAAACAGCAGTCGCTAGGCACAGAAAGAAAAGCTCTTGTCTGTGTAGTGTAACACCACTTATTTCTGTTTCCTGTAAGGTGGGGAGGGAGGAAGAAATATCCCCTCTTCCTTTGGTTTTGTCTGTGTTATATAGACATAGTTGAGGGGTGGCAATATGCAGATATCTCTCAGACTAGAATGCACGTTGCTTTATTTTGGTGTATGAATCTTTGTGTTGGGGAGATACTTGAGTATGAATAACTGGTACAAAATAGGGGTGGGGAGTGACTTGCTGAGATGTTTCTGGCTGTGAGTGGAGGCTCCTGGAAGAGCTTAGGGTCCCATTATCAGCAGAGAGGTCAGCCCTGCTGTTTGGAGTGAGGTGGGTGAAAGCAGGCAACCGGGCAGAGATTAATTCTTCTTCCAAACTCTTGATATTGCAGACAGATGCTCAGGTGGAGCCTCGCTAACTTTACCACAGAGATTGTCTTGCCTTCACCGAATAGTTGTTTGCATTTGTACAGTGTAGGTCCCAGCCCACCATTTACCCCCTGATGCAGGAATTCATTAATAGTATGACAGATGTGTAACATCTCATTTTGGGTTTGAACGTCCTTGATCTGCTTTCACTTCAATAAACTTAATTTTTCGACCAAAATGCTGTGGGTTTGCCCATGACCACAGGACACATGTCCCTGCACTGCCGTCCCCCTGGACTCCCCTCACCAGTGCACATACAGCACTTCTAGCAGTGTCACGCACCTCTGAACCACAGCCGAGGCAGGAGGGTCTGACTCTGCCCATGGTGCCAAGCCAAAAAGACATCTGCTTCAGAGTCCGTGCTTTTCCAAATGAACACCCCCCCACCAAGGAATGTTCCTCCTCTCTTCAAGGACCAGTTGTCGTGAAATGTCTAGCAATGTTGTTCTTGATGCTCTTAGACTTCTGTCAAGCTTAGTTGCAATAAATCAGCATTTATAGGGGAGCTTGTGTGAGCATATTTACATTTTTGTATAACAGTTATATATACTATGATTGATTAAGAAAATATATTTGAGGAAAAAACAGAATGTTTGTATCAAGCAGTCTTCTGCAGGGGGGCTCTTCCCTCATTAAGTGTTACGAATGTACCCTTTTTAGTAAAATGGTATATAGTACTGTGAAGCTTGTAAAGCACTGTGGAAGCCAGTATCGTCTATGCATGCAACTGAAAGATTATCTGTAATGAGAGATTCTGATGCAGATTTGTAGGATAGAATTGCTAAGTAGGATATGAGCTATGCCTCAGTTTCAAAGACCTTCAAATTCCTTCTAGTGACTTACCAGATTTACATAGCAGATTTACCGTAGGTCTTCAAGCAAGCTGTGAAGCAAAATTTTATTTCCTGAAAAACAAAACTGAGAGTGGAGCTTTTAAGGTGTTTCAGGCTTAATATTTTTTAGCTTTGAAGGTTCAGGTTTTGGGGATGCTCTCATCCTTTGGAAAATATATGATGATAATAATCTTTTATAGCAGATGTTATTCTAATTAACACCTGTATGCTATGGATTCAAATGCACACATCTTAGAGGTTCAGCTGATAGTTGGTAGGTTATAAGCTTGGTGTCATTTGGGATTCAGTTGCCTAAATAGGTAGAAGGCTTAGAGTGTTGAAGAAACCACTGCAGAGTTGACAGATGACACAAGACACGTGCTTGGAAAAGCAGATGAAGGCAGTCGGGATACTATTTGACAGTTAAAATGATGATAAGCATATATGTTTGCTCTGACTCCTACCCATGATGCCTGAGCCCTAACTCCCTTTTTTAAGATCCCTCATTTTATATGGAGCAAAGATCATGATGTCTGTTCCACCAAGCAGTTTTGCTGATTACCTACAAATTAGGTGGAGATAGCATGCCAGTGAATTACAGTTTGGCAATGGTACAATAAACTTGTGGGGGGTTTTCATTTGTTAAATTGCATCTCTTGTTAAAATTCATTAAATGACATTGTTTGAAACTATTTGGGAGAATTTCCCCTGGACAGTTCAAGAAATTTCCATATTGGAATTATTAATTGTAGTTGTTTTGGTAGCTGGGAAAGGTTTTAGGTTGGTGTTTTAAGACTTATAACATCATCATTACGGATCTTGGCCTTTTATGTTTGAAAAATAAAGATATTGTGGATTTTACCAAGCCATATTGTGAAAATATTCTTACTGGTGTGGTTCAGTCAACTATTTGCTTTATGAAGTGCAGTTCGGATTCTAAATGTCTTCTTTTCCCAGCATAATTTGCATCAAAACTTAGTTCACATTATTTGTATTTGAATCACAAGGCAGAAGTTTTTCTGTCCTCTGGAAAGTTTATAGTGTAGTGAAGGTTTCTTTAAGCATGATGTCTCTATCTTCACACAACTGTATTTTATAGACAACTTGAACAACTGGGAAAAATTGTTTATGCTACTAGGGTAATGTAAATTTACAGGAGCATTTGCAAGAGTATTCAGGTTCTACAGAAAACTTAGCAAGCTTCATTTTGGTTTGTAGAGTAATTAATGATGTCATTTGGTGTTTCCTTTTTCTGGATTTAGCAGCAGTTCAAATATAATGAGAAATAAATTATCCTTCTAGGCAGCAGACTCTGGACTTGACAGTTAACAGGCTCTTCTAAGGGTCAGTGAATCCTTCTGCATAGTCTTCCTAATTAGGAAGAAAATGAAAATCTATCTTTAAAAAGAATGAATGTAGGAGGTGGAAGGGCAGATGTGTGCGCTGGGAGGAAGGGGGATAAGGAAGTAACTGAGAAAGCTGCATCTGTGCCAAGTAAGTTGGATTCTCCACAGACTGTTCAGAGCCAGCTAGTGTTTTAAGTATCTTGTTTTGGAGAAGGGTGAGAGGGATTTCTCCTCCTCCGATACACATCTGGCCAGCATTTGCTCTCTTGCACTCAGACACAGTAGCCAAGAGAACAGGTTTCAGGCAGTTTTGAATCCTGTGACTTTAAGAAGAGTAAATCTCATGATGGTCTCGACATGTTTTCTCTGAGAAGTACATTTGTATACCTGTGCAAGTTGGCAGCCCGTAGTGGCTAAATATCTTTCTGTTCTTTTACAGGAGGTTTTATCCTCAGGGTATGTGTACAGGGGTGTTTTTTAACAAGCTAATTAAATAGCAGTATTTTCCTGTAATGGAGAGTGTCTAATTGGCTAACTATTTAATGGCCCACTTTCATATTGAAATTAATTCATACCTATAGCTGTATGTACAGTGGAAATAAGGGCTACCCATAATGAGAAACATGTAAGAGGGGATAGGCAAAGATGAATTGTTAGGTGCCTTTTCCCCTTCTTTCTTCTGTTGCCTATGGCTTCAAGTAAAACATGAACTGTGAGAATAAATACAGAAGACAGCATTAGTTTGTCAGTTTGGAAGTAAAAACACCAGAATCTCTTCATTTGTATATACCAGCACACTGGTGTTTTACTGTTGAAAGTGTCATGAGGCTTTTTGTTGGTTCACCCCCACCCCACCAGCTGTAGGAAGAGGGTGTGAGAATTCAGTCCATTTCTTTTCATAGTAGTTTTGAGCCTAAAACACATTCACAGTATTCAAAGAGAATATTTCAGTAAGTGAATACAATAACATGATGAAATAGAGTCCTTCAGGTAGGTCTAAAGTATGAAGAATTGATTAACTCCATGCCCCTAGCCTTTAGAGGTCAAAGTTATAAGATAACATAACTCTTGAACAAGACTATGGCAGAAAGTGGAAGAGACAAGAACGGCTGAATTAAATCTAGGGGTTATGTTCAGGGTTATGAGGCATTCATCGAGTGTTATCACCTTTATCATTAGCGTTTCCAGGAGGAGGTCAGAGGGGACCTGTGACCGGGAATCAAGGAACTCTCTCCCTTCAAGCACTGTGGAAAATATCTGTGATGTGTGTCTGCCTTTTTCACTTGCAGATCTCCTTCCCTTCGTACCGCTGTAACTGATTTTAATAATGTGCACTGGAGGGCGAGCCCCATTCTGCATGTCTTTTTTCGCCACTTGTCATCAGGTAAAGTTGGTTTGACTTGACTTCAGCTGCAGGCATTTGCTTATTTTTGGTGGGAATAGGATGAAGAGGACTAAAGCCAGGTCGTCAACAAAAAAACCTTTTCTGGGGGCTGCAGACAGCTGTCTGGACAGTGAAGCAGCCCAACAGCTGCAGATGCAGATTAAGTAGCACTTGCTGTGCCAGAAAAAGGAGGAAGGGGTAAAAACATTGTTGTGGCAGTGAAGTTACACCCCCAATGATAACTTAGGAAGAGCTCAGTACCATCTTTCATGCAATAAGTGGGAATTTCTTTTCTAATGACATATGACATAATTGCACAAAGGGTTTTCTGTTTTTCCCGCACACCATCTCAGTCCCTTACACGTCACAGAGCTGATCACAGTATCTGCTCACTTGAACATGACTGAGATTAAGATCATGCCCTAACTTTTTACTGAAGCTTGAAATCTTTGTTCTACTCCTTACTTGCAGTATTTCTGGTACTGGAGTATTTACTGTGAATCTCTGATGAGTAAGAAGCAAGCAAACAAAAGGTTTCCAGTCGGTGGTATTAAAATTTTGTGCTATTGTTTGTTTGTTTGTTTTTTTGTTTGTTTGTTTTAAAAGATCTGTGAGACTAATTCTTTTTCCTTATGTTCATTTTTTAAGGTGAAAACTGATGCCAATGTACTGGCTAAAAAAAAATGCCATTCTCCCCCCCCACGCCCCTTCTTCAGTCAAACTTTTTAGAAAATTCCCTGCATGTCACATGTGACGGGTCAGATATTTTTAAATGCCAAATATTAGTGTGATTACTTAAAAAGTGCAGATACAATTGTATATGAACTACCATTACAATCAGTATACTGACTTAACTGGTAAATAATGCTGTACTTTCCAAAACTTTTAAAGGCATCATAAAACAAAGAAACAAAAAACCACACAGAAACATACAGCTCAATATGTGTGTCCTTGTTGTTAGGTTACATTTAGAATGGTGATGGTTTTGTTTGTCTTTAAAGGTTGGCCATTAACTTCATATCTTACAGAAGTAAATAACAGGAAATGCTGAAAAGACAGTGTAAAGATGATAGAAACTGAAATTCTCTGGATCTCTCCAGGATGATTTTTCAGTTTTGAATTGCAGTTTAAAACAGGCCAAATTCTTCCCAAGTGTATCTCCATTGAAGTGTACTGATTTAAGCCATAAATAAACCTGACCTCAGGTATCTAACCCCTGATACAAATCAGTAGAACTACTTTCAAAATCATACTGCATAATGTACTGCTTTTGCCTTTAAGTTGGTGATTAAACCCTCAGTTCCTTTTCCCCCATCTGATTCTGGGCTGCCATGAGATTTCCTGTTCAATGCTATAATTAGGTAAGAAGGAGACATATTTGGAAAGAGTGTGTTGTAATTGCACAGCATTAGATGAAGAGGTCACGCAAGACCGGTGTTAGGACTTTCCAAGTTGTGCTTGTGCTTCTTGCTCCTGTTACAGAAGGTTGTTTTATTGATTTCTGAAAAATGGTACCCAGTACCGCAGGTGGCATCATACCATCCTGTCCCAGCTAGATTCTGAAGGAGGATGCAGACAAATGTGCAGAGCCTATAGAAAGTCAAGCTTGTGGCTGCAACTTTGGCCAGTTTTCCCACTTCGATCCCTGTTTTGTTATGGTGACTGAGACAAAGCTTTTTGCAGGCTGGTAGCTTTTGGCAGAAGGATTGAATGCTGAGAAATGCACATATGGGTGGATAGAAAGTGATGGAAATACAAATGATAAAATTGTGTTAGTAGGATTTTTTTTTTTTCCCCATGGCAAGGAATTAGATGTTGAACAGTGAGAAGCTGCTGTCATGGTACAGCAGAAAGAAAGGCTTCAAAACATTTATGCAAAATCAGAAAATATTGCTGCTTTTTTTTTTTTTTTTCCCCCCTTTCATAAGTAGAAAGAATATGCCTATTGCCAGGCCACATTAAAGTTGTGTCCTTTCCATAAAGATACTTTTTAATTTTTATTCAGCAGTCCTGATGTAAATAGAAAAAACAAAAAAGGATTAATGTGTACTGTGATATGAGATATTAAGAAGTTGTGCCTTGAAAGCCAAATGTTAATTGTCATGATTATTATAACCCTGTTTTGGTTTGCCATGGTGTAACATTCTAACTGGCTTCTGGTCTTAATCCTTTGGAGTTTTGAGATAACAAATTTTATAGCCCTGTAGACCAGGGAACATGCAATAAAGATGCAGAGGTCCCAGCCTTCTTGCATGCAAGAAGATAGCAATGTTAGCACTGAAGTTAGAAGGGAACAGGCTTCAAGATGGATGTCTGCTTACATGTGGAACACTTACAGCAAAGAAATACGTAATTAGCTAACTTATATTTATAGTCTTATGAAGATTGCATAGAGGACTACAAAAGTAACACGAACTTTATACAGTGATAACAGCAATAGAAAAGTAACATAGCAAAGAATCATTTGAGGTATATAAGGTCAACAGTTGAATCAGCAATTTGCTCTAGGCCATTGGATACGTTAGCTGATGATGGATCGCTGTTCAGTTAGAGGTTCTTCATTAGAAATTCTGTCTTCAAGTTCTAAACGCGAGGCACATAATAGCAGCCAAATGGGTTAACTTTGTCCAGTTGCCTTTTGTTGGCCGAAGCTTCTGCAGATTCATAACGACGGCATCGTCTCTGTTCTCGGGTTGATGTGAGGAATTTTTTTTCAGACATAGGAATATATTGCCTTATCTTTAGTTTTAATGAGTTTGTTACTCATTGAAAAGTGACAGCATAGTAGTCAGCTAAGTTCTTTGCTTTCTAAGAGGCGTATTTTCATTATCCCAATGCTATGGGCAGGGTAGATGTCACTGTTTTAAGCTGTTTTGATTTGCAAGGGGTTTTGTACTGTGACATTAATGATACTTTATAAAATGGAAATACATCAGCTGCCACCTCACAAAACTGTATTTGTTTCTTCCATGGCTATGCTGAATTAATAGCTCAGTCAATCAGTCTGAAAAAGAAACCCAAGTCTCTGTCTTCCTTTGTCACTTCCAAATAACTCATATCTAAAGCTAGAAATGCTTTGTATTGGTGAATAAATTATCTTGCACTTTGACTGAATACCATCACAGTTTTATTGCTCCCATCATTTCCATGAGTTATGCGCTGTTACATCCAACTTTATTTTGATAATTTCTCCTGAACAACACATTTTACAAGCCCATTCCATTTTTCTCGCACAAAATTGTTAACATTAACTAATTAATATTAGTTCTGATACTAATCCTTGGATGAGTATTTGAACAACTTTCTTCCAGTCCAGTGCAAATCACTGTTATTTTTCTTCACTTAATTCTTTACACAATTTGCAATTCTTGTACTACAACCTGTCTTTACAGCTGAACTAATGGTTTTTGTTGTAGTGCTATATTGAACATACAGTAATTTATTTGAACTTAGTTTCAATTTATCTTGTTTATAAAGCAGTTAGTGCATTAGTCTGGAACAATCTATTTTCAATAAAATTCAACACGAGTTTACCAAACTTCCATTAACTTAGATGCCTGTCTTTTATGCACAAGTTTTGAAGGATAGAGTTTTGGTCAACTGAGATAAGACTAATGATCTTAAATTTGCTTGCCTAATGTTATTTTCTTTTTCTCTTCCTTCTTAAAGAGAGATACAAGATCTATAATTTTCCTGTTGATATATGTTATTGCTCGGCTCTTAATATTACTGTAAGTTCCTGTAAGCACATTCCCTGTTCCTTGTTTGATCAACTTTAATTTGGGGATTTTGCTCTTATCTCAGGATATAGGTTCACTAACTGGTATTTCCCCTGGCTGTCTTACCTTTGGTCACCAGTAATGTCCTTGCCTCTGTTTTCAATACAGAAAAGTATTTATTTGGTTTTGGGACCATACCTGACATTATCTTTAATCTCTGTGTCATTCTTAGTGAGTTCTCTCCCTTATGTTTGGGTCGTTTTTAATTTTACTCTCTAGGCTTCCAAATAACCCCAGTACCTTCCTAGGGAAAGTCCTGACACTTCTTTAGCAAATCTTTCCCTGCTTAGACAGAGGAGTAAGTAGAAGCACTCTTTCAGCATTTCTCTTTTGCTTTTTTCAAATTATGCTACCTGCAGAGAAACTGAAGTGTGAAGGAGGGGCAAGGAACAATGGCGGGATTGTGTGAAATAGAGACGTCCTGTCATCACTGTGCTGGCTAGTTGCTACTTACTGATATTAAATTAGAAGGCTAGCTCTTAAAGGAAATAGTGTGTTCTCTAATTTACTTATAGCAAGGAATCATTAAAGTAATAGCAAGATATCTGAGAAAAACCTGTCAACGCATGCAAACTGTCTGCAAGGGAAACTTTAAAAAGTGATATTTAAAGTCATTGGTGACACACTAAAAATATAAACAACTAGTTGGCATGGAAAAATTATGTAGAATCTATGCAAATCTCAAAATCCTACAGAACTCTTTCAAATACATGACTGAAAGGAAGGGCTTTTCAGTCTCTGTGAGGGCCAAAAAATACACATCATTTTGGAGGGTCATGTAAGATAATGAATTCTAATACTGAAGTTGTGGAATTAATTATTTGGAGACTATATTCCAATGGTAATCTCTTTTATTAATTCTACCAGCTTTCCTTTTTCTCTGTTTTATATGATTTGCCTGTTCCCTGAAATGTAAATCCCTAAGAAGGGGAATACTTTTTTTATACCTCGGTAATACTGCAGTTAAAATTATTGATGTAATACAACTATTGTACTGTAACAATGACACCATGATAAAGTAAATGAGGTGACCTCATTAGTGTGAAAAACTCTCTTCCTCAGTACACTTTCATATCAGCAACTGCAAGAGGATTTCTGACACTTGTGTACTTTCTTCCATAGGGTGACTTTGGAGTGATCGTTATTCGATTTCAGTTGGTGTTCAGTAAGGAAAAACAAAACCATAGCTACAAAGAACAGGAGCGGCATTAAATAGCGATAGGCATGCCGATCCATACTAAGTATGTGCAAACTGAAAACCAATGTAAGAATAATTTAAAATGAGAGACAAAGAAAAAAGAATTTGCATGTTCTCACTGCATTACCCTATTTCTCAGCTACCCAGGAAGAGCACGCCAAACTTTATCCTAAGCTGATGCAATTTTACAAATCCTTCTGCCAGCTCAAATTACATTGGGCTCCCTTAACACTAGACAGAGCTGTTCTTAAATCTTCTGTTTCCTTACCAGACCGGGAGTCCTGATGGCCTTAAAGGTGTAATATCATCTTCTGGTTGACAGAGCCTGATCTAATCCCAGATATCCCACGACTCTCACTTTTCTGCTATTAAGTTCACACAGTTGCTACTGCCCCTCTACTTACTTTCCCTTTAAATCCAGCCAGCTGTCTGTCAGTCTCAAATTTTAATACATCTCTATCTTTCTGGTATTTGGTACATACTACAAAACTGGCTTTCCAGAAAGCTGCCAACAGTTCAAATTCTGAGAGAGCCGAAGAACATGCTAAATAATAGCAGTGTAAATGTATTATTCAAACACAACTTACTTTTTTTTGGTTGCTGTTTGCTGTCACCTGGAAAGGAATAAAACCTAAAACATGTAGAGTAACACTGCTGCAATTAGATATTGTTAAAATATTAGTAACAAGTAGTTTAAAAAAAAAGTGTTGGGTAAATACTTTCAATTTTTTAAACATTTGGTATGTAATTCAAATTTCTAGAGACCGTCAGAAATCTGGGAATCCTGAAGTAAAAGTATGCATTTTACCAAGAATATATTAATATTGTCTGTCCAACCATACTTGAAAAAACATCAGTCAGGATACCACATCTTAAAAGAATATTATCTGCATCTCAAGAACAATATACCTTGATAGATGGTCCACATGTGAACAAGTTATTTATACAAGGGACCTGACAGTGCAGGTTTGAGCAAATTTTGTATTGTGGGTGCAATAGTGCTAACTGATACAGGACTTTCACCTGCCTTGAAAGGACTACTTCTTTAGCAATCATTTCTAAAGATTTAATTTTTTTTTCCTATACAGCTTTTTTCTTTCTTTTTTTTTTTTTTTTCTTCCCCCCCCCTTATTTCTTGTCTTCCAAAACTGAGTCATGGCTTAGCTGCAAGGATGTTAGAGCTCTTCTAATTGAAGAAATGGATCCGACTAAACACACTGAGCTTGCTGATGGACCAGACATAGGTCTGGGAGGTATTTCTTAGACATACTTGCCTCACTCTGTGTGTGTCTGTGTGCATGTGAGTAAGATGGTTGGAGCATAGCAGCAGCTTCAAGAAAACACCAGTCTGGTAAACCAGCGGGGGCGTGGGGGAGAGTTTTTCCCCATATTTGGGAAAAATTTAGAAGCTAGGTCTTCTCTTCCCCTTGCCAGTGTGTCCCTTGTTACGTCAAGATAGGAGAACTCACAGGTATCTTGCCAGGGTTTATGTCTTTCCACTAATTAATAGCTATCGCTGGATTTTTGTTTGCTAATTAAATTTGCGGGCATCTATCATTTATCTCACATTTTGAACCCTCCATCACCCTTTTACCTGACATCACAGGCAGTCACCTGAGAAAAGATAAGATATAAAATTGGTTAATATTGAAAGGCTGGCCTTGTTGCTGGTGTGATCTTATCAGGCAGTATTGACTGATCACTTAGAAAGCAAAATTACTGGCAACTTCTTCACAGTTAACATACTTCTTTGTGGCAAACTTATTGCTGTGCTGGAATACCCAAGCTATATTTAGAAAAGGTGGTTCAGAAAACTGTACAGCAGCATTTTACCCAAGCAAATTAGTCCTTTGAGTACCTCTGTGACATGGATTGACAGTTTTGCTCTTGACAACTCACAGAGAGATTGCTGCAGCATAATGAAATGGGCATACATCTTTCTTTAAGTATTTTGCACTGAAGTTTAAGTTCACCTGTTGGGACAGTACTCAGAATATCCAGCTCTACAGTACAGTAATGTGTTTTGATTCATTGATATAAAAATAGAAAATATGATATAATCATATAATATGCTAGTTAATTATAAAGAAATCGTGTTACATTTTTCCTCTTAAAAACCTCTTGAAGTTTTTTTTTTTGTCTTTTTTACTTTAACCTTTTTAGCATATGGCAAAGTTATTACTCTGCAGTAAAGAAAAAAAACCTAGGTTGCTTTAAGTCAGTAGGTCATGCACATTGTTTTGGTAGATGTCCAGTTTTGTGTCTTCAGCAAAAGATAAACATCATTACACTTCAACCTGTCTTTTGAAGCCAATATTAACAAATCAGGTCCTATCTTCAGTGTTCAGTATCTTCTACCTTCAAAGCAGAAGGCGGATAAAGCTGTAGGGGTCAAACCGTTAGTAATTGCAGTTATGAATTCTGAAGCATCATTCCGAGTGTGTATACGGGTATATAAAGCAGAGCGATTTGGCCTTGACCAGGCTAAATCTGTACTTCATGTGGCAAAAGTAACATGTTATTCAATACTCTGTTGTGGGTGATGGTAGTGCTTTGTGATTTGTTTGGGGGTGGGGTGCACTGAGGGGGAGGCAGGAGATTTTCTGACCCCTTGCCAAGTTGAAGGCTGTCAAAGAACGAGGTCTCCGTCAGCAATATGGAAGGCTCTGGAGAATGCGCATCCCAATGTGAAATATCACAAGCCTGCGTGCTGTTCTCTGATCTTGACTTCACAAGACAGCTGGGAAAGCACTTTTTTGCACTTCAGTTTACCCAGTCAGAAAGTATTTGCCAGTATGGCAGCACAGTACAGGAAAAGGACCTTATTAATTCAGGCATCTAGTTTAAAGAGAGGTAGACTCTAATATGTATGTGATATAATGACCACTCGCGCTGTTCCTGAAGTGTTACCCTTGAGCAACAGAAATTAAAATTCATCAATGCAGAAGAAAGTGTGTCACAATGGATATCAGATATTTGAGTGTGGCGGGATAGCGAGACCAGTTTGGAAAAGACTCCGATTTCATTATTTCTCTGCCTTCATAATTCTGTTACATCTTTAATGAGGGCTCATGAATGAATTCAGGAATAGGTTTTGAGACAGACAGACTGTCATTCTCCCTCCACTTCAATCTCAGAAGCCACAAGCTATCTGAATGCTGAACTGCCTTCTACTTCAAGAGGAAGAAATTGATAAGATTTAGATCAACCAGAAGAACAAGGAGAGAGTCTGCAGGGGAAAACACCCAAATCCTCAAAGGGCCACTTACTGCCAGCATGAATCCAAGAAATATTCTTATGCTCAGAACAGGCTGGAATGTATTATAGTTTCGTAATGCTCAAATAAATAGGAAAGGAATCAATTGCACAATTTTTACTTCTCTATTATATTAAACCAGAACATTTTCAAACAAAGTGTTTGTTTACTGAACTCCATGGCTGAGCTGGCAAATTTTAAGCATCCCTTTAGCTATATTATGATTTGGCTGGTATGTCTGTAGTCAGGATTGTGAAGCAACAGCTGTGCAGCTGCCTCATGCTATTAGCAGCAATAGAAAGTTTATGCCAGGTGGGATGGGTGGCTGAACCCTTGACTCCAGTATAATAGGTAAGATAAAGAAATTCCCCTAATTGTCTGTTGTGTTTTGCTGCTTGGATCCTGCTGTCTCTGTCGTCTTGAATTTAAGATGGGCCCTTCGTGCCTCACAGGCAACTAAATGCAAGAGCAAGCGTTAAGCACCAGGCGTGTACCATGTAGCAGAGCAGCTGCTGCGATCCTTGTGCTGCCGAGGTCCCATGGCGTCAGCCTCCACAGCTCTCCTCCTGCAGCGCGCAGGATCGGCCCGCGCCGATGGGGTGCAGTCAGGGAGCGTTACGCCCCCCGTTCGCTCGATCGCTGCATTTCTAGTGGTGACTCGGAATCCAGGTCAGAGCCAAAGGTCAAACTGTGCTGAAATTTGTGTAGCCACAGAACAGGCCCTCATCCCAAGGGCATCGCAGTGTAAGCAGCGGATCAAATTGCACTGTGCCCTGTGTACATCTGGTGAAAAATACCACTTTATCTTTCATTTTGCTTTTTGCTGTTACAGTTGAGTAATCCTACTGTTAACATCACTGGCTGTTTGTACAGAATTGGAGGTCGGTAAAATCTTTGCCTGTTTGTTCTTGAATTATTTTGGTTACAGTGTTACAGTTCCAGGTGAAAATATTAAGTTTTCCTTGAAAGGAAGCTGTCGTTGTACCCAGAGTGAACTTCTGTTATGAAGATGGGTTGGTGGGCTGGCTTGTTTAAGTTTATAAATCTTGATATTTTAACTTTCAAATTGGGAAGCAAACATAGAAGATCCCCGGTTACTGGGGTGGCTCATTGAAACCTCTGCCTGCCTGGGAATTTTTTTACCATAAAAGAGTTTTCATTTAAAAAGAGAAAGAAAAATGCTTCAGGTGTTTATTTTGATGCTACTTCTCTGCTTCTGACATGGGCTAGCCGTTCACTTCATGGCATTTCTTTGGCAGAAGCTACCTTAATGAATCTCTTCTGTGCTTTGGTAATTCTCCAGCAGCTGTCACCAGGGAATGGATACGTCTTTCTTGCTCTGGCTGGGAGGTGTGCGTGTGTGTCTCTGTTCTTTGGAGTATTAAACAGTCTTTCCTGGGAGCACTGCGACATGTTGTCTATAGCTGGTAGCATTACTATTGATAATTTCCTTAAAAAATTAATTAGATTTTAGCTTGTGTTCCACAACCGTTCAGCAGGCGATTGATTATAGCTCCACTGATAGCATAGAAGTCAGTATTTCTTATTTGTGTAATAACTACATATAGGAGAGACCAGCAGATGCGTACGCACACATATTGAGGACAGATAAGAAGTAATACTCTGTTCCAACAGGCCAATTTCATATCGATGATGAACGGTGTAACAAGAGCTCTGTACCACCCTGGGAAAAGGAGAGCAAGGCACTAAAGCTCCCAAGATTTGTGAGGGGGAAAACATCACTGATTCTTATTTGCCGTTTAAAGAAATGTGCATTCTGGAGACGGAAGCAAAAAAATCTGTTTATAATTTTTTTGCAGTGTCAGATTAGTGCTTCTGTATTGTACCTGTTTATTAGCGATATTAAAAAATGTGTCTTCAGTGCTACAGATTTATTCTTTGCTTTTGCATAATATTTTGAACTGTCAGACAAGTTTAGTTCAGTGCTCACATTCTTACAGCAGTTCAGAGATTTTAGCACGTTACTTAGGGGTTTTTTTGGTTTTGTTTTTTTTTTGTTTGGTTTTTTTTTTTTGGGGGGGGGGGGGGGTTGGGTTGTGGTTTTTTTTGTTTCCACTTGTGTTCCTAGCGAGGAGGGCAGGTAGAAAATAATTCCTTGTACATTCACCTAAACCGATGATCAAACCTCACTTTTGGCATCTGTTTTAGTGGTGGCTGGTAGGGTTTGTATTTTTCCAATTTTAGAAAAAGACACTTTTGGCAATGTCAGTCACATATTCCATTTTGGTCTTGTTTTTTTAAATAAAAATAATTTTCTTTAGGGATATAATTTTCTGGATGGAGGATTGGGGATTTTTTGGTTAGATTTTAAATTTTAAATGTCTGTTCCTTCCTTTATCTCTTTTACACACGTATACGTTTACAGTTCTTCTATTTGAAAGGCAAGGTTAAAGTTGCCTCTATAAATCCCTAGAATTAGCTTTAAAAAAAAAAACCTGTAAAAATCTGAAATAAAAAAGAGTTGTTAAATTGTTAAAGAACTAGTCCTCTATTTTTTAAATTGCTCCTAAAGCATGAGTAACTGTTTTTCCAAATATGATGGCCACTTTTTGTTGTTGTTTGGTTGAGTTTTTTTTTTTAAATTATATTTAGTTAGACTCTAACTTAAAGAAATTAAGAGTAAGTAATTTGTGTGTGGACATACTTTGTGCTTCTTGCTCATCATAGCAGTCTTGACTTTGTTAATGTAACTGTTGAGTTTGCAGAGGAGCAAGAGGGATGTTACAGCATGGTAGAACAAATTCTTTTTTTACTTATTTTCCTACCTACATAGCTATGTAAGTTAGAAATTAACATTTGTTCACAGATGTGTGTAGATTACACAAGTCATCACAAAAGAGTGCTTGTATCATCTTTATGTTGCACCTTTTCCTTACTTTTAAGTTATGAAAATAAATTACAAAAAGGGAGTATAGGCCTCTGAGGAAAACCTGACACAATATCTTATTTTTACATGGAAAGAATATGAAAAAAAGTTAAAATTTTATATTGGATTGCTCTGTGGACCTAAGAGGATTTTGATGCAGGTATGAATGATACAGATGTAATTGAATAATCATGTCACTCTTGGATTCATCAAGCAGCTTGCATTCTGCCTAAAAGTCAACTCAATGTTATTTACTTTTATAACAATATCTTCAGCATCTCCGAATGGACACTAGCACACAGAAAGGGTGTTTCTTCGGTTTGTTTTGTTTTCAACAATTAGCTCTTTAAATAAGTGTTTTCTTCTCTCTCTCAATTATGCACTATTCTGCCCAGTATTATAAGCTTTGGATGACTACTTAGTAAAGTTCTGTGTAACGATTCTGAAAAAGTAATTTGAAAATATATAAAGAGGTAAAGGTAATATGAACATATGTCAAGATTAGTATGAATATTTTAAAACTATCTTTCAAGGGTGTGTGCTTGTACATATAAGGCAATTTAGTGTATAACAATACATTTATTAATGTTAGGCTATACTTAAAATACAACCCAGCTACACATATATATACACATACACACACATGCACATAAATATTTTTACATACATATAAAACTAAAAATCCTCCTCTTAGTAAAATTGGTGATAATATTGTACTTTTTTTCAGTGGAGGACTACTTGTCCTCCCAGACCTGTGACATTTCAACTCAGAGTACACAAAATGACATAAATATCTAAGTGTAATATTCTGCGTAAGGCATGTTCACTTATAGAAGTAATGGCACTTACTACTCTGAGTATTTAAAGAAAAAATCTCTTATAGTGAAACATTTAAATGTATCTCCAAATTTGTGATACATTTTATCCATACCATATTTATTTTCTGCCCTAGTCCTAGGCAGAAGGCAAATTGAAAAGTGCCCCATCAAGTGACTTATCTCTTCTGCCACTTCCTTATCTTTCAGAAGCAAAATCCTTATCAGTGACAGGATCTGTAGAAGCTAGCCATAGACCATTAGCTCTTCATATATATATCCTTCAGCTTCACCCCATGCCGGCTTTGTAGCTAATGGCATTCTAGATAAGCATCTTTCAGTTCTGTGTTTTAATTAATGATCATTTTTGCCATTATCAACTGTCTACTGCATGAGCATATGTGAGAGCTTTGCTATGTATCATCAGTCAAATTCTCTGTATATGTTTTCGCTCACACTTGCCCAGTGACAGTACTTAATGCAACCCTTACTAACTTCCTACCTTGTCTGAATAATTAATAGACCATCACATTATAGAGTCTGCCTAAACATGAGATTTTGTATGAGTCCTTTTTGTGGGCAAAAATACAGTTCTCGTCTGGAATAAAAGGCTCCTGTATGTCACTCATCACAACAGGGCAAAATGCTTAGCATCTATTAAACTGATCAGCTGCTACATCAGAAGTGCTGTTTAAGATCATTTTGTGCTGAATATTGCAAGATTTGTGATGAAAGTACATAAAAGTCCCTGCATGTTTGCTTTGTTCTTGTACTTTATCAGTTTTCTACCTACCCCTTTCAATCTGACCTGCTGATGCTCTTCTGGTCATAGTCACTACTCCCAAAACATTTTGAATTCTGAAATGAGGCAGAACACTTAACAGTTCATCCTCTATCTCCTCTTCCCTTTCCTCAGTGATGTACGCAGAAAAAAAGGAGTAAATAACTCTGTTACTTGTTTCTTTATGAAAACAACTTGTCAGTTTATTTTTGTGTCTCTGTGTGTGTTACCAGGAAGGGGAAAGGAATTTTTTATTTATTCTGTGATAAAAATCTTCATTTTACTGACATTGCAGTTAAGTGTAGAAATAGTGCCAGGCTAACAAAGAAAAATATAAAGCAAAAGATTAAGAAAATGAATTTTCTCTTTTTAAATGAAATAATTTCTCAAGGAAATATATGAATACTTTGATTGCAAAGCGAAAGTATTTTCACAAAAGGTAATATTAAAGTGAAAGGTTTCTGAAATAAAGCATCCACTTGCCATGTGCTGAAATGCAGTAAGAAACTCAAATTGTAGTGAGGGAAGGACAGCTTGCACTCTGAAGGACAGCAAAGCTAGACTTTCCTACTTTGTTTAGGTAAACAAAAGCTTTTATTTACTGAAGAGGGCATTAGATCAAGGCCTGAACACCTGTACTGTCAGGTGGAACTTAGAACAAACAAAAAAATGAGCATATTTAGCAATGAAATATAACCAAGTTATTGCAAACATCTACGAAACATTAGAGTGATGACAAATGGGTTATTATATGTCTTCAGAATGGGATTAGTCTTGCCCATAAAGGTACCATATGGTACAAAGTGAAAAGTACACGGGGATCATTTTGCATATAAATATGAAATACATATATGTAGACACACTTAATATCCAAAATACGTTAATATATAAATGCATCTATTTCATGTAAAGTGTGTTTTGAATAATAATAATATTCTCATGGAAATGAAAGAAATATATTCTGTTTCTGTTACTTAGGTGGAAAGCATTATATGGTAAAATCTGCTGCTAAAATAAGCTCGTTAATGAACATGTGTATCAATTATGCAACTTCTGCACTCATTACAGTTTTGAAGATTTAGCCTTCAAAACAAAATGTGTTTGATTTTGTGTGCATTAATAATATTCCTAGTGACAGGTAAGCACGAGTGTAAATGGATATTGAACATTTTTTTAATATATGTTTTTTAGTTCAAAAGCTAGCAGAGATGATAAACACTTGCTTATCAAATGCAGCTTAGATGTCTCCACAGTTTACACCACTGTCTGAATGAAACTGGAAAACTGTTCTTGCAAGGAATGAAAGGACGTGATACCATATCCTTTGTTTTCTAGGTGGTGGAACTCTCGCTTTAAAAAGGTTTCCAGTGCTTAGGCAGCCCATGTAGCTGGCTTTGCATCTCTTGCTAGGCACATCTTGGTTAGTCCATTACAATTACTAAAAAACTCTCTGTAGTGTAGAAGTGCTTTTAAAAAGAATAGTGGAAAACTTCTTAGTGCAATTTCTTCTGCAACTTAATGGCTTAAGGAAAGTGAAAGAATTTTTTCTGTGTGTAGTGATTCTGAACGTTTGCTTAACTATTTTCTTTCTATCCCAGTCCTACAGGACTCAGAAGAAGTAGATTTCTGTTTCCAGTACCTCTGTAATGAAGGGGGAAGGAAATTTGCTGTTCCCAAGGCAATAAACTGCCTTGCTTTGTTTTATTGTTTTAGATAATCGAATATCTGGGAAAGACATTCAATAAAGTCATTGGAGATTAGTCTTCTAGTCATAGAAAAGTACAGGGAAAGGTTTTTCTACTGGGCTTGATCTAGAAAATTTAATTTAGTGCCTATTTGTTGCTGGCACAATCATCATGTATATTGTTTTGCACAGGGCCAGAAAAAAGCAGGCTGTGGTATCCAATTAATGTTACCTGGATGAGTGAAGAGCTATCATGTGGAAGAGCTGGCTCACTTCACAACAGAGAAAAGGCCTGCATCTTATTCCTCACACCACAAGAAAACTGGAGCCTAAGTGCTGCTTTTTGTATTTGAAAAAGGGAAATATTTTTGTAATATTACTATTAATGTGAGTTCTGAACCCACTTCCTACCCTGTACTGATTGGGTTAAAAGAAAATTATTAACAAATAAATATTGGGGCTTGAAACTGCAAATAACACCATCTTTGCTGTCAATGAAGAGCATAGGAATTATTTCACTCTATTATCCAGAAGCTGCTAAAATCTGAATCCATTGAGGTTCACAATTATCATTAATGGTATATAGTATTTTCAGGGTGGTGGAAAATAGCCAGGCTTTAATAAAATATTAACGGGCAGAAACTCTGGATTAAATATTCATCTTGGGTGCCTTTGGAGGTTATGTTCTATTGCTACCCTACAGCCCATTAGTAAATAATGATCTAGTGGCGAAACCTTCTGGGACATGGTATAGTTTAGTACAGAATTGCTGTGTAAAGTTAAATCATAGGTTTTACATATTTTCTATTTTGTAGAGTAGTTACATTGTTTACGTGGAAAAAAGTAGAGTCAGTACTGATAGTCATCTAAATCGCATCAGTAGAGGTAAATTACCAAAGTTGAGCTGGAGGCATTTTTAGTGCATGATTCCACCAATACTAATAAGAGCTGCCTGGCTGCATACTGTGCAGCTCCCTGGCACTCTAGATGCTTGTCTTGCTCAGTCTTACTGGCCAGCATCTGTATCAAACAGAACTGGGCAACTTAAAGTAGAAGCAGAAAGAGAAAGAGATGATGAGGCTTCCGTGTGTGCCTTGTCCTAGTAATCATAATAAAACACTTTAATATTGCTAATTTGTGAAGGGATAACTGAATTTCCCATGAAAATAAAGACGCGAGCTTTTCTCTGTCCTGCAGAGCTGATGGGAAGTGCAGTGTTGAAATTGATTAGTAATGGAAAGTTGGGGCATTGACATACCCGTTTCTTAATAAAAAGGATCTTGATTTAAAATCAGTCTTTCATTTAATAAGCAAACATTCATAATGACATTGCAGCATCTCATGAGATTTGTACTTGAGCCAAAGAATTTGCAACGTGTGGAGAACAAGGATAAGTAATAATCTAAATACAGCTTTCAAGATGAACTGTAGCTTGCGAGCCGCATGGTGTGCTGCTTTCTGTCTACACAAGAGGGAAAGGGGCATAGTGCCTCAGGGAAAATGTATTTCAAGTAGGCAGCCAGACTGCAACTCACAACGTACTCTTCCTCAGAGTACTGCCTACCTGTTGCGTTTGAAACAAATTGCCAGTGTGAACACCGTACTAAGACATTTCTATCTTTGTTGTCAAAGATGATGTGTTTCATTTGTATTTAAAAGTCAAAGAGCATAGTGACATGGATGACATAGAAATTATATCAGCTTTGTTATTCAGCCACAAGTATGGACCAGCACAATTATAAAACACGTGAAGTTATTTAATCTTCAGTGTAAATTTCTGCCTTTTCTGATTCTCTTTAATGGATAATACCAATTGTAATTGGTTGTGAATGTGATGTGGAATAGGGAAGATTCCAGCTCCCCCAAATTGATGCTGTTGTATTGCTCCAAGCCATAACAGTTCATGAAAAGCCAAGTCCTCACAGAGACTTAAGGCACACACATGATTTCCAGTCTGATTTCTGGGACACTTAAGAAAAGAAAATTGGGCAGACAAGAAGCCAAGACCCTTTTTTCCTTTGACTTGTAAACATACTAAATCACTGTGTTTTTTTCTTGCATGGATTTCAATAGAGTGTGACTTTTATGTGACAAATATCTGAGAGAGATATGGATGGATGGATGGATGTCTGCTGTTTGTGTTGTTTGTATTCTGTTTTGGGATTTTATGAGAGTGGAGAAGTCTTTCTGTTTGAAAATTGTGGTAAGCCTCAAGAGGCTTAACAGCGTTTGAGCTTTATTATGCTAAATGGCTTCTTATGTATTTCTGTGCTCCACTTAATGATATTCATGAAATATTCTTATTTCCTAGGAAATTCATTGAACATCCTCCTACAGGGTTTAGCTTATTCAACAAGTTAAGTAAGGATGTCCCTTATTTGTGTACATCAGACTAAAAAAATCAATATAATATACTGGTCAATATAATTTACTGTTATAAGTGAGGTGGGTTTTTTTTCCCCCTAGGGAAATATCTTTTGTGTAGTCATCAGCTGTGCATGGTAACATGTGGCTGCAATATCCCAACCCAAAATTTAGCTAGTTCATGTAAATAGTTCGGGAAACGCTGCAGAATTTGGTGCCAGCTCATCTCAGACAGGGTTTGTTGGACTCGGCTCCTTCTACATACAGCTTTTCTCACATACGTGCATCTCCTTTCCCAGGAGTTAGGAGTCCATGAGGGCTTAGCCAGTCCTGTGGCAGCTCTATAGATTTATTTGGCAATTTGTCCTGGCTAATAACTTGTCCACAAGTGCTGAGGAGCAAACTAGCAATACTGTAGAAACATCTTGGATTGAGAAGGGACAACAGGTTTTGCATTTTAAGATTTGCTGGACATGACTGGAGCTGACTTTGTGTCAAGCCATTTTGCATTTTCATGTCCAGCTATTTTGCTTGCTGGAGCCTGGTGCCAAGTGCCATGTTTTGCTGAGCTTTTTAGTTTTGGCTCTGTCTTATGTAATATAGATATATTCTTGTCACACAGCTGCTTCTAACAAGTTTTGATAGCTCTGAGATGGTTCTGTGCTGAACCTGGATGCTGCCATGGACACTGCGTTATGAAGGCATCCAGCTCTATGGGTGACTGGGATATGGTTTTTTTCTTAATGGATGGCTGATAGCAATGGCAGCTATAATATTAATCAGAAAATTGAAAAATAACAGAAAAGAGAACTTTTGCATGTGAGTGAAGAATCTTAAAAGTGGGAGGTACACATCTTCACATCTTATTTATTAAGAATGAAATGTTTTTACAAATATCAGCAGGTGTTATGACTTTACAGGTTGCATTGTATATTTGCATAAAAATGCGAACTGTATAAGATATTTTTATTTCTGGGTAGTAAATAATATCTCTACATTATGAACTGCATGTATATGCAGTATATGAGGATCTATAGTCATGGTAATCTTACTAATATAAATATATAAGGAAGTATACATGGCAAATTATTTTATTGATTTTAATAATACTTGAACTAAGTATGAAATGAGTATGACCATGATATGTGTATATAAATGTATATAGATCTATATATCTCAGTTGACTGAATAGGTTCTACGCTTGTACATATGAAGGAAATTAACACTAATCCCATAGCTCTATAGATCTGTTCCAAATGTGAATCTAAATTTATTTAACTAGTCAGGCTGTGTGACTGCTGGAGTAAGAGGAGGTTAATGAAGTTGCAATACTAACTTATACACTATGTTCAACACCATCTGACTTAGGTAATGGAAGAAATGCATGCTATAATTCATATCTAAAAGTAAAGGTGCCACTAGCAGATGTGTCTGGTACTTTTGTTTCTGTATTGTAAATGTAAAATGGTTGTACAAAATATTTGCAATGGCTTCATTCCTCTCCAGGTGACTACCTTGGTTTTGGTTTTAGTTGGTTTTATTCTTGATACAGCGTGAGGTTGCACTCAGGAAAATGAGTTGCTCAGTTAAGTAACTGTGAAGCATAAATTCTTTAAGTTGTCAACTGCTTCTTATCTTTATATCTCTGTGTGTGCACATGTGTGCATGTATGTATATATAAATATGACTTTAGAGGAAGATGTAATAGACTTATTGTGACTTCTCAGAAAGCTATTTCCATATTGCTTAAAGAGATCTCTACTATGGTCGTGTCTAAATCTCTTGAGAAAATTGCAACTGTAATTACTTTGCCCAGTGTTGAGAAGAAAATCTTTGAAGAACCTGCTAGCCAGCTTTTAGGAAGTTATAGCTGTTATATAGCTGTTATAGTAGTGTTATAGCTGCTGTTGACCAGGAGTTATGTAAACAAATGTCTGGGAAGTAAATTTTGAGTAGACTTTTGTCTTTTAACAAAGGACTGATCTGAAATCTCAATTTTCTTGATGGATTTTGAATTATTTATTCTGAAAGGTAGCATCTTCTGGGTTGTGATTTTTATTTTTTCATAGCGGTTTATAAGTTGTGCTGCCAGTTGGATTTTGACAAGTCTAAAGTTTTGGGTATGTTAAAAAGTCTACCTGATATTGACCTCAAGTAACTGAGACAGTGTCTATTCATCTCTTCTGAAAAACTGTCTTTCTGAAGCCACTGCAATTGTTCAGTACCTTTATAGCACTGTAGTGAGAGTGCTCAGCCAAAACTCTCTTCCCTTGACATTTTTTTAATTATACTAAACAGATCTATCAAGTTCCCAGACAAAACCAAATAATCCACTAACATAGTACATATATTTTATTTACTTATTTATTTATGAATTGACATTACATTTTCACTGTGTTCTTAAATCGAGCAGAAGAGTGCCAACGTATCTGAAGTATTTCTATTTCCTGTAGCCCCTGGACTTTTTCTGTTGTATATCATCTGAACACTAAGAAAGCCAAGCCTTTATGTACTCAGCTTTTAAATGGGTGTAATTTTCATTTGCTAACTAGCAGAATAACCTTATCTACAACTGTATCACGGTTAGTTTCAATCCAATTAATCTTCATCAATATTGCCACCCTTCACATCATCCTCTGGAAAACTTAAAAGGAAAATAGTTTAATTAGGAACAGCAATGGCATTTCACTTTCAGAAGGATGGAATGTTCAACACACTGTGTTGAAACAACATTCTCCCATTAGAATAATTTACATGGCAAACACTAAATATGCATTCAGTGGAAGGGCTTTGTGTAACCAATGTACACAGAGCAATGTTTTCTTGTGCTCAGGAATTAGAAAATTATCATTAGAAACAATTAATATTCTTGTACTTTTATGTAAAAGTTTTGTGTAAATTTTATGTAAATACTTTTGTGGTATGAACTGTACAGGTGATGCAAATTTTCAAATACAATTAAATTTTACTCTATGCTTATACTCTTATATTTGCCTTTTTATACTTTATATTGATTGTGTTCCCATTTCTGTCAATAACTTATTTGGCTTTTTAATGGAAGACTAAACATTTCGTGGTGATCTTGACTCTTTGCACTGTGTGATTATGAATGCTGTCTCTATACAGCGCTCAGTAACTCAAAGATGGAAAAGGCAACACTTGATTTGCAATGCTCAAGGAACATGCAAGTTCTTCAACATAGGGAAAACGCA
Source organism: Morus bassanus (assembly GCA_031468815.1). Taxonomy (NCBI): domain Eukaryota; kingdom Metazoa; phylum Chordata; class Aves; order Suliformes; family Sulidae; genus Morus; species Morus bassanus. The sequence goes on from CM062570.1 coordinate 12,106,093, forward strand.
TATTGCAATTCATTTCATTAGCAAAGAATAAATACAAAGGCACAATGTTTTATATTCTCAGAAACAAATTTATGGAGAGATGTTAGATGAGTGCTCTGAAGATTAATATTTAATAATTGCAAGTGATTAGGGAGCTTGACGTTATGTTTTGTAACAGTTAGAATTCTGGAGATGGATTACCCACTGCCCTAAAACTATCACAGAAGAACATTAGGGATTGACCATAAACTCTGTTTTCTCCTACAGATTTGTCCAAATGACTATCAAGGAGACTTCTGACCAGAAAATTACTCTCTCAAGTTCCCAATAATCTGATTTGTTAAACTCTGGAATCCTTTTATCAAAAGCAGAGAGATTATGGCCAGTGTCCCCCAATAGTCTCCGTGTTCCTTGTAAGTAGTGTGCGTACATCCAGGTGTGCTTAAAAATACATTGTTAATACAAATCAGATCCAGGGAAGATGTGTTGTGAATTCTATATATGTACGTTCTGAATTATTTCATCTGCTGCTTGGATTTATGATGCTTGTGGAGCCTAATATCAAGGGGGGCTGTTAGCATCTTGTCTGCTTTATAGAGGGAGCAGGACTGTCACCTCTTCAAACATGACTGGCCAAGCATGAAACCCACCTTTTCTTCTTGTCCCTGGCTGTCACAAGCTGGGTGGATTGATAATTGGTCTAATAATGTGAGTTATGAAACATCCAGTCTGAAAATAAGAATCACATATGTAATGTTCTTTTCTCCCATAGTACCTTAGTCACATATTTTGAGTAGGAAGTCAAATTTCTGGTTTCCTTTATTATTTCTTTTAGGAAAATTGTTTTTCTCCCTCACTATTTTGCACAGAAGCAAACAGCTGCTGTACTGTACTGGCTATGTATACAATGCAGGTCTTCAAAGTAGATGGGTAAGAAGTTTTCAGGACGTCAAGAAGCTCTGACTGAGTTTGTTTTGCAAGAGGAGAAGAAACGGATTGCGATCGTTACTGATGGGCCTTGGCCAGTTGCAGGTGTCAGGGTCGGAAGGCAATGGGTTCACCCTGTTGAGGAGCCTAAGGGGAGGAACTTTGGAGGTAACTTTTTTAAGCCAAGTAACAGCCATATATCAGTCCTCAAATGGAGATGTGCACTTTTCTTCCGCACTCTTAAGAAAGGTCCCCAGGTATGATTTGAAACTGTGTTAGTTTTCCACATGAAACAGTTGTGAGAAGGCTGGAAGCCCAACCTACCTCATGAAAATGGGAATGCAGCAATAATACAGAAATATGCCAGTAACTGGTCCCCGCTTATTAGTGATTCAGAGTGACCAAATAATATTTGATACAGGCAATGTAATAGAAAACACCACTTCCTTTTGTTATCCCTTGCAACTTCTGAAGTATTTTCTCTGTCAAGCAACAGCCATTATCTGAGATTACTCCTGCTACTTCCAGCGCTTTTATGCTGCAAACTGCACAGCAAGTAAAGGTCAAATATAATTAGCTGGGGGAAGGGGCTGTTTGTTTTCATTCTCACCAGAGCTTTTATTTTTGTAATTATGAATAGAGAAGAGGTAATGTTACAGAATGAATCTCCAATGAAAATTTAATACAGAGTGGAAACAATCTTTCACACAGTAGTAGCAAATTTAGTGTTTCTTAAACTCTGTCAAAGTTTCATTCATTACCAGCCCAGAAATATAAACTGACTTCACAATGAGACAAAACAAACCTCAAGCTTAATTTAAAACCCTAAAAAGCAATGCTAAAACAGTCATACATTTAAACTTCACAAGTGAGAAAGGAGCTGGAAAATGTATGGAAAGTTAGAGAGAGAGGGGAAGTGTGCTGTGTCATGACTAATGATACAGAGACCTTCAAATGCCATGAACTGTCAGGAACGAATAAAGAACTGTCAGGACCATTTATTTATTTAATCTCCCTTCTCCATCCTGTCTACCTGGAGGTCTTGGATATTATTCCTTCTTCATATTTTGCTGCTGTATGGTTATTTTATTGGAAGCAGGAGTCCAAGAGATCACCTATCCAAATGTCATCATTACTTTCCAAATTACCTCTCTGGTTCGTGTTCAGTTTCCTAGCAAGTACAAATGTGAACTTCTTGAATCTAATGAGAACAGGGGAATTACAGCAAGAAAATCAGTTAGAGCAAGTTAATAAATGAGTTTCCCATTTCTATTCCTTATTTCACTCATGATGGTTACTAGCGGTTGTGTCCATTTCACAATATGCTACAAAGAATTGGTATCTGTAAACAAAATTTGCTAGCAATGCACATCTATAATTAGGACGATGGGATGCAAAATAAGCAGGCAACTGTCTGGATTTTAATCTCTCTGTGTTTGACTAGAGAACTGTGAGCATTCAGTATGGATATAATAACGTGACAGCTTAACGTGCAGAATTCAAATACTTATCTGCACCTCCAAATACTATTTCTGTGTTTTGGTTTTTTTTTTTTTTTTTTGTCTTTTTAGGAAATGTGCTACAAGACATCAGAAAAAAACCATGAAATAGCAGCATCAAGAATAGGAATGTCTGTGAGGAACATGTAAGTATTTGTGGTTCTGGATAAAACTTGGAATTGTAGAAGCATGAAGATAATCATATATATTTTACCCAACATCACAGGAGCCAAACCCAAATGAAACCAACTTCTTAAACTCTGAAAATTTCTTGGTTTCAGCTCAAGTTGATCATAGTGGTTTGTATTTTAATGAGAACTGGTTTTAGTTTCAAAATTAAAAAAAAAATGAGGTTACTTTTTAAACTTAGATTAAAAAAAAAAAAAAAGGCATGCCAAACAAACATATTCTTGTTCCCTATATCAGTATGTTAAATGACTTTTAATTTTTTCTCCCCAACAAGAATGCACACACATCTGTTTTTAAATGGTGGAGCTGCCTGACTCTTTTAAAATAATGTCTTAATATAATCACAAGCACAGTTTTCACCAAATCTTTATCAAAGCTACATATTTCACAGCCACCAATTACAGGTTAGTGCTGCATCCTTGACAGTTGTTTTGGAATATGTTAAAGTGGTGAAGGTGAAATGTAATTAACAGTATATATCACATAAATGTTTCGATCAATTTAAATTAGTCACTAGGTAGCCATGTATCACAGATGGAAGTGTCGTATTTAACAAGAAGAAAATCCTTATTAATAATGCAGTTCTTAGTCTAATAATGGATTAATATACGTTGTCTTAAATGTGTGCATTGTCTGACTTGATTACAGTATTGGGTCTGAAAACTTGAAACTTATTTTTCGACATCCTAGTATCTGTATCTACAACACTCAAAAATAAAGTAGGCATTAGGATCATAGGGAATGCTTGCTTGAAGACAGAAATTTTAGATTTCTTTAGAATGATACATTCTAGTGTATATATACATACACACGCATAGATATATATAGTATACGTAGTGTAGGTCCTATTCTCAGATTTCAATATGCTTTGTTCAGCATGGGGCTTGAGAAGGCAAGTGAGGGGGTGTTGAGTTATTTTGACAGAAGTCACTTTTATTTTCTGTTTCCTAATGGGGTGTCTTCAGAAGGACAGACTCATTCCCACAGAAGTTCCTACATGTGCTGCCTGTCCTTTTAATGCCATTATATGAATTAATATTTGCCTGGGTTATTGTTTCCCTGGTTGTATTTATTCAAGAGATATTCTTCACCATGTGTGGGGATGATAAATGTAATGTCCATCTGTAAAATATTTAGTTTGTCACCTTTTGGCAAAAAAATTAATGGTCAGGTATCATTCAGGAAATACCGGCTGAAATTCTTATAACTTTAGCAAGTTATATGCTCTGTATTTGGTTAATTTTCAGGGGGTCATTTTTTTTTTCCTACTAAGCAGTTAAAGCATAGCATGGACTTCTCATTTATAAAACATTATTTTCAGCCTGCCAACCTCTACGTAGTTAGACTTTTCTGAAAAGAGAAATGTATGACTTTTGGATGTAACTAAATATAGATTTAATGCTGGATAGATCAGATGGAATTCTTACAGATACTAGAATTGAAAATACATGGTTTCAAAGCTAGAAACATCCAAAAATAAATAGAGTTGGGATAAAAGAAATCATGGCTTGACTTTGTTACTTAAGGAAAATTGTCACGTTCTTCCACCTTACAATAGCAAAAATGGGGGAGATGCACTCTGCTACTTGCCCACATTTATGGTATATTTCATAATTTTTGGTTTTAAAGCAGCTGTTTCCTTCTACAATTTATACAAAGTAAATAGAAAAAGTAAATATTTTCTTGAATGTGTTTATAGTAGGCTGTCTAAGAAAGTACATAGAATTAGCTTGCACAATTTATATTATGTTAGAGGGAAGGAAAAACAAAAGCTAACAAGCAGATCACTTCCAGCAGTGTGTTAGGCTTTCCTGTTTTGGTTAAATATTCCAGAACAATGTCATCAATCAAAAAGTTTCATGTTCCACACAGAGAAATGTTACCTTTTTTAAGCGTTGCTAAACACTTTGACATATTTGAAAAATTGAGTCCTAGATCCTAAAGGTTATTTGTCATAGGAGAAAGAGAAAATATGCTCTGTGTATGCCAGAATGGCAAATAAAGACTGTAAAGATGATAAATCTTGAGTTGGATACATAAACTACTCAGATTCATAGTCCCCAACTTCATCACACACAGCTGTAGTTTAATTTGGCCTTTACTGACATATAACTATATACAACAGGGAAGTGGTGGTAAGTAGATCATGTCCCAGGATGAAGCCTCATGCATGAAATCTTAGAGAAGGGAACAAGTAGTATATAATACATTTTGAATGCTCACCATACTGAATCCTTTTAACAATGAGTTGATTTGGCATTGGGGGATTTTTTTATTTGGTTGGGGTTTTTTTGGTTTTTGTTTTCAAAGGCATGCTAGGTAAGGTAAAGCAAGCCTTGAATCCATCCTCTCTCATGGTATTTAAATGATGTGACAGGCCTGCAAACTATTTTGTACTAAAAACGGCCAGTCAGAAGAGCAGTCAAGGTGACTTGTTGATATGATTAAAACAATTTCATTCAAAAGAAACCTTATAAAGTCTTATTCTGACAGCTGATAATTTCATACACTGTAGGTAAAATTACTACTTTATCCTAAATAATTTTGCCAGGCTACTGTGAACATAGAAAATCTGGAAGAGCTTCAAGGGAGAAAAAAAGGAACAGTTAGGTTTCTCTAATTGAGTATTGTGTGTTGTGGTCATAGTATGCAACTTTGGTAGAGAAATAATTCAAATTCTGTGCTAACACGGCTGCATGACTTGGACAAAGACTTACTAATTTTACAGTGACAGGTAGACATAGTGATGCTTGTAAACCTCTCTAGCATTTGACTATAAACTAATTTCAGCATTGGGCTTTATGTTTTAGAGTTCTCTCCCTTTCAGCAATACATAATTCTGCCTTTGTTAATGTAGTAACATCAGCAAGTTATTATCCAATGTCTTTTTAATAATTTTCAAGTAAATTAGTTTATATTAGTAGGCATATAAGAGAAACCTCCAATATCATAATTTTCAACAACTGAACACTCTAATGAGAGAATAATACAGGTGAAGGAAAGAGGGACTGACAGTCATTGGTGGTCCCCAGATACACTGCAGAGCAGAGCTCTCACTACTCTACTGAATCTTACACAAAAAGATGACATGAAAGTTTTTTTTTCTCTCTACTGTATCCATAAGGGGAAAGGAGTCTCTGCAAGAGGGCGGGTGAGAGTCTTGGATGCTTATGAACCATACTTGCTAGTCCATGCAATTAGTAGTGCAGGAACACTGGCAGGAGGACTGGATGTGCATAGGTTGTGCGCTCTGAGCTCCCCCTTAACATGGAGTATTAACCAGCCTCCCCCAGCACTGGGCTTTGGTGGAAGACTAGAAATCTCTGATACAAAGCATAGCCCACTGAGTCATCTGCTTAGATGCTTAAGGAGTATTTCCCTTGTCACCCACTGAGGTTGCAGTCTTTGAATGGTAGCACATGCTTTGTAGTGGACACAGTATTTAAATATTTTGGTTTTTACTTAAATAATTCAGCACAGTGGTAGAAAAATAAACTGAATGAAAAGTACTCTAGACCTGGGTGAAAATGTAAGGTTCTGCAAATTTCAGATACAATGCCAACTACTGAGAAATACTTGCACGCTAACCCACTGGTAAATAATAGCTTTTATTTTTGGTTCCCTGGTATGTAAATGCCTTAAATTTCCTTGTTTGACATTAGTGCTATATATGCATACTGTTATTCAGAATTGAGAGAATAAAATGTACTTCATGACAAGGTAATAAATGTACTGTACAGCCATAAAATAGTTAGTTTGTAATTTATGGGGAAAAAAACATTAATGTTCAAATACCATTCAGAAAATATCACTTGGATTTTTTTATAACTTCAGCTACTTACATGCTCTGTATGAACATTTCTATTGTTAAACTAACTCATAATCTTTGTTCAGTCCCTAAATAGTCGGAGAAATAATTACAGCTCATTATAGCTCTTGAACGTGAAGACTGGCACAGAGATGTGTAAGGGCAAAAAATGTGTGAGCGTCAGCTCTGGAGCCTATACCTTTAAACTGTGGACAAAGAAAGCAATTTGGTTCTGAGAGTCTCAATTATTTTAATAAGAAAGCATATGCTCCCTTTGAAGAGGATTGTAAAAGATCAGTTGCTGTTAAGCTATCTTATGTCATATTTGCAGCATACAGATAGGATGCTAACACAGACCCTTCTCACCATCAGCCCTGAGCATGTTCCAAGACCTTCAAATGATGCAGGGCAGTTATCATTGCCACACCCAACTCTTCCATAGAAGATTTTAAAATCAAATTATCCAGCCTAAGGATCTGCTCCATATATTTGTTCTCTATAAAACTACTTAAAGTGGGAGGGAACAGACATTTCCATTAGGAAGTCGCAGTGGAAGTTACTGTGTTAACTGGATATCCTAGTTTGATAGGGAGTATTTTGATTTACAGCTGGTGCAATTCATCTGCCGTATTTGATTTTAAATCTACATTTAAACTTTTTTTTTTTCTTAAAAAAATTAATGTAGTGATTGCCAAAGAGAAATAGGTTTCACTAAAGGAAATGTAGACTTCTTTAGAGTCTGAGAAAGATAGAGCTCAATCCTAGCTTATATACATAAGTTTATATAAACCACATAGCATAAGAAGCTATTAATATTGAAGGGTTATTAGTACAAATCCCTTTATAAAGCAGCCTTACTTTAGTTTTTGAGTGACATTGCAACATTGTTTTTCAATGAGACTGTCCTTGAGAGTCAACAAACTCCCATTTCACTAACAGGGTTAATTAAGGTCAAGTTTATAATGGGGTAGGAAGAAGCACAGACTGAAGTAGCCGTATATCAGATTGAGATTTCAAGGTCTCTGCAATGCATTAATAACTGTGAGGCTGTCTAATGTGGGCGGCATAACATGTTCTGCAGCAAAAAATTCTTGGAACAAACCTGAAAAACCAAATACAGTTCCTTTCACTGAAAGGTTTTTTTTTTTTTTTTTTTTTTTTTTACAGTATTTTTCCATCAGAAAATTCCTGCTAGTCAATCTTGTTTCTGAGGGCTTGTACCAGGTCAGAGAGCAGAGTATTGATCAGCTAGCTTTCTTGGGTTTGTCCAAGATGTGGGAAATGCAGGATCTCTGTGTTGCTCCAGCTGCAGCAGGGAAGTGAATCTGGTTCTTCTTCACCACACCTCAAGGATGTGGTGCTCTGTCTATAGTATTTATGTATATGGTGGTTCTTTTCCCCGCTCCCCGCAACCATAAATTTCAAGGGGTCTACCACCCCTTCTCCCATGATGGTGAGCTGCTAACTGGGCAACACCCTGCCTGCAAATGGGAACGAGCACAGCTGGAGCTGCTGGTGAAGGGGCAGAGGCACTGTCCCCATGGTAGAGCAGGAACCTCTGTCTCTCCTGGTGATGGACAACAAACCACGTGTCAGTGTGCCTGTCTGGTTCAACTCTGGTGCTGCTTCTTTTCTTGAAAGGCATGAAGAAAGCCACCGTGGGGGAAAGTTCAGATGCTGTGAAACTGCAGGAAATGTAGAGGATATATTAAACCCGAAGGGGAAGGGAGGCAAAGGAAGGGTTGGGTGTGACTTTTCTGTTTATATGTGTATGTTTTTGTCTGTTACAGGTAAGTATAGGGCAGGTTTGGGTTTTTTTTCTCCAGATAAAGTCCCCACTAGTGATCAATATAACTTCCCTAGCACAACTTTTCTGGTTCCCTCTGTAAAATTACTTGTGTTGAAGGTAGAACTCACCAAACGGATCTCCTAGATTTTCAGAACAGTGTTGAAAATTTAAATTCAACAGAAATCATCAGACCCCATCTCTTCAGTTTCTGGAAATTTGTGTTGTGGTATTTTTGTTGTTTTTATGGATCTGCAGTAATAAGGACCAAAACTTTTAAATCCAAGCAAATAAGTGCCATTAAAAAAATACAGCTGTCAAGTACTATTGTTGAGTGGCTTAGCTTTATAAAGCAACTAGAGCTCTCTCCCTCAATCAAATAGTAATTCCAAGAAGTTCAGGGTATGACAGCAGCTCTAAGACAAGACGTTTAATTTCTCTTCAGGGGCACATTTGTCACAGGCTAACATTGTTTTGCATAGTGTAAAGGGAGCTTTTCTGATTCTTTTCAGCCATCTTTATGATACAACTTTGTGTTTCACAGAAGTTGTGTTCTACAATTTCTTTTTTTGTTGTTCCCCACGCGTGCCTTCTTCGTATAGATCTCTATGCAGAATAAGCTATTCAAAACTTTATCACATCAGGCTCAAGACTTTTATTGTTCATTTAAGTAATCATGTAAAACATTACACAGCTTGATGATATAGATGATTCTTTGCTGCAAAAAGAGAGCAATGCAAGTGAAGGAATTATTTTTTACCAGGCATGCTACGGGAACAACCAGGATCTTTAGGTTTGGCTTGCTTTTTCTTTTTAAACTCCCATTCTTCACATAATTTTTGAAATCTCAAATATTCAGCAGAATGATTGTGTCTAATCAACATCAAGATCCACAGGATATATCTCTCTGTCACTAAGGTAGCAAATTGTCAGGAGACAAATGTTTAACACCAAATTTCTCAGTTTCTGTTCCAAGCTGTAGAGAAACAAGAATGATGGACTCAGACGTGGTTTCTCCTGGCTCTTCTGCCTGTACCCTTTGCAATATGAAATCACAGGATCTTGAGCCACTCCCTGGCTCCTGCTCACTTTATTTTCTAAGTCTTTCTCCATAGTCCTAGCTTATTTTTCCAGTATTTTCTTGAGCCTAATTCCCTCCCTCATTTCTTCCCAGCTTGGCCCCCTCTTGAATCCTTTCCATGTGCTAAGCCTTCTGAACCTGTCCAGCTCCTGGTCCTGTCTGCATGTAAGTTTGGCTGCTTCCAGCTTCCTTCTGTGTGCCTGGCAGACAATGAGCAGGGAAAGAAAAAGGATCTTTGCTTTCAGTTACAGTGCTTTGTGCCACAGTGGCATCTAGCTGCCACAACTACAGACGAAATTCCACACAGTCCGTGCAGTCCTGGTTTGGAGCAGGTCAGCACAGATGGAGTCTTTCAAGAATTCATCTGCCAAAATGCTGAACATGTGCAAAGTGTGATCAAAGTCTTAGGATGGCTTTAGCGTTTGCTTTTTCCCCTATCCAGCAGAAGATGAGTCCTTGCAGTGAGAGACAATCCCATGTGAGTTTCAGGTCTCTGCTGCAAAACTGGAAATGCTAAAGCTTTTGAAGGAACTGGCTACAAAATTCTTTGTATATTTAAAACAGTATTTCACCCTAATTTAGTCTTGGAAATAGTTTGAGATTTTTTTGCTAGAATTTTGCTAAAATTCTAAAATATTTTTAAAATAATCAGCATAAGGTAAATTCTCCAAGTAAAGTTTGGGGACCGAGTGGAATGAGCCCTCCCTACAGAAATTGGAAAATGTTTAAGCAACTGAAAGAAGATCCTAAAAATTCAGATCTTCTAATAGTATGGGGGGCTGGTGAAGATTCCCTTGGAATGCTTTCTGTTGGTATCATTTGGACATATACTTATTTTGTTCACAATTATTTTATTCTATGACTTTACAGCTAAATCTTTACCCAAAATATGTTTTGCTTGTATCCAGATTTTAGCAACAAAGGAAACTAAGACAATAAATGCAAAACATAATTTCCACAGGTTCAAACTTGCAAGGGTTTCTTATCATACCCAGCTTTTGCTAATGCAGCAGCCCTGACTGCAAAAATTACATTAGCTTGTGCTTGGTTTTCCTATCAGGGAGGGGTCCGTTAAGATCATTCCATTCAGGCTTCTCATCTGCATAAAGCTACTCCAGGTACGTAACAGTTACAGTGCCAGTTTTCACTGAACCTTCAGTCTTGTGAAAGTTTTCAAGTATTTTTTAAGTTAACATTTATAACTTTTGTAATATTTTTCCTTGTAATTCTGTAAACTAGTTCAAAAACTGTAATCACTTTGAGTGCAAAGAGTTGTGAAATACACATGACAGTGAAAACATTTTACACTTAAAATAATCTTCGGGGGGGGGGGTTGGTGGTTTGTTTGGTTTTTTGGGGTTTTTTTTTGTTTTTGTTTTTTTGTTTGGTCAGATAAGAATGAAAACTTGACGAATGGACTGTGAAGGAAAAAAGTGTTTTCATTATTCCCGTGGCAGACTCTCCTGGCATTTATCATGGTGGAGGCTGGTGGAACACCCCGCAGGGCATTATTCTCACCACAAAAGCCAGCCACAGGGAACCTGCTAAATGCAGCACCCAGGGTAACAGAGCTTTTTTGTTGAAGTGCATTCTCTGGTGGATTCTAGGACATTTAGTAGTTTCTAATAGTAATAAACTTAGCTGATTTTTAAAAGTAAATTAAAAAAAAAAGTTATGTTCATTTTTAATGTAGTGGCAATTTTGTGACATTCATTTGACAAGCTCCTTTGATCATGAACTGAAGACAGGACTGAGGAAACCTCAAAACACATTTATGTACTGTGCTACGTCCACAGAGACAGGGGGACTGACATTGTACCTTGTCAGAACAATCCTTTGGTATTCCTAACACATGATATTTATGTATTTCTAATTTGTTTTGCAAGAGTTTAGTTTTAATTAAAATTTAAAGATTATGAAATCAATGATTTAGTTTCAGGGCTCTGGAGCAGAATGAGAATTTTTTAATAAGCTTTTGCATTTTTTATAGGAGGAAATGAAAGTTACAGTTTACCATACACCATGCTTTCTTTTTGTAAATTAAAATGACTAAATTAAGACGACATACAGCTCAGGTTTTCTGAGTCAAGGGAGTAAGCCCCGTCTCTTCACAGTACTAGCCTACCTATGACCCATAGGGTGGTGGAAGTAAGTCTGTAGGAAACAGAAGGGAATGGTGATGTACAGCCTTGCAGTATATATAATTTAGCTGCTTTTTTCTTCTTTGTGTGTGTCTGAGTCTCTTTCATTTTGTTTCTCCTCATAGATAAAGAAGTTGTGTGGCGATTAGCTCCTGCCCTTCTCTCTGCAGGTAAGTTGGTGGCTCGCTATTATGCCAACAGCGTCAGAAAGGACTGACTAATTAAAACCATCAAGGCTCCCTTTCCTCTAGGTTGAAGTTATACAATCACTAAGCAATTGTATTTTCACAAATAATTTCTATTTGCAGTTTATTATTAGCCCAAGATTAAAGAAAATAAATAAATCTCTGTGTTGCAGTAGGAAGTGTCACCAGGTAAAGGAATTAAAACTTACTTTTCATATACAGGCCATTTAGAGATGTGGCTGTGGACTCTGTGGGGCATCTGACAATAAGCCATCTCATGGAGACAGAAAGGTATGTTTTTATACCCTGTGTGTGTTTGGAAGATGAGGGGAATTTTGCAAATCATATGCAAATGGTCAGCCTTACTGAAAAATGATAAAAGGACAAATTCCCTTCTAGTGTCATTACGTTTAAAGAATAGAACTGTTTTTTTCTTAGTATTTCAGTCTGATAGGCAGGAATTTCTTCTAGAAGTCATTTTTGGGGCTCTCTGTCTCATAGCTCTTGTTCATATATGCATAGGGGTAGGGGGAAAGGTATGAGGATCACAGGAGGATGTGAGGCTGAGGGAAGAAAACGGAAAGTCATTCTGTCTTCTATCAAAAATACATATCGGCTCCTCATATTGGTTCCATTTGAAAGTTACACTTAAACAGGTCAAGAAAAAAGAGGCAGAACCCTCTAAACTTCATGGTTACTTATGCCTTTAGAGATATGGATGAAGAGAAATTTTTGAAGAAAAGAACAGGGTGCAGATCCTCTAATGGTATTATAGCAAACCTGCATAAGCAGAGTCAGTGTATACCAGCTGTGGATTTGATACCCAACCCTGATTTATCATTTCTTTTGGTACCAGGTTGTTTTTTTTTTGTTGGTTGGGTTTTTTTGGGTTTTTTGGTTTTGTTGTTTTTGTTTTTTTTTTGCTGGCTAATATCTGCATAAAGATCTTAATGGACCAGGCTGAAATATGAATGAATAGAGCTAAGATAGGACTGACAAGTTAGTTTTTAAATCATTAGCAGAAAGACTGGGGGCGGGGATCTCATCTATTCCAAAATAGTGGAATCAGAGGAGACTCTTTGAAAAACAGAAGCGGAAGGAAAATTAACAGTGATTTCATAATGAAGAGGCAGACTAATATGTAGGAGGGAAATCAAGAGAGCAAATCACTGCAAAAATAGCAGGCTTTCAGAATAAAACCTTGATTTATGTATTTGAGTACAGCAGAAGAAAACCACACAAGAACAGAGAGAGACCCCAAAGCAGGAGGTTGAAGACATTGACTGCACTCACAGAGTGATTTTTGGTAGAATTTTATCCTTAAAAGCATACTTAAGGAATTGCTGTTTTGTATGAGTTCCTAGGGAAACATTATCTGAAATTAAGAAACCAATCATATTTGCTATTTCACTGCTGTTAGGAAATCTGCTGTTTCCCATCATTCTTTATTTTCAGATTCCCATTCCTTTGCATTTCTCTTGTGGTTTACTACTAGCAAGTTATCAGGATCAAGATGAGAAAGTGTACTGCTATTACACAGGGGTTTTCGCTTGGGATCTCTACCTGTTTGTCTTGTAGAAAAGCCTGGTTCTAAATGTCAAAGATTTGATGAATGTTCTAAATTAAAAAAAATAATAAACCATGAAATGTGAGTGGGAAAGAATTCCTGGGTGGATTCTTCTTGTCTGTATATTGAGAAGTTTCCCTCGGGGCTTTAGAAGTTTCAGGATGAATAATATGGGGCCTCTGTTCCTGAGGTCATCAAGTCGTTCTCCTATGTCACATAGGCCCACCACATCTCGATAAATCTATTACCACTTTCACCATTAGTAAGCATTCTTCCAAATTTTTTCAGGCTCAAAAGTATGCATGCTCTTAAATGCAAAGCTCCAAATTGTATTTAAGGGATTAAAACTCTGAAAACTTTCAGCATATTCAAACCTGGAGATAGGTGGTTACTAATCAAAAGCTTAAGCAAGCAATGCATCCAAGTGCTTGCTTCACTCTGACCACTGCAGTATCAGCATGGAGAAGAAAATCTCCCAGGATCTCATAAGTAAGCCTCTAAAAAAATTTAATAGTTTGAGCAGTTCAGTATTCAAACTTTCTTTTTTCTTCTTCTCACCAACATAGTGCAAGCCTATTACATGTGATTGTTTGTACCAAGAAAACCAACCAGACAAGCTGCTAATGAGGTTTCAAAGATGGTTGGTATATGTGGTTCAGACACCAATATTTCCTCTGTCAGTAGCCAAAGCCCTGCTGTGCAATTATTGATCAATATAATTTGCAAAATGCTTTAAATAAAAAAAGGAAAAAAAATAATTTAAAAAAAAAAAAAAGTCAGGCAGGGGGACCAAATGAAATGGCATCTATGTTGAAACCAACAGTAAAACCTTCACTAACTGCAGTGAAGTTTCCTTGATGGGATTTCCTTGACGTTTTCCTGGTATACCACAGGTTCCTTTGAGTAGATTGCTACTGTTTCTACTGTCAGCAAATACCAATTCTTTAACAGCAAGGATGACAGCCAAGCCCCTGGTACAGTAGTCTGGCATGGGTTCTGCCCTATGAGGTGCTCAGTTCTCAGGCCCCCATTTGGCAAAGCCCTGAGACACAGGGTGAGCTGTTGGCATGCCAGGAGTCCCAGCCTAAGTGCTTTACTGGATTGGTGCCAACATGCTCAGTTCTTTGAACAATTGGGCTACATACAGTAAACATAAATTTCAGCCTATGGTTTCAGTGTTGATGCTGCCAAGTTCACCTCTTATTTGTAGACTTGTGACTCCAATGATGTTATCAGTCTGCATGCGGAAAGAAGAAAAATCTTTAATTCTGGGACAGCCTCAGAAAACAATGCAGCCAGATACATCTGCATATCATCTGCCTGTCCTAATTGTTTTTCAGAGGTACAGCATATATGTCCCTACCCAGGGAACATTGGTGAGCACAATGAATATTTTTCAAAGAACTTCTTTAACTATCAAAACTGAGCAGTATTTTAAATTTGTTTCCAGTATTCACAAGGGAAAAGCATTGCAGCAGAAAAAGTTGCTTCACACTGCTGCTCATTGTGAATCCCTGGCCAAAAGAAGTCACTCAGTATTGCATAGATGAGTGACTCTAAAATCTGCATCAGCTGAATCATATTTTTAATTTCTTTTTTTAAAGCAGAGACCACACTGTACTTGTGAGGTTGAGCTGGGAACAAGTTCATTAAACTAACAAAATGAGACAGGTATGTAGCAGAACTGTCAGGAAGAGCTAGCATTGATCCAACCCAGTGTCTTATTAATGAAGTACTGTATTTATGGGGATAGTACTAAAGGTTTTTAAGGTGATGAACCATTTATGTCATTTTCTGTGATAAGCATTCTCCTTTGCAAGTTATAACTACTTGTGTTGAGCATGCCCTTTGGATACTATGATTCAGGTATGTATGTGAGGCCTCTAAAAGGCAGGTTAAACAGTCTCATCTTCAAAAATAATGATTTTTTTTTTAAAGTTGGTTTGGAAAGCTAACACAGAAACTGGCCAGTGAAGTGATAGAAATATTTTCATGAATGTTGGTTTATTTGCAGTGGTGTCTAAGAGGTAAAACTGACCCAGCACATCTGATTAGAGTTCTCCTTCTGGCTCTGAATCAATGTGGTGGTGAAATGGAATCAAAAAGCCTGGCCATTTGGTTTGTTTGTTCTTGTATGTATTACAGAATCAAGATCTTCAAGGAAAGGGAGAAAAATTATACTTTGAATATCAGTAAATAATAATGAAGCATGTAGGTAGTAATACCTACAAGGCATAAAGAAGGACTTAAAGAGCAAGTTCCCTGTTTTTGTGAGACCCAACTTGAGACTGATCACAAAACAGAACTCTTGCTGAGATCATTGGCATGGCTTTGAATCACTAAAACTTGGACTTGTCCATTTAATTTTTTTTTTTCTTATATCTGATGGAAGATTTATAAGCAAGTCAGATGTCTCTGAAGTTTTCCTCATATATATATATTTTAATTAAAAAACTAAATGTAATTGTTATATCTGTTACTTTTATTTTTATAGTACTGTTCCTCTCCAGCATACTTATCTATTCCAGGTTATAATGATAGGTAGTGTTTTGAGGTGATCTCAGCTGAGTGTTATGATTAATAGTCTCTGTTCAATTTGCATCCTTCCCTTTTTAGTTTAAGCACGGGGACCAGAATAAAAAACTCCAAACATTAAATAAAGTGTTCCTTGTGAAAATTATGCAAATTGCAATTGTCTGCTAAATTAATTAATTGCGTTCATCAGAATAGCATATGAAAAATGAAAGATATTTCCAAATGTTAAATAATGGCTGTATCGTTCTGAAATTAAAAAAAATTAAACAGATACATGGTCATAGTCTGCTATTCACCCTGTGAAATTGCATTTGACCTCCATTTGGGTAATTGTATTATGCCTGCCTAAATTTCCATGCACAGTGATTTACAATTGAACATATTATTCTAATCCTCCTATTCTACTGTACTGCATGCTGCTGCTATTTATTGCTATGTAGTTATATTTATTTAGAGGATGATCGTGTTCTAGTGGCTGACTCCCATGGCTCCTATACAGATTTCTTTGGCAAGTGCATTTTCCATCCACGTAATTAATACCATGTAAACAACAGATTATTTATATTTATGTAGCATATATATTCTGATGTACTTCAGGCTTCTGATGAAAGAGAGAGAGGAAACATATTATAGAACAAAAGGAAAACATTTGCCTCTGTTTTTTCATGAAAACTGTTGGGGACTCCTTTCTAAGGATTCCTCCCAGAAACATCCCATAAACTACTTTGTCCCCTTTATCAGCAGCATAGACAGTTTTCATGATGCTGGCCTATGGCTCCGAGCAGTACCTAGTGAATATAAAGATATTGCTCACTGCCTGAACAGAAGCTCAGCGGTTATCTGACATCAGTCTTCAAACATAATTGCAAGTTTAAACTCATTGAAGAGAGAGGTATTTTATCATAGAGAACGTAGCGTATGGTCATTTTTTATTTTTAATCAGGCTTTAGCTCTGTAGCTTTACAGTCTAAGAAGAATTCATATCAGATGGGAATAACAGGCAGAGAGGCTAATTTAAGCCTAATAATTTGAATCCTAAATTTACTCCTGGTTAAACGTGTTGGAAAAGAGATTGCTTTGGAATAGCTGAAGTACAATGTCACAGAGTCATTACAAACAGACCTTATCCTCCTCTGTGGACAGAGTATTGTATTTTGCAAAAGGGTAAGAACCTGATATCAAAGCGTGGTCAACTTAGACCCACAAGCTCTGAACTGTACGTAATGCCTGTTCTAGCTGTACCTGGGTTGAACTGTAACAGTACTAAATAATGCATATTTGAAGTAAATGTTAGATCTGAGTGGCACTGGAACTCTGGAGACCAGTGAAAACAAACAGGATCTTACTTCTTTTATTAGTAAATGTTTGGACATTAGAGAGAGAGAAGAGTACTTCTGTTCTTGCAGTACCTGTGAAACCAGCCTATCACGCTTTCTGTCGACCTGTTAAGTAACCCTTCCTGAAAGTATCTATACAAGGAGCAATTTAGATAAAGTAAGAACTAGTCTGAGTCTGTCCCTGAAATACAGTTCAGACATGAACACGTTCTGATATTTGAAAATGTCAGGAATCCTAATGTTTTCTGTTTGTCTCCATCTCCTGCATTAGTATTCTCTGCTTTCAGTGAGATTGATGCAAAATATCAAATTTTTGTTCCACTTACTAAAGGGACTTCAACCCTGGACTCAGACCCAATCTTTTTTCAGTGCAGGAATTGTATCATTCCCAAAATTTTGAACAGTTCCCAAGAAACATATCCAACTCTTCTTTGATTCCGCTATTCTCAAATACAGAGATATTGATTAGGCTGAAGGCCCACCTGAAAGTGCAAACTTTGTTACTTCAAAACCTGAAATGTGTCACTGAGAATTACAAAAGTGCTTAATGACATTAGATTTTGAACTAGGACTATTGTTTTAGCTAGGACATATAATGTACATCCTAAATTCCTTAATTTACTTAATTATCTCCTTATTACAGTCTAATTAATTACTAATTTATCTTAATTTCCTCTGGTAATTTCCTTATTAATCCCTGCTTTAATATGTTACATTTTTATCCTTCCTGCTTTAATTGGGAAACAGACTTTATGGTCTTTGCTATGACAAAAGGTATGTTTCTTACCTGCTGTAAATCATAGCTAAATGTGACTTTGCAGTTAGCATGTTTTCATTAGAAACTTGAATGACCATGCAATCCTCAGTCTCTCTGAGAACAGAGGACCAAAGTGTTCTGAGATTTCTTCATGAAATACAGTCATTTCAATGTTTAGGATCTCAGTTCCTACTTACTTAGTTATTGTTCCTTCTGTGTCTCATTTAAGCAGTTCTTTAGTGAGACTGTCTAATTTATTCTTTTTTTATTTCAGAAGGCTCTGAAATCGGAATCCGCACAATCCCCGTGAGTGGATATTCCCCACTTGCACTTTCCTCCAGGCATTCTTTCAGAAATGTTGCTTAACTATCTCTATTTAAAAAAACCCCAATCAATATATATACACTCACAACAGGAAAAGTCTGTTCCAGAGCTTGAGTTCCCCCTTGCTTGAAAAACTGTACATTTTAATTAAAAGTTCTAATTTTTTTCCCCTCTCGTTGAAATAACTCAGGCTGGAAGCAAAACTCTCCAATGCTTATACCTTGCATCCAAATGGGGGAAAAGTATTTCTAAGTGAAGCAACTGGGCAGTTCAAATGAACTTTCACAATATAACTCAGCAACATTTTAATCAAAAAGGATTCTGTTGTTAGCACAGATGGAGGCAAAGCAGTGGGAACATAAGTTGTCCAGCAGCAGCAGAGCCAGGAAAAGAGAGGTCCTCAATTTAACAGTGTTGGCAGAGTGAAGTTCCCTGTAATTGTGCAGCAAGTCTGATGTTGCATACGGGGATAAGTTGGAATTGTTTTATTTTTGTGGAAATTGTTTTTAGGAATAGCTTTCAGAGTCCGTACCACACAATTGTAAAATAAGTAGATTTATTACGCTACTCAACCAGTCAGCAAAGACAACACAGAAATGTTCCCTCTCTATATGATATTAACAGCCGTTACTGATTTTAACCATATAGATCTAAGCTTGGAGAATAAAGAAAGGAAGGGTTAAGAGAAGAGAGCAGAGAGAGCTGCAGACAGGTATTACTTCTCTTTATTTACAGTTTATGATGGTGTAACTTAAGGATGGTAATAAAGCCTATTAGAGCTGTAGGTTGCTAAGACACTTTTGCCTAGGTAGCATCTATGGTGGACTAAATTGCTACTAGTTGCTTGTTGTTACTGCCCTGGATGCTGCCGTTTCCACCAGGGTCAGGAAATTACCCTGAAGGCAAAGCTCACAGACTCACCTTGTGTGGACGGTGATGATGGATTTAAACTGAAGTTCTTGGCTATAAAGCAGCTCTGAAACCTTCTCCTGAGAAGATTATAACCTCTGGCAGAGGGGCAGTAACAAACAAGTCAGGCTGTGGCATCTCTAACAGCCACATCTGTTTGCTGATTAAATGTGCATCAGGCCTGTCTGTACAGCCTGAGGTACGTTAGAAAGGGAGCAGGACAACTTCAGCTGGTGGTTGGTCCTATGGCCCTGATCCGTGCCTTCACCAGAGAGCGGTGAGAGAGCAGGGCTGGGGCTTCTGCAAGCTTAAAGCTTCCAACAGCATTCTTCATAAGATACATTTCTGCAGGCACCTAAACCTGGGTAGATTTTCTTTCCAGAGGTATGATTTAGACTAAAAATCTGAATATACAAAAGCTTGCAAAAGTGGCTGTGAGTTACCTATTACTCCTGGGACTTGTTCTAATTCACTGATCCTGTGCTTAGTATCTTCCCTATTCCTTTTGGCCTTCAAGTGTAATTTTATTAGAAAAATGATTGCAGAATTACCATTTGCATTTAATTTCTCCGTTACTTTTACATCAAGTGTTCGTGGTTGTTTGGGCAAGGTGTTGTTTGTTTACTTCACGAATAAGATTATCTGCTGCAACTGCTAAGATGAAAATCTTTATAATGTCTGGAAATGTGGCTGTGATCTTTCTTGGTCTTCCCATCCAGGCTAGATAGAAATCACAGTTGTTTTTCTTGCCTCAGAATATTTTGTAATATAAACCAAGTGGTAGCGTATGACTAAAGAATTCAGAGTGAAGAAGTGCATGACTGTCTTTTCTTGCCTGGATTTGTGGTGGGGTTTTTTTTGAGCATGAAGAGTGGTGTGCTTGTCTCCACAAAGCCAGCAGCAAGCAGCCACATTGCTGTGACAACCAATCAAATTCTTTTTACTCAGTGACTTCTGCTTTTGGGGATTGATCCTTGCTAACTCACAAGTCTGAGTCCAATTCAAGGGAGGAAGACCCGTGAGTGGAACAGAGACTAATAAGCCACCTCCTCAATCAGGAACAAGCATTTAAACTTATTGTCACTGTAAGTGTTGAAGGTCACGAGGCTGTATAAGTCTGCCTTGTGTACTCAACAGCTCAAGCTTCAAAAAATTCTCATCCCTTAGCTCGCTGACTGTGTAACTTGTAGCACAGAGCAGCCCGCAGCAGAAACTAGACCCATGTACTTAGGCAACCAACTCAAAAGGAAGTCAAAATAAAATCTTTGTAGATAAATGTGTACAGAGATACTTGCTGTTTCCAATTATATTGTATGTAGGATTAAAAAAAAGCAGAAAGTATTGCCTTCACTAAGACAATCTAGTATACCCACATATAAATTTTTGAAAGAAAGCTTCAGAAAAGGAAAAACTGAATTCTATTCTAGAACATAAGTATTCCCTCTTAATTGTCTTACTGCAGGAGAAAGAGAAACATCAGTTAGCATATTAGTTAAGGGTTTCCCTCCATTCAAGGAATACAGTGCTTGAAAGCCACTTTGTTTTGTTTTGTGTTTTCCCCAAAGGCAGGAGACTTTGGTGTCAGTAAAGGTTCTTGAGTCCTTGAATTATCCCCCTGGGCTATCTTTAAATCTAATCTTAGCCAAGCACTTACTAGTTATATGATAAAGTGAGAGATTACGGGCCAAATTCTCTTCTCAGTTATTCCACTGAAACCCGCTGAAATCAATGTGAGATTGGACTTGTGTAACAGGGAAGAATTTGGGCTACTGTCTTCAGGAGATAAGAACAGGGCCAATACTATAACAGCCCTTTTCAGCAAAACCAGATTCAGAAAAACTTAGGGTCATGTGCTGTCCTTGATGTGCAAGTAGAGCTTCAAGGGTTCATGTTGGACACATATTTAGAAAAATACTTTTTTCTCGTTGTTAGGTACAGAAGGGAGTTTGAGTGGAAAGCATTCCAAATTTAATTAAGTTTACAGTTAAGCTTAAGAAGCCCTACATTTATTTCATAGGTGAGCCGCATTTTCAAAGTCATAGTGTCGCACAGTGCAAGTGACCCTCCTAAGAAATAGCTGATATTATAACCGTAAGTGATAAGGAGCATACACAAAGTAGGCTTTGCCGTATAGTATTTTAGTATCTTTTGTGGAAATAATGTGATCCCATCTCTTCTCCCCCCCCTTTCCAGGCTTCACTACAGCACTTATGAGAAAGTAATACTTGGTGCTGTTGTGGAATTTCAATCTCTTATTCAAAGCGCTCGAAAGGGATAAGTCTGGTTATGTGAAAGTAAGAACCTTACCATAAACCATTAGGTTATTTTGGCCATGAAGATGTATACAGAAGAAGTTCTCACAGTGTCAGGGAGCTAGAGAGACAAGAAGAGTGGTTTTAGTTTGCATTTATGTAAAGCAGCTCACCTGCTTCTTCCATAGATCTTTGAATTCAAGCTTGGTGCATTTCTTGTTTGAGTGTTTAGACTTTTTGGTTGTAATCATGATTAAAAATGCACCTTAGCATCTTGGACACTGCTTTCTTTATTCTTGAGTTCCTTTCATCCATTTTTACAAGCAGTGCCTCAGACTTCCCCTTAAATCTACTTTTGTGGGTCAGCAGACCTGTGGCCCTATTTTCTTGGTAGCAGTAACCATAGGAGCAGAAAATTGGTCCATACTGATACCTTCTAACATTGCCCTGCTGTGCTTCTGCACTGGGATGCTTGCAATGCTGTCTTCTGTAACTGATGTAGTCATATAGACATGTTCAAAATGGTGTAGCACTGCTTTGTGCCATTAAGCAGATATGTTGCATGTTAAAAGGAGCTGGTTTTTTCAGTGGCAGGTGGAACAATCCGTAGCATTATATCCGAGGAAAAAAATTTTTGTGAAGTATTTTAAGACTCTTGGATGAAAGGGGATTTATAGAAATGTAATATTATTATAGTCATTTTATTAAATAACAATAGTAGGTGTCTTTCTTTAGGCATAAAATCTGTGCACCTGAAAACCAATAGTTGGCAGCCTGCAGTAACAGCACAGTGTGCTGAAATGATGGCAATAACGAATAGCTCTGGAACACCAACAGAAACCACTGTATTGCATGTGTACTGTGCAGTATGCGAACAGACTGCAACAGCTTTATTGAGGATTGTAAGGAAGTGTGTAAAACCAAGCTGCAACAGCATAAGACAAATACAAAATAAAGCGAGCAGGCAAACTACAGCTGGGGCTCTTGTTAGAGAATAAACTGGATAGATAGTAAAGCAGAACTTGTGTTGATTGGCAGCTGACACGAGCTCTTTCTTAAGTTGGGTATTTATTTGGGATTTTACTGTAGCACTGAACACAGGAAAGAGATCTGTATGAGCTCATCAACATGAATCAGAGGTGGCAAACTTTTTGAAGGACCTGCCACATGGAAGAGTTTGTTTGTTCCCATTTGTACAGACTTTGTTCTCTGAGATGTACCTAAAAATCCTCGATAGCTTGACCCCTTTTGTTTGTTTGTGCCTGTTCTATCTTTTTTTTTTTTTTAATTCTCCAGTGAATGCCTGGATTTCTGTAGGGTATTGTTGAGTGTGAAAATGTTGCCTTATTTCCTTAAAGTGAAGCAAGAGTATTTCTTAAGAAAAGTAAATATTTTGCTAGCAGCAGCAAAGCAAATGTAGATAGACTTGGATGGAAAAGAGTTCCACATGTAATACAATACTGAGTTTTCCACATTTATTTTTGTTCTTTATTGGAGAGAACACTGCAACGCTAAGCTCCAGATTATCATAAAAACCCAGAAATAGAGCCCTAATTACATAGCCTGCTGATCAAGGCAATCATCTGGGTTTTGGGACACTTGTATACACGTTCCTTTCCAATTAGCGCATTCCAGATGAGGTCCCAGTAGCTGGCCTGAAATCAGCTTGTCATAGATTCAATAAATATTTTTCTGTGCAAAGGGAAAAACCTCAGGTAGTCATGGGATAAGTAGATGATATCTTTGAATATCCTGTTAGTTATTACCCACTCGCTTAAGATGTACAGCATGCAAGATCTGAATCTGAGATCAAAGGTGTCAATTTTCCTTTTTTTTTTTGCACAGCTTTGTATTGTTGAGTCTAGATACAGTGATTTGACTGAAAAAATGCTATAACTTAAACTGTTAGCATGTCGTCATATGGTTGTATTTCTTGATAATGCTTTCTGTAATTTTTACCTAATTCAGGTTTAATTTGATTTTTTTTTCAACTTTTTGCAGTAGTTTTGTTCTGCATTAAAGATTTGACCAAAATCTTTACATTAATGTGTTTGGCTTAAACCAGTCACTTTCCTGGTAACTGTAGGAATGGACTTTTTTGTTGCAAAACCAGTGCTATATTAACCTTCTCTTTCTATTAGAAAAGCGCACACCAGAACATAATAGTTGCATAAAGTAGAAGTGTGGTCAGATTCATAAAGTAAGAAAGTCAGTACCACAAGAAAACTTGCATTCCTGTGGTCTGATTTCAGGAAAGCCTGAAATTCACACAAGCGAAAGGCTTGCAGCCATGTCACAGGAACTAGCTGGAAGGTTATGCCCTGCTGTAGAAGAATTCAGAGGGAAGGGGGAAAAACCCATTCATATTTAAGAAGTACACTAACAGTATACACATTTCCCATTTATCTGGAATAGCACATTTATTGAGCAAGTCAGAGAAATGCCTACGTATTTTATTGCTGTGATTTAATTTTTCCTTTTTTTGTTTTCATCTCGCTGCATAGGGTACATAAACCAGCTTTTCAAGAACAAAAGCAAATGAAAACTATGATTTTCCTTTTCCCATCTGCCCCAAGTGTTCTTAAGCCAACAAATAAAAACATGACTAGACATAATTTTTAAATACAGCTCCAGGTAAAACTTAAAGCTAAAAAGAGTCATTTTTCAACCAGTAAAGCCGTTGGGAGACTCAGAGAAATGAGTGAAGATAAAAAAAAAAATATGTATTTATGTATATGTGTTTTTTTTTGTGATGACAGCTTCTGCCAGAAAGAGTTCAAGTTACATTTGCCTGTCTTGCTAAAATTCTACTTTTCTGTTTTCCTGTGTGTTTCTAGTCCACTGTTTCTATCAGTCCATTAGTCTTTGTTTCATGGTAGTAATTATATGCCCAAGCTCTTCAAGAATGAGAGTGCATCAAACACAGTGGTGCTCGTGCTGTGGGTGAATTAATTAAAGCACCAAGAAATTCATGCTCAGCAATGAGAACAATTGGCTTGATGCACTCTAATGTAGATTTACTCGCAAAGACCTAAGGGCATGTGAAGTAACTGCTGTGAGCATCTACCACATATTGGAGCATACTGTAATTTCTGTGTCTCTGTTCTGAACTTAGACTACTAGTCATACAGCAAGTGGCTCCTTTGCTCGCATCTGTTCATCCTGTCTCATTAATGGTGAAGACAGCTGTCGCCATTATGCTTCAGTAGGGTGAAGTACAGTGAGAACAAAAGTCTGGAGAAGACGTTATGCATAGGAGAGAAGGGCAGGAAGGTGTCCAGGAGCCTGGAATGGAGGTAATTCAGATGAAGCTCCTATCTGACAGCAGGACCTGGAGGAGCGTTATTGCCAAGCCATCTGGGATGGAAATTCGGTAATGAAGGACACTACTACACCATTCCATCATCTGTGAAGATTTCCTGGAAATTGCAAGCCCTGATACACGAGGAAGTCCAGAACTGTAGAACAGGACAGTGAGGACCGGATTGACAGCCTTTGTAAGAATTAAGCCCAATAAGTAATACTCGCTTGCCCTAATGCAATTAGATTTTAACAGCCTAATTGAGCTACAGATGAAATTTCAGAGGTTTCACTGTGAATAAACACAATGTGTGTGTGTGTCACAGTCCATCCATTATTTAGCTGGTTATTCTTAGAAACCAGGTTTGCATTAGGTTCCTGGGAGCCTGCCTGTGGACATGAATAGGCAGAAGCAATCAATAGCAAGGACCTACTGCTGTCCTTATCAATGTCAATGAGTTTTGCAAAATGACTTCAAAGAACCTAAACAGCATTTAGGTCCTCTACCACATATCTGAAAATAGAACAGATTGAATGCAAAGCGATCAAATAAGTCTCTGTCTATACAGCGTCTGTTATTGCTATTCATCAGTATATGAGTTTATCATTTGCTTTCACGTCAGCTGCATTGCTTTTGTTAATACCATTTTTATAGAGTTTATTTGGTTAAAACTATGCAACTTCCTGTATGGACGCTTCTATTAATTTAGTTCAAGAGTCCATTGATTTAGTTTTATATGAGAAAGGAATCACTTCAAATTGATATGAATTGGGTTTAAATTGGATTATGATAGATTGCCCATAGACACTGTTGAGTCCACAAACTTTGGCAACCTAATAATAACTTCAAGCTTTCCTTCATTTTCCCTCTTTCAAGCTCTGTAATAAGTCAATCATTTCTCACCCCACTCATCTTGCAGCAGGACTTCCCACAGTGAATTAGAATTAAGTTCAGCATCTTTTTACTCCTAGCCTTGTAAAACCATAGGCAAATATTGCCTAAAAGCCAGAAGCACTGTACATATAACTTAAAACTATTTAAATCTATCAATTGCATTTAGTCTTCTAATATAGCTGGGGGGCTTTCTGTTTTGTTTATATTCAAGAATTTTTTTCCCCTAAGTACTATGACTTAGTAGGAAATTTTAAGATAATTGATTCATTTTTGTAACTTCAGACCAAGTCTTCTGATTTAGCATGGTGCAGGTTTAGCATAGCACAATGTACTGTGATGGAGTCAGCTAGCTTTGAGCTACTGTCACACTCCTCTTGCTCTAAAATTGGCCATTGGCCACTCTGATCTGCTTTGTGAATTAGAGAAAATTAAAGCTTATTGCCCTAGTGGTGCTTATTGGCAACTAGCAGTTGCTGGAACTTAGGGACACCAGAGATCTGTCCTTTTTCTCCTGATTATGCTCTCTGCAGTAGAGGCCCAGAAGAAAGGGGCATGGCATCACACCAATATTCCTGCTCGCTAGTGACAATCCTGTCCCTAGGGAAACTGCGCTATTGGGCATATCCATTGATTGGCTTCAAAGCAGCTAAAATGGTGCTATGGCTCTAGTATTTAGTGGATTGTTGCATAGCAGTGCTACCGGTTGTATCCAGAAAGTTTCTAAGATCTGAAATACATTCCTTTATAAATATGTGAAAAATGAGATATTGGAAGAGAGATAATTGTTGTTTTGTACCTGGTGGGCTGTAACTTGTTACAACAGAAACAAGAGCAAGGATATTTTACAGGCTTTTGGTTTTGCCTTTTTGTTGCTGTTCTCCTGAGGGGAAACAAAACTGTGCACTAGCAAGCAGAAACTACCAGTTTAGAGGAAAAGGTACAGGGGAATGAAAGGAGTAGGAGAAAAGTGGTGAGACTTGTGTCAATGACAAGACAAAACCAGATGCAGTTGCAAACAAAAATTTCTGTCCCACAAGTACTGATTCACGTGTATATTCTTTTTCTGGCAGTTAGGCATTCCATTCTTTGAGAATGTGGAAGGCTAATGTCTAAAATATGATGACAGTGAAATTATATCAGATTTGAAAAAGGCCATTTGTTCAAGGAAGCAGTCGGCCAATGGTTACACTGTGCAATGGTAGAAAGCTAAATAATATGAAGTTGTTATCGTTTAACATTGGACATCAAGATGTGACATTGTCAGACTAAGGGGCCTGAATGAGATCCATAAATACATTATGAACTAAATTATTCTAGTAGCACTCAATTAGTAGAGTTTCATTGTAGGAGGTAGTTTCCCTGTCAGATATAGTACGAAAGAATTTGCAGGAATTATGATGTCTAGAAATATCTGAAAGAATTTGCAGTCTTTTTATTTTTTTTTTCTGCACAACTGATATATCTGTAGCCTGTGACAGAAAAGCAGACAAAATTACTAGAAGATGATCTTGCAGAATTTCTATCCAAGATGAGAAATACTAATGCTGGTATCTCCTAGAAATAACACTCCCTTTGAAAATTTTAGGCACATTTTTCAGACTCACGTATTCAAAATAGTTAACGTTTACATTTCTAAAGGCATGTCTGCACACAAGCTGGCTGAATCAGAACAAGGATCTGCATGCAAATCATGCCTTGTGTTAGTTACACAACAGGTCAGACTAGATAGTCTTTTCTTGCTTCAAAAATCCAGCTTGGGAACTTTGGAAGCATCTCAGATTTTCTTTTCATATGCAGATGATATCTGATTTTTTTCCCAGAATAGTTGCAAATCATCTGCAATCAGTGTCACCAGGATGGGATCAGGTTAAATCCAGTTCACTGAATTAAACCATTTCATTGGCTTTAGTTTCTTTGAAGTCTACAGGAAGCATTAATATAAAATAATCAAAGTATTAATTACTGCTGTAAAATATACACCTGAACACAGTGTAGGCTGTAGTACCACGGACAATGGAACTGTGAACCCACTCAAAGGTTAGATCATGACATCTGTATCTCAAATGGGGTTGCCACTTGTCCAATAGAAAATTATACTTCTTATAATACATTCTCAAATCCCTCATCCTGCTTTGGAGGTGCGTAGACTATTGCTTAACTTGTATTTTCCCATTCTATATGAAAAAAAGAGAGTGAAATCTGGCAACAGTAATTCTACAAAATCTTTCATTTGTCCCTAAGGTATTGCTGCTACTTTTCTTGATGGATGGGAACGCCTGCTTTGTTTCTCAAGGTTGCAGTTGGAGCCAATATCACCCCAACAGAACCGCTATTGATAGGATTTTCTCACCTTTGAGAGAAGCACCTAAACAAAGATCTTGTGATATGTATTACTGGATACCTCCATTTTCTCCTGCACCTGACAAGGTGAGCTACTCTTGCAATATCTCTCTACTCCTGGTCTAGCTGATCTGGCTGATCCAGCAATATTCAGGATCATTCAGGGCTGGGCATTAAGTGATCATCACAACTAAAGGCATTTAAAAAGAAAAAGAAAGAAAAGATAGACAGGGTTTTGGGAGAGGCCACCCCTGATCCACACACTGCTTCCCCAGCTGCTGCCAAGGCTCTGTAAAGCTTTGGCAACATTTCTCGGAGAATGTAGATGGTGCATTGGCACTGTGGCACTAGTATTTATTTTCCTTATGCTTAGCAACTTCTTAGTTGTCCCTCCATGAGAGAAAGGGGACGTTTGTGTCCAGTATGTTTTTAAATGTCTTTTCTGGCACTGTAATCTTGGTCACTTAGCAAATGCAGAGAACTTAGGTCCCAACATGTGTATGACCCACTTTAGTTTCACGTCACCAGTTGCTGGAGCTACTGTGCTGGTGAAGCTTTAGAAGGGGAAAAATGAAGATGCATCCTCCTTGGATACTATTTCCAAAATGAAAAGACCATAAGAGGAGGTTTAAACTCTAAGGATAGTATGCTTCGTGCATTACTCATGTATTATAATTAAATATGAGGGAATTGAAGAGGTGGAACTATGAGTCCTGAAGGCAACGTAACAAAGAAGCTTAGTGCCCCAGCTTATATGAACAATTAACTGAAGTAGTTTGGTCCTATATCTTCATGGTGATACATCAAATACAGTATTACTTTACATAACTTCAAGTAGTAAACTTTATTATGATTATAAATGATAGACATTAATGGATCATTAATCCATATAATAATACTGTATTTTCATAAAACAATTTCAATTCATTTAAAATTCTCCCTAAGAACCTTTCTGACACCTTCTACCAGAAAATGACTTTATTTTATTTATTTCTAATCATTCCACACTTCCTTGGTTCCTCTAATTACTGCTTCAATTCTCAACTGTTTGTTCAGATCACCTTTAACCGTAATTCCCATAAATTAAAATACAGCACCAGCTTGTCAGGCTTCAGGTGAATGTCTAAGTGTATTAGCCAATTTATATACTATAAGATAATGCCCAGGAAGGCTCCATGCATAAATCATGAGATGATATTCTATAGAATATGGTTATATTTCTTGCTACACTATGTATAATTCTGCAGGCAGGTGTTTACTCTCTTAAGTAATCAGTCCATTAATTCATCTCGAGATAGCCTAAGATTTGCAGTTAACGATTATCCTCTTTTGCTGAATTTTGGCACCTTGATTTCTCTAAGCATGACCTG
Organism: Morus bassanus; assembly: GCA_031468815.1. Classification (NCBI taxonomy): domain Eukaryota; kingdom Metazoa; phylum Chordata; class Aves; order Suliformes; family Sulidae; genus Morus; species Morus bassanus. The sequence continues at coordinate 12,135,274 of CM062570.1, forward strand.
ATCAAATGCTGATTGTTAAAGTTCTGAAGTCATAAACTGACACAAAGGTCATTGGCTAAAAAGGTAATAAATGAGGTTGAATAGTTTGATCCACTACTTTTGAAAGCAGTGTCCTGGTCTTTGGGGAAAGAAAAAACCCTATGCCCCAAGCACTCATTGTTTACCTTTGTGTACTATGCAAATTTTAATTGAAGTCCATGGTTTGTGTTTGATATCAATTGGTCAGGTTCCTCAAAAGCCAGGAAACTGAGCTCAATTTATACCTAATGCAACAAAACTGCTTGCAATGGAATGGCTAAATAAGCATAGGCACAAATCTCAAAGATCAAGATCCTGAAAATGTTGCATTCACTTGTAAACTAGATTAGCATATTCGATCTACAGTGGTATAATAAGGGCTCAAAACTATCTACGTGAATTTGGAAAAAGTCTACTTGTTTAGTCTTTCAAACTCGGGTCTTTTTTCATGGTTGATTGCAGTCTGAAAATGTGTACATGTGTGTTTTGTTGATTAAATCAGAATAAAGACTACAGTGGAGTAAATGAACTTGTGCAGTCACAGCTCGGAAGTTATATTTAATAAGTATAAAACCACTTTTTCATTGTTCAGATTCTTTTTACCTTTCTGTAAACCGATTGCTAAATGCACTTATAGACAGATATGTCATCTGTAGCTGCCTCCACTACACTCCAACCTCCTGATCCAGTTGTATTTCTGGGTGCCTTTTCCTCACTCAGAGAGTTAACGTTTGATAAAGAATCAGTATATTACTTGCCTTACCTTTATTTACATACACTGCTAAAGTTTGATTAGTACCAGGAGCAGTGTGCTCCCCCGAGTACAGCTCATGCTCTTACTTTTTGCAAGGTCCCACTTGTGAAACAATGACTGCCTACTTACAGATTAAAGTCCTTCATGTCTATCATACTGAAATTCTGTTCATAAAGCTGTCTGGAGATTTATTGTGGCCACTTCCATATAATTTCTGTGCTTATTAAACTACAGAGGTCACACATTATGAACCATAAAAATAGGCATCAACAAACTCCCAATAATTTAACTAATGTTGTATGTGGAACAACATATAAGCAATCTTATGATTTCTGTAAGTGAAGCTGTCAAGAAATTGGTTTTCCTCTTTTAAGCTAGAGGTTCAAAGACTTGTAATGCTTCTGGATCAAAAAAGTTTGTCAAACTTGGCTTAACTTCATAGCCAGGTTAGGGGGGATTTGACTTAAACATATCAAGGTTCTCTTGTCATTTCATTTTAGTAGAACAAATGCATTCTTGCAAAGTGCATCTTACTACTTCAACTTTGAAAATTAATTAATAAATTAACCTAACATCTCAGGACAAACTGCAAGCTCTGCAATGAGATCAAATGGTGATGAATAAGAGTAATCTGAACAACTATATTCTAATCATTTGATTTTGAATTATGATCCGGTGTTCTGAAAGCAGCTATGTGAGGAACCATTTGAGTTTGCTTAGTTGAATTATTTTCTATAATTACTGTGGAGCTCTCATTTTATGAGATTTTAATTGTACTTTTCATCAGGCTTCTGTTCACTTTTGAATCTCTTATTTGACTTTTTTCTTTCAGAATTTTCTTTGAATAGTCCAAGTTTGCTTCAATATTTTCCAGCCAGATATTCTGTAAGATTCACTTCTGAGCCTCTTTGGTGTAAGCTGATTCTTGACAATACAGAAAGTATTTCAAATATATATGGAAATTATTTGGTATTTTCCTGCTGTTTGTCAGAATAATTTTTGCTTTTACAGGGGTGTTTTTTCCTTGATCTTCATGTTCTGATTGGCAACATTTTCTTTTAAATAACTTTTTTTTCTTCACCGTATGAAAGTAATTTGAATAATTATCATATTTCTTCACTGAAGTATTGCTGTGCTTTAAAAAATGCTTCTCCAAAGAGTATCTGCAGTGACTCTTTTTTTGTTTCTTCCGAAGAAAGACGATCGTGAATCAGTTACTGGATTTCCCAAGGCTTGGATGTCTTGGAATTAAGACACTATATGCTTCTAAACTTTATCCAAGATCCATGGACAAAAGCACTTGAAAGAAACCTCCTTAGAGAATCAGTTCAAAACTTCATATGAATCCAAAGCTAATGCTGATTTGAATTCAGCCTATGTCTGCAAACTTTCCCCTTCCTTGGAACTGGACATGTTTAGAAGTCATAGTCATAAAGAAGTCTGCAACCAGTTTCTTTATTGGTCCAGTTCATGTATGAATCATCTTCACAGAAACAGGACAAACCTCATTAAGTATTTGTTATGTCTTTGCTTTTCCACGTTCAGAGAAAGTCTCTCTGTTTTTCAGGCACTTAACTCGCAGAACAGGAGAAGGGGTGGCATACGGAGGCCATGTACCTACATTTATTGTACCTAGTACAAAAGATTTAGGCTCTGTCCCTATGAATGATCATCTATAATATTCCAGAAATATTACTTTGTGGACTATGTACTTAATTTTGCTACTTTTTAGCTCCTGGTGCGTCAAGAATGCATCATGCAAGGTGGGTAATGCTGCTCTACCTAAAAATAAATATTTATAGAAGTATTTGTGGGAATGTTCAATGATAAAGTTCTAATTGCAGAATTCAGTGAATGTTTCACAGTGTTTAATTTATCTACTATATCTACTTTCTCGTTCTGCAAGCAGAACACAGTATACTAAAACACAGTCTTTACAATTGAAAGGCAAGTGATAGAATTACTCTAAGAAAGACACATAAGGAAGTCTAGAAATAAGGATTTGTTTGTGGGCTTTTTTCTGCCTTCCTTTTAAAATTCTAATGTATGTGCTTTGCATGGGCATTGTAAAATAAGCTGGTTTTAGGACATTTCTGAATGGGAGAGAAGTCATTTGACATAATAGCAAATACCTTTGCAAGTCTTCAAGCTGTTCTATTCAATATACAGTGTTATAATTTTGCTACATAGGGCACACAAGGAAATGATAAAAAAAAGCTGAATTATGATGTGGTGATACTATAAATGGACTATGATTTTACAATGGATATGTTTTTCTGAAACTGAAAAGAATAGAAATTATATGTAGTCTGTTTGGGTTTTTTTGCAAACCATCATATTAAACTTTTATTACACGTTAGAAGAAAAATGGTAAGAGCACTGGAGGAGTCTGGCAAAGAACACTTACCAAAAGTTATCCAAACACTGTATTTTACATTTGTATTCTTTAAAGACTCATCTGTGCCTATTTTTCTTGTCTTCTGCAGCTACAGAAGTAATTTCAGTAGTTGTATTTTAAAATCAAATATTGAAAATAAGTCTGTAAAGATCAATAAAAAGCTAAATTATTCAGTACCAGGCAGAACAAAACATTTTGTTCTACCTTTTTTGTTATTAAATATTGAAATAAAGCCTCTGAGTATTACTTAAGTAGAGGAGTATTTTAGCATCTTTACAAAAAAAAAAAAAATCTGATTCTAAAATCCACCCAGCGGTGAATGATAGTATAATTTTTTAAAATGCTGTTCTCTCTTTAAATTGTAGGGAATTTAAGACTAAAGCCTGTCACGTGCTAAACTTCTCATGTAATACAAGGGGAAGATGTTTGTTAATTAATTAACCTTTTGCTGTTATCCAGTCTCCACTTTCTTTGAATATTTTCCAGGCACAAGATCTTATGAGGAACTAAAAAAAAAACCATGTTTTGATTGAGAAGTGCCTTTTTTTTTTTTTTTTAATCAAAGTAAGCCTACTTAAAATACATTTAATTGGAGAATATTCACTTTTGCAAAGCAAGTCAAAAGACATTGGCTTTCTGCCTATAATGCATTTTGGTTTGCGTCTGTAAATAACATTTTCATATAGCATTAACAATCCATTTTCTTTCCTCTATGATGATAACTATTTTTCATGTCTGTATTTGGTCTTTAAGAAAAAAAAAACAAACTGAAGTACTCCAGCCACATAAGACTTGTACATGCTGGGTCTTTCAAGAGAGATTCTGCTGAAGTCTAGAAGATTTCTTAGGTCTCAGTTTTTTGGTTGGCTCGTTTGAATTCAGACCTCTGACATGCTTTGCCTTTGCAAAGTGCACTACAAGGCCACAAGTTTCTGGGGTTATAAAGCTGTTCCAGCCATCATAAATTGTAGCATTTTCTGTTGTTTCAGTTAAGCCTCTTTTGTTGTTTTTTCTTTTTTTCCCTATTGATACAGGGAAATGAAAAATGGAGAATTTGCCGTTTTCTGTTCATGTGATCATTGAGTCCTTATTGTGAAGCCTCATATAAAATTAACAGAATTTAGAGAGGAAAGTAGAGAACATGAATATTCCAGTGGTTGGAAGAGAGATACTGAGATAGAAAGCAGTCCATTTTTAATTTTTTAGTGAGCCTTTAAAATATACTGAGTCTTGCACTGTGTAATACAGTATAGTACATCATAGCATATGCCCTTATGTATGGCCAATGGCTAGGGTGGGGATATCACCGTATTTCTTTTCTTTTGAGTTCTGATGGTCAATTTGTAAGTAAAAATCAACACCTGGATCAGACTGGTATATACTGCAAGATTACGTCAGTCAGTAGCCCACACCAGTCAGCAAACTTCTCTTTCACAACTGATATGTCAGCAGAGACATAATCTTGAGATTTTTGTTGATTTGCCTTTGGTGAACAGCACAGTCTGATGGTGCCGGCTCTCCGGGAGAAGGCAGCTTGCCATCAATGACAGTGAATTGTATAGCAAGGTGGTGGATACCACTGAATGGGGGACAAATCAACAGGTGGGTAAAAGGCACAAAAGCAACCTGGACCACACAGTGAGAAGTAAGTGGTAGGGCTCATGCTGTTTAGGGACGCAGATTATCATGCCCTGTTCAGGGCTATGGGGTTTTGCAAAGATGTTTGGTGGGAGAGAGCATCATCAGAGGCCAAGGAAAGCATGCGTGCTCTGACCACTGAGGAGTTGGGGAACAAGTAGGTGAAGGCAATGGAGAGGCAAATTGTTTGAAAATAGCTGTTGTGATGATGGTGGAGCTAGAAGAAGGCTGCCTGGTAAAGACAGGCCCGAAGAAGGGAGTTGCATGCATCGCTCCATCCATTACACACTGCCAGGCACACAATTAGGCTGCAGTAAAGCAATCATTAAAAGACTAATTGTATAACATGTAGCATTATGGGGGACACAACCGCAGTTGTCGTCTTGCTCACTGTTCAGCCAGTGGGAGTTTATCCTCCTCCCTCTGCTTGTGAGGCATTTATGTTAATACAACACAGCTTTCGATGCTGCAGAGATGACTTTGAATTAAACTGGACTTTTCATGAAGCACAGGTTGAATACAGTTTTGCTTTTCTTCCCTTGTCACTGGGTCACATAGCACACATGATGAGTTAGGAGCTGCATTTGATACTTGCTGCATAACCATGTGTACTGCAGAAGATGCAACTCACCATTTTTGAAAGGTTTACTTCTAGCAGCCTGCAGCAAAGTCATGTCATGTGTGTTGCTTTTCCAGTCATTAAAATGCAGTCATTTTGGTGGTGGCTTTCTTTCACATAGCCAGGTCACACCATGTTCTGAAGTAACAAACGATAATTTATTTTTATCAAGAAAGGTAATTTCTGAAATTTGCAATGTTTGATGCTTGTTCATTTTCCCTTTCTAGCAATGGATGGGGATGTACAAGTTCAGAAGTTTCTAGCCCTGGAGAAAGAAGAAAATTGTGGCCATTTTTGCTTAAGTTTAGTATTTCTACCATAGGATGTAAAAAGGTAAAAAATGACGGGGAAGTTACACAAGTGACTTACAACAGAAATGCAGAAGGCAATTTAAAAGATTCATTTGAGCCTTAAGTATATTATACGTCTCAGAACTGCAATGGACTCTTCAGGTGTCGCCATTGCAGCTAACACCATTTTGAAAATGTGGCTTTCCTAGCCTTATCTATTATTTGTATACTTTACCATGACTTCATGCTTTCTGTATGGGGGTGTAGCGTTGGCGTGTGTTGATCCAAAAGCTAGTACCAATTTGTCATTGCCACCACCTAAATAATAGCCAGTTCTTTCAATGTTACGCTAACGCAAAAGTGCAGGGCTTTTTATTTTATTTTCCTTCTCGTTTCTTAGCCTTATGATTCCTGCCTCTTGGCTTAAGCCTTGTCAGATGTATTCATAAGCTGTTTCTGACCTCCTGCAATTCAAGAACAAAAAAAAAAAAAAAAAGGAAAAGGAACCTTGTAACGTGTGTAAATTTCCATGGATGCAACATTTATCCATGCAGAAAGTTCTGGCATTGTAAAGACGGCTCTGTACAGCTTTTACTAATAGCTTTAACAAAACTTCCAGACCCTCTTCTTGTCTATAGTTATGGAGGTTTTGGATTTTTTGTTTTGTTTTGTTTTAGTATGGAAGTGCTAACTGATGGATAAAATAGGTTTATGTTGTATTATTTATTTGGGAAATCTGCTGCCAGTTTCCACGGCAGCTCAGAGATCTAAAAAGGTGAATGAATTTTAAACATTTAAAATCCAGTGCCATCACAGACAGCATATATTGGAAACTCCAAAGACACTGAGGAGAGAATCATCTCATGGGCATTTGGTAAGTCTAATGAGTAGAGGAAAGGAAGAGATACTATCTGTATCTGCAAGGAGGAAGGGAGTAATTCAGTTACTACATGGGCATTGAGAGCAATGCAGTGTTCATAGGCATAAGAGAGCTGAGGGAGTATTTTAGCTTAACGTGGACCCTGATACAATATACCTGCCTTTTCCCATATGAGAAGATATATTTGCAGATGTAACCAATATTTCTTAAATGCCAAACTTTGCTGGCTTGCAAATTGCAAGTTGTTCATCATTTATCATACCTTTTAGACCACTCTTGTGGCCTGTCACTATAGCAACTCTATTGGCTTCTGCAGCAACACCTGGCCCTATCAGTAGCTTTACCCTGTTGAAGAGTCTTCATAAATAATCCATGTGAAAGTGAATGTAGCTGTCATGTTAATTTGTGGCTAACCTGGTTCTGGCAAGTTTATAATTATATTTATGAAGCAAATAAAGCAGATTGTTTGCTTTTTCTTCAGTGATGACTTAACACAAACTGACAGAAACAAATAAAAGAAGCTTTACTAATCACAGTCAAAGTAAAAAAGAATGCCATGAGGATGTTCTAGTTACTATCTCACAAATCTGGCCTACTGTCTGTCTGACCTCTAGCTAATAGGCATAGTGGCACTCTTTACAAAATGTGTTTACCTTCACAGTAAATACTATATACAACCTTTGGTTGCTTAATTCCCTTCCTCCTCTACTTCCCCCCTTCAACTTTTTTCTAATCTTGTCCCCATCCCAGTCTTGTCCCCATCCCTTAAAGCTGTGGATAGCATCCACGGATGACAAAATAACATTTATGTTTAAAAGTATTACCTTAAATCCAGAAGGACACAGTTGAGTTCAGCTTCTGTTCATCACTCAAATTAAGTGTGGATAAGAGTAGGCTGAGGGTTTGCATCTCCCTTGAGTTCCAGTGTCTCCTCCAGATTTGGTCTTAATTTTGTGGCAGACGTTTTCATACGTAGGTCAAAGAATCGCTAGCTTTAGAAGAAGTCAAAAATTGTAAATTGTGTTAATGCTTTTTCATTGCTCTTGATACCTGAATATATGGGTGGGAGATAGCTGGAGCAGTAGAAGTCTACAATTCTACCCTTTTGTTGCTTCAACAGACAGTCCGACTAGAAAATGCAATAGTGCTGGTATAAAGTAGTAGCAAATAATCTTAGACTGAAAATAAACTATTTGAGAAACTGTAAGGGAAAAGTGTGCCCACAGGACATAATATCCTCTGGAATTACTCCTTATACATCACTGTCCAAGTCTGATGAAAACTTTCTGGTTACTTTCAGAGGACTAGATTGTTGTCTCTTCAGCCAAGATAAGCAGCTAAGTTCACAAAATACCAATTGTCATCAGTGGGCACTGCAGTTTGGCACTGAAAGAGATATGCACGTGACATAATTATAGTTCCTTGTCTCTATTCTTGTTTGACAAAATGACTGTTTAAACTATTAGTAAATTTTATGGATTATGTTTCTGTTTATACAGATATTCTGCACTATATTTATCTCTCTGGCAACTGAAACAAACTTATTTTATCTGTTAAAGGTTTACTAAGGCATATGTTTAATTTATTTGAGATTCTATTTTTACTATTTCCTGTATTACAGGAGACCTTCAATAATTTAGAGCAATGTGACACTTTTTGAAGCTCACATCATATAGAACAATTTCTCGGTTCATAATTATACCATCCTGCTAATTATTCTTTCTGCCATTCTCTGAAAAGAATTCTTTAAATATAGTATATATGACATGACTTACAAAACCAAAGTAACCAAATCGACTGAAATCAAAGTAAACCTTTTTTCAGGGGTTAAATGAAGTGGTCTGTAGAAGACAGCTACATCTCATATTGTAGGATTGTTGCTATAGAAAATTAGCTTCTTCAGTTTGCTGCCTCTTCTTTTATAAATGCCAGTTCAGTTAAGAGTGTCTGCAAGTTTGTATCTGTGTATATAATTCATAGAGGAATTACATCTGGAGATGCTGCCTACTGAAATAGCTGACCTGCTTTTATCCCCTGAAGGATATTCGTTCAACACATCCCCTGAAAAAATGGATTTGCTACCTCATCGTAGTGTGATACTGAACAACAATGAAACACATGCATAACAATCTTGTTGAACTGAGCAAGGCCATTAATGCAGGAGCAGTAAGAACGTAACAGAAAATGAGAGACAGAGAAAAGAACCCCCTTGTCAGCTTCCTCTCCATGGTGCGTGGACGAGTCAGAGAGGACAGTCTGCCTCTGTCACAAGAATGCAAAGTCCAGCTGGTGACTCTGACCTCACTACTGCCAGTGTGTACAAAGAGAGGACAATCTCTGTAAACTGTGTATCTCGTTAGCATTTTGAAAGAACTAATTTCTGAAAGCTGTAGGGATTTATGAATGTGGGTGATTGAGTACAGTGTTAGATATTGATACATGTACAGGTGTGGAGCGTTCTTGTCTGAGCTGCCTATTATTGGAAAATAAAGAAACTAGACCAGAGCAACTTTGAAAGATACATGTGATTGAATAATCTCACATATACTGGATATCAATTCAATAATTCACTGGCCAAAAATGTAATTACCACTGCGTGTATACCTTTAAGATCAGGTTATCGTATGATCCTGAAACAGTATTCGAAACAGAATCCTTAAGGTATTGCATGGAAAGGCTCTGCAATCCACATGGGTCAGGGTCCTTGCAGAGCCAGTGTAAAGATTTGCTCTTGGCCAAACCGGTAACACCACTTATTTCAGAAAGGAAATGTCATGCAGTTCTCTGCTCTTCCCAGGCTTGATACCTGCAGGGGAACCAGAAGCAATATGCCCGCTCCTTTCGCTGTGCGCAGTTTCTGCTTGACGTGTCTTGGGTTGTTCCTTCAGAAGACTGACTTGTGCAGTGAGTCATAAGTGTAGAGGTGCTGAGAATTCAGAAATCATCTACACAAGGAAGAAATAAGGTAATTATGCCTGTACTTCGGTCTTTACAGTGTACTGTAAATCTTTAGCATTTGGCAGTGAAAGGAGCTGAAGTGTACCACTAAAGCCTACCCTAACCGGCTAAATTATTATGCATACCTGGAATGTTTTTCAGGGCAAATGAAGGTCAAGAAATATATGGGGAGGGGAGAATAATGCATCTCCAGAGTCTCTGTTAAGAACGATTAGGTTCAGATTTTACTTACATTCCTCACACATGCGTCTGTGTGAAAATGGTAATATTTCTCATGATAACTTTTAAGAAGATTGCAACACTTTAAAATGTTACATAAATTTTCTGGTATGACTTATCCCATTGTCTACAGTAGGACTGCTCATGTAAAAAGGTGAATGAGATTATTTGGTTATCTTTTGACTTCTTGTTTAGTCTGTCTACTCTAACTCTAGTATTATCTGTCTTTAAGAATCAGCATTTCTGCAGTCTTTCCAGTTTCTTCTTGACTACTGTTAGTCATTTTTAGATTCAGATTTGGAAAACACCATATACCGTCCTGCTCTTCCCTGTTTTCTTTTTCTTACAAATGTGGGAAAAGTATAGAATGCTACATTTGTTATATGAGACAAAAGGGATGGCTTTAAAAAGTAGGGAAGACTTTGGCTAAATATGCTTTTTGAGTACAAGTATGACTCAGCAAATAAATTTGATTTGATGATGAAAAAAACACTAAGAACAAAAGCCAGATTAATTATCTACTACAATAGGGAGCACACCTCCCGCCTCCCCCCTCCCCCACCCAAATTGTATCTTAACAGCGTCAAGTCAAGTGATTTGCCACTTCCTTACACACAACCTTACAAACAGCTTTCTAAACTTCAAGACTTTTAAGAAATGGCTGCAGATAATGAGAGCCACGACAAAGAAAATCTTACTATCACTTTGTGGAGTTACTACAAATTTCTCAATTTATATCTACTTAGTTGGGATGAGGAAAAAAAAGGGCAATTTAAAACAATTATTTTCAAAATTAATTAACTTGGTGTTCTGGTATTCTTGGTATAGTGTCAGTAGTAATTCTACATTGATATGGAGCTGAACAATGGTATGGTTTTATTTTGCTGGAACAGCAGAAACTTATTCTAATTGTTATTGATTATTCCAACCTACAGCAGTTTCACAAATATTTCTGAGCTTGTAAAAATGTTAATTTTCTATTTGCATCACTTTGAATTTGGAGGATACATTGTACTTGTTTTTCTTCACCGGATTGCATCTATCTAAAGTTACTTTTTTTATGATTATTTATTTTTTCTCCTTGCTTCTCCAGCAGAAAAATGTTGCACAGTGACCAAGTGGTCTCAAATCTCAAAGGTTTTCCCACCAATTGATTAAACATAGATCTTAGGTGGAGAACTGCTATTTGAGGTTATAATTCTTGGGTGGTTGGTAAGCCGATTTAAAGTCGCTAATACCATTCATCACTGAAATAAGAAAACCCGTGGGATTGGGAAACCGGATAACTTTAAATCTCAGTTTAAGTAGGAAAGTTCGAGTATACATCTGAAATAATAGCAAGTGCTCCACCCCAGATATTCTCAGCATAAAGCACAACATATTTTGATCAGAGAGTATCTAATGTGATGATTGCAAACTTCATGAAATATACATATCCTTCCCTGTCTGATCTTAAAACATTTAAGCTTTAAAGAAATCTCATGTTTATGTGGTTTTGCTCTTTTTATTGCATTTTTGGGTAGAGAGGAAAGATAATAAAATAAAAGGACCTTGTAAAGAGAGAAAGCAAATTCTTGCTTATAAAATGAAAAGGAATACTACCCAGAAAAAAAAAAAAAGTATAGAGGAGCCTTAAATGCTCCTATAGGAATGACTATCTACAATACACCTCAAACTAGGTATTTTAAAGCTAGGTATGAATAGGAGTCCAATTCACATGATTTATTGAGCAGACTGCAGTTTCCTTGTATACACACCTTGGTTTCCTTCCCACTGAAGTCGAGGAGCATGAAGGTGGTGCACCGCCATGTCTTGACCCACTGTGTGCAGGGTGGAGGAAGCCCAGCGTGTACTTGGGCCTAGAAGTGGTGAGGTGCCCCCACTTCAGGTGTATCCAGTACCCGTTAGTTTATGCTCCTTCCCTGCAAGGTAGATCACGCCACGGGGCCGCTGTAACAGCACCGTTCTCCGTTAATTAGGCAGCATGGCTACTGCCACCGTCCAACATGTGTGTCCTAAACTGGATGTGATGCTACTTTGAAAGGGATATCCACAGCAAGGAGAGGATGGAAACAGCATTAAGTGAAATATCTGTGTTAAGAATACTGAACTCTAAATGTGTCACCCTTGGTAAAGCTGGCAGTGCAGCTCTGTGCATTCTGCTGAAGGGAGGGCAATGAAGACAGCAGGGAGGAAATAGGAGCAGTCTGTCTGGAAAGGGGCAGCACCCAGGCCTAGCAGCACTAAGAGGTGAAAAACAACCGTTTGCATCAGTCTGCAAGTGCAGGAAACTGTAGGAACAAGAAAGAGATGTTCAGCTAATCCGAATGTAGCAGGGAATGAGTGATTTGGGACAGAGTACATGGCTTCTCTGTTTGCTCTGCCTGCAGCCCTCAAGGTATTGTGTGTTTTTAGCCATCTTTTCTCCCGTTGTACTACCTGGCATGCTGTGGCTCGCTACCAGTAGTTGCTGGGTCCTAATATAGCCTCTTTGAGATCTGGTTATGGAATCAAGTCCCACTTCGACTGAGCCCGCAACCTTGCCAGTGGCTCTCCCTTTGTATGCTGGCTCCTTACACCATCGCACTGCAGCGGCTGTGGTGCTGTGGTGTAATACAGAGCTATCTCTGAAAACTGTGGGATGTTTTGGAAGAAAGATGTTTGCAAAAAGGTGAAATGATGTGAACTTGAGTAACAAATTCAGGAATGATGGGAATACAGTATAATTTTTGTTTAGGAAGGGCCTCCATCTGTGCTTCAAAGTTATGCTAGTAACCAGGTTTCTTGGCTTCCTGCTTTTATTTAGGCTTATTTATCCTGGTCATCTGGTTTTATTTGTTCTGCAAACACCTTTCTATTCCCCCCAAGTAATTTTTCAACCTATTAAGCAGTTTTATTTTGAAAGAAAAGGGTTTTTCAAAGCTCTCAGAGGTTTGAACTGTCTACAATTTTCAGCGGCTGTCTTGAGGGTGGACATTATGTCAGTGATGAGGATTAGGGGAAAAAATAAGGGGAGCTTGAGTTGATGTGTTTTGTTGATGTGCCAGATGAGATACTAAAAATATTTGTGGCTCAGAATCACTCATGTTTGTTTCTTCTTCTTTCTTAATAGGTTTTGGGAGGAGATGGGACAGGGATGGGAGAGCAGTTTAGAGGAGCTGGAGGAAGGACTCAATATTGCAAAATTGAGAAAGAAAGATATTGTAATGCATAGGAAAGAACTAGAGTTACTGTAGAGAGGGACAGGGGATAAAGGATCTAAGTCATAAATCTGTAGGAAGAACTTAGTTAGCCATACTCCTTGTGAAACAAGTAATTTAAATGCAGAATTTTTCTGAAGTCTCAGATCTTTTCATTAATCTCCAGGTTAACACTTTTAAAAGGTTTGCTATAAATTCAGCACTTGATAGTTTTCTCCCATTGGTGCAAGACTTCCCTGTATTAGATTTTACACCTCCTATTTTTTTTTTTTTCTTTCTGAATTAGCACCAAGCAGCACGTTTCTGTATAATAGGCAAGCCCCAGGAAGGTCATTAAGTTTTCTTTATGGCTCCTATGCACTGCTGGAGCCATACCTAAGTGGAGTGTTTGACTGTCAGTGATTAGATACCATGAGGGTATATACTTTAGAAAATATCATAGTTGGCCTACAGAAATAGAGAAGTATAACAGCACTGCAGAGGACCATTTATTCAACAGGCATTTCAGTTGCATAAACAGTAACACTTAACAAGTTCCTGACATTGGCTTCCAGCTTCAATAGTAAAATTATGTCTGAAAGAGCTTCTGTGTAACCATACAGTATGGCAGAAATAAATATATCCTAAATTCAAGAAAATTGTGGATGTCAGAGATGAGCAGATTCCTACTAGTTTAAATTTATACTGTTTATAATTCTATTTTGAGTGCATTGGTGTAAAATACTTCTTTGAAGGGAAATACCCTTGTGAGAAATATGGCATTCGTGGAATATTTAGTGAGTGATTGGGGGAAAATAGTCTTGTTACTCAAATATTCCAGTTTAACGTGATGCTTATGTAAAGACGTTAAGTGACAGACTGGAATAATGCCAACAGATAGGCTGCTCCTGAAGCAAAACATGCCAGGTCTGTAACTCTTATTATGAGTTTTTATTAGTTCTTGTGTTGGTGGTCATGAGGAACTGGTGCTGTTATCAAGGTAATCTTTGATAGTACTGTAGGAAAAGTACTACACAGAAATCTTTTCCTTCTACCTTTACTCCTTCCCATTTTCCTGAAATTTCTGATCAACTTTTAACATTCTTGAATTGGTTTTTTCCATAACCAGTCATCTTTTCTATTTTAGATATTCCTACTTTCTTCTGTAGCCACACCACTGTAGATTCATTGCACAGTTTTTGTTATATTTGAGTGGATGGGCTGATCTTTCATACTAAAATTACAGTTTCCAAGACTTATAAGATGACAATAATAAAATGACAGAGAAGATCATATGGAGATCATGCCCTACAGTATCTGTACTTTAAAATGCTATCAGGCAGGGCCCACAAAGGTGTTTGTGTCATCCATGTTTGAAACCCTCTTGTAAAAAGTTAGCCAATACATTGCAGCTTAGTATTGAGTAGTAGCCTAGCAATGCCATTAGTCAGTGCATGCTGCTCTCTGTGTCAGTCTGACTTAGAAATGAAAGTGTATTTGAAACATTTGTCCTCTTCTTTAAATTGTTCGGTATGGTCTAAGTCACACAAAATAAGTAATAATCTCTGTTGCGCAGAGCAGCTGTCCTGTATTTATGTGAAACAACTAACAGTTCTCAGTAGCTTTTAATACAGTCTTACACAATGAGGTGTAAATTGCACCAAAACCATAAAAAAAAAAGGTTAGTACAATAATTTTCCAAAGTTTTGCCACCTTCATCATGTTGGTAGGGGCTAAGCCCCCTGCCCTCTGTGGCAGTGATCATGGGGACCGGCGGGATGCACTCACGGTCACAGGAGGACAGAACTAGGCAGCTCCTGCCGTGGCTCCTCCACGCAGTGTACCCGAGCAGCAGCAGAGCGCAGGTTGTACTCGGCACCTTTCCGACCCCGCAGCCCTGGGCATCGCTCAGCTTCCCCCATAAGTTAGAATAACCACGAGCTGCTGTAATTTCTCTTGGCAGAAAGAGCTCCCTGGAGGCATTCCTCTGTTTCTGAATACTTTGTGTTAGTTGGAGACACTGCTTAAGTTACTCTCTGTCTCTGTGTCAAGGACAGGGAATACGTTGCATAAAGCACTTTGCTCAGAGGCCTGTTAAAGGCACCTTTATGTCTCTAATGGACTAGAGCAGTGCATGAGGGATTAATCAGAGGGCAGGAGTGATCCCCACTCATTCCTTGGTTCACGAAATATTAGTATCTCACAGACCACATTTTCATTTTCTTACAGCACTTCACAAGCCAAGTGAATGCTTCAGGACAAGTTGCTTATTACTCAGGGACAGTAAAGGATAGGAGCTTCACTGAAGCAATATATTTACTTCTAGGAAGAGTATCTTCTGTCAGTTCTCATTTTCTCCTTGGTTTTGAGCTTGCCTAGGAGCAATTGTGGTGAGATCTGAAGGGAATCACCACAGGAGGTCACTGTGACAGGACTCCCTAAGGTCTCAGAGGGCCTCTGATAGGAGATAGGGGAACATTTTTTACTTTCTCTAATAGCTTCTACAGAACAACAAACTTTTCTTCACTACCCCCCAATAATAACCCACATACTTGTGTGAGATGGTATAGTTTTTTCCATACCTGAAACAAAATCAGAGACAATACAGTAATGGGTTCACAGCATGGATTATCTCCATGGCAATATATCATATACTTTGGAAACTACTTGGTCTAGATGAAATATGTTAACCTTTTGTTTGTTTTCTAACTAGATGCAAAAAAAGATGCCTGAATTACTCTAATCAGTTAATTTGGTACTGTTACTCTTCTTTTCTTCTTCTGTTTTTAATATCCCCCTTTTCTGTATCCTCCCTGTATCTTTCCTACTCTGTTAAGCTGGCATAATTAATTTTCACCCCATTGTGTATTACTTTCTTGCCGTCAACTACAACTGAAAACGCAGTTCTCCAGCCTCTGTATGAGACAAGAGAAGCACACTTACACTTTCCTATTAAGTACCAAATACCTTAGAGATGTAGAAGGTGGAAGCTCTGAGTGTGTCTCTTTCCCCTTGGGCTATCTTTCAGCAACTTTTTTGCTGTTCTACTTGGCCCTGGCCTGCTAATACCTGGTTAGAAACCAAGAGAATAAATGAACTCATGACGGGTACAATATTTAGCACTGCCATTCCATGGTTTTTATATTCTTTGTTTTGTCACACTGTTGCCAGTGTTGGTTTCCAAAGAAATCCATAGCAAAGTGTATCACCTATTACATTTCCACTTGAAGGAAAGGGCAAAGAGCCCTTTCTTAAGAGGCAGGTTCATCATCAAAGTAATGTACAAAAAAATTAAAGAAAACATAGAAGAGAATGATAGAAATGTTGGTTGGAAAGGAGGTCACCCTGTGGAGCATTACTTTCAAACCAGGACTGTCGCCAACCCTTGATCAGGCCAGCCAGGGCTTTGTCTGCTGGGGTCTGGAGAACTTCCAAGGATGGAGCTTGCACTGCCTCTCTGGATAATCAGCCCTGCCCTCTCCTCCCAAGGAGGAACCCTTTCCTCCAGGACATTATAGTATCCACCCATATAAAAAGAGCTGGGCTGCATTATGTTTGTAAGTGCCCTCCAAGTAGCTGCAGGCTGCATAGCCACCTACTCCCTGAACTAAACAAATCCAGCTTCCTCAGTCTCTCCTCACAAGTTGTGTGCTGTAGGGCCATTATTGTCTTGGTAGTCTTCTGCTGGATTTTCTGAAAATTCTTAATGTCTCTCTTGAACTGGAGAGTCCAAAAACTGGTCACGGTGTTTCAGGTGAGCCTCAACGAGTGCTGAGTTAGATGGGTATAATAATCTATCTCGTTCTGCTGTCTGTTCTCCTTGTAACACTGCACGTGTAGTTTGCCTTGCTGCTGTGAGAGCACACTCTTTAGCTCATTTTCAACGAGGCATCCACAGTAACTGCCGGACCTTTTCCAGCATAGCGGGTCCTCTGCAGGTTGGCTTCCAGCCTGTACTGACACACAAGGTTATTCTGCCTTAAGTGCAGAACTTTTTGCTTTTCCTTGTTGAACTTTAGTTGGCCCGATTCTGAAGCTTTTCAAGGTCCTTCTGGATGGAGTGGGTAAATCTCTCCACTCAGAAAATGAATCTCTGAAATGTGTTAAAAGTTCCGACTTAGCCAATTTAACCACGTTGAATTAAGTTTATGAGAAGAGCGAGTCTCTTCATTGTTATTAGAGACACATCATGCAGTTAATTTCTTTCCCCTTACTATAAAACATTTCGAACAAGAGTGTTCTGCTGAAATAGGAGATCTGTGCCTAATCTTGACCCATGTGCTCTAACTTGCATTATCATCTATTCTGCAAACTCCCTAAGGCCTGAGTTTTATCTTCCTCATTTGTTGTGCTACAGTCAATTCAGATCAGACTAAACCAAAAAGTTTCACCTAGTCCAGTTCAAAACAGGCGTTCTGGGTTCTGGCTGGCCCATTTCAAGTATTACTAGTCTTGTAGGTGTAGTTATTTCACAGGCTAATTTATTTCAGAATCATCTTAAGCATCAGCAGTTTTTAAAGGCTACGGTACTAAATTCTGCCAGGATCCAATGCAGCAAATTCTGCTAGTAATTATTGCATTTTATTTCATTAATCAACATAAAGGTATTCCTCATTTTCAAATGCAAAAAATAACAGTGTTAAGATTGGTTTTTTTTTTTTATTTTTATTGATTTAGAAGGTCTATTTCTTGTTTTACTTCACCACTGAATCATTTCAAAATCACTGAAGGCAAAGGTGTTACACTAGCATAAAATCAATAGGAAGGGAGTTAAAAAGGCCATACTTTCCACATTCAGAGAATGAGAAATGAAAGAGAGGTTTATAATATCATAAACCTTGGAACTGTGTCTGGTAATTATCCCCGATATGGCCTGCCAGGGAAATGACCACCATCTGCTGCTGCCCACCAGTGCCCTGAAAATACAATCAGGCTGCTGGTATTTGCTGGAACTAGCAGTAAACTAATCCTCTCAATTTCAGCTCTTAAGATTACATGTAATTGTGTGTAAGATGCAGGCTCAGTCTGCACAGATTTTTCAGGCTCTGAAGTTGTGAAGACTGAAGTAGAACTCATTTGTCCTAAACTTGCTGTTTGGCTTCCCCCTCTGTATTTGTATTTTGTTGCTGCTTTTGTTTTGAAATTGCTGGCAAAAATGGCTACCTGCAGAGGTTTCAGTGTATTCTCTCTGGTTCATGCATTTAGAAGTGAGACTTTTTGTCATAGAGCAGCTTGGAGCTAAAGTTAATCTTTTTCTGTATGAAACTGAGATAAGACTGCTTTTAAAATAAAGAAAATGTTTCAAGGTTCTGATGGAGTTTCAGTAATATACACACGTCTCTACAAGGAATATACAGAAACTAGTCCATGGTAAGACAAAGTGCGATAAAGAAATCTGCTGAAATGAAAGAACTTACAGTAGGAAGAAATGGCACAGAAAAGCTGGATTACAAGAAGGAGGAGGTGAAATAGAAAAGGAGAGAATTTGTGAAGAATACAGGGGAACCCCAACTCTAGTTTGGCCATTCCTATGTGCCTCTGACTTTCAACACAATAATAAAAGGGCACCTTCATAGAAGATTTTCTTAGTAAAATAAATAGAATAATAATAGAAAAAAATACTGTGTGACTTCGTAGTACTTCAGAGTACAGCAAAAAAGTACTAATATATTCAACCA
Source organism: Morus bassanus (assembly GCA_031468815.1). Lineage (NCBI taxonomy): Eukaryota > Metazoa > Chordata > Aves > Suliformes > Sulidae > Morus > Morus bassanus. The sequence goes on from CM062570.1 coordinate 12,153,905, forward strand.
ATAGCTTCTAAAACTAGAGAAAATGGAATTTAGGAAAAAAATGGGAATATGAAGAAGACAGAAAGGAGAGAAGGAGGGATTCTCTTTTGTTTGTTCTCCCTCCCCCATTTCAGATGGATTAAAGAATTATTAAAAATTAAAATGCAAAAATCACTCTCAGACAAACCAAGTGAGAATGGCTTCAGCTGAACTGGGTAATGTCTGGATCCCAGGGGACCCAATTCTTCTTCATCTGTTTTTGGCTATGATATAAAGGGTCTCTCAGAATAATTTGGAGTGGCCTGTAGCAGTAATAATGTATTCCTTAGAGCTGCACCGCTTATTGACAGTATGCAGGACAAGAGAGGCAAAAACCACTGGAGAGGCTTTTTGTCAGTGTGAAATGAAGCACTTTGGCTTCTGTGAATGAAAACAAGACTATGGTGGCATTAGATACAAATTTAGGATGAAAATAGGCTCTGTCATAAGAGGTATTTCCCAAGAGATAGCCATCTTAATTTTTGCTCAGTGTTCAGATGCAGGGCTCAAGCTGAACTCGACTAAGTCGTGGAATGTGTTTGCAAAATTAAGGTTATGAATATTTTAGAAAAATGTAAAATTTTGTTCATTTAATTGTGCAAGTATCATTAGGGATTCAGGTGGAAGATGTTACATTGATAGACAGTAGTGTTACAAGGGAAAATAAATCCACTGGCCATTCAGGCAGTAACGGGCACTGAACGCATAATTTCCACTCTGTGGCACAGAAAACCCTGTTCCATACATAAATAGGGAGGAAAATAAGAGTTTACTTACTAAAACAACCCAGTAGTCTATATCAGGGACTCCCATGCGTAAGCTTACGAGAGTGTAAGAGTGGAAACTCCTCTAGCTCCCTTGCCTACCTCCCTGGCTGGGTGGCTGTTAGTCACACTGCCTTTCACAAACACTCCTGTGCCCGGTGTGGAAAATGCAGCCGGTCCTATGAAAAGAAAGGCACAGCGGTTGCCTCTAGCAGCGGGAGGCAGAGGGCACGGCAGAAGGTACTCTCATCGGTATTGGTCTTCTGAGACAGCTGCTGCAGCTCTTAGCTGCCTTTTTTCCCCCCTTCTGTCTTAACTTTCAAGTCCATGCTTTCCTTCTAATTATAAAATAATAAAGGAACCTTACGGTGGTTCTGTGCAATTGTCTCGAGGTTTTAGTCCCAATTCTCAACTCGCAATATTTTTATTTCAGCTTCATTTCCTTCTCTCCAGTGATATTCCTCCCCAGTTACATTGCAGCACAACTTTCTGAACTGTCTTTATGGATAACATATAGGTGCAAATACAGCTAAACATATATTAAGCAATTTATTGCAAGAGCTGCAGTACATACAGGGAGGAAGATGGAACCTAACATGGAACAGAGACAGATTGTTGTAACATGATTCTGTTTCTACCTCTGCCCACAGTGAGCAAAAAATGGCACTGTGAAGACAAAGGTACAGGATAATACATTTATCCTTGTACCACTCAAGTGAAACAACGGTGAGAAAGAGTCCTAACCTTACAAGGTATATAAATGATAAATGTGCTATAATATTTCCTCTCTCTCTGTATTTTTCTCCTTTGGTAATGCTGTTATCTCAAGATCTCTGCCAAAATATTATAGAATACATTTTATTGTTATATAAGTTGGTGTGCTATCTTTATAAATAAATATGTTCAGCCTATCAGTATGTTAAATGAAAACGCTAACATCCTCTTAGCATGCCTCCCCAATAGCATCTTTACAATGCTATTTGATATGCTGAAGCCTAATGATATTTCTTGTTCAGAGACTGTAGCCATTCAACTTGAAAACAAATAATTAAAATAAATTACACCCCTAGCGTCTACAAACTAAGGAGGCGAACAAAAATAGCTGCGCAGGAGGGAGGTTAACACAGGGATATCTGTTGACAGCGTTATGAAGACCTCAAAGGGATTCGTACGTTCGCCTGCCTGCAGTGATGTGTGTGAGGAATCCCATGTCAGGCTGTTAAGTTTAGCAAACAGGATTTCCAGTAATAGATTTTCAGAAAAATGTGGTTACCCAGGGGTATTGTGTACTTCCCAATTACTCACACATTCAGAGAGACTTTCGCCTTTTTCTTCTCTGCTCATGTATGCATGTGTGTATATGCATATAATTGTTGGCTTTGTTTTCTGTGTTTTTCTGCTTACGTGGTGTTGCGCTTAGTGTTATGAGAGAGATTCCATGACCTTTAACACAGCTGCCAGTCACTTCTTATAGGTGCCAGCGTGGATGCACGCCACTTTTTCTGATGGTGATGAGTGACTCTCACAGCCATTCTCATTTCACCTCACAGCTTCTTTTAGTTTTTCTTCCTTTGTTATTTTTTTGAATGCTCAGTGGAAAGTTCCCGTGTTCTGGAAACTTTAGGTCCCGAATATTATTAATGCTGAAGGCTCTGAGATGCAGGCCCCTCTGCCGTGCTGAATAGCTAATGATCATGAAGTTTCTACTGAGAGGAAATCATCATAAACAACCCAAAAACTCTCAGCTTGGGGCAGGGCATCCTCTTTAGTCTTTTCCATGTGTTCCAATATCTGTTTATTGGCGCTCATCGTTTCAGAGGAAGGAGCCAACTGAGGTGATGTATGAGTAGAAACAAGGAGAGAATTTTAATAAGGAAAGCAGCATGGGCCAAGTGGCCTTCTCTGTACTTTAATATGCCTTGTGGTCTTGTTGTCTCCAAACACATATGACTATAAATAGCTTCGTTTTCACCAATCTGCTACTCTTGCAGAAGAGAAAAGAGGCATTAGACAGGGCTACGCTGCCTTGCTGGGCAAGAACAACCCATGTCACCCCCCCGGTGTGTGAGCTGCTGAGAGAGGTCTTCAGGACACAGCCAGATCACAGCTGTCCTGCCCACCGAGCACCTCATCGGGGTGTTTGTAGGTGTGACACATGCCCCAAAAGGCTTATGTCACCTCCCCAAAGGGCTTGACCCATTTTCAGTTATGTGTATACCTAAAAATCAGCCTTTGACAGCTGACATGGGCTTACATGACTTATCACCAACTGAAAGGGGGGAAAACTCAAGGGACCAGGAGAAACAGGTTTGCATTGGTCTGCGAAGGAGGTCCTGTCCCCCCCCACCCCAAAGGATGTCAGTAGCTGTGCCAGAGCAAGCAGCCTAGTCTCTTTCCAGTCTCTCATTACCTGAATGCCTGAACAGAAGATGATGTCCCATGCAATCATGTCCCACACAATGGCTGGAATCCAGCCTAATTCAAGATCTAAAAGTTAATTCACTGTTGGCCTATAATCTTTAGATTATTTAGGCTTGTCTGAATAAGGCTGGTAACAAGATGTCTCTTTTTCTACCCTGTTGTTCTCTGTCCCAACTGCTTTCTCAGGAGATCCTAGTCTGTAAACAAAAAGTAGAATAATAAAAGACCAGAGGTAAATGAAGGCAAGTTTTCACACAAAAAAAATTAATTCAGATTCAAAAGATGAGAAAAGTTCTGGCTGACTTTTGATTCTTTTAAAAACTACTTACTTTTCCTAAACTAATATCTGGAAGTGATTTTTTTTTTTCATTTTAAAAATGAGGTGGTATTTTAGATTTAGTTTTCCTTAGGGAGAACTATTGTTAGCTTGAACTTGTATCAATTTCATTTTTTTTTAATGTAAGTTTCATAATTTTGGGCACATCAGTGAACAGTGTCACTGGGCAGCTATATCTGTCTGCCTCTTTGGATTTGAGATAGGGTAAGAATACTTGAGTGATTCAGTAACAAGACCAGAAGTCAGAGGATTTGGGGACAGATTTAAGACTTGTCTGAATTCATCTTGGCTATTTATGGCTGCAGAGTAAGTAACCTAATTTACATGAGTTTAAGACCTGTGCTTTACAACCTCTTCCCATCTATTTCCGACTCTGACAAAAAAATACTTATGTAAGAATTCTAGCTTTCTCTTTTGTAAAATAGGATGACGATGATGATAATTACATACATTACTTGGACAGTGATAGCAAACAATGGAATTTGAGATTTTCAGAATGAAACATCTGTGGAAATAAGAAGCTGTACGGGAACGATATCTAGGAATATCTTAGAAGGATATGGCATACAGAAGCAGTTTGATTTTAGAAGCCAAGCCTGTTTTGTCCATGTTTTCAGCCAATCTAGATCATGACTTTTGGAGGATGGATACCTTCCCCTCCTCACTCTGGTTTCTGTATAGCTCCGGACACACTAATAATAAACTTAACTAAAAATGCTGAGTTACTGATGACACGAGAATGCCCTAAAGCACAGTTACTGCATTCGTTGCCTTTGCCATTTCTTGGCCTGTACGTGCCTTCGTAGAAATCAAAGGTTATTTCAGTCCTGAAAATTGTGTTGCTGTTATTTCATTGTGCTGAGCTTTTCATGCAGTGCAGTAGCTAAAAGAGGTGAGGGAGCTGCCCATTTTGGAAAGAAAAAGCTGAGACCATCCATTTAATGTCACTTAGGATCTATTACAGCAGAATAATTCGTTCATTTAGAATTTTAGATCAAAGCATAAATAGTCTAAAGCTATACTACATCCCAGAGGTGAGAAGATGGAGACTATTTGCAGTCATAATACCAGATGTTTCACCATTGCTATAAATTCAACAACAAAAACTGAAAATAAAAAGTGAGCTGTTAATTGGGGATATTTGGAGTCATGTCACAGGTGAAAGATGATCTAAAATGCTGCTTCATAGCACAATGCAATACTGAAATTAGCACGTCTATTATCGCTGCTTGCAACTCTGCAGGAAGCTAATGGAAATAGCTTAATCTTTTCAAGCTCCTCTAAAAGGAGAAATATAGGATTTCACCTGTTACTGAGTTTTCCCTCCTCTCTTACTCCTTGCCAAATTCTTACTGCACAGCAGATTTTTATTATTTAATGCCTTGACTGTAGATTGAATGAATAACCGTAGAGATCAGGGACCCGATCATTCATTTTTAGAGGCAGCTGTAGTGATCTGTTCTGGTAACAGTTAGAAAGGGAAAGGGTGCAGTCCTAAAATTCCCCCTCTTGAACCGGTTTCAGGGAGTTCTCTTTCCAAAGCAGTAAAAGCAAGGGCGTTAATTATACATTTCCATTATGACAGAGCCAACATCAGCAGTGACTAAAACATAATTTGTTTAGGTGGCAGTGCAGGCTGTTCTCTGATCAAGTTTTGTTTCCCACAGGGAGGCATCAGTCTTAAATTACACAGCAAGCAGGCAAGAGAGAGGAAGCAAACAATAAAACACTTCCCAGAGGAAGAAAAGAGGAAAATTTGTCTCTCAACATCCTATTAAATAAATAAATCTACATCTTTTGTCACTTAACAAAAAATCAGCAATGGGGTTCAGCTTTAATTAAAGGAATTATGTTTTCTGTGGGGCTTCATAGGATTGTATTTTAGATTTCCAGTGATAAGTTACTTTTAATGAAAAGGAACTTTCCCACTGGAAGGAAGGAAAGGATGATAGAAAGAAAAATCCCTGGGAAGTGCTGACAAGATGGAAACATGGGATATCTTACTTGTCCTATTGTAATCCATAAAGATAGGGTAATATGGATTTTCTTTAGTAAGGTATGCACAAAACCAGGACCGGTCTCTATCAGCATATTTAATTGTACAGGAACACTGATATCTATATATTTACATGCAATTAAATTTGGATATGCATCTTTCTGAGGAAATATATGTATGTTTTAAGCTAGAATCCAGTTTAATGCTATTAAGCATGGGCCTAATTTTACTTTCTCTTCAATTTCAGTGGATCTATTATTTTGTATAAATCGATGAACGTATTTTAGTACCTTATTGAATCAAGAACCCCAAAGGAATGCTTTTGTTATTTGCTTTTAATTTTTGGCTGCTATAAAGAACCACTGGTTGTGATTTTCTGTTGTAATTTGACTTTTAATATCATATCCCCTGACTACTTCAGCCTCTCTGTATTTGGTGTGCATAAAGCAAAAGCAAATATAAGCTGATTTCTTACTATCTCCAACATTTTCAGGAGAAACAATAAAAACTAGGATAAGCTGTGTGCCATTTAACAGGAGTATCTTCCTGTTCAACATACCATTCCCACTCCAGTGGTGTGTGCTCACAATTTCAGATGAATGGTCAGACAAATCCAAAACCGCACATCATTTACCCCATGTGCAGCAAATACTCCTTTGGAACTGCTATTGTGCAAAATTAGATTCTCTCTAACACAAGCAAAAAAATCATGAAAATGATTGTAGAGTATGTTGTGTGAGCTTAGCACGTTTGATTTAATTGAAGTAGTTCCTGTATTTAAAAAAATAATAGATGCTTTTGACTACTCAAACTTTCCAAAGCAATGAGATACTACAGAGAGTCACTGCCAAATATTACTTTGAAAGGGAATGAAAGCAGCATTGTCTCCTTATTGCAGGCTTAAACTAGTGTGATATATTTTATAATTGAAACATTTAGAAATGCTTTAATTATAAAATTAACTATACTACACTAGTTATTTGGAACCTTAAAATACAGTGGCCTAAGAGCATATATCTCGATACATCTGTCATTCATAAATGGCCAAGTTGCATTGTTGATTCCGCAAAAGAAATTATGGAAACAAAGATAAAATGCTATATAAAGCCATAAAAAATGCTAAGAGAGTGGTCTGGGAACAAATTATCTCAATCTTTTACATGTGTTCTCAGTTTCATTGCTCATAACTGAAATAAGGAGCAAAGGCTTAATATGAAGACTGGCTGACCTGGTGTCCCAAGATTATATCACCTCAAGTCAGAATTTTGTGCTCATTACTGAAGTGGCAAAGGCTGCAAATCCCGCTGATATGAGTATGTAATGTGGGGGGAGGGTGTCCAGGTTACACTATACATGGACATCCCCTTCTGGCTATTCAAGAGGTAGAAACCCTAAAATAGGTTGACCACCTGGAATATAGTCTGCATCCCCTATACTACACAGATACTTACCTCTGAAGCATTCCATTAAATTGTAACTGGATTTGTCTATCTCTGTTGAAACCGGCTTTCAAATGGCACATCTGTGGCTCCTAGTGCTGGTGAGCTTTGTGCAAGCAGGCAGATGAACCGCCTGCCTGCCACCAGTAATTTTCTTCTGAACATTTCAGGACAGCTAAGAGAAAACCAGGGCATCTCACCAGCACACTGTTTCACTCTTCCTGCAGCAGAGGATGACTGCAGGAGTGAGGCGGTTCTGCACTGCTCATAGGTATTTGCCTGTCTTTAATCAACACAGTCACACAACAAGAGAGATCATACAAAACTGTGGCAAAGAAGTAAAGGATGTGACTCAGAATGAAATGGGATAAAGATGTTCAGCCAAAAATGTGCTCAAAAGGTCCCACTTTTAATAGGCAGGATTAATTTCAGTTGGTCTGGTTATGCTCCTGAAATGCAGAATTGTACAGAGACCAGTGAAGTTAGAACCACGAGATTCAGCCCATCAGAACAAGAGGGAGACTTCACAGTCATGCCTGACCCATCCCACCCATCTGTGAAAGCCTTTTGCAAAGGCAGAAAATCAAATGAGTGGATGTTGGAAAGGTTTGCTGGTAAGTTTTCATCTATACTGACTCTCTCCAAGGGCCTAGTGAATTCATAGGGAAAAGAAGGTAAGATCACAGGAAGAAACAGCTCTTCCTTCCTTGCTTTTTGGTGCACCTGCTGTAAATGAGGTGGTGGGAAGAGGAAACACTTGCTGTCCTGGGAGCACTCCAGGGCAGGAATTCTGCCCGTTCCTGGAAAGACTGTCTTGTGTCCTACCCCAAACATGCCAGTTCATTAAAAGAAGATCTTTTCCTATCTAATGTGTACTAGTTAAACCTTCCTAGGTGTTCCAGTCTTTCACTTCCATCCTTGTTAAAGCAGAAGATAAAAACTATGAGTGAAATAAGGCTGAATAATTAGTCCCTACATTGCTCATAGCAACAATGTTGTATCATGGAGCAGCGGATATCACGCTTTACATCTAGGTTGCCATAGCTAATTTTTTCACTTAGTGAAAAGCACCTTTTTTTGCCTCTTCACCACCACCTTTTCAGTGGACCAGATAATAAAACAGAGTTGCCCTGATCTATGTTAGTGATTTTACTTCAAAGACAGGAAAAGATTAAATGACTGGATGGAGATTTGTAGGTTTATATGTACACCAGTATGTATATGCAATCTCATCTGTTGAAAATGGATAATAATATGACAATGAAGTATGTAAATGAGGCAAAATGAGCAATGCTAATTAGATCTGAAGAAGAATAATCCTGGCCCTGCTGAAGTTGACTGCAGAAGCTCCCACTGACTTGGTAAGGGCAGGTTTTCAACCAAAATGTCAACACTGAAATATAACAGAATTATAGACTGGGAAATCTTGTTCTGTAATTTACTCTTGCCTAAACAAATTCTGAAGAATATTCCAAAATCAAAGCCCTGGATGGAAGTACCTCAAAACATGATGAAAATTCAGATCAGAAATTAAATGTAGTAATTCAGGACCACCCTACATATCTATACTTTAGTACTGTCTTCAGTCCTTTATAAAATGTTTGAGTTGCTAGAAAATCTCTGTTGAGAAATCATTTCAAACTGCATGACAGTTAAGCGTGGTGACTGAATGGTCTCGCTCTGATTGTCTCTTGATTTGGTTGGGGTAGAAGATTGCAGTGCTGTGGGAGGCAAGAAACTGTTCAAAACAGGAGAGCAGGCAGGAGTGTGAGTGCAAAAACACAATTGCAGTGACAGATGCCAGCCTGCTGGAGCAGCTACAAAGTGAGTTCCTGTGTCATTTGGATAGTTTTCTTTTTGTTTAGTTTATTGTAAAAAAACTAGTAAAAAACCCTCTTATCTCACTTTTCTATACGCATAATTTTTCATAGGTCTTTTTATGTTTTGATAGCTTAGAGCCAAACCAAAAAGAACCAGGCAACTTGAAGAAGTGTGTTCAGTTTTTTGATACTGAGGGCTGTGAAGTTAATTGGGTTTTGAAATGTTTTCTGTATTTTCAGATTTTGTTTGCGAGAAGTGAATATTCCAAGAGTTTTGCATCTTTGGTTTTGCTTTCCCTCAAAAAACAGTTACTTAGTGGTAATACATTATGTGACATTTTACATTCTGTTTGAAAAGCTATCTTTTATTTAACAGTGTTCTGACAATGTTTTTAAGATAATTTACCGAAAGTCACTGTAATTTATTCACACTGTTAAAATATCATGCAGGCTTCATGAATAGGGGCACTAAGAAGATCTTTGAAAGTTCAAAAATGCATTTTCTGCGACAGCAGCTCTAATGGAGTTGCACTTGGGGAACATCTTTCCTCTGATGCCTTGTGTTTGTACAACTTTTATGACCTTAAGGAAAGATCTCAAGCTGATCCATAGTTGTAAGATTATTTTCCTCCTCATAAATATGGCACCTAAGACTGACTACCCTGATTTACTGAAATCACTGAAAACGTCTTCAGTTTCTTCACGTTGCAGATGAAAGCTGGGCAGCAGGAAGAGCTTTCCCCTGTGTAAATGTTCTAGTTTTCATCCGTAGACGTCAGGGCTTCCTGGAAGATGCCAGACTGAAATGGTTTGGATGTGAAAAGTGCCATTTGGTTATTATCCAGACGTAGCGAGCCATTATCTAAATTGTTCTTTTTTGGGGGTACAATGAACGCTGGAATCTTAGTAATTTCCTTTCCAAGCCCATTGAAGTGGACTAAGTTTTGGACTAAATACTATTGTGAGCAGATTGGAGACCCAGATAAAAGGAATTAAGAAGAGAGGTTGCTGTGGCTGTTCATCTCTGTAATGTGTGTATTTGAAATTTGGAAGTCTGCTGCTCCAGATTGGCTGCTTGTTTCCCAGGCACAGTCATTCTTAAGTCCCCTTTTAACTTGCTCTCCTCAGCAGGATTTCTTCTGCTTCCTAATTGCCAGCAGTGAAAAATCTACAGAGGCAAATTGATGAGGAAGAAAAGGTTTCCAAACCAAAGTGGCTAAAAGAATTCCAGCCATTAGCAGGGCAAAAAGAAAGGCAAAAAGCTTTTGGCATTTTATTTTCTTTCTCTCTCTCTCTTTTTTTTTTTTTTTTAACAATAAGGAAAAGATCTTTTCCTACTAATTCTATTGACAATGATTTGGCACCTCAGGAAGTATTTCTGCAGAGTCACATAGTCCCAGCTCCATAAATAGGCAAGGGATCAGTAGTTGAAAATAAACATGGTAACTACAACTTCTAGATTCATGTTAAAGATTATGCTATTTTTTTTCAGCTCTGAATCATGGTATAGCTTGAGCAGAATGGCATACAGTCCCCATTGGTGTGGACGTATGTTTTACAGCTTCAAATAAGTACATTTCTTTTTCACTCCTGATCATACTAAATAGCAGATATCCGTAATATAGAGTGATAGATCTTAAAAAGTAATTGTACACAGGAAATCATCTGCTGGGATAATTTCTAACAGTTTCTGCAGTTATCTGTTCTTGGCCCAGTACTAGCCAATATCTATATCTATTACCTGAAGTCATAGGCCAAACTGGTATTGTTCTAAATGAAAACAGCATTTGGCTGCACTGGGCTGGCAGCCTTACTTTGGGCCACAGCATTAAAACAAAATACTAAATTCTACAGAGAACTGTAGTTTTGCAGGGATAAACTGATGAGACAGGTTGTTTTTACAGAATTGTCTAGGTCATCAAATTTTCCATATTTCCAATGTGTTGTTATATGCATATGGATCAATATTTCTCTTGAAACAAGATTATAAACCACACTTACTAAAGAGACTTGTAGCATCACAGGTTTAAACCAAGCTCCTTATTTAAAATTGTAAGACAGGATTCCTGGATGGAAGCTCAGGAGAATATGGAGTAAAAGTAGGTATTTACTATTCTACTGTATGTAACATTCATGAGAGCATTATCAATTGTTGGGTCAAGCTTCATTGTATTTTTAAAATGAGTTCAAGAAAGAACTGCAGGAGTGATTTGAAGTTAAAAATGGCTGCTTTTCAGCAGGGAAGTAAAGAAATACTAGGAAGCATACTCTTCTAGTACCCACTCAGGAAGAAGGTTTTTTGATTATTTTTCAATTAGTGTGCTAACCCACAAGAAATTCTAGGGATGGAAAGTCGAGTCTAGTTTCAGATGAAAAATAAGATATGTTTATAACATAGGATGTAATTAATTACTGAAACAACTCTATCAGGGATATTTCAGTTGAGGTCTTCAAATGAACTTTTAGGAACATGCCTTAGCTAAACTAGAAATGCTAGATTCTTTGCAAGGCTCACAGGAAATCAGTTTCTAACATTCAGATCTTTCTGTGCTTTTCTCAGCAAAGTCGTGAAGCTTTTTCCATACATTGTCCCTATTCTAATTTCAGATATTTTTCCATGACTGTGTACCACAGGATGATCGCTTTCTTTTCTGCAAGACAAAAAAGCTGAGTCGCTTTAACTCTTGCAGTAGAATGAGAATGAGGACTTTTTTTTTTTCTTTGCTGGATTCCTTTTGTTTTTCCACACTCATTTTGAACTGTTTGTATCGTTCAAAACAAGACACAGATGCTAGGTGTTTAATACAGATCTTATTAGCACTGTGTGTACATTCTTCAGTGTTAAATTCTCCTTTTTTGTATACCCGAAGACTTCATTAGACCTTTAGCAATGGCGAGATTATAAAGCAGTGTGCTTAGAGTTGGTGACTCTTAAATCCCTTTTCTCAGAAAGGGTCCTTTGTCATAGCTTGAATGTTTTCTTCACATATATCTTGTACTGAATTTTTCTCTATTAAAACTTACTTATTTGCATCCAGGCAATTTGATCATTCTTTAATGGTTCTTTTAATTCCTTATTATCCTTAAAAACATTTGTAGATGTGGCAGAGTTGCTGGTAATTATATTGTAATCTGAGTTACTGATGAAAATACAGAAGAGCATTTGTCAAAATATGGACCTCATAAGGGTCTGTTGATGATTCTCTATCAAGAAATTTCAGTTGGTTTAACTTGAAATACATTTTATTGCATGATCTGTTCATTCCATTTACAAGTTTTCTTTAGTTAAGTAGAATGACCTGGAGAGCGGAAAAAACCAGAGGTGGCTTTATCAGTCAAACCTGCACTCTTCAAAAAAAAAATCGCAAATCCAACAACAAAAAACCCCAAGTTTGCTAGAAAAGATTTGAGCTCAGAGAACTGTGTGAAAAGCCTTTAATTATCTTTATGTAGTTTACTCCTCTTAGAGGTTTAGAGGCTTAAATAGATAGTCGTATTCAAGACTCATCAGGACCATCACTTACTGGTTCCCCGGGGCAATTATCTTATCCCATTTTTTTTGGGTACCAGAAAGGATGGATATTATTCCCACTCACTGCAGAATCACACTGGAAGGTGAACATCTCAGAAATACTTCAAGCTGTAGAATATTTCCACCCTCACTGAGAAACTGAAACACTGTCCTGGCCAGGACAACTCTCTGAAAGGAAGCTGAAGAGCCTGGTGATCACCGGACACACACCTTGTGATGGAAGCAGCTATGCTAAGGAATGCTTCCTACAGAATCAGCGATTCCTGTTGCCTCTCTGTAGTTCAGAAAGCAGAAGAAATTAGGAAGGTACAACTATCTGAGGGGAAAAAAAGAGGTTTAAAGAGCCACCGTGTCCTAGGAGGTCACTGGGTGAACTTTTTCTCCAGACACCCCCAGAGCCTTGCAGAGCTCAGGTCAAATGAAATACCAGGCGTGAGGCCATGAAGTGGCCTTGCTGAGCTGCCTCCCGTCCTTTAGGGAAATATGTGGTCTCTTAAAGGACCTCTATGGGAAAAGCACTGGCTGCTCTCTCTGCACTCCCTACAGCCTACAACAGTACCAGCAGAGGTGAATGGGTGTGCAAGGAAATCATAACATAACTTACCTTTCTCTGAGCAAGGGGGAAAGTATGGAGGGGGGAGGTAACCCATTCCCTACGCTCTCCTGCTGTGACGCAGGCTGTTAATTTGCCAATTCACTGAAAATGCTGAGAGGAAACTCAGACTGTCTCAAATAAGAAAGGGGATGCTGGTAATTTCTTCAAGATCTCAGTGTCAGAAGTCCAAATTTTATTTAAAATGCAATGTATGTTCCACCATCCGAATGTACTAGACTATTTTAATGCCAAGTTTTAATTCTTGTTCATACAGGTTTCTAAAGTGAAGACAAAGAAAAGCCATAGTGAGAGGTGAGAAGTATTCTTGCTATATGTTCAGCCATGAACTAGAAATAACACCCAAGTAAGGGAATTATTTATAGAAAGGAATCTGAAGAGAAATGCCAAGAGATGTCAAAACTGATTGAAACATGCAGCCTTGACAGCTCTGAAATTCATAGTCTGACTGTCTGCCAGAATTTGTGCATGATGCTTTATTTTCTTCAGTGGCTATGTTTGGCTATCAGTATAGTATAAATGGGTGAAGGAAAACAAGAAACTAGGAAACACTTGTTAGCTCTACTTCCCTCCCCCAGTCTTGCACGATGTATTCTGTTAACCACTCTTGATGCAGTTGAAATGATAGAACTAATGTGGCTCACTGAAATACCACTCGTTTCATTTGGTGCAAAAAGGCAGTTTAAAAGAGATTTCAAAAAGATTAAATTACGCAAGCTTCCTATGCAAAGTTGATTCTTGATTATGATGCTGAATAATGGTTACATTCTGATCATTTTAATGCTTCTCCCAACAAACAAAGTTATACAGAGAAGAATTACCAGGTGGGAATGATACACAATGAGCTCTATTCTCCTGTCTGGGTGCACGAGTACTAGGTCTTTGCACTGAAGTCTTTGAAGTTACACTATTATAAAAAAAAGTATCATAAAAAGAGAATAAGATATATTAGTTTTTTCATTATAGACATAGAATAATCATAGTTCTGTTAACAGTGGCCACATAACATCAGTGTAACTGAGGCATGTTATATGAGCAAGCCTTGCAACACCACTGAAAATATAAATATTATTATACTGTGTTATTAGGTCTTTATCTACCTTATTATTCTTATTTCACAAAAAGGCAAACTGAACTGTACAATAGTTAACTGACCTATTTAAAGTTGCACAGTATCTTCAGAGGTACATCTGAAACTAGATCTCAGATCATCTAACCCTGATGTCTGCATAAAGACCAATAAAATGACTTTCTTTTCTACAAAAAGAAAAATAAATAGGCTTTGAACAATGACATCTTACATAGATCCGTATAAAGGCTTTGTCAGATGTAACACTGTAGGGATTCTCTCTTATTCAGGACCCATTATAATCCAGATCATCCCAGAGACTTCTATGAAAGCAAGATACATGCCTTGTTCTTGTTGTCCTGTAAACTTTAGAGAACTATCTCAAATAAAAATAGCAATTATGATTATTCTACAGTTTTAATTTACATGTAAAGCTCTTCTAGAGATACAGTAAAATAAGCACAGAAATATGTTAGGAAATATTCATCCGATTTCATTACTATACATTTCAAACTGGTATTTTCAAAGAATATCAGTTATCTATTCATAACCACTTCTTAGAGGGGAAAAGTACATTCTTATAATAAAAGCAAATTCATGAGTAATACATTAAAATTGCAAAAGAGAATTTTCTACTGATTTGGTGCAAACAGAAGATAAATTAAACACTTCACTATTTCAATAATCATCAGAAATACCTTTCCAGTTTCAAGACGTAGATAGATAATCAATTTTATCTTTCTTTAATTATGTTTCATAGCATAACCTTCTGCTGACAGATTACTCAAGGCTTATGTCAACCAGAATAATAGGTTGCACATGTTATTGATTTAACTATCACTTCTAGGAACTGATCTTATGGTTTTATTAGACTGTTTTTAACAGGTCCTTTTGGACAAGCTAATTCTACAGATCTAAACAAATATAGATTGTGTTCTCTCGAGATGTGTAATCGTTATACCTTCCTTTTAATCATCTATGATAATCAATTAAAATTATGGAGCATTCAAGCAGATGTTCAGATGCATTATGTTGGACGCATTAAAGATAGAATGATGTAGGTTAAGACAGAATATGTACAAGAGACAGGTTTACACAGTCATTTTATCTGAGAAGTGATGCCTTAAAGCTCATTTGTAGAGTTACTGACTACAAGTCATAAGGATTTTGTTTCCCCATTTCAGTTTCAACACATGCCCAGGAATTAAGGAACTCCACCAGGTTCTTCAGGGTAGGAGCACCATTAGACCTTCCATAAAACAACAGTTGTTTAAATTTGGTTGAAATGGTCTTAGTTAATGTTTAAACGTCCTGTCTTCTATATTCAAATCCTAATTCAGTGCTCAATAAATTAGAAATAGCGAGACTTTTCTTTCAGTGTTAATGTGTACCTGCATTTTCTCTCTTCCCTCTGCTTTTAAACTTTCCCAGCTGCGTGCTTCTGAATAGGTATTTAGATTTCTACATTATGGATTTGTGATCCTTACCTCTAGGTTCATGTGCACACATTTACTCCTACACCATTTGCTATGTGCCCACAACATTTCTGCTATATATAGGTGGTCACTAAAATATAAGGGATAGTACTTAGTAAATACATTTTGCTCCCCTGAGGTGAACAGAAGGCTGCTAAATTATGTGAGCTGAAGCTGTCGTTTACACCGAAAGCATGAAGCCTCAGCCTGCAGTACTGGGCTGCTCAGTACACTAAGCCCCAGGAAAGTTTCTGTAGTCCTTCAAGCTCAGTTATATGAACGGCCAGATTTATACCTGTATTTACATGCTAAAAGATGCAAATGCCTGGTTCGTTCTGTTGGGCACCAACGTCCTTGCATAGAAGAGACCAAGAATCCGCAGAAATGGCATCACACTTTCAAAAACTCTTTTTCCCTGAATTTAGCAGTTTTTCTTCCAGAAGGCTCAGCCCGCCTGTTTTTCATATTTGAAACTTCTGGGGATTTTTGACAGGTGAGGAAAAGGTGAATATTTTTCTTTTCATTACCATGTATCCTATGTTTAATTTTCTTCATCGTCTTTCTTTTCCTTAATAGAGTTGAATAATTAATGGAGTTTCTGCCTCCTAACTTTGTAGTACAAACTGGTGAATCATCACAGATCTTTCAGTGTTACCTTCAGGGAAACAGGGAACTACCTTCAAAAATCTCCTATTATAGGTAAGTAATTTGATTTCTCTTCTCCATAAATCATTCTTTTTTAGAATATAAAATTAAAGAGATTTCTTGACATTTACCTACCCTTACCTAGAAAGAAAACAAAACTGAAAGACACTTCTTTTATGTTTGCTGTACTAAAACTTTGCAAATCTTTTCAAAGTTAGATGCATACAAGCTTTACCTTAGTTTAAAATAAAAATAATAAAAATAAGATAAAATACAAAGCTTTCCTGTGAAGCACTCTGGGACTGAATTTCCTTCTTTGCACTTAGGCTGAGATGCTGATGAAATGTCAAGTAGATCATATCTGCCTCATCTTCTGAATATAAAGCTCTTGACAATCGGAATCTTCTCATGCGATAGTATGTAGGCTTGGTTTGAACCATACTTTCCATAAAGTTCAGAAAGAGCTGAACTTATTTTACTTCTGGAACTCAGCAGGAATCATATGGAAATATTTGAATTGCCTTCCAACTTACTATTGCAACATTTTGGTGAAGTCAGTCTCACCGAAATTTTTGACAAAACTCCATTGACGTAAAAAACCTTTAGAACTTTGCATTGCATTACCTGTTTATACTTTATACTTACTGCTGTTCCTGTTTTACAGTGGTATTAGTATTATAGGAAAGAGGTTGGCAATAGTCAAATCAAAGCAGAGTTTTTCTTGCTTTTCTACCTTGTTAGCTTCAGCAGAATAACTACAAATATGTTGGGAATAGATACATAGAGCTCACAGATTTGCTCAAAGTGCTTCCCTCTTCTAACTCATTCTGTTGCATTTCTGCATAACATTATTTAAATCCACCGAGCTTATTACATAGGCACCTAAGAGTAAAGATTGTATTCAACCCACTGTAACATGTCCTATCCCTTATAAACATCTTAAAGTTCATTAGTGTATCTTATTGTCTGATCCTTGTAGCACACTTTGAGGTATGTTAATTGGTTCAGAAGAATGAAAACCTACCTATGTGTGTATACTCTTTTTAGTGATCAGACCTACTGTGCAAATATAATATATACAGTTACATTTGTATAAATTTATTCAATCTCAGTTGCTTTATCAAAAGTCACTCACTTCATATTATAGTCAAATATAGGCAGCCTTTCTGATGTTTTGGCTGCCCTTTTTAAAAAAAGTGAGTGTTTTGAAAATACCTTTCCATATGGCATTGCAATAGGTCAATTTTTATAGCTATTTTGTTAAAAAGAAATCAAAACTAATACTGAACTCAGAGCACAGAATAGGTCCATGTACTCGACAACTGAAGGGATAGCAAAGATCTGTGAAATGTATCAGTGGTAGTCATTGCTATTTAAATTCTTTTGCTTCTTGCTACTTAGTGGGGTTGTCTCCTACAACTGTAAAAATGTTATGATAACTAGGCAATGTAAAAGTTGTACTAAGAATGTGCTCTTTTATTTTTCTCTAGTTATTTGATCAGTGTAATACCTTTTAAAGAACAGGCAGAACATTTTGTTTCTACAATTACGCTTATTTTAATATAATGCACTGCTATTTTAGGCCTGTTCAGTACAAAATCAGACTTGTAAAATATATTTTTTTTTAAACTCAATAATAGACAAGTTACAGCTTGCAGGATCAATGCATTGCTGTGAAGAAAACTTAAGAGGGATGAAAAATTGGAGGGCAAGACTGGTGAAAGCAAAAGCGAGATCATCAGGCAGAGACATGCTCTTGGAATATTTCAATTACTGAGTGTGTGCTAGTACATAGAGCATCAACAGGGTGTAAAAATAAAATGATTATTTGTGGTTACCTATTTCTGTTGTGCTGATTTTTCTATTTTTAACAGAATTTTTAATTAGCTTTGAGGTTTTGCACGATTTGTAGTGACTATATAATGTCCATACAATGCTTCTTTCAGGATATCTGGGCCACTATTTTATACTTAGAGACTTTTATCAATCTTTTGTCAACATTCACTGTAAAGTGTCCCAGAACATCTTCTACATAAGTACTAGTTTCTAAATTTGAGAGCTCTATGGATCCCAAGCACAGCTGGAACAAAGGAGAACCAAAAATCTGAAATTTTTCAAATCACAGTGTGCTTTATCAAGAATCAAATTGATCTTATATACCAATCTTCAGGAACCTTTAACACAAGCTGTTTTATTCTGCTTCAGAGATTTGGAATGAAACTGTACTTTGTGCTACTTCTTATTAAGAACATTATATGCATAAGTAATATTAAAACTGAATATGTGATTAGAGTCAAGAACAAACGAGATCTCCAAGAATTAAGACTGGTATTTAAAACTTATGTTCTGGTCAGGTAGAGTGGCAAGTTAGTGTCTTCCTGCTTGCTTCTATTCTTTTTAGGTACTTGTTAAGACAAAGATGAACTGCAGTAGGTATACAGTAAGCAAAACCTTAATTTTATTTTACTTCAGCAACGCATGTGCATAATATTGTATTTCATTTTTACATAGTATGTCTTAGATTATGTTTTTGGTGGGTTCTAGAAAAAGATTCAAAACAAAAGAATATGCTGTTAAAGAAATAACTGGATATTCATGTTTTTAGAAAATGATACTGCACGAGTTCATTTAAATACAATTGAAAGACATATTGAAGACTGCAAGAACTGACCAGGTTCTAAACCCACGTCGTTATCTGGGGTGCAGTTACAACTCACTACTAGAGCTGTATCTTTCACTCACAGCAAGAAGGCAGTGTAGCTGTGTGTTTCTACAAAGCTTTAAACTACCTTCTCACTCCTGGTAACAATAATATTTGGAGTAAAAAAACTTACACTATCCAGAAAACTTGCTGTGATCCTAATACAGTTAGTGCGAGTGTTGTCTCTTAAGTTCCTCAATACACTGTGTGTGATTGATATTTGAATTACTTTCCGCCCTTTTAGCGCACAGTATTGCTACTGGGTTGATTCTGAACTTTCTGTATCATTCAGTTACTTGTAAATCTGGCAAATTCTTCTTCCTTTTATTAAATAAAAACTTGTAGTTAACAGCAATCTATGATTAATCCCATATGTGATGTTCAGCTTTTGTAAGTCTTTCAAAACTGGGGTATTTTTATGGAAAATAAAAATCTTTTTGTCTATTTTTATGTCAACCTAATATATTTTATTTTGCCAACCAAGAGATGATGCCAGCCCATTTAAAATGTCAGATCCTTAGCTTCATTGTTTCAGTGAACTGGGTTAAAACAGCCTTACATCTCGCCTGAGAGGAGGATCCCTGTGGGCACGCAAACCTGATGCAGAAACCTGAAGAAAAGGAACATGGATGGTGAACTTCTGTTACTTTTACTCTGTATCCTAGATTGTTCTTTTGGTACACATCAAAGTATCCCACACTGAATTAGATGTTGTGACACTGAGCAATGCTCAGGTTAAATATGAGACTAGAAAAACCAGACAGTGGCTTACCTTTGCCTGGGTCTTCCGTTCCTGGACTAGGTGAAGTTCTCATTCAGCATAGCTGCAAACACAGGCTTTGCTTGCTCTGTCTTCCACTACCCCCAGCTGCGCTTCGGGCATTGCCAAGCATTTCACCTCTATTTCTGTTGTCTGAAAGTTTTAGCTCATTGCAGACCACCCTGTGCTTTCCTGACTAAGAGTTCTCCTGATTTCAAATAAACTAGTGACCAAACAAAAGTGGGTCCTAATTACCTACATCCCATTTTTTTCTCTGATAGATTTTAATGGGTGTGAAGTGTTACTATTGATTTCCACGGGAACAGGAAAGGGCTCATGTTATCCAATGCATACTGAAAATCCTGTGACAGTTACTGGAAGGCAAAAAGACACACTAACTCTCCTTTAAATTGCAGGATGAAAATTGTGTATTAGAACAATTATGCCTTAGGGTGAATGTGTAAGTATAATGATACAGAAACTTGGCTTCTTTTCAAAATATACAAGTCTATGACAGTTTGGTATTGGAAAGCTAGTGATTCACATGTAAAAAAAATAGAAGCTGAGCAAAAATGTCAAGGTGCGACAGAGGGCAAACCTAAATGACTTCTAATAAGAAAAACAATGCATTTGTTTTAAAAAAAAATAATTGCTGAGTCTCTTTCTAGGAATATATTTATATAATTAAAATATCATTTATGTATTAGACATAATTATAAGTTAAATGGAATAATTTTTTAAAAGGTGCAAGTATATAAAGAGGCCTCCCACTCTGCACATTTACCATGCACAGAAACAGGTAGCAGTACAGAGAGGAGGAGTTAATGGTCAGTATTCTTGCTGAAAGAAAATCACCATGGAGTCTCCCAGGAACATATTCATCAGTCATCTGAAAAAGAGGCTGAGCAGTGAAGTGACACAGTTTGCTAAGTTATTCAGGGTAATGAAGATAAGGGTAATGACAACAAAGATGCAGAAGGCACTCTCAGGGACTGGGTGGTAAAATAGCAGACCAAGATCCATGTTGATATATGTAGCATGGTAAATGTAGGAAGAAAAATAATGGCAATTTAACATATATAATGGTAGGTAGTGAGTTAACTCTTACACTGAGAATCTTGTTACTGAGTATTGTAAGAAAGAGTTTTATAAAATTCTGTTTAAGTTTCCTCTGTGGTCACAAATCCAAATATTTTTAGAAAAAAGAGAATAAAGCAGAGAGCATTGTGATCCACTATACATACAGCTGCCATGTCACCTCAGTTTGAACACTGGGTACAGATCCACTCCGCCCTCTCAAAACAGTAGAGTGATACTATAGGGATAGTACAGTAAAACTTGATAAGATACAAAGAAAGGTAAGGTTGGGACAGATTTTGGGCAAGTATTTGGGAAAATTCAGCTATGAAAAATGTGGCAAAGGAGGTGGGAGTAAAGTATATAAACAATAAAGTGCCTGCACACCTACACTCTTTCAGGGATATCTATAATTGACCAGCCAAAACCACACTGGTTTATAAACCACACTAAACTAGCTTGCTTTTTAGTTTATGCCAATATCACTATACTTATGAAATGTATGTACTTACATACTATACTGTTGAAACATCCTGTTTCTTTTTGTGAGAGAAAATAACCTTTTTATTTGCACAAACATCATCCTTAGAAACACCTGCATAGCTTCTACTGAAGTTACTGGATGTCCTCCAAATTCTAGTGAGATGATAAACAATTGGGCACTGGACTGAGTAACAGAAGAATTAGTATGAATCCATAAGTTGTGAGTAAATAGCTTAGGACCCTTTCAAGCTTCAAATATTGCATCTCGGTAAGTCAATAATATATAATAGTTACCTTCAGTACCTCTACTGTGATCCAATTTACAAATGAACTACACCACTGTCACATCCATTTACTTCCTATTTAATTTCTCCCTTTCTGGCATTTCCAAACTGTTCTGTTCTTTTATTATAGTTTCATCTAGAACAAATTGAAGAAGAAACAAGAGACTAAATTACAAAAATATTTTTTACTTTATCTCAATTTTTACATGTCTCTTCTTTTTTTCACCAGATTGCTAATACCACCTGTTACATTTTGTGGAAAATGTGTTTTAAAACAACATGGAATGTGAGCAAGCCTTGGAAATACATGGGTTTATGACTGCTCTCAGACTTACAGTCAGAGTACTCTTTATCTCCAGTCAAAGAAACGTTTAATTATGAAGGGCTAGGATTTATTTTCAGGACTGGTTGAAATGGTGCTGATTCAGAAATGCACAGTACTGCTTGGATTTCCATCATGCTTGGTTTGGGGAATCTCTGAGTAAGTGTGGTAGAAACTAGCCTAGAAGGATATGCTTAGCTTGTTTTGGCAGTGATTGCTTTTGAAAATCTCTCTTTAAGTCCATGTCAGTATTTTGTTTTTTCCATAATGAAGATTTTGTTCTATGTATTACGGTTATATCTCATTCAGTTAACAGTATATTATTTTTCTGCTTTGACAACACGATTTGATTGCATGGGATAATTTCTAAAGGGACACTATGCTTTGTACTTATGGTGACCCTTAGGTAATGTGATGGCTTTACTAAACCATTGTACCTGTCTATTGCAAGAGGGACTGTATTGTACTTTGTGAACAAATGGTTATGGTTCGTACAGCAGTGATCTGGCCAGAAATTCTGTTCTGCTCCAGCAGAAAATCAGTTCTGGAGGAGTTTGGTGTTCTCTGATCTTTTCCACATATGAAAGGAGTATTTAAAAGTATAATGTCTTCCATGGTCTTTTGTCATCAGTTTGAGGGAAAAATAACAACAGCATTAAATGAATTTCTATGTAGAAAATTGCCTAAGGACTCAAGCCCCAAATGGTTTAATTTCAATATAAAATGAGAAATAGCTGCTTTTCACCTATCCCAGCAATTTTTCCCTTCAGCTTTTAAATTCTGGCTCTGCATGTTGTGTAGCTTCAAATGTACTGATATCCTGAGCATGAAAACAAGCTCTTCTGGATATTTTTAATCCAAATTTTTACGAATACTCTTTCATAGTTAGTTATTTATGCACCAACCTTTTTCGAGCTTTGTGTTCAAGTCAGCCACTATCAATTGAACAAGTGGGGAAATTGGTGTTTATTCATATTAGATCTATTAATATGTATTTTATTCAGCTACATTGCCTGCCTAAACATACATTTATTAGCATGAAACCTTGCAATGACTAAGATATTAATTGCCTGAGCAGTAGGGGGAGGGACAATTTTGTAGATTTAGCCCATAAATTACACATTTACGACACCTAAGAAGTATAAGTGTGTAAAAACTACAGATGCTTGAGTTGGTATTAATTAATAAACTCAGTTAACCCAATCTGACTGTTTCTTAAAAAAATCAAGTAGTTTGAATAAAGCCTGCCACTTAGATTCAGCACAGTCACCTTTAATTTGGTGTTGAATTCACTAGCAGATTCTGCAACTCTTAAAATCAGCTCAGGAATGCTAGAAACATTTTCAACTTTTGATGAAAAACTTCTAAACCAGCCACATTAGATGTTCTAGCAAGCGTGGTTTGAGCTGCAGGTCCTCAATGGTTTTGATATTCCTTGAATAAGTTTAAAAAAGTCCCAATAGGGACAATTTAGTCTACTTCATATTGATAAACCACTGTATTGTGAACCTTTGCTTTAGTTACAGGATTTGCTACCCTTTTAGGTCACACTTAATTCTCCAGCTTCCTTTTTAATCTTTTGTAGTTTGAATCCTACTTAGTATGAAGTAATTGTGTGTTGTGCCAAAAAGCACTTTGAAGCACTCTCCCATTCATGTATAATTTCCCATATATTTTTTAAAGCTTCTGCATATTCAAACCAGCTGTATCCAACTTAGTATGATATTTAGCAATACACACTTTATTAAATATTCCAATTTAATTCCATGCTAGCTACTAAAAGGATCCTGGATTTATTTTCTTTTTAAGTCTTTCAGAAACAGGCTTCATGCTCCTCTACCTTTACAAGTAAGAATAGGCCAAGTTGCTCAAATCTGGTAGCAAATGTTCAAGAGCAAGGACATATGTAAAAAACCATACAACAGTCCCCTCTTCTGTAAGCACATGATCAGCTACAGCTACTACAGCTTGGATAGATTCCAAGGATCATGTATTACTTAAAATAAACAGCTGCCCTTACGCAGCTAAACTGACATACCAATAGACAAAAATAACCCTGTACAGTGCCAGAACTTGAACTATGGAAGCATCACACATGAGGTGAAATGGTACTGCTTTATTTTCGTTTCCAAAATGGCTCTCCCTTTTAAATAAGGTACAGATTAAAATACCACATTCAAAGCATAAGGGCTAAATAATTTCACTGGATGTGCAATTACTAAGAACTACAGAATATTACCTTCAAATATTGCTTGAGAAAACAAGGAGAGTCCTTGCAGAATAGCAGAAAAAAGTATTCGTATATTCAAAGGGACCCCTGTGCTTCCCAGGCTGATGAAAGTGAAATGAAGGTCACTGCTTATGCAAGGTGTGGCCTCTTGGAGACAAAACAGTAGTTTATTACGAGCAAAAAACATTCTGATTTGACCAAGGTCATGCAGAACAGCTCATTTTATTCTGGAAAAAAAAGATTTTATTTATTATGCTACATATCACATGATTTAAATCTTCTCAACCTTGTGCCAAGCATGTTTCTTAGGCCGTATTTTCTATTGTAATAGACTTATTTGTAGAAATTTCTGTAAGAAAGAAATGTCCTTGTCTTTTTCACAGGAAGATCATCTCTGAAAAAAAGCCCTTGGATGTATTAAAGAAGATTTCCCCCCCAAAAAAAATTGTAAGACTAAGGTAAACATTCCACTCCTCTTTTACATTATTAATAATAATTGATTGGGGGAAAAAATGAAGAACTTAATTTTTTAGTTCTGTAGCTCTCAGATTATGCTTTGTGGAGTCCCAAACGCATATTGACCTCTTCTTTTTTTGTCAACAGATTAAGTTTGCATATGTTGTATTGGTTCATGAGCTTACATAAATTGCACTGCATTGTGGAATGTCACGAGAGTGCGCTTTTTTTTAGGAACTCTGAAATAACAGAAGCAAATCTGGACCTTTAACTCTGTAGAGCAAGCAGTTAAAGAAACTACTCAGTCTTCAGTTTACTGAGTCAGCACTATGTGAATCCTAGTTTCTTGTTCCTTATACAAGTCTTTAACTTACTTATGAGTTATGTGTGTAGCTCATGACACTAAATTACAGTAAGATGTGGTTAGAACTAATTTGTTCATCCCTACACACAGATTTGCTAAATCTGAGGACTAAGCAATGCCGAGTTAGTGTCATGGCTGTGGCAAAAAGTGGTAGCTGTAGGAACTGGATGTGAAATTATGTCATTCCGTCATGCTACACCTGAGTCTGCCCCCTGACTTTCCACAGGCTGCTTTAAGGTAGGCACAAAGGCTGCCCTCCATGAGCAACTTCAGATCATCTCCCTGAAGATTATTGTACATTATTGCCGCTCTTACTTCTGTGTGCCTTGGCAGCACCAGCATTGTTGCAGACCTTCCGTGCTGGAAGAGTGGCCGGGGGGGTCTCCTGGTTCTCTCTGCTTCAGTCCAGCTTCCCAGATGACTGAAATCCCTTAATGTTCCTAGGGGCCTGAGGACACTGCTGACTCATGGTAATTGTCACCTTTGCATTATGAACAAAGAGCCCCTGACTTCAATGATATGACATTTTCTTTGGGATCTCATTAAAGACTATGTAGGCTGGGAGTTAGCCTGAAACAAGATCCCTAACATATTATCTATGGGGAAAATCACCTTATTTGCTTGAGTTTTTCCTGTGCTGGAATGCTTTCCATATCGTAACTGAAACTTTGTCACAGATTCCTTTTACAGGACTTTTAACAGTAACATAAGCTTCAGCTGAGCCCTTTTATGGTAGATATAAGGTGTTATACGTAATCTTCTTAGGAGCTTTGCATGCACTGCCTTATACAGGCAGAATAATAATAAAGTTACATTGACTTGCTCACCAAGAAAAAAAAGATGTTACTACAGCAAATTAAATATTCTCCTAAACAAGCATTTAATTAACAAAACAAGATACAGTAGTTATTGTTGGTCAATTAGAGATGTAATAATTACTCCTGATTAGCTGACAAGAACAGGATAAGTAGGCAATTACCATAAAAAACTAAAGTGCAAGTAAAATCAACTAAAGCATATATTACGTTGAAACAAGTGGTAACTGAAGTACACCATCAAGTCTTCTGTTCATTTTTTCAAGTACACGTTAAATTAAAAAAAAAAAAGTCAGTATAGAATGGTAGTATAGAGGTATTATTACAATCTATAATTAATATATATAATATTATAATACTGTGTTCTTAGTATAGAATAGTATAGAACCTCCCTCTCCCTCACTCTTCACTTTCAGTTGTTCCAATTTCTGTAAAAACAAGAAAAAAAAAGGGGCTTCTAGATTGTGTTAGATTCTTCTCAGAGAGAAATTCAGGCTCAAATGGGGATATATTTTCTAAAGATTTTTATTTTTAACATTTATTAGAACTGGGGAAACAACTTACAAAAAGTAACATATTCAAGAACGTCTGTCCTTATTCTGTTCATAAATTATTTCCAAACAGACTGAAATTACGGAATTCATTCCTATTCAAAATTACTCAGAAGTAGATTGTGCAAAGATAGACTAGCTGTTCACTAGCTCTTTTTATAATACTTACCTAAATCATATTCCATTATTCCTTTACTTTGATTAGATCACTAAAATATTTATAAATCTGTAAAAGGATAATCAAAGATTTTCTAGTGCTGAGTTCTTGAGGCTATCGCTGAGACGCAGAGACTAACAAATCCATCCATTAATGAAAAATAAATTTGATTAGCAAATATTTAATCAAATGTCATTGACAATAACTTAACCTTTCCCTTTTCACAGGAAAGGGTGCCTCTATTAGACACAAAGTAATTTTTACAGTATTTCAAATAATTTAAAGGGAGACACTGACTCTGGACTGCACTGCCGTATATTTTTTTCGCTGCTCAGCTGCTGTAAAGAGATTACAAAATAAACTCCATCTGCTCCAAGGGATAGCTTTAAAGCATGTTCAGAAGTGAATAAGTACTTTACACATCTTCTAAGGCTTGGTTTTCAGGGATCAGATTAGGGGTGAAAGTGGTCGTAGCCAGAGTGCTTTTACAGGCATTGGGGTCACGGTGCAGCCTACGCACAGGAGGTTTTTAGCAGCTGTCTAATTTAGATGAGGAGCACGGACTCTTCCCAAGGACTGAATTCTCCCCCTGAAGAAGGGTGCTATGTGCACTTCTTTGAAGGCAATACTGGCTTCCATGTCCTTATCTCTAACTGCTGCTCCCTGCCCTTCTTGCTGCTGTGCTGGTATCACTATTTCCACAGCTTAGTAGTGAACTGGACAGGGGAACCGATTCCTTAAAAAAACCCAAAAGTTTTTGGGTTTTTTTTAGGGGGATTACTTACCACTTTTTAACTAAGTATTTCTTTATTCTCTGCCATAGTATCTAAAAAGAAAATATTTTAACATAATGGATGCCTATATTAGATTCCTATTTTTAGGACAATTTTTAGATGTAATCTATACTTCCATTGTCATACACTTTAAAGGAGATGTGCAAAAATATTTTCTAACTGTAGCCAAGTCCTCTTTTGAAATGAGGTTCAGACCATTTTCTTATTTAATTATTCTTAGTTTAATTGAAATGTTCAGTATAATTATGTAGATCAAATAATGATTGTGAACCTGTGAATTGATGGATTCTGAATTCTAACATCAGATACTTCTATTACTTCATTATTTTCCATTCATCACGTGCAACTTAAGAGGGGAGACACTGATTATACAGCTCTTTTGGTTCTCCAAGTACTTTAAAGATGCTCATCCCTTTTGCTTTCTGAAGAAGCTGCAACTTAGACACAATGTTCATTTTATGCAGTTGTTATATGCCCACCATAGGAATACAGAGCACCACAAGTAAGTTCTTTATAAAGATTATAATTTTGTTGGTATGGAAGATGATGCATATAGACCTCATTATATTAGATACTGTCCTTACTTATCACCTTTAAATAATTATACTGAAGGGTTCAGGGGAAGTTAAGCTAGTGAAAGGTCACTATTGGGTGGAACTAATTTTAATTTCCTACCAGGAAATGAAAGGCTCTTGCTTTTTTCTGATGGTGCTAGGACAAAAAATCATTCCATGATGCATTCATTATCTGCATATCAATCACCTTGGGTAAGTACGCACAAGTTCCATTCCTTTCCTTTCCCTTTCCCCCTTTCCTCTTTTCAAATTAAGCATCTTTAGTCCTTAAATTCAAGAAGTCCAAAGCACAGACTCAAACATCTGACTTTTTTTGAGTGTTATTTTGCAGTATTTGGTTTCATCTTGGCAAGAAATGTTACAATGCCAGCCTATTTTCCATTTGTTTGGAACTTTATTTCTTAATCATGTCTAAACCACAAATTTGACGAAAGCAGAAATGTTAAATGGACAACTATGGATTGACAGTTTAGGTCTATGGTCTGCTGCACTGTAGGATTGGACAGAAGTCAGGAATGCCTTCAATGATTTCTTAATGTTATGGGCAGTAAAATCTTAGCCTGGGAATTTGGAAGCTCAAGAGAATAATATGATCTCAGTATATGTTCTTTAGCATGGTTTAGAAAATGAAGCCTTTTGTCTTTGTTCTGTAGAATTGGCTCTTACTTTACTCCAGCCAGCCTTCCCCATAAATTGTGTTTTGAACATGTCATGGTTTAACCCCAGCCGGCAACCAAGCCCCACGCAGCCACTCACTCACTCCCCCCTGGTGGGGTGGGGGAGAGAATCAGAAAGATAAAAGTGTGAAAATTTGTAAGTTGAAATAAAGACAGTTTAAAAGGCAAAGCACAAGCCACGCACGCAAGCAAAGCAAAACAAGGAATTCACTTACTCCTTCCCATGGGCAGGCAGGTGTTCAGCCATCTCCAGGAGAGCAGGGCTCCATCACGCGTAACGGTTACTTGGGAAGACAAATGCCATCACTCCAAACATTCCCCCCTTCCTCCTTTTTCCCCCAGCTTTATATGCTGAGCATGATGTCATATGGTATGGAATATCCCTTGGGTCAGCTGGGGTCAGCTGTCCCAGCCGTGTCCCCTGCCAGCTTCTTGTGCACCCAGCAGAGCATGGGGAGCTGAAAAAAGTCCTTGACTAGTATAAGCACTACTTAGCAACAACTAAAACATCTCTGCATTATCAACACTGTTTTTAGCACAAATCCAAAACATAGCCCTATATTAGCTACTATGAAGCAAATTAACTCTATCCCAGCTAAAACCAGCACAAACATGAGAACCAGAAGGTTGCTGAACTTCCCAGTATGTCTATTTCTTTACTGTGTCTTTGTTTTCAGAAATACTTGTGGTGCAATTTTTGTTAATTCATAACCTTAAGGTACAGATTATCTTGCCTATAGATCCATTCAGTTTTAACGGCAAATAAACAAAAGGTATGCATCCAAACATTTGTAGAAGTGTAGTTATTCCAGTAGACTTGGAGGCAACTCTTAAAAACAGGGAACACTCTTCTAGTGCAGAAGTCAGTGGATCCAATAGTGGACTACACCGGCACTACTTAATCCCCCTCACCACAAAGGCATTTTTAGCACAATAGCTCTGCAGCAAAAGTACCTCTGGAGAAAGTTTGATGGCATAGAATTTGTCATAATAACTCTTATAAAAAAAGAAAAACCTTTCTGCATGAAGCTGATAGGTCTACCTGGACAATCTCAATCTGCTGTTGGCAACTAAAATGAGTAGGAACAACTTTTGTGTTTATCTGGCCTTTAAGCATTGGATCAGCTGGCATCAAGCATCGCCAGAATCCAAGGTCACCTTCTCACTGCACTTGTCATCTGAGCAAACTTGGCTACGATGGGTGAGAGCCTGGACCAATATATACTGATATGAGAAATCAATCCTTAATTCAGCAATAATAGCTAATTAAACATTGGTAATTTAAATAGATAGTCATAAGGAACATTTTCCTAATTAATGTACTGGCAAGAAACGTCTCTCAAGAAATGCCAGATTTATGTATTTTGAAAGCGCATTATATATACGAAATTTGTTAATGTGACTCTGGAGAAACTTGACATCAGAAACTCTAGAAAAGCAGTCTGTATTTTAAAATCTTTAGCCTAATGGAAGTTGGAGTACTTAAAAAAACAGATGGAGAAAACTGAAGGGAAGCCATGAAGAAATGTACATTTAATTTCTAAGGTTCCAGCAATTTAGAAATATTGGAACACATTGAAATCTTCATAGCCTTAAAATCATATCCAACAATCCCAATATAACTACTTGTTGAAACCGAAATTTAAGTTGTTTAACCTTATATTTACTGAAAAACAAAAAGCAAAGAAAACCAACCCCGACATTTATATATTGCCATGGTTGTAGAAAGGTTAATATGTCAGAAGAGAGATACTAAGTCTAACGATCTTCTAAGTGTTATAAAGCACAGTCATTTGCATTTTTTCTTAAGTCAATAAGTGTATTACTATGTAAGCAATTTTCTTGACACTAATTCAGTATTTCCTTGTATAACCTGGATTTTCCACAGTGAAGGTGTCCAAATCATAGAGCATATCTAGTGCAACGGCAGAATATAACAGTATTTGAGTATTCATCATCATCACCAATATTATTATTACTATTAGCAGTAGATTAAAAAAACCATATGCTCGATTTATGTCATTATCAATAGCTCCCAAATAACTTACTTAGTGGTAAGGTTCTGCTGCGGTTTATTTTTTTAAACTGTGTCGATCTCTAGCTATGTTTTCCTGAAAAAAATGTATGGATGTATTCTAATGGTTGCAGCAGTCTGGTCATTCATATAAAACTGGAAGCAATATTCTTTCCAAATTCAGAGTTCTTTCGCAGAAAGGTGGACTTTTTGGCTAATGTTGCTGTTATTCTGTGATTCCCAAAGGATTCTTCTTTAGAAGTCAGGTTTGTGGAGTGATAGTTAGCCATGACAGCTACAGAGTGTTCTTGGATAACTCAGGTTTTTGTAGGAAGACCTGTCAGAAGCTAGGCAGGTTGAAGTATTTCACAAGCTGTCCATTTTTAGTAGAGAACTTGGGAAGTAGTAGTGATAAAATTTATAGTTGAGAAAGAGCAACCGGCTGTGTAGTGTCATGGCATTTTAGATCTAATAATAGAAAAAAGACATTCTTTTCTGTTGTATTTTTAAGAGATCAGAAACCAATAAAATGAGTAGACAATAACTTCATTTTACGCTCTAAATGACCATATTTGCTTTTGAGGGGGTATAAAAGGGAGAATGTGTGCGCTTTCAAATTTTGAGGACTGATGGAGCTCTTCCAGGGACTATGCTGAAAGAAACTGTGCTGAGATGGAGACATAAAATATATTTTTTTCAGGAGGGACTTCTGGAGATGTCTGATCCAGCACCCGACTCAAAGCAACTTCAACCCTGAAGTCAAATTCCACTCCAGAGTTGAATGAGGTTGCTCAGGGCCTGGCCCAGTCAAAATCTCAGATGCATATTCCAGTCTCTCTAGACAACCCAATATGGCTTTCTACCTCATCAGCAACCAGACTGCACAGGTGCATGGGGATACTGCATTCCAGGCGCAAGGCTCTGCGTTTTTCTTTATTGAGCTTCATGAGGTTTTTCCAGCTTGTCAAGTTCCCTTTGAATGGCAGCTTTACCCTGCAGCTTTTCAGCCTTTCTCCTGAATTAAATAATTTTGTATTTCACCTTTCATTTAAAGTCATAGAATATTTTATGAAGAAGCGTATCATAAGAAGCATTCAGGAAATAAGGAAACTGTAGCACAGAGATGTAGCATGAAATGTCTGAGGTGACTGAACTTTGGTAATTGTATTGCGCAGTCAAAATGGAAATGAAAAACAGTTTTTTATATGTCTTTTCTGATCACAGACTGTACTAAAAATGAGTATATATAGAGTCTGAACTTACAGCTCTTGGGCAAAAACTCCATTCGCATACCACTGCAGAACAGTCAATGACAAAATGTAATAGCAAGGTAAAACAAATGCAGAACATGGATCTAGAATGGAAACCTGGGGAGGAAAATCATGACTGAGTTGCATAGAAAGTGTGTATTTACTACCTTCTTAGATATTTATTCTCTTAGTGGCTTATTAATATTTATCATGTGTGTGTCAATATCAGTACAGACTCCACTAATAAGAACTTTTATATAATAGAAAATATTTTAAAACGTAGCTACTTTTTTCTTTTAGATGCCTGAGTTTAAGAGTGCCTGAACTGCAGCAACTTCAAAAGAGCTAATTTTCAGTCGGTGAGTGGCGGGGTTTTTTGTATATCAGGCCTTTCGACATTTCCCCTTAGGCTGAGCAAAGCAAACAAAATTCTTTTACTAAAAATCTAACTTTGTATTTGGTCAAGTATCAACTTAGTTCTATTTCTACATAGGCCTATGGGAAAGTCTGTTCTTTTTAGATGATTTTTAAAGCAACTCCAGTGAAAGGTTTGAACATTTAATCTTAAAATTTAAGGTGAAAACCACAGCAATCAAAATTGTCATTAAGCATAACTTTTATGGAGCCTGAAGTACTCTTTTATTCTCTATAGACTCGTATATAAATAAATTCTGCAAATCTGTACTGATAAGAGAAGGAAATGTACTATGTTCCATAGTTAAAGAGCTTATGCAAATACATGTTGCAATATTACATCTGGCAGACATATTGCTGCAGTATTTCTACTATAGTCATACTAATGCGCATGGTCATACACACAACATTCTCAGGAGAAATGTGTCATTAAAACATAAAAATGCTGCTAGTTGTAAATGATGCATTAATATGCTCTTCAAACATAAGAATACATAAATGCATGGACATTAAACATGGAAGGGAGCGTTAGATAATTTAGTTTGAACTCTTCCGTACCAAAGGTGTTACATTTCACCTATTCCCAGGTACTTTGCCCAAAGAAACAGAGAATCTCTACTTTCATTTGTCTCATAGTTAATCATATTCACTGCTTACAAATGTATATATACATGAGTATATCCTTACAGTCTCCAGCAACCTACTCTGAAGTGATTAGGTTAAAGTCATCTCAGCTGGTTCACCTGCGTGAGGCAATCATACTTTTGTTTGATGGTACTCAGGTGTTTGATATACTTTTCTCCAAGAGATAAAAAAGAACATTTCAGAACTCAGTATTTTCTTGTCTTTCACATGTAATTCTACAATCAGCTTTTGCCCCATGCTTTTTCTGAAAAGACAGAGACAGATCTTTTTTTCTCACTATAAAACTTTTGTCTAGTATTTGTAACTTCTCATATTAATAATTTTTCAGTTTTTCTTTTCTAATGTGAACATGAGATCAGGATACAACATTTGAGCATTGGTATCTTCAGTGCTACCTAGAAGGATTAACACCACCTAACTGCTCCAGTCCATTATTTCTGAGTTTAGAAGACTGTAAGATAGCTTTATTTTAATTTCATTTCTCCACACCTAAGTTTGTTTATCCAATATAATCCCCACAATACACTTCTGTCCTTGGAAACCTTAGCTCAGTCCCCTGTGCTGTATGCAGGACTCAATTCCTTTTCATTAGATGAAAAACATTGCATTTTCTTCTTTTAAAACTCATTTTGCTGGAATGAGCTCAGAGTATCAAGAGTGAAGGGATTTTTAAGGAAGACACAGATGCTTTCTACTAATACTCCAAACCCAGACAGCAGCAAAACGGAAGCTGTGCAGTCACGAGTAGCAGGACGGTATGCTCAATAAGCTAATGAACACTGCTGAGAGTTCAAACACACTTGTTAGGCTGACTGCATCTGCATGCCTTTTGAATCAGAGCTAGCACACGTCTGGCTGCCTCAGAGCAGAGCCAAAACCAACAGAGGTCAAATAAATATAACTATTGTAATCTAGATCATTCCAGATGAATGTGAGGCTTGATTATAATTATTTACCACTCAACCAATCCTTGCATCACCAAAAATTTTATCAGCAGTGATTTTATGCTTACTTGCAAATCATTGCTCAAAATACGGAGAAGCATTTATCCTAGAGTCCTGTAGTGGAGTCCTGTATCACTCCACTACAAACAGTGCCTTGCGTTTAAAGTGTTTGACTCAAATTATTTAAGAAATACGCGCACCTATAGATGTATACAGGTTGGAAGCATATATATGTATATATGGTTGGAGGCATTCTCTAATAGCAAGAGATGCTCCTAGACAACTACTTATAATTTGCCTAATGATAAATTTAGACAAATCACATCTAGTAACCATATACAAATTTCACAAAAAATGTGTCACAGTTTTTATCATTAAAAGACTATGAAAACAGCTTGCTACACATAGGAGTCACAAACAAAAAAGATATTGTTGTGGTTTAGCCCCGGTCAGCAACTAAGCACCACACAGCCGCTCGCTCACTCCCCCACCCTTGTGGGATGGGGGAGAGAATCGGAAGGGCCAAAGTAAGAAAACTCGTGGGTTGAGATAAGAACAGTTTAATAATTAGAATAAAACAGCAATAATACTAATATAATGAAAAGGAAAATAATGAGCGAGAGAGAGAGGAAACACTAGAAGGAGAGGGAAAGAAAAAAAAACAAAACCAAAACTGAACAACAAGTGCTGCAACCGCTCACCACCCGCCGACCGACGCTGCCGGTCCCCGAGCCGCGATCGCTGCCCTCCCCCAGCCAATTTCCCCCAGTTAATATACTGGGCATGACGTCACATGTTATGGAATACCCTTTGGCCAATTCGAATCAGCTCTCCTGGTTGTATCCCCTCCCCTCCTGGCTTCTTGTGCACCTGGCAGAGCATGGGAAGCTAGAAAGTCCTTGACTAGTGTAAACACTACCCAGCAACAACTAAAACACCAGGGTGTTATCAACATTATTTACATACCAAGTCTAAAACACAGCACTATGCTAGCTACAGTGAAGAAAAATCAACTATCCCAGCTAAAACCATGACAGTATCCACCCCTTATTCCATACCATTTACGTCATGCTCAGGTCTCATACTATCCAATATGACCTCAATAACCACCACCCGCCTCCCCATCCTTTGATGACATACGTAGATATCATTTATCATTCCCGTAGTCTATGGACCATCCCTGTAGAACATCTGTAGAGGGTCCACACATGTCCATTGAGTTCATTCAGTCCATAACTTTGGGCTCCATCTATCGTAACAGTCTTTCAAAGCTGGAGAGATGGTCTGCGTGGTGTTGGATTGTTGCATGCTGAAGCCAGTCTTTGTTCCACCACCGCTACATGTTGCTTGGTTCAATCAAAGTTCATTCTTCATTAATTTTGGAAATTCTTACTATGATACCATTGATACAGCATATAGCAACCATAGGAGTGATGACATACAATATCATATAGCAATTAACAGCATACCGTTCAGTTCATTGGCTATTTTCACCCAAAATCAAATCCCCTTGAGGCACACATCGAACTCCTCCATCCTCCCGCATTACCCACCAAGTGCACCCAGGTCCTCGAGCAAAAGCAATCCCACGAATGGGTTTGCCTTTGCCTGAGACAGGAATAACCCAGACGGTTTTCCCCAGCATATTTTTTACATGCACTACAGGGACTTTACCCCCTTCCACAGTACGTAAGGGTTCTGACTGGGCAGGCCCAGCTCGATTGGCAGATCCCCTAGTGTTGACTAACCAGGTGGCTTTTGCTAAATGTGTATCCCAGTGTTTGAATGTCCCACCCCCCATTGCTCTCAGTGTAGTCTTTAACAATCCATTGTATCGTTCAATTTTCCCAGAGGCTGGTGCATGATAGGGGATGTGATACACCCACTCAATGCCATGCTCTTTGGCCCAGGTGTCTATGAGGTTATTTCGGAAATGAGTCCCGTTGTCTGACTCAATTCTTTCTGGGGTGCCATGTCGCCATAAAACTTGTTTTTCAAGGCCCAGGATAGTGTTCCGGGCGGTGGCATGGGGCACGGGATATGTTTCCAGCCATCCGGTGGTTGCTTCCACCATTGTAAGCACATGGCGTTTGCCTT
Source organism: Morus bassanus (assembly GCA_031468815.1). Taxonomy (NCBI): domain Eukaryota; kingdom Metazoa; phylum Chordata; class Aves; order Suliformes; family Sulidae; genus Morus; species Morus bassanus. The sequence goes on from CM062570.1 coordinate 12,189,644, forward strand.
GGCGGGTTTGTGGCAGTGTGATATAATCAATCTGCCAGGCCTCCCCATATTTATACTTCAGCCATCGTCCTCCATACCACAGAGGTTTTACCCGCTTGGCTTGCTTGATTGCAGCGCATGTTTCACATTCATGGATGACCTGTGCAATAGTGTCCATGGTCAAGTCCACCCCTCGGTCACGAGCCCATCTGTATGTTGCATCTCTTCCTTGATGGCCTGAGGTGTCGTGGGCCCACCGAGCTATAAATAGTTCACCTTTATGTTGCCAGTCTAGATCTACTTGAGCCACTTCAATCTTAGCAGCCTGATCCACCTGTTGGTTATTCTGATGTTCTTCAGTGGCCCGACTCTTGGGGACATGAGCATCCACATGACGTACCTTCACAACCAGGTTCTCCACCCGGGCAGCAATATCTTGCCACAATGCAGCAGCCCAGATGGGTTTGCCTCTGCGCTGCCAGTTGTTCTGCTTCCACTGCTGTAACCACCCCCACAGGGCATTTGCCACCATCCATGAGTCAGTATAAAGATAGAGCACTGGCCATTTTTCTCGTTCAGCAATGTCTAAAGCCAGCTGGATGGCCTTTACTTCTGCAAACTGACTCGATTCACCTTCTCCTTCAGCAGTTTCTGCGACTTGCCGTATAGGACTCCATACAGCAGCCTTCCATCTCCGATGCTTTCCCACCAGACGACAAGACCCATCAGTGAACAGGGCATATTGCTTCTCATTTTCTGGCAGTTTATTATACAGTGGGGCCTCTTCAGCACGTGTCACCTCCTCCTCTGGTGACATTCCAAAATCTTTGCCTTCTGGCCAGTCCATGATCACTTCCAAGATTCCTGGGCGGCTGGGATTTCCTATTCGAGCCCGTTGGGTGATCAGTGCGACCCACTTACTCCATGTAGCATCAGTTGCGTGATGTGTAGAGGGGACCCTCCCTTTGAACATCCAGCCCAGCACCGGCAGTCGAGGTGCCAGAAGGAGCTGTGCTTCAGTACCGATCACTTCTGAAGCAGCTCGAACCCCTTCATATGCTGCCAATATCTCTTTTTCAGTTGGAGTGTAGCGTGCTTCGGACCCTCTGTATCCCCGACTCCAGAACCCTAGGGGCCGACCTCGGGTCTCCCCTGGTGCTTTCTGCCAGAGGCTCCAGGTAGGGCCATTCTCCCCGGCTGCAGTGTAGAGCACGTTTTTTACATCTTGTCCTGCCCGGACTGGCCCAAGGGCTACTGCATGAACTATCTCCTGCTTTATCTGTTCAAAGGCCTGTCGTTGCTCAGGGCCCCATTTGAAATCATTCTTCTTCCGGGTCACTTGATAGAGAGGGCTTGCAATCAGACTATAATTTGGAATATGCATTCTCCAAAAACCCACAACGCCTAAAAAAGCTTGTGTTTCCTTTTTGCTAGTTGGTGGAGACATGGCGGTTATTTTGTTGATCACATCCATTGGGATCTGCCGACGTCCATCTTGCCATTTTATTCCCAAAAACTGAATCTCCTGTGCAGGTCCCTTCACTTTACTTTGTTTTATGGCAAAACCAGCCTTCAGAAGGATTTGGACTATTTTCTTCCCTTTCTCAAAAACATCTTCTGCTGTGTTGCCCCACACGATGATGTCATCAATGTACTGAAGGTGTTCCGGAGCTCCACCCTGTTCCAGTGCAGTATGGATCAGTCCATGGCAAATGGTAGGGCTGTGTTTCCACCCCTGGAGCAGTCGATTCCAGGTGTACTGGACACCCCTCCAAGTGAAAGCAAACTGTGGCCTGCACTCTGCTGCCAACGGGATTGAGAAGAATGCATTAGCGATATCAATTGTGGCATACCACTTGGCTGCCTTTGACTCCAGTTCGTATTGAAGTTCTAGCATGTCCGGCACGGCAGCACTCAGTGGCGGAGTGACTTCATTCAGGCCACGATAGTCTACTGTTAGTCTCCACTCCCCATTAGACTTCCGCACTGGCCATATGGGACTGTTAAAGGGTGAACGGGTCTTACTGATCACTCGTTGGCTCTCCAGTCGCCGAATGAGCTCACAGATGGGAATCAGGGAGTCTCGGTTGGTTCGGTATTGCCGCCGGTGCACTGTTGTGGTGGCAATTGGCACCTGTTGTTCTTTGACCTTCAGCAACCCCACAACAGAAGGGTCCTTCGAAAGACCGGGCAAAGTAGACAGCTGTTTAATTTCCTCCGTCTCCAAGGCAGCTATACCAAAAGCCCACCTGTACCCTTTTGGGTCCTTGAAATACCCTCTCCTGAGGTAGTCTATGGCAAGGATGCACGGAGCCTCTGGGCCAGTCACAATGGGGTGCTTTTGCCACTCATTCCCAGTTAGGCTCACTTCAGCCTCCAAAACAGTTAGCTCTTGGGATCCCCCTGTCACTCCAGCAATACAAATGGGTTCTGCCCCTACATAGTTTGATGGCATTAGGGTGCACTGTGCACCGGTGTCCACTAGAGCCTTATACTCCTGTGGGTCAGATGTGCCAGGCCATTGGATCCACACAGTCCAGTAAACCCGGTTGTCCCTTTCCTCCACCTGGCTGGAGGCAGGGCCCCTCTAATTCCAATTGCGGGTTTCCCACTCCAGATCTTGTGAACGGGAATCAGAAGTCTCTCTATTAAGATCACAGATAGAATCAGCGCTTCTACTCCTCTGTCTGGGGAACTGCCTACTGGAAACTGGAGCAGCAACTCTCCTGGAGGTCCCCCTTTGAGTGGTTGTTTTTCCTTGCAACTCACGTACCCGTGCCTCCAGGGTCGACGTAGGTTTTCCATCCCACTTCTTCATGTCCTCTCCATGGTCACGCAGGTAAAACTATAGGGTGCCCCGTGGTGTGTATCTTCTCTCTTGAGCAGAAGGACGCTTACTCCTAATGGCCGAGATACTGGTCCGTACAGGTAGGGAGTAGGACATATCTTCTTTGAATTGCTGGACCTCCCGGGACAATTTCTCCACAGCTGAGATGAGGGAGGAAGAGACATGTGCTTCATAATCCCGGAGTTTATCAATCACATCCCCTACTGTTGGTGCCTCTTCATCTTTCCAGGACATTACTGCCAGGGAGTTTACATGGGATGATGGTGCGCTCCGTACAAACTTCCGCCACATGGGTCGTGTGCACTGCGCTTCATCTGGATCTTTGGATGACTGTTCACTACCCAGGTCACCATAAATCACCTCAAGCACAGCTAATTCTCTCAGGTACTGGATACCTTTCTCCATAGTGGTCCATTTTCCAGGGCGATATAGAACATCTTCCTTGAAGGGATACCTTTCTTTCACAGCAGACAGGAGTCGCCTCCAGAGGCTGAGGCCTTGTGTCCCTTTTCCAATTGCTTTGTCAATGCCCCTGTCCCTAGAAAGGGATCCCAGTTGTTTGGCTTCCTTACCCTCTAATTCCAGGCTACTGGCCCCGTTATCCCAGCATCGGAGCAGCCAGGTGACAACATGCTCACCTACATGACGGCCAAAATCTTTTCGTATATCTCGTAGCTCACTTAAGGATAGGGATCGGGTAGTTTCCGTCTCTTGTACAAGTTCTTCCTCTTCCTTCTCCTCTCTTAGTAACGGCGCTGCTTCTCCATCATCCTTTTCTATACGAGTTGACTTTCTCTTTAAAGATTTCTTCTTTTGTATAGGGGCAACTGATACTGGCACGCGTTGATTCTCCGATTCAGCTTCAGTGTCCGTCATGGGTGTTTGAGTGGTCACAGTGCCTGTCATCGGGCTTGGAGCTGCTGCAGCGCCTGTTGTGGGGGTTTGAGTGGCCACAGTGCCTGTCGTCGGGCTTGGAGCTGCTGCAGCGCCTGTTGTGGGGGTTTGAGTGGCCACAGTGCCTGTCGTCGGGCTTGGAGCTGCTGCAGCGCCTGTTGTGGGGGTTTGAGTGGCCACAGTGCTTGTCGTTGGGCTTGGAGTATCCGCAGGGCCTGTCGTTTTCCCTTGGTGGTACTGAATACTGTTGAACAGGGCTCGGTAGGCATGGGCCAGGCCCCAACACATTGCAATGATTTGTATCTCTCTGGAATTGCTAGGGTGACAACATACTTCCTCCAAATATTCTACTAATTTTTCAGGATTCTGCACTTGTTCAGGGGTGAAGTCCCAAAACACTGGAGGTGCCCACCGTCTCAGGCATTTGCCCATACTCTCCCACATACCCTGCCACCCATAATTATCGAGCCTTGGGGCAGATCTCTGGATGATATTCTTGAATTGCTTATTAACCTTAGACAAAACCGAAACAATCTGCCATAGGAATATCAACAGATATATCTTAACTACCCAAGGATGTTCAAGATACTGAAAAGTTGTTGTAATGAAGGAGGAGACATTACAGAAGATGGTAGCTAAGGTGCCATTCTGTATTTCCTCCATAAAGAACCTTTCAGAAGAGGAGGTATAATTGCTAATTGTCTCCATGAGGTGGTACCCGAAGTACAGTAACGGCTTCCATGCAAGACCCAAATAACCGATAAAACTCAAGGCCAGTGTTTTAATAACAAATCTCCTAGGCAAAACATCTCTAACCACTGCAGAGCACAGCAAACTACA